>CM077672.1:503836718-505036718 GCA_039707655.1 Elymus sibiricus | reverse complement strand
GGTGCGAGCGCACTGCTTATATGCCAAGTTCAGCAAGTGTGAATTCTGGCTAAAATAAGTGGGATTTTTGGGACATGTTCTGTCAGAACAAGGTGTGGCAGTCGACCCCAGTAAAGGGACTGATGTGTTAAACTGGAAGACGCCAGTTACAGTGACCGAGGTCCGTAGTTTCTTGGGATTGACAGGCTACTATCGCCGCTTCATTGAAGGATTTTCCAAGGTAGCCAAACCCCTGACAGAACTCCTGAAGAAGAATCACAAGTTTGTCTGGACAGAAGATTGTGAAGACAGCTTCAAGGAGTTAAAGACGAGGCTAACCACGGCACCCGTCTTAACCTTGCCAGATATTGACAAGAGCTTTGATATATACTTTGATGCTTCCAGACACCAGATTGGCTGCGTACTAATGCAGGAAGGAAAGGTTGTAGCATATGCATCCAGGCAGCTACGACCGCATGAAGAGAACTATCCTACCCATGACTTGGAGCTAGCAGCCGTGGTCCACACTATGAAAATTTGGAGGCATTACCTCATTGGGCACAGGTGTGAAATATATACGGACCATAAGAGCCTCAAATATATTTTCACCCAACCCGATCTCAATCTCAGGCAAAGAAGATGGCTTGAATTGGTCAAGGACTATGACCTTGGGATCAATTATCATCCAGGGAAAGCTAATGTGGTCGCTGATGCTCTTAGCAGAAAGCCGGGTACTATGAAAACAATAATGGAAAGCCTCAACCCGGCACTTCAAGAAGAGTTTGCCAAGCTCAACTTGGTACTTTGCTACCCGATAAGCCCAAATACCCTGGAAATTACTCCAACACTTGAGGAAGAAATCAAGGAAGCACAAGTAAAGGATGTGAGCATACAAGAAACCAAGGAGAAAGTACGGCAAGGAGAAGCTAAATCCTTCCGTATGGATGATCAAGGTATGCTATGGTTCGATAATCAGATACGCGTACCCGATCAGGACAACCTGAGACAGCAAATACTCCGGGAAGCACACGAGTCAGCATACTCCATTCACCCAGGAGGTACTAAAATGTGCCAAGACTTGAAGAAAACTTTCTGGTGGCCAGGCAGGCGGAAGGACATTGTATATTATATTACTTGCTGTGACATATAAAATAAAGTTAAAGCCGAGCACCAGAAGCCAGCCGGATTGCTGCAACCACTGCAAGTTCCCCAGTGGAAATGGGACAACATATGTATGGGCTTCATCGTTGGGCTACCCAAGTCATCCTGAGGCTATGATGCTATCTGGGTTATTGTGGACATACTCACCAAAGTGGCCCACTTTATTCCAGTAAAGACCACTTACTGAGCTGACCAGCTTGCACAACTCTACATGTCCCGAATTGTCAGTCTTCATGGAGTGCCCAAGTCCATCACATCAGACAGAGGATCTCTGTTCACCTCAGCATTCTAGTTACGTCTACACCAAGCTCTGGGAACCGTGTTGAAGCATAGCACGGCTTATCACCCAATGACGGATGGACAGACAGAACGAGTAAATCAAATACTGGAGGATATGCTTAGATCCTGTGCTCTTACGTATGGAGCCAAGTGGGAAGATAGTCTCCCGTATGCAGAGTTCTGTTACAACAATAGTTATCAGGCAAGTCTCAAGATGTCACCATTTGAAGCATTGTGTGGACGTAAATGCCGTACCCCCTTAAACTGGTCCCAGATAGGGGACGTCGTATTTTTCTCACGGATTTGATGCTCGAGGCTGAGAAGCAAGTGAAGGAGATTCAGGATTGCCTGCGAGCAGCCAAATCCCGCCAAAAGAGCTATTACGACCCTAAGCATCGTGAAGTGAACTTTGAGCCCGGAGAGTATGCCTATCTTCAAGTAACCCCAATGAAAGGAGTAAAAAGGTTTCATACTCGGGGAAAGCAAGCACCCAGATATATTGGAACTTTTCCAGTGATAGCTCGAAGAGGCAGTGTGGCATATCAGTTGGAATTACCTCCGGAATTGTCCGGGGTTCAGGATGTTTTCCACATATCCCAGTTGAGGAAGTGCATTGCACCGCCAATCAAGTAGGCAGATATGAAAGAATTAGAGTTGACCAAGGATTTGACTTATGAAGAAAAACCTGTCAGAATTTTGGATGAAATGGAAAGGACTACCTAGAACAAGGTGATCAGGTTATATAAGGTACTCTGGGATCACCATACTAAGGATGAAGCTACCTGGGAAAGAGAGGATTTCCTGAAGTCAGCATATCCGTATTTGTTCCCTAAGCAACAGAATCTCGAGGACGAGATTCATCCTAAGGGGGGTAGGTTTGTGACACCCTGGTTTTTGCAACTTTTTCTTATCAAAAACTTTTCTGGTATATTTTAAAATTTGCCATTTGGTTTGATTTTGAACAACCCCTTTGGACTTTGAACTTGGTAACATTTCCACTTCTTTTTCCCGAGAGAATCAAGAGTTCCCAAAATCTTGCCAAAATCATGTCATAAACTTTCTGACCCAAGCCCTATTTTATTTCTCTCCAAAATATTCCTTTTTCTTTAAAAGGAATATCCATTTCCCTTATAGGTTGTGAAGCAACCTATATTTTTATTGCTCATTAATTCCTCAAATTAATCCCACATATTCTTTATATCATATCTTTCCACAATATTCAAAAAATTCCATGGTCCAGTTCAAAGTTTCAGCCAAACAATTCATTCTAGTTCCTGGACAGAACTGCAGCTTTGTGAAGGAGCTATATTCCAGAGACATATATAATTCCTGAAATTTTTCCAGTCTCTGCACCCTCCTAGATAACTCCTACCCACAAAATTTCAGCTCAAACCGCCCAGCCAATCTTCCTAAATAATTCGCCAAAGTTTATGTCCAGAAACAATTCTGGAAGAGACTGATCATCTCATGCAAGCTCTGGTCGATTCAAGGCCATAAGGAAGCTACTGGATGAAGGAACAACACACCAGACACGGTCTGCCAGGCCGGGTCATCTCGCGCGCACCATTGCACGCGGTGACCACGCGGCTGGCACGCCAAGCACGTGCTCTAGTCGACGAGTCGCCTCGGGGCAGCCAGCTCGCGCCACCGTACCATGTCCTCGTGTGCCGACGTCCTCCCCACCGTCCACATAGCAGCTCTGGAAGCCTCCCGTCGCCAGCAGCAAGCCCGTCGGATGCGGCCACCGTGCGCCACGGGCCGCACAGTGCCGCATTGTGGCTGGCAGTGCCATTGAATGCGCCCGGCGCCTAGCCTGCTGCCTCATCCTCCTCGCCTCTCTCCTGTCGCGTCGCCCCACCTCGCGACGGCCAGCTCATCGCCAGAGTTCCGGCCGCATCCCCGCGGCGTCACCTGAGCTCTGCATCTCCCTCCACCAATAAATAGAGCCTTGCCCCGCTCCTCGTAGCACCACACGACCATCCATCCACCGCAAATCGAGACCCAGACCCCCGAGGCAAGGCCGGGATGTGACGCCCCCATTATTGATCGTGCACTAATCATACACGCAGCATGCACGATCAAGAACGGTGACTCACGATATAAAATCACAACACAACTCTAAGACACAAATTTAAACATAAACCATTATATTACAATAGGGGCCACGAGGACCCGGGGATACATCAGTGCATGAAACAATAAGTCTGGGAACAGACAGGTTCACACAAGTTTTGCCTTAAGAAGGGTGAAACATAACAACGACTCTAGATCGAAAAGGCAAGGCCTCCTGCCTGGGACCTCCTAACAACTCGTCGTCGTCGATCTCCACGTAGTATCCAGCGTCGGAACCTCCTGCATCCTGGGTGCCATCATCTGTTGCAGCAACCGGGTAGGAGGAAAAGAATAGCAAAGCAACGGTGAGTACTCATCCAAAGTACTCGTAAGACTTACATCAGATCTATGCTACATATGCATCGGTATCAAAGGAATTGGGCTATATCTTTGGGCTATACTGCAGAAATGCTGGAATAGAGGGGGAGAAGCTAATCTTAACGAAGACTAGCAGCATCTTGCATCAATAGAAGAGAGGAGCGAATATAATACCAACTTGTACCACTTGTATATATGTATCAATTTCATGCCCCGAGATCCTCCCTCGAATCCCAGTGAGAAAGCGATCACGGGCATCTATATCTGTTGTAGTGGCGTGTTTTATTAAGTATCCGGTTAAAGTTATAAGAGGTCAGGATACAACTCCAAGCGTCCTGTTACCATGGACACGGCTATTCGAATAGTTTTACTTCCCTGCAGGGGTGCACCACATAGCCTGACACGCTCGATTACCTCTGGCTAGACACACTTTCCTGGGTCATGCCCGGCCTCGGATGATCGACACGCCAAAGTCCTACCTAAGCTCTCCAGAGAGGTCGCCCGCCGGTCGATATCCTATGGCTAGGGATCTCCGGCCGATCACCCTAAGCACACCTGCACGTTGCGTACGCGGCCAGGACCAAGCCCATCTCTGACTATGCAGCAGGCAGTATGCGCTCACCTGGGCGCGCGCCGCACTACTGAACTGCAACGTCTGGATAGACTTCGGGAGGAACTGACGATGCCGAGGGCCCCATAACCATTATCCCGTGTGGCGGTTAGTGCGTATATGCCAATGGCAACTCGGATCAAATACCCAAAACTCGGTACCGTATTATTGTTAAGTAACCATGGACATGCCTAGGGCCCAAGCCCACCTCTCTCCTAGATGGTCTTCGCTTGCCCTGTCGTTCCGCCACAGTGAATCTCTCGGGGCTGTCGGGAACCTAGGCCCGTCACTACCTAGATGGTGCCACCCGTCCCTTCAGCCCCCATTCGAACATAGCAGTATGTAGTATGTAATACAATTATATCAGTGATCATCACCCAGAGTGATCACGGCCCGATAGTATAGCATGGCAACGCGGACAAGAATGTAGGGCCACTGATGTGACATAAGCATAGCTACACTAAGCATGATAGGATAACAGGTAATGTATCAACAGCAGGTTACAAAAGCAGGCTATGCATCAGAATAGGAGCTACCGATAAAACAGTAACTGCATCAACATCTAATGCAAGAATAAGAGAGAAGGAATGGGCGATATCTGAATGATCAAGGGGGTTTGCTTGCCTGGCAGCTCTGCAGAGACGATCTGATCGTCAGCGGTGTAGTCGTACTCCTGGTCTATCGCAGTCTCAGGGTCTACTGGAAAGTAATGTGGGAGAGAAATAAACATCGAGAAATCAAATGCAACATTATGCATGGCATGGCAAAATGTGATGATATTGTGCTCTAATGCATTACTAGGAATATTTTCCCAGATCCAAGCACTATTCAGTTAATGATCTGGATGTAAAAGTTCAAGGTTGATCATGTTAGAGTGGTTTGTCATGCATGCAAATGACATATTCAGATTCCTTATATTTTTTTGATCATTTTTCATATATAAATTATTTTCATCCGAGTTACGGTTTATTTTATATGATGGCGAGGCGAAGTGAGGAGCGGCGGCGAAGTGAGGAGCGGCGACGAGTTTGGCAATGATGGCGAGGCGAGCTACGAGCACGGAATCGAGGGGGAAACAGAGGGGTTTCGCTCGGATGCTCACGGTGAAGGCACACGAAGGCCTGGTGAGTGACGGGAGCAGCAGACGGCGACGAATTCGACAGAGGCATAGCGGTGGCCGAAGGTTGAAGACGACGGCGTTGCGGTGATGCAGCGTCTCCCGGCTCGAACGGGTTGGCGTAGGCGACGTAGCGGAGCACGGCAGAGCGGCTGGACACGGCCTCAGGGCTTGGGGAGGACGGAGAGCGCGTGGGCGAACTCGGCCATGGCGATGCAGGTTCGGCAGAGGGTTGCGGGGACGAAAGCGGCGCGAGGGGGAAGAGTGGGAGCTATGGTTCGTGTCCATGGCGTCGAGAGTGCTCTTAAGCATCGCAGGGAGTCGTCGGATGGCGGGCGAGTGGCGATCCAAGCCCTGGACGCGCGCGCGGCGTCCACGGCGCGTTCGGTGAGCAGGAGGAAGAAGAAGATGGTGAGGTGGGCTGGGCTGTGCACTGTGCACATCAAAGCCCAGTCCAACAGGTAGTTTCTGTTCTTTTCTTTATTCTTTTTCTGTTTTATATTTTGCTCTCTGTTTTGCAATTAATTGAGCTGCCAAATGATTTTTGTTAGATGTGAAACTTGTCACATAAACATGATGCAATATTATTAGTATGCTCACAAAGTTTCAGGTCCATTGCAAACTTTTAAATTTCTGTTTAGAATTAAATGGTTCAAATAGTTGCTGTTGGTCCACTTAGAATATTTCCGGGGGCAGTTTAGGAATTTTAGTGATGTTGTTTTCCTTAACATAATTAATTAAGGAATATTTGCAATATTAGCAACATTTTTGTGGCCCTGTTTGAAGAAGTTTTATTTTGTCTTGCAATTTGAATTTAAATTTGAATGAGTTTTGGATCTTAGTGACAATTAGCAATATAATGATGATGACTTGGCAACTTTATTTAGTAGCAACAGTGCATCATTACATGGGGGTGTTACACGGGAGGACCTCTGGCCTCAGATCCCACTGGAGCTCCGCCGCAAAGCCAGCTCCGCCACCACCCACTTTCGGTCCACCCCAGCACCAGCTGCTGCTTCCTCCGTGCCCCTCTTCTTCTCCTGGTCCTGCTGTTGTGCTCAATTGATCGGTTCCGTGCAGGAACGATCAACTCCGACGAGCACCGCCGCCCGCCGTCTCTGGAGTGGAAGCTCCGGACGCCGCCCGTCCACGTCCGGCCATGCTGCGGGTACGTGCCGACTCGCCGTCCTCCCCTCGTTCCGTTCCGCCCATCTCCGGCCGCCGCCAAGGCCGCCACGCCGGAGAACCACCGCCGGCAGAGCCGCGGTCCCCTGTTCCCCCTCTCCCTGTCTTTTAAACCCAGCTGCGGGTCCCACCCGTCAGCCTCTCTCTCCCCCGCCGAACCGTTTTTAAGTGGAGGCGCCCACGGGTTTTACGCCGTCGACGTGGCCGCCTCTGGATTGTTTGTTTTATTTCATTTTTGACCAGAACTTTGACCAGCTCCCATTTTCAAACCATAAGTCCAATTGAGTTGAAACTTTTTGCACTAGTTATCTAGTGAGCTCCTTTATATTTTGGCGAAGTTTCATAATTTTCTGACCTGTCTAGAATTTCTGGACCGAATAAATGCTTTATGTGACATTTATTTTGGTTATTTAAAAATATTTTCAGAAGAGAATAATTTTGGTGGTGAAGACTAGGAGTACTGTGACACCCCATTTGATCAAGGCAAGCCACATCATCCACTTGCATGATGGCATTGCAAAAGCCATGGTTTTTGAATAAATTTGGACCAAATTTTGCATTTTTTAAAATGGAGGATATGATGACTATGCTTGCTAGAATTTTTGCATGTTAGTATTCATATTTGACATGATAAGTAGATACGTGGTTAGTATATGTTATACATTCACATGAATTACTTGTTATATTTGCTGATGAAGTAAGTAGAAATACCATGAACATATCATTCCTCATGCTAGTAAGTTTACTTTGCTATGACTTAGATCAAGTTCTATCAAGTTCAAATATTGTTAATTAATTAAACTTGAAGAAACCAGTTGATCAAGTCATAATGCCACCGAACCGAACTTACCAGTGCAGCCACATTTGCCTTTATGGGAAGGCCCTGACTTGGTCTATCGTTATGCTCTTTTATCGGTATCACTAAAGAGGGAAGGTTATGCGTGCATGCTACCGTGGCCCGGTAGGCGGCGATAACCTTGTGGGCCCGAGTTATTTGGCCAAGGGTCCCCATTTGGGACAGTTTTTAGCCACGAGGTGGCAGGTGTCGAGAGATGACACAGGGGCCACCCAGGACATGACCTGAGAGGATGTCGGTGATATGGTAAGAGTGTCATGCGGTAGACAAGTTTTGTTGGACGAATGTCCATAGTGTGGGTAAAGTGCGCGACCTCGGCAGAGTGTAAGAATCTATTCGAATAGCCGCGTCCACACTATTGGACACAGTTCGTACTAGGTCACACTATTTGATCAACATTAATGATGGGAGAACTCGTCTTAAAACTTATCTTGTCATGATGATCATGAAACTTGAGGTGATCATGGGATGATCACGATGGTAAGTAAGTTGGTCCATGTGACCTTAAACGAAGGCTTATGTTTCAGTAAGCTTAATAGTAGCATGCTTAGTTAATCTATCATATTAATAATTGCTTAACCTGTCATTGCCATGCTATTGTTTTGTCTTGATGCTTTTGGTTGCTGTGAGCTTGCGAGTACATTCCAAGTACTCACCTGGCTTATCATGCCAGATGCAGGAGAAGCCATGTACGGGGATCCCGAGGGTCCTTACTTCGCGAACTAGGCCGTCTCCCAGAAGTGTCCCTATGGAGTGGAGCTCCATCACCCCGTTATTCCGCTGCTTTTTAATATTCCACTACTAGTATCGAGGCCCCTGAGCTGTCACATAAATAATGTAGATATTGTCACCGCACGAGACGTGCCACCTGGCCTCGGAGTACCATGTACTTCTAAACCTTTGTACCTGTATCATATCAATAAATGCGGTTCAGTTCTGTTCCAAGTTGTTGTGTGTTTCCAGAAGACATGATCTCTGGGCTGGAAACACAAGGCGTCCGGTTCTCTGAGCCGGGGTGCCACAGGTGGAGGGCGTTACCGGGAGAGGGATGGTCGAGGAGCGGGGATGAGGCAACGTCGAGGCGGGGAGGAGGCCGGGGAGCAGGGAGATTAGCTCCCTCTGGCACGGGGTGGGGTCGAGGTTCAGCTGGGGCAGGGTCGAGGTCGGGCCTGGGCGATGGAGGAGATGGGGGTGCGCTGGAGGAGCGGGGCGGAGGCCGGCGGCGGTGCTCGAGGAGGCCGGTGATGGAGGAGGGCCGAGCGGCGGCGTTTTTTGGATCCGGGAGAGAGTTCGGGAGGCGGCGGCGCTACGCTATGGAGGGGGCGGTGGAGGCGGGGGGCTAGGGAGGAGGCCGGCGGCGGCGCTCGAGATCTACGGGGTGGACTCGGGTGGGGGGGGGGGCGTTTGTTTTTTTATTTTTCCAAACGATCCTACCGGATTTATATATGGGCTCTCTTTGCCGTCAGTGGACCTGAGGCAGACGGCAAAGGCCCAAGAAGCTGACGGCAAATTCTGCTCTTTGCCGACAGTTACGGCCAAGTTGATGGCAAACCCACTCACCGTTTCAGCCCCGTTTGAAGTGACACGTGTCGCTCTATTTGCCGTCAGCCTGGGCGCACACAGACGGCAAAGCGGGTCTTTGCTGTCAGCCCTGCTTTGCCGCCAGCTTAACTCTGCCTTTGCCTTCAGCCCAGATTTGCCGTCTGTCTTTGCTCTATTTTGCCGTCAGCAGCTGACGGCAAAAAATGGTCTTTGCCGTCTGCCCCGATGAAAAGCTGACGGCAAAGAGCTCCACTGACGGCAAATTTCCTGACTCCTGTAGTGTATAAAGACGTCGCCGATGCCCTAGGGTTTCTCCCGCACCTTCCCCCCCTCGCAGCCCTCCCTCTTGCGCCCTGGAAACCGACGCCATGACCGCGCCCGAGCAAGCAGTCGCCACGTTCACCGCCGTCTTCGTCGCCACCGTGGCCATCGCCTACCCCGCCGCCTAGGAACGCGCCAGAAGAACCACCGCGACGTCCCCTTCCTCCCGGCGCAAAGACACACCCCGGATTGACATGAAGCCGACGCATTCGACATCTTCTTCTTTGGCTCCGACTGCTCCCCACCGTCGATTCGCCGCCTCTCGTTCTTCCCTAGCCTCCCCGAGCTCACCGTTGGATTCACAGTGAGCCGCCACATCTTTCCCCTCTCCTTCCCCGCTCAATTTAGTCCTCTAGCATGCTCCCCATCGTAGCCGTAGCTCGCCGTCGCCGCCGTGCGCGCTCGTCGTCGTTGTAGTCCATCCCAAGCCAAGCCGAGGCCACCCGGCGTGCTTAGCTCCAAGGGTACCGCCTGGCCCCTCCGTTCGCTCGATACCATCCCGGAGCCGTGGAACTCGCCGCCTCCATTGTCTCCGGCCACCACCGGTTGCGCCGCTGCCACCAATTGACGCGCCTCGCTCCCCTTTTCGCGTAGGACGGATCCGCCGCCCAAATGGTCGCCGGAGCATGCCAGCCGAGCCCTCCGCCGTGCTCTGCTGCTCTCCGGCGACGCTGCTACCATTCTGGGTCGCCGACAGGTGGGCCCAGTCGGTTAGGATTAGTTTAGGGGCTAATTAAGGGTAGGGTCAATGACAGCTGGGCCCCCACGTCTAATTAACCCAGGTTTATCCCCTATGCCTATGACAGATGGGCCCCACCGGCCGGTTTGACCAGTCAGCTGCTGACTAGGCTAGATGGGCCCCGACGCCGTCGGCTGCGCCACCGGCTTCCACCTCTCATACGACGACCCGGAGTAACCAACTAGTACGCTTGCTTCTTCCTCTTCTGCCAGTGCCTCCTCTGAAACAAACGAGTGTCTGTTACTCTGTACATTAACTCAAATACCGTGTAAGTGATCTGGATTATGTGAAGAAATCAAACAGTACAATCGACAGAATAAAAAGTCATATCCTGTAATATCACCCTGGATTGTGTTTTACACTATCTTAATTCTGGCTGTGAGTAATCCTAGTCCACTCCCACCTGAACAGACACGATGCGCTTGTATTCAGGTAACTGTCCTAGTTTGTCTGAATAAGTCTGAAACCTGCACAGTGTTTGTCTTGTGAAGAAATCTCGTCCGTGCGCAGTAAAGCAAACATCGCCAGTGATCTGGATCGTGTGAACGCAAATCGAGTCAAAAACAACAAAATCATATCTTAATACTTGTGTTCTTACACTCTTGGACAAACTTGCGACTGTGCTGACTCCTCTCTGAACAAACATGAGGGGTTGCATTGCATTCAGAGCTGAGAATCCTCGATGATGTACCACAACTTTGGTTTGTCTGTCTGGGAAAGTGTGAACCCAGTGCATTGTTTGGTTTCTCTAGTGAGCGAATTGTGCCTGAGCCAGTGTAGCGCAGCAAGTGGAAACCCAGAGCTATTAACTTCTAAGCTGCCACATACACGCATACATACATACCTCAAGTCCAGGGATGCAGAATTCTCTTGCTTTTTAGTTCAGCACTCCAATTACTTTGCAGAGTGAGCTCATCAAGCAAGCACCAATGCATTTCATTTGCGGTTGAACGATTGCGATGTGCACAATCAATCAAGTATGCACTTTCGCCGCTGTATCCACTTACTTGTTGAATGAAATCTGAATTTGAGTCCAGGTCCAGCAAAATTTGCGTGAAGAAACTAAACAATTCAGCAGTAGTACTCGAGTAGGTTTGATCAACTCTAGATTTTCAGTAATTTCGATCAATCAAGTATGCAAATTCCGTCCCATGTATGTACACAGCCACTTTGATTCTAAATTTCTGGAACCTGCTATTCCAACTCTAGTTTTCTTAGCTCTTCTGTTGACAGTGGATCATACTGAGAAAGGTGAATCGTTGCTAAGTGCTCAAAGTAATCTCTTTACAGACAGAGACCCGCCACCAAGTTATACGACGGTTGCGGCGCCAAGGACCCCGACGACGGCTTCCAGCCTCTCCGAAGATGGCCAGACCAACACTAACTAAACCAACCTGCAGCATGTTTGTTCTTCTGCTAGTGGTGAACTGCCGTTGCTCAACTCTCCTCCTAGATTGTTGTGTGCCCTTTACATACCAAGAAGCAAATCCGATGAACAAAACAAAATCCACGGTGAAGAGAGAGCGCCTACCACCTGGCCGTCAAATTGTTTTCACACCACCAAGTACAAGCAACAAGCAGTAGATCAACCTAGGCCTGCCAGGAATATCCTCTGGATGCGAAACCGAAGGTACTTTTTCATGCCGAGCAAGAGGCTCTGAATTTTGGAGAAGACTAGTTATTGCAGCTTCTGTTTGACAATACAGAGGTCCAACAGATGCTGCTCCTTTCATCATCTCTACTTCTAGAGGGGAGTTGGTAGCGTCTCCTCGCCTCACCTCCCACTCCTCCCACCACCCCTCCCACCGCTCTTATATTTCGCCCGCGAATCTATTCCATGCCCACCTTTCACGGCAGTCAACTTGGGCCGGCCCATTAATACTACTTTAAAAAAAGTATCATTCCCTCTTACGCCCCTATGGTTTTCGCCTTAAACCGGTTATCCATCTTTGGTAACACAATAAAAATCACACCGGAGGCAATCAATCTCAAACCTGCCAGGAGATTTGGTAACACAATAAATTCTAAAGGAAGTATTCAATCATGTTCGTATCTCAATCCCGCCAAGAGGTTTGGTAGGCAATCAATCTCAAACCTGCCAGGAGTTTTGGTAACACAATAAATTCTAAAGGAAGGAATCAGTCATGTTCGTATCTCAATCCTGCCAAGAGATTTGGTAGGCAATCAATCTCAAACCTGTCAGGAGTTTTGGTAACACAATAAATTCTAAAGGAAGGAATCAATCATGTTCGTATCTCAATCCTACCAAGAGATTTGGTCGCATACATAATTATTTCAGAATCAATCACGATCGTAATCGCCTTCCTAACCATGCGCCATAACTCCTTCCTAAGAAAATTCATCTCATTCCTAACCAGTTATCAGCGACCCTCTCCTGCCTAACAGGCAATTCCTTCCCAATCTTCACTACACGCAGACGGAGCAATCGGGTGGTGTTTGAGGAGCCCGGAACATTCATCCGGTAAGCAGAAACTTTTCATATCGAACAGTAGAGTTTGTTATATGGTGCTCACTTCAAGTTTCCTCACGCCAAGGGCATGCTCAGGGGTGCTTCTACAAGCTTTTCTCTCTCTTATTATAGTAGTACATGCATGTGTTGTGCGCTGTCGTTTAGGAGTGAGAGCACTTTCAGAAGCACAAGCATATGTTATTATTTCGCGTAAATAATCTGTCCACCACCAAAACAAAAGGGTGTGTGGATCATTTCTTTTTCTGTAGAATTGATACATACCACTATAATCTCTGAAACCAGCAAAATACGCAGGCAACGCCAATCTTCTAATTTGCTATAATCTCACGTGCTTCTGTAATCAAATCAAATATTTTGAGAGTGAGAGTTGACACCTCAAAGTCAATAGCTTACGTGACAGTAGTTTCATTGGTGTTGAGCGTAGCAAACTCAAATTGGATTTTTATTTTTTTAGGTTAGTTCCGGCTCTTGCTTTATTCTCTTTCTTATGGGCAGGATAGGGACTTCTCTAAAATAAATTTAAGCGTGAACACACGCGGAGGAGGAGAACCGCTGCCCTAAATACGTCTGTGTCGGGTTTATACAAATCAATAATTTGATAGCACACTGTTTCAGCTATCTCCCTAAAGATCCCGTAGCAAAGGACGGGTCATGCACATTAGATGCACACTGTTTCAGCTATGAGGGGCAGATGAGTTCTGCATAAAAAAAGCCATTAGTATCGGCTGAAGCAACAGTGTAAGTTTTGTTACATGTACATGTTTCGTACCATTCTTGTTCAGAAAATGTTTAACAAAGTCGACAATGCATATACGTTAATTGAAAAGAGAAGCATCATGTGTCCTATGGGAAATACCAATCAACCCTAAGTACACTTAACACGAAGCATGTATCATAAAGGGGCAAGCTCCCTACCTTCATGCAAAGCTGCAAGAACTTTGTTCCCCTGGGAAATATTGTCCTTTGAGCCCCATAGCAAAGGATACCACTGGAGATGACTATGTAATACTCTGTTGCGAGAAGCAAAACGAAACGGGAACTTTATGTATTTTTTATGTAGGAGAGATTGTTCAAATGTACCTGCTATGTTAAGTTCTTTCAGGTAAAAATGGGAAATACAAATAGCAAGAGAACCGAAAATGGTAAGGCAACAAGCATACCTCAACAATCTCTTGGTGAATTCTCTGATGCACATCAACGTTCCCAAAGGAGGGCAGATACATGTACATGTTTCAGGTTTGTAATAAATGGCAGATTTCCCCAAAATATTCTAATTTATATATCTCCGTATGCTACAGAGGATATGGAAGCGACAAGCCTCTGCCGAACCGCTCTTGGTGATATCTCTAATGTACGTCAGGATTCCCCAGGGTGGCCAGGTATATGGTTCCGTAAATAACGTATTATGTTGCTCCATCTTATAATTGTACATGGATTGGTGCGGTATATGTGAGCAAGCATTTGTATTTCCTTCTAAAGGAGCTCGCATGGGAAATTCAAATAGCATCACAGATGGCCAGCGACACCCTCTTGGTGATATCTCTAATGTTGACATACATTCCCAAAGGAGTCCAGGTATGTTGCAGTGTATTATATGTGTCTTATGATTCTCCAGATTAATCATATGTATTTCATGGAAACGCGTGAATTTCATGGAAACGTGCAGACAGACACAACATATCGGGCGGAACTCGCATGGGAAATTTCATGGAAACCCACCCACACCCTCCTGTTCATGTCTCGAATGTTGATAATCCTGAGCATATTAGTGGAGGTTTGGCTACACCTCAATGAAAATCTCCGATACATGCACACTTACTCTCAATTCCGTGGAAATAGTACGTGTTTGAATGGCGTCCGATCGATGTTCTTCATTTTGTTAGCTTCATACTTACCTTGTTTTGGTTCCATTTTTATTTAATCAAACATGTGTATTTCCTTCCAAACAGTGGTCGACACAAGCAAAGTAAATTCAAAAAGCATCACACCCGCACTGGGGAATGCAACAAATTTGCAACGACACCCTCTTGGTGATATCTCTAACGTTGACATACATTCCCAGAAGGGTTCAGGTATGTTGCTGTGTACCATTATGTGGCTTGCGATTCTCCACCTTATCATATGTGTTCCATGGAAAAGCGCAGGCATGCACAACAAATCCAAAGGATCTCGCATGGAACCGCTGCTGCATGAACGGACGAACACCCACCCACCCCCTCCTGGTCGTGTCTCGAATGTTGATCATCCGACCCAGATGAGTGGAGGTACTGTTCCACCTGAACTGAAATCACCAAGCTATTGCACACTTAGAATTGCGTCTGATCGATGTTCTTCATTTTGGAAGCTCCATACTTACATTATTTTGGTTCTGTTTTGTAGTTATACATGAACCAGCCAACCCCACTAGCTGCAGCTATACGGCCATCTCAGATGATGATGCTTGTTATCTGCTCCGAGTGCTATCAAAACTGCTAATGGCACAGATCTGGCAGAAAGTTCTAACGGTATGGGCCAGCTATGTCTTTCATATAAATATTGTACATACAAAATTTTAAATTGTTTGATGTTATGTTGTTGGTGTAGCTCAAAATAATACAACAAATTCAGTTGTCATTAATGATAGTAGACAAGCTAAGAGGGCATATGATAGAGAATGCAGAAAGAACTTAACAAACGAACAAAAAGAGCAGATAAACAGACGAAGACGAGAAGCTTATCGCAAGAAAAAGGAGGAGGGACCCAAATTCCGAGAAGAACAAAAAGAGCAGATAAACGCACAGAACCGAGAAGCTTATCGCAAGAAAAAGGAGGAGGGACCCAAATTTCGAGACGAAAAAAATCTTCAGTCACGGGAACAACGCAAGAAACGACGAGATTGCTTAACTTCTGAGGAGAGAGCGGAGATGAGTGCTGAGAGAAAGACAAGATACACGACTAGGAAAAACACCCCATGCCCCGAATCCATCGCACTGCCACGTCCAGATGTACCTGCTATATCTACGGCCAACCAGTCTTTCCGCAGTGGTGCATCACCCATCTCAACGAAAATGGACGGACACACCTTCAAAACAGATGGTAATTCACCATATCTGCATTTCACTTCACTTCTTCTATCCAGCCAGATTGAATCTTAGTGCATCACCACGCCTGCAACCTTTGCAGATTCGCTGTCCGCCGAAAACGCATCAGCAGCTGGCGGCCCTTTGGCCAGCATGCCTCCTTACACTATTGGGACCAATGGTAAGACTCGACTATACTCACAGTCTTCTGAACATGGTTATGGATCTTGTGCTTACCATCTAAACATGTGTCACAGAAGACATGGAGGCCTTCCTTAGCGGGATCATGGACAATAATCCGCTACTCGACGAAATCATGGATGACGAGTACTATCTATTTGGCGGCCAAGGTATGCCCAACCCGTCGACAGCCACATCGTCTAACTAATTTTTGTTTAAAAATATTAGTAAATGCTGATGTGACTGCAATGTTTTAACAACGGCCCCCGGGATCCGATAATGATATCATGGATGGGGACGAAGACGCTAACACGTCCAGCGCTGAGGGTATAGACCTTGATCCTTTCGACTATGTCTACTCAAACATTCCAGACAGCACACACATCCTGAAGCACGCCGCGAACTGCAACCACTACAAGGGCAAGAAGTTTCAGTACGAGACCGACGGCTTCCGCTGTCGCAACGGGCAGATTGAGCTGAAGGAACCGGAGCCCATCCCAGAGCTAACGAGGCTTTGGTCTAGCACGGATGCGGACTCTAGACATTTTCGGGAGAACATACGGTTCTTCAATGGCCACTTCTCCTTCACAACCCTTGGCGTCAGCCTCGACGAAAACTACACAAACATGAAGTCTGGTGTGTACACTTTCCGGGCACACGGCACCATCTACCATAACGTGCATTCCTTCGGGCCAAGCTCCCGTCCAGAACATCTCCAATTGTACTTCTACGATGATGACCCTAACCTTACCCATCGCAAGGCTGCCACCAAGCAATTGGACCAGAATGTCGTCAGGAAGTTAGTGGACATACTCAGGGGAAACCCGTACTCCCAGCAGTTTAGGAGTTTGGGTGCGCACAAGGACAACCTCGACTATTACAGGATAGACCTCAACACCAACCAGAGGCTAGACCAACGGAAATATAATAGACCAGTGTCATCTGAGGTCGTTGCAATCTGGGTGGAGGGCACTGACCTAGCGAAGAGGTTCGATCGTAGAATTACACTTTGCGGTAACGACAACCAGAGGCACAATATACATGTGACTGATGGCGCGTATGACCCGCTCTCTTACCCCCTCTTCTACCCAAGGGGGGAGCTCGGTTGGCATCCGAAACTCCCTAAACATGATGTCCCTTGGGAGGATGTACAACAACCAAGAGGTAGCCATCATGATGATGATGAGGACGCAGGTAGGCCTTCTGCGTATTCTTGCATTCTGATAGATAGTATAATTCTCATATGAATCCTAATTTCCGCGTTACTCATCCTTTTGCAGAGGGGAATAGCAGGTTGTGCGTCTACGTGAGAGACTACTACTGTTACACGCTGCAGACATGGCCTGGGATATTCAATCCCATACTCTGTGGAGCACGATTGCTCCAGCAATGGGGGGTCGACATGTACATCAAGATTAAGAGTTGTAGATTGAAATGGTACAGGAAGCACCAGAAGGAGATCCGTACTGACCTATATAAAGGAGTTGTCGATGCGATCACATCCGGGGAGACGCGAGCCAGCGCTGTTGGACTAAGGACAGTGCTCCCTGGAACGTACCCTGGTGGCGACCGCGACATGACGCGGAGGCATATGGATGCCATGGCAATTGTCCATACATACGGGAAGCCTGACATCTTCTTGACCATGACCTTCAACCCTAACTGGGAAGAGATATCGAATGAGTTGTTTCCTGGGCAGACAGCGCAGGACCGACCTGATCTTGTGGCTCGCGTGTTCCATGCCAAGCTAGAGGCTATGAAAGAGATGTTGTTCAAGAAACATATCCTGGGTGTTGTTGTCACGTATGTATACATAGTTGAGTTCCAGAAGAGGGGCCTCCCCCACGCACACTTTCTGTTGATCATGGATTCGACATATAAGCTCGTCGTTCCGGAGCAGTACGACCGACTCGTTTCCGCCGAGCTCCCAGACAAGCAGAAGTACCCGGAACTCTACGCCTTGGTGGTGAAACATATGATACACGGACCATGCAGTGCTCTCAACCCCAAAAATGTGTGCATGCAACAGAACGAGTGCAAGTGCAGATACCCGCGACCGTTCAATGCAAACACGGCACAGGGCAAGGACTCATACCCAGTTTATCGGCGTAGAGACGATGGTCGGCAGGCTAAGGTCCGGGGTAAAATGTTGGACAACAGATGGGTTGTGCCTTATAACCCTTACCTCCTACGGATGTTCAATTGCCACATCAACGTTGAGGTGTGCTCTAGCATAAAGGCCGTCAAATACCTGTACATATACAAGGGCCATGATAGGGCTTCTTTCAGCATCGAGCAGCCCGACGCCGATGGTAACACTGATGAGATCAAAAGATACACCGACGCGAGGTGGGTTACTCCTCCGAAGGCGATGTGGAGGATATTTGGCTTCCCCCTATGTGCGAACTCCCCGTCTGTCCTACAGTTGCCTCTTCATCTCCCAAATATGCACAGGGTTGCATTTAGTGCGCAAGCTGACCTGACCAATGTCGTCGCCTCTGAGAATGCTTCAAAATCCATGTTGACGGAGTATTTCAAGGCTAACCAGGACCACCCGTGGGCTAGGCATATATTGTACAAGGATTTTCCTGGAAGCTTCTCATGGCAGAGAGCGAAGTTTTGGAAGCCACGGGTGGAGCGTTATCAAATAGGTCGAATTGTGTCTACCAATCCAGCCGAGGGGGAGCGATACTATCTGCGTGTGCTGCTAAACCATGTACCGGGCAAGACATCCTTCGAGGACCTGCTCACCATGGACGGCGTGCTATGTGGTAGCTTTCGAGAGGCTGCTGAAAGGTTGGGACTCTTCGAGGCAGACAACACGCTCGACGATTGTCTTACTGAGGCAGAGCAATGGGCGATGCCATGTTCTCTCAGGAGGCTCTTCGCAACCATCTTGGTGCATTGCGAGCCAGGCGACGTGCGCGGTTTATGGGATAGGCACCTCGAGCCTATGTCTGATGACTACCGTCGATCACACATGTGCCCGAATGAGGTGGAGCAGATGGTGTTGCTTGACATTAGGGGTATGTTGCAGTCCATGGGCAAAGACATAGTTGATTTCGCTCTTTCGAGCATCGACGATACGTTCGACCCAACCGGGGGTGAGGCCAGAGAGGTGATCGAGGAATCCACTATCGAGTTTGACGTGCATGACACTAAATTGGCATCGTCGCTAAACGTGGAGCAGAGGGTTGCATATGACGAGATACTAGCCGCAGTTGACCGCGGTGATGGGGGTGTATTCTTTGTTGATGGCCCAGGAGGTACAGGGAAGACCTTTCTGTACCGGTCACTACTCGCCAAGGTTCGGAGCGAGGGCAAAATCGCTATCGCTACCGCGATGTCAGGCGTCACCGCTTCTATCATGCCTGGAGGCAGGACTGCCCACTCGAGGTTCAAGATCCCATTGACCTGCGATGATGGTGCCTGATGCAGCTTCACCAAGCAGAGTGGGACCGCCAAGCTCCTAAGGATGGCTTCATTGATACTGTGGGACGAGGCCACCATGACTAAGCGACAGACGGTTGAGGCACTGGACAACAGCATGCGTGACATCATGGGAAGACGGGACCGACCCTTTGGAGGAAAGAGTGTTGTTTTTGGCGGGGACTTCAGGCAGGTGCTTCCGGTCGTCAGGAGGGGGTCCCGGGGTCAGATAATTGATGCAACCCTCCGAAGTTCTCATCTCTGGAAGGGTATGCGCCAGCTAAGGCTCATCACCAACATGATGGCTCATAATGACACGTGGTTTGCGGATTACTTGCTGATGGTAGGCAATGGCACCGAGGAAGCTGACGATCAAGGCAACATACGACTCCCTGAAGATATTTGTGTGCCATCAACAGGCGAGGTGGACGACCTGGAGAAGCTGATTGACCATGTATTTCCTGGTCTAGATGACAACATGTCTGATCCGAATTACATGACTTCTCGCGCAATCCTCTCCACCACGAACGACAATGTCGACAAGATAAACATACGCATGATAGAGCGTTTTCAGGGAGAAGAAGTAATCTACAATGTTGACAGTGCAGAGGACGACCCATATGGTACTATGCTCTCGAGTTCCTGAACGGATTGACTCCCAACGGTCTGCCTCCGCATGCACCCAAACTGAAGTTGAACTGCCCTGTCATACTTCTGAGGAACATTGATCTGGCTAACGGACTGTGTAACGGGACGAGGCTTGTGGTCCGAGGTTTCGAGAGGAAGACCATTGACGCAGAAATCGTGATTGGACAACACGCGGGTAGGAGGGTCTTCATTCCTCGGATACCCCTATGCCCATCTGACAATGACATGTTTATATTCAAGTTCAAGAGGAAGCAGTTTCCTGTAAGGCTTAGCTTTGCTATGATGATTAACAAGGCGCAAGGGCAGACCATCCCGATTGTTGGCATGTACCTACCTAATCCGGTGTTCTCTCATGGTCAACTCTATGTCGCGTTGTCTCGAGCCACAGGGAAGAGAAACATAAAAATCCTCATTGAGAAGGAGTAGGAGAAGGAGAAGGGCAAGAAGCAAAACAATAAATCAAAGAAGCGAAAAAGACCTACTGTGTCCTTACAGACCTCGATGAAGAACATCGTCTATAAGGAAGTCCTTACAGGCTGAAGTCCGCACTTAAGAAACTTGTGTAGCTTGCATGAATATCACCATGCAAAAGTGGTTATGCGTTGGTGGTAGCGGCTATGCAATTATTGCCGCTGTAAGTGTTTTGGTTGTAGGTACATTTCAGACTCCTGTATTATACCATTGAGGAAAATTTCAATAATATATAATGTTTGACAGACCACATATTTGCATTTCTCATTGACACGCCCACTATTGTATAATATCCCGTTTATGACGCTCTTGCACTAACATGAAGGTAAATTGCTTTTTCCTTGGAGCTGTTGTTGATGGAATCCATTTATTTAGTGAAATAAACTTGCCCATCTGAAGGTGATGTTACATATACTGATATGTTTTTATAGCTAAGTTTGCTTCTGAACAGTGCATTCAACTCTTTCACCAGTCTCTAAATTTGGACTAGATCGAACAAACTAAGGTTGTCCATGTGAAAGAAAGAAGAGAGCTGAGCCAAAGGTGGTACATTAATTTCAACAATAGTATTTCCACGTGAGTGTGACAAATAATGATTTATTATTATTTACATCTAATTGTGACTACGACTTATATGATATTTACACCAGCTATTCATTCCGATTAACATTCCTGGGTACCATTGGTATCTAGCAGTTGTCAATGCCAAAAAACATGAGATTCAAGTATTGGACTCACTTTATATGTATACACTGTCAATTTGCCATTTTGTTATCAGTTTACATTACAAATGAAGTGGACTTCAATTATTATGCAATTGTGACCGTGTTATATTGTCTCTACCTATGAAATTTAACATGCATTATCTTTATATAACTTCAGCAAAATATTTCAGAAGCCCATGGCAACGCACGAGCATTCTACTAGTCATATTAGCATTGGAAGCATGCATGGATTGCTACTTATAAAAGCACGATTTCCAACTAAAATAAAATAAAATAAAATAAAAGCACGAGTTAGCTGAATCCAAATGATCTCAGCCATTCAACCACCTATATCCAACGTCCCATGCCGCTCCAATGATGTATCCATCATATCACTAACAAATTGGAAACACCATTAATTGCATTAATTGTAATTGATTTTGGAAACAACATTAATTTATAATTGTAATTGATTTTAGAAACAACATTAATTGCATTAATTGCAATTACTCTTGGAAACAACATTAACTGCGCAAATAATCTTAGTAATGGCCTACCCTGATTGTTTTCTCTCCACTCAATCGTATCAAGCCACGACCAATTCTACGAATAAGAAGGGTGGGAGAAAATGTGTTCATGCACCAATGAGACTCCATGGCTGCCAAAAACCCCCACAGCCTAGCAACAAGCCAACAACACCCAGCCAAGCCACTCAACCGGTGGTGCATATGGAGGTCACACATCGAGCTAGACCGGGGCAGCTGAGAAGCAGCATCGCCAAGGACGATGACACATATGTCGCGAGTTAGGACCTTGTCGTACTGAGAAGCTGAAACAGAAAGGCACGACACATACTTTGAGTAGACAAATGAGGGTGCCGATGCAGGCTACAGTCGATGCAAAGTGACCACGGCCATACAGGCACATGGCGTAGCTTAGATTCTCGAAAGGCCAAACATTAGGTAACATCTGTGTAGCCTAAGGGGCCGGGAGTCGCCAGAGTGGAAGATGACAACGTAAACCTCCCCAATATGAATTGAATGTGGGTTGCACGTGCACGATTACTAGTGGCGTGAAGGGAAAAAATAATAATGCAACAAGAGATATCTAGTTACAATTAGCACACCCATCTTTCTAAGGACCTACCTGAGAGTTTGTTATTGTCGGTGCTAAGTGAAGGATTTTCCTTTTTTTTCCCTCCAAAGTAATAACCATGACAACTTTTTTTTTGGCATCAGTGACCTTTTTTCTTTTGAGAAACTTCTAAGAAAGGCCGAGCTCATGTGAGCTCGGGTGAACAGTAAAATCAAAAAAATGAAGAAAAATTCCAAAAATTCTGATTTTTTTTTTGTGAAACATTGACAAATGTTTTGATAGCTTGTAAAATTTCATCACCAGATGTCATTCGTGGAAAATGTGGCAAAACAAAAACAAAATCGATGCTCCAAAATGGTCACTGATGCCACGTTTTCCACGAATGTCGTTGCATGACGAAATTTTGCAAGCTATCAAAACATTTGTCAATGTTTCACACAAAAAAAATCAGAATTTTTTGAACGCTTTTTCAATTATTTTTTATTTTACTATTCACCCGAGCTCACATGAGCTCGGGATTAGAACAACGCTTTCGCTTAGTGGCAATGCTAGCGACAGAACGTGTTTTTTTTAGGGAATGAAAGAAAGAAGCACGTTGCCCTACGCGGCCAGGTTCTATGAGTGCTGCGGCGCCGAGGACCCCAACGCCGCCAGCTGCGCCACCTCTCCTACAACGACCCCGAGAAACGAACCAGTACGCATGCTTGTTCCTCTTCTGCCAGTGCCCTCCTCTGAAACAAATACACTGTGTGTAGTCTGTTACTATGCACAGTAGAGCAAATACACTGTCAATCATATGGATTATCTGAAGAAATTAAAATCATATCCTGTAATAGCAATCTTGTGTGACACTCTAGCATAAAATCATATCCTGTCAAGCGCCGAGCTTTGCTTTTTTTTTGTTGAGAAGTTTACTGCATGCTCCTTAAAAACAAACGAGGCCAAACGTGGCATTCGCGCAGAAACTACGAGAGTACACGTGTCAGTACAAAAGCAAAAAAGACCCCACTAAAAGGAGAAAATACAATCAGGTCCTTGGAGGTCTTCTCTGCAAACCAAACGACGCCCATTGCCGGCCACCGCCGCAGCCGAAGCAGCAACCGGAAGAAGACAGGGGCCTTCGCAATCCCAATCGCACCATCGCCGCAGCCGGCATTGTGAGTCGATGAAGATCCCTGCCGCGAACGGCGAAACGCTGTCGATGTGGCGCGTCGACCGGGATATATCCCCGTGCGTCTCAGCCCCAGCACCGGTTCCTCCGTCCGACGAAGTTGAAGGAGAGTCGCCGGAGCTGCTGCCTCGGACCACCAACCACGCACTAGAGAACCAACACTCTCGCCGGCCGCCGAGATCGCCACGAAGACGACCACCGCCGACCACGAAGCTCCTGTACAGGATCTCCCAGCCTCTCGAAAGCGCTGGAGGAGGCGCCGCCGAGCCGATGGAGAAGCCGGAGAACAAAAAGGGACGAGGAGATCGACGCCACCGTCCCGCCAATCTCGCCCACCACACACCATGCCCCTCAGATCTGGCGCCGACACCCAGGGAAAACCCCGCATTGGAAGAGGATTTGCAGGCTCCTTATTCGCTGCCGCCATCTCCACCCACGACAACGCCAGCGCCGAGAAGATGGATGGCCGAAGCCCAAGCAACCCTAGCTACTGCTGTACATCAGCCAACCCAAAACTGGGCTACTGAACACACCTCCGCCCGGCCAGACCGTCGTCCCCTCTCTCCGTTAGCCCAAGGCCAACCGGAGCGGAGGGAGACGAGGATCCAGCCGGGGGAAAACGGGGCTCGGTGTTCGTCTCCTCTCTCCTGTAGCAAGGGGAAAAGAGTGAGAGCAGACTCTGTTTCGTTCTCTGCTGCCAGTGGGTGTAGCTGTTCACCATATACATCCAGCCACAGTGGCTTGTAACTTTGGGCACCAGTGAAGTCAGGCATGCATTGACACACACCCCCCGAACAGGGGACTTGGTGCAACCCCTGGCATTATTCATTACACTTCAACCTTACAAAACCAAACCTTAGTCTACAACATAATCTTCAAATATGTATCCGTAAACAGTACTAGTACAATACTTTAATAATGGTGAAATACCCACACAGACATAGTACTAAATGGAGAACCAGAGCGATCTAGCGACCGGTCTCAGCTTCTGCACTTTTTTCTCTTGTCCAAGAAGCCCAAGTAACAGGCACTTGCACATAGACCCGGTCATACAAGCTGTCGCAAACCGAGTACCAATAAACTTTCCATTTTCTCTTGAACAAGAAGGTGTAGAAGACTACCTAGATACCCATTACATATCCAAAACCCATAGCGATTAAAAACGAGATCACATCGTTTACATCTTCATGGTGCTCTCGAGTAGATGGAATTGGCACGGGTTGTGAACATTTCTGCGGGAGGAAAGGACCGCAGAGGCCTGGGTTGCCAATATAAATATATTCTGGGTCCTCGAGTGTTTGCAGTTGATCTCCAAATGGTACCTCTCCGGTCATGTTGTTATAAGACAGGTTCAAGCGACTTAATGACGTGAGAGCCGATAAGCTTGCTGGGATTTCACCATACAACTCATTGTGTGATAGGTCGAGTGATTCCACCTGTACCAAGGTGCCAATATTCATAGGAATGTTTCCACTGAAGGTGTTCCATGATAAGTTTAGGTTCTTCAATGCGACAAGAGTGCTGATTTCTTTAGGAATATCTCCAATAAGATTATTACAGGATAAATCAAGACTCACCATATATATGATCTCTCCTGTATATAATCTCTCTTGACCCTTCGTGACTACCGTGAAATTCTCAATATACGTGAAAAAGCCATGAAAACCATCCATTGAATGTAGATAACTTAAAGCCCAATCATCATGACAATCATATCTTGTCAGTATCATCCTTTTGCAGTTAACAATAGATTTCGGTATCCCGCCCGCTAACTTATTGTAGGCAAGGTCCAAATTCTAAAGATTAACTAGCTTCGTAAGCTCCTATGGAATGTGACCAGAAAACTTATTCGATCGCAGTCGTAAGAAAGCCAAATGTGGCAATTTCTCCCCAATGCATGTTGGCAAAGTCCCAAAGAAATGGTTGTGTGCAAGATCAAGAAAGATGAGTTGTTGGCACTCTTGGAGAAATGAAGGAAATTCACCCGAGGGGTGGTTGTTTCTCAAGCTTAGATTGACAATACTAAGACTTGTCATGTTTGTTGTGGATGTAGCAACAGAGCAATTGGGAATTGGTCTAGTTAGCTTATTTTTGGAGATATCCAACAAAATTAGTGATCTTAGTTTGCACAAAGAAGCGGGAATGGTGCCAGAGATGGAGTTGTCATATAGAATAATTGACTGTAGATTCGGTGCTCCAAAGTCTAATGGTAGTGGCTCAACAAAACTATTTCTACTAAGATCCAATTCAACTAGATTATTGGGAAGCTTAGGTATTGGGCCATTGAACTTGTTAGAACTGAGATCAAATGTAACTGCTCTCATAAATTCCATTGTAGATGGTATAGAACCGCTAATTTGGTTATGTCGCATATTGAGAAAGTACACCATGGAAGCCAATACCCAAAACCAATCTGACACCATGTCAGATATGCTTGTGTTTGAGATATCAAGACTGCCTAGACGTGTTAGCCTTCTAAGCCACGATGGGAATTTAGGCCCGAGCAGGCATGACCCAAGCTCAATATCCATTAGATTGGAAGGAGGAACCCACGTCGAATTCATTGTGATGGCTAGGTGATTATTAGACAACTACAATGTCTCCAATCTTTCTAGGCTTGATAAATGACCTTCGTGTATGAAACCATCTAGGTTCTTATAGCTCAGCTCCAATTTAGTTAGCTTTGTGAGCTATCCTATTGATAACCCACAAGTGTAGGGGATCAGTTGCAGCCTTTTCAATAAGTAAGAGTGTCGAACCCAACGAGGAGCTAAAGGTAGAATTAATATTCTCTCAAGTTCTATCAACCACTGATATAACTCTACGCACACTTAACGTTTACTTTACCTAGAACAAGAAATAAAACTACTTTGCGAGAATAGAAAGATAGCTTTGCGAGAATATAAAGAGTTAGGTGCTGTTTTAATAAAAGAACAATAAAGTAAAGGGTTTTGAAAGAACAATAAAGAAAAATATTGTCCCGAGGCAATTGGATATGAAACGATATTAATAATCATCATACTTATGCGGGAGAGGCCTAAGCTAACATACAATCCATACTTGGATCATACGTTCTTATGATTGTAACTCTAGCAAGCATCCGCAACTACCAAAGATTCATTAAGGTAAAACCCAACCATAGCATTAAGTTCTAAGCTCCCCTTTAATCCCATATGCAACAACTCACGAACTGGGGTTTAGGTTTCTATCACCCCCGCAACCCACCATAAGCAAATCAATCACATATTGCAACACCCTACAACGTGAATCCCACACGTGTGAGCGAAACGGCGGGCACCATAGGACAACACCATAATAACATACAACTCATATCAACCATGGCATATCACAATTAACCCATAGGACAAAAAGAAACTACTCAGACATAATAGAGATGCAACACATCATTGGATAATAATATATTGCATCAAACACCATGTTCAAGTAGGGATTACAGCAGGGTGAGAGAGAGTACACCGCTGCATGGAGGGGGAGAAAGATGTTGATGACGGCGGCGAAGTTGATTGAGATGATCGCCGTGACGATGGTTCCTCCGGCGGCGCTCCGGCACCACCGGGAGAGAGGGGGAGAGAGGCCCCCCTCCTTCTTCTTCTTGCTAGGCCTTCCCCCTAGATGGGAGAGGGTTTCCTGCTCTGGTCCTTGGCCTCCATGGCTTCCGGAGGGCGGTAGCCCTCCGAGATTGGATCTCCCCTCCTCTGTTTCTCTCTGTTTTCGCGACTGTTTCTGAGGCCAAGCACCGTTTCTTTTATAGCCGGAGATCCGTAACTCCGATCGGGCTAAAATTTTTACACGATTTTTTTTCTATAAATAAGCTTTCTTGCGCTCGAAGTAGAGCCTCAACCGACCTACGGTCTCTCCACACGGACATATGGCGTGGGTGGGCCCTAGGCCATTTGGGTCCCACGGGCACCGCCTTGCGTTGATTCATTCGCCAAAAATTCAGATATATTCCAGAAAAAATCCACAAAAATTTTCAGGTCATTCCGACTCCGTGACTTTTTGACCTATATTTCCAAAAACACTAGAAAACAGAAACTGGCCTTTGGCACTGGATTAATAGGTTAGTCCAAATAAAAATAATATAAATTCTTGCCAAAAATATATAAATGTGGTATGATAATAGCATGAAATAATAAAAAATTATAGATACGTCGGAGACGTATCAGCATCCCCAAGCTTAATTCCTGCTCGTCCTCGAGTAGGTAAATGATAAAAAAGAATTTTTGATGTTGAATGCTACCTCGCATAATCTTGATCAATTGATGTAATCGAAGTATGAACGTGGGACAAAAGTGATTCAAGGTTCTATCAATTTGACATAAAGAATAATAATACATAAGCATGTAAATAAACAATCATTGCCTTTCCGAATAAAAATGCTAAAGAAAGTAAAACTATACTTAATCATGATAAGCATGGCACACTCAGTCTTCCTAGCATAAAGATATCAAATCATGAACTGACTCAGGCGCCAAATCAAGCAATTAAGTGATACTCTCATCTATTTCAGCTTTTTCAATTTCCACGCAACACTTGAGCGTGAGCTACGGTCTTGGCACTTTGGATGAAAAAGAGAATAATGATGGAGGTTTATAGGAAGACAAAAATTGAGAAAGTCTCACATCAATGCAGTTTGATCATTAGGCAATGGAGGAGCCTTACAATCGATATTGATGTGAGGAGTAGGGATTATAATGCAACGGATGCACTAGAGCTATAAGTGTATGAGAGCTCTCCTAATGCAACTAAGTGGGTGTGCATCCAACTTGCTTGCGCATGAAGACCTCGAGCATTTGAGGAAGCTTGTCATCGGAATATACAAGCTAAGTTCTATAATGTAAAGATCCCACTAGTATAAGAAATAAGTAATATGAAAACTCTATATATGAAATGCATGGTGCTACTTTGAAGCACAAGTGTATACTCAAAGGATAGTAGCGTGCCCCCTCTCTCTTTTTCTTTTTTTTCTTTTTTATGGGCTCTTTTTGGCCTCTCTTTTTTATGAGCTCTTTTTGGCCTCTTTTTTTTACGGGCACTTTTTGGCCTCTTTTTTATATCCTCACAGGTAGGGGTAACACTCTAATTACATTACATTTTTTTACTCATAACTCAAAAGATGTAAATGACTACATATGAATGCCTCTGGCAGTGTACTAGGATGTGCAATGATCTAGCGTAACATGTAAACAATGATGAACGGTGGCTTAACCACATATATCATGTCAGCTCTATATGATCATGCAAAGCAAAATGACAATGAAAGTCAAGTCATGTGATGAATAGTAACAATGGAAGTTGTATGGCAATATATCTCGGAATGGCTATGGAAATGCCATGATAGGTAGGTATGGTGGCTGTTTTGAGGAAGATATAATGAGACTTATGTGTGAGAGAGCGTATCATCCCACGGGGTTGGATGCACTGGTGAAGTATGCACCATGTCGCAATGTGAGAGAGGGCAATGCGCGGTACCGAAGAGGCTAGCAAAATATGGATAGGTGGAAGTGCTCATAAGATTGGAAAACTCACATTAGTCATAAAGAACTCAAGCATTATTGCAGAAATCTTTGTAGCCTATCTCAAATCAAGCACAACTCACATACCCCTAGGGGGGAGGTTGGTAGGAGTTAACCATCGTGCGCCCCCGATCCGAACGCACGTCAGTGTCACTTTAAGACATCCCACACTCTGACTTCTTCGCTAATACCAGTGGCTACCACTTTCATGAATACGGTCTCACGAACCTTAACATCGATATTCGTACTAAACGTTAACCATTTACGCACACAATCATCTATTACTACCTCAATATCGCAAAACTATGGCAAAGAATCAAACTTATCATGTTCAATGATCTACAAGTTTTATGCAAGTTTTTATATATACCACTAATACATACCTATGACCAACATATTAAACCATGCCAACAACTAATTCCTATTCAACTCTCTAAAAAGATATAAGTGAAGCAAGAGAGTTCTAATCCTTTCTACAAAAGACTCGGCCAAGCTCTAACAAATATAAGTGAAGCAAAAGAGCATTCTATAAATAACAGTACTTCAAGTGTAGAGAAACAAGCATCCAAACTTCAAAAAGATATAAGTGAAGCATACAAAGCATTCTATAAAGCCATACTCAAAAGATATAAGTGAAGTGCAAAGAGTATTCTATAAATCAACCAAGGACTATCCCATACCAGCATGGTGAATAACTAAAAGAAAAAGAAAAACAAACGACACTCCAAGACTTTATGCATATTATGTGAACAAATAAAAATACAGGCCTAACCGACAAATACCGATAGTTGTTGAGGAAGAAAGAGGGGATGCCTTCCGGGGCATCCCCAAGCTTAGACGCTTGAGTCTCCTTGGATATTTACTTGGGGTGCCTTGGGCATCCCCAAGCTTGAACTCTTGTCTCTCCTTATTCTTCTCATATCGATGTCTCAACTCGGTCTTAAAAACTTTATCCACACAAAACTCAACAAGACTTTTATTAGAGATGTTAGTACAAAAAACATCAAATCTCACCATGTCTTGCTGTAACAATATTGTATAGTTATAATCCAACATTACCTACTGTATGCTAACACAATTCCAACACTCCCACATCAATGGGGCTTCAACAAAATTGCAAACATAAGCAGTTAAAGAGACTATAACAGCAATATATGAAAACAGGACAGTCTGTAAAGATGCAGATGAAACATATACTCATACAACTCAGAAAATTCTGAAAAATTAGGAACTAACAGATAACTCATATGAAAGTACTGTGTATATTTTTTTAGAAAATTAGCACGTTCCATTAAAAAATGAAAATTCAAATACTACAGCAAAAGTTTCTGTTTCTGCACAGCACATATCAAACTTGTAATGTAAACATCCTAAAGGCAAACCTTGGCATTTTATTTTTATAATACAGTGGATTTGTAGCACAGTACATATCAAACTTGTAATGTAAACATCCTAAAGGCAAACCTTGGCATTTTATCTTTATAATACAGTGGATTTGTACAAAGGGATAATTATTTTTGTTGAAAAGTTTCAATGATACAAGATTCACAAAGTTTCCATGGGCATGAACAAAAGTTCAAGGACGTCCCCCACTTCAACGAGGCTCATCTTTCTCACTTTCACTTTTCTTTTAGCAAAAGTTTTAAGTTCCCCACTTTATTTTTTTATTTTTGAAAAATTTAAAGGCGCACACAGAAGGAGAAAATGTCTCTCTAAAAATTCTGGGTTGTCTCCTAGGCAGCGCTTTCTTTAAAGCCATTAAGCTAGACATAACGTGCTTAAGTAATTATTAAACCAGGATCCCAAGGTACATCAAAGCCAATTTTAATCAACAAAGATTTGGATCTTAAATATGAGCGCAAAGTAACATATATCATATAACAATGAAGTCTAACTCTCTTCCTATGCATTGACATGTCATAAGAGAAGAATTCATGCACACATAGTAAAGGCCAATACATAGTATAAGCAGTTTCTTGCAATTTTACTGTATTTGAAACATAGAGAGGAGATGAGGCTCCTCTCTCATAATAATTGAAAGTAGGAGCAGCAAACACATGCATTGTAACACCCCTTGTTTTGAGCTACAGTGATCCCATCTTGATAAGGCCAAGTCATCATGATTTGCAATGCCACTTGTCACTTGGATTCATATCTCATTTCAAATTCTACCTCCAAATCCAATTCAAATTGCAAGTTGAAAATAAACTTCTTCAAAAATTACAGCAAAAATGTTCATAATATTGAAAATATTCCATAGTTAATATTGTTCAGGAAAACAACATCACTAAAATTCCCTAGATGCCCCTACAAAAATAAAACAGTGGCCAAACAGCAACATTTGAGCCATTTAAATGCAAACCAAATTTTAAAACTTTTCAAAGTGATCCAAAACTTTGTGTGCTGCTTCATAATATTGCCTACAATTTTTGAGCCAAGTTTCACATGTAACAAAAATCAAAAAGTGCCTGAAATAAATGCAAAACAGAGTTATAAAAGCAAAACAGAAAAAGAATAAAAGAAAAAGGGAAATCATACATGTGCACTTGGGCCCAAGTGAGCTACAGCGCGGCCTGGCCCAGGCCGGCCAGCCTTTCCCTAACCTCGCGCCAGGGGAGAGGCCATGGCGCTGGCCGAAGCGCGCATGGCCGTCCAGGTCGCGGATGGCGTGCTGTCGTTCATCCCGCGACTCCCCGGGTGGATAAGGACCCCCACGACGCCGGTGGACAAACCTAGCACGCCAAAAAACCCCCTCTCCCTCTCTACCAAGCTCACCCGAGCGCCTACGCCGACGCGCTCTCGCCATTGACGCGGCCACCGTGCCCCCTAGCCCCCGCAAGCTTGTCCAGGAGGTTCGCCTGCTCCGTCTTCGTCAACCATGGGCACGGGTTCGAGCAACACCGCCCCACAGCGTCACCATCGTGCTCGTCTTCCTCCTTCGGACTCCATCGTCCGCCGTGTCAATCCGCACTGCTCCGGCCACCCGCGGCTTCCCCGAGCTCGCTCACGACATCACCGTGAGCTCCGCCTCGCCTCCCCTTCTTCCCGGCCTTGATTTCATCCCCTAGCTACCTTGCCAGCCATGCCCGAGCTCCCCGCCGCCTGCCATGTTGCCGCCGTCGTTCTGCTTAGCATCAGTCGCGTCCGAGCAGATGGGCAAGCTCCCTGTGCTCCGTAGAACCCGCCGGCGTGCTTCGTTTGCTCATTGGCATCCTGCAACGCTGCGCCTGTGCAGCCACCGAACTACGCCGCCGCCTAGCCTCACCGTCCGGTCAGCTCTGGCGAGCCCTCGACCTCCCATGAACTCCCCTAGATGTGCGTGAGCGCGGCCGACCTGATGGTGCCCTCGTTTCGCCCAGTCGTGGCCTGCAGCACCGTCCAAGCGGACGCCGCTGTGTCGGGTGGCCGCCGGCGTTTAAACGCCGGCCGGGTCGGCCATTAGTGCTAATTAACCCCCCACAGCGTATGACAGCTGGGCCCCATGCCCTTAATTAAGTCTGGTTAGTTTAATTAAACCACGGCTTAACCCCCTCTGTGTATGATAGGTGGGGCCCGCTGGTCGTTTTGACCAGTCAACGCCCGCGGTTGACTGCTGATTGGGCAGTCAACCGGGCCCCACATGTCAGTGGCACTGTGCACTCTGGGTGCACTGCACCGGGTGCACTGTACCGGGTGCACCTAGTGTTTTAGTTTAAATATTTTTCAAATTAAAAATAATTCAGAAATTCCAGAATATTGCAAAAACTTTGAAAAATCATACAAAATTAACCGTAACGCGAATGAAAATAATTTATATATGAAAAATGATCAGAAAAATACAACAAATCCGAATATGTCATTTGCATTCATGTTTGAACACCCTAAGGTTAACAACATTGAACTTTTGACGACTTTTCGATAAATGAATAGTGTATGACTTTGGGAAATTGTTCCCAAATAATTTCCCAAGTCATTTAAAACATTTAGTGATGCATTAGAGCACCCCTGCACCACACGTTAACATGCCTGCATTGTGTTGCATTTGTTTGCTCTGTTATTTATCTGTTTCCCCTCCACTGCTTCTTTTCCGGTAGACCCCGATACCGCAGTAGAACCCGAGTACAACTACGGCTACACCTCCGAGGATTCCTTATCATCTGCAGAGCTTCCAGGCAAGCAAACCCCCTTGATCATTCCTATATCGCCCATTCTATTTCTCTCTTGTTCTTGCATTAGATGATGCTACTGTTACTGTCTTATCGGTAGATCCCACTCTGATGCATAGCCTGTTGTTGTAACCTGCTATTGATACATTACCTGTTATCCTAAAATGTTTAGTGTAGCAATGCTAGAGTCACATCAGTGGCCCTTCACCCTTGTCCGTTTGCCATGCTATACTATCGGGCCGTGATCCCTCTGGGCGATGATCACGGATATATTATACTGCATTATACTATACATGCTCTACTAAAGTCGGGTCGGCTCGGAACGAGTACCCGTGAGTGATGCACTATGGCGGGGCTGAAGGGACAGGTGGTACCATCCTGGTAGAGGTGGACCTGGGTTCCCGATGTTGGAAATATGCCCTAGAGGCAATAATAAATTGGTTATTATTATATTTCCTTGTTCATGATAATCGTTTATTATCCATGCTATAATTGTATTGATTGGAAACTCAAATACATGTGTGGGTACATAGACAACACTGTGTCCCTAGTAAGCCTCTAGTTGACTAGCTCGTTGATCAAAGATGGTTAAGGTTTCCTAGCCATTGACATGAGATGTCATTTGATAACGGGATCACATCATTAGGAGAATGATGTGATGGACAAGACCCAAACTACGAACGTAGCATATGATCGTGTCAGTTTATTGCTATTGTTTTCTGCATGTCAAGTATCTGTTCCTTTGACCATGAGATCATGCAACTCACTGACACCGGAGGAATACCTTGTGTGTATCAAACGTCGCAACGTAACTGGGTGACTATAAAGGTGCTCTACAGGTATCTCCGAGGGTGTCTGTTGGGTTGGCATGGATCAAGACTGGGATTTGTTACTCCGTATGACGGAGAGGTATCTCAGGGCCCACTCGGTAATACAACATCACAATGAGCCTTGCAAGCAATGTGACTAAAGTGTTAGCCACGAGATCTTGTATTACGGAACGAGTAAAGAGACTTGCCGGTAACGAGATTGAACTAGGTATAGTGATACCGACGATCGAATCTCGGGCAAGTAACATACCGAAGAACAAAGGGAACAGCATACGGGATTAACTGAATCCTTGACATAGAGGTTCGACCGATAAAAGATCTTCGTAGAATATGTAGGAGCCAATATGGGCATCCAGGTCCCGCTATTGGTTATTGGCCGTAGAGGTGTCTCGGTCATGTCTGCATAGTTCTCGAACCCGCAGGGTCTACACACTTAACGTTTGGTGACGATTAGTATAGTTGAGTTATTATGTTGGTGACCGAAGGTTGTTCGGAGTCCCGGATAAGATCCCGGACATGACTAGGATCTCCGGAAGAGTCCGGAGGCAAAGATTAATATATGTGATAATAGTGTTGTGATCTCCGGAAAGGTTCCGGAATTCACCGGAAGAGGTTCCGGATGTTTACCGAAGTGTTCGGGTGCAGCAACACTTTATATGGGCCAAAGGGATACAATCCACGAGGTATCGGAAAAGGGCAAAAGGGAGTTTTGCTGTACTACCGCTTGTATGAAGCGGTACTACCGCGTAAGCGGTACTACCGCTTGGGTGAAGCGGTACTACCGCTCAAGCGGTACTACCGCTTGTGAGCGGTACTACCGCTTGTGCGCGGCTGTGCACGGTTCGGCAGGGATCCGAGTTGGACTCTTTCCCTGTGGGCCAAACCGACCTTGTGCGGGCAAAACCGACCTGGAGGAGGCTTTTACTCCAAGTTTAGACCCCAAGGCTCAACATATAAATAGAGGGGCAGGGCTAGCACACGGGACACATCAAGATTTCCCCAAGCCGTGTGCGGCAACCCTAACCCTCTAGTTCCTCCGTCATAATCTCCGTAGCGCTTGGCGAAGCCCTTCAGAGATTGTTCCTCACCAACATCACCACGCCGTCGTGCTGCTGGAACTCAACCACTACTTCATCATCGCTCGCTGGATCGAGGAGGTGAAGGCGTCATCAAGCCGTACGTGTGTTGAACGCGGAGGTGCCGTCCGTTCGGCGCTAGTTCGTGATCGGATCGAGGGACGACTTGCGATTTGGATCGCGGAGACGTTCGACTACATCAACCGCGTTTCTTAAAACGCTTCCGCTTAGCGATCTACAAGGGTATGTAGATTCACTCTCCCTCTCGTAGATGCTCATCACCATGGATAGATCTTGCATGTGCGTAGGAAAATTTTTGTTTCCCATGCAACGTTCCCCAACAGTGGCATCATGAGCTAGGTCTATGCGTATATGAGATCTCGAGTAGAACACAAACGAGTTGTGGGCGTGGGTGTATACATATTGCTTGCCGTTACTAGTTGATACTTGATTCGGCAGTATTGTGAGATGAAGCGGCCCGGACCGACATTACGCGTACACTTACGCGAGACAGGTTCCTTCAACTGACATGTAACTTCGTTGCATAAAGATGGCTAGCGGGTGTCTGTCTCTCTCACTTTAGTTGAATCGATTTCAATGAAGAGGGTTCTTTTAGAAGATCAAAAAGCAATCACTACACCACGTTGTGGTTTTGCGTAGGTAAGATCGGTTCTTGCAAACCCGTAGCAGCCACGTAAAATTTGCAACAACAATTAGAGGACGTCTAACTTGTTTTTGCAGGGTATGTTGTGATGTGATATGGCCAATTACATGATGAGATATATGTGATGTATGAGATGATCATGTTTTGTATAGAATATCACGACTTGCATGTCGATGAGTACGGCAACTGGCAGGAGCCGTAGAGTTGTCTTTAATTATTGTATGACCTGCGTGTCAATCATTAAGCGCTATGTAATGCTTTACTTTATCGCTAAACGTTAGCAATAGTCGTGGAAGCAACAGTCGGCGCGACAACCTTATGGCGACACGTTGATGGAGATCAAGATGATGGAGATCATGGTGTCATGCCGGTGACGATGGAGATCATGCCGGTGCTTTGGAGATGGAGATCAAAAGCACAAGTTCATGGCCATATCATGTCACTTATGATTTGCATGTGATGTTAATCCTTTTATGCATCTTATTTTGCTTAGGACGACGGTAGCATTATAAGGTGATCCCTCACTTAAATTTCAAGATAAATTGTGTTCTCCCCGAGTGTGCACCGTTGCGAAAGTTCGTCATTTCGAGACACGCCGTGATGATCGGGTGTGATAGACTCCACGTTCACATACAACGGGTGCAAGCCATGTTGCACACGCGGAACACTCGGGTTAAACTTGACGAGCCTAGCATGTACAGACATGGCCTCGGAACACAAGAGACCGAAAGGTCGAACATGAGTCATATAGTAGATATGATCAACATGAAGATGTTCACCATTGAAACCACCTCAACTCACGTGATGATCGGACTTGAGTTGGTGGATTTGGATCATGTTACACTCGAATGACTGGAGGGATGTCAATTTGAGTGGGAGTTTTTAAGTAATATGATTAACTAAACTCATTATCTTGAACAATAGTCTAAGTTGTCTTTGCTATATTTATGTTGTAGATCATGGCTCGCGCAGTAGCACCCCTGAATTTTAATGCGTTCCTAGAGAAAGCTAAGTTGAAAGATGATGGAAGTAACTTTGTGGACTGGGCCCGTAATCTAAGGATTATCCTTACGGCTTCCCAGAAGGCTTATGTCCTTGATGCACCGCTTGGTGATCTACCCGCTCCAGTTGAGTCTCTAGACGTTGTGAACGCCTGGCAGGCTCGTTCTGATGATTACTCAATAGTTCAATGTGCAATGTTGTATGGCTTAGAACCGGGACTTCAAAGACGTTTTGAACGTCATGGAGCATATGAGATGTTCCAGGAGTTGAAGTTTATCTTTCAGAAGAATGCCCGGATCGAGAGATATGAGATCTCCGATAAGTTCTATGCTTGCAAGATGGAGGAGAACGGGTCTATCAGTGATCATGTACTCAGAATGTCTGGGTACTCCACCCGTCTGGCTGAATTGGGGATGCCCCTTCCGCCAGAGGCTATCACTGACAGAGTTCTTCAATCATTGCCGCCTAGCTACAAGAGCTTCGTGTTGAACTATAACATGCACGGGATGAACAAGTCAGTCGCCGAGCTGTTTGCGATGCTGAAAGCCGCTGAGTCTGAAATTCAGAAGGAGCATCAAGTGTTGATGGTCAATAAAACCACTAGTTTCAAGAAAAATGGCAAGGGTAAGAAGGGTAACTCCAAGAAGGGTGGCAAAGCAGTTGCTACTTCTGTGAAGAAACCCAAGGCTGGACCCAAACCAGAAACTGAGTGCTTTCATTGCAAGGGAACTGGACACTGGAAGCGAAACTGCCCCAAGTATTTGGCTGACAAGAAGGCGGCCAACAACAAACAAGGTATATATGATATACATGTTATTGATATGTTCCTTACCAACCCTCGTTGTAGTGCCTGGGTATTTGATACCGGTGCGGTTGCTCATATTTGCAACTCTAAACAGGAACTGCGGAATAGACGGAGGCTGGCAAAGGACGAAGTAACGATGCGCGTGGGAAATGGTTCCAAGGTTGATGTGATCGCCGTCGGCACGCTCGCTCTTCGATTACCGTCGGGATTAGTGATGAACCTAAATAAGTGTTATTTGGTGCCTGCGTTAAGCATGAACATTATATCTGGATCTTGTTTATTGCGAGGCGGTTACTCATTTAAATCAGAGAATAATGGTTGTTCTATTTATATGAGTAATATCTTTTATGGTCATGCACCCAATGTGAGGGGTTTATTCTTATTGAATCTCGATAGTAATGATACACATGTTCATAACATTGATGCCAAAAGATGTAGAATTGATAATGATAATACCACTTTCTTGTGGCACTGCCGTTTAGGTCATATTGGCGTAAAACGCATGAGGAAGCTCCATGCTGATGGACTTTTGGAGTCACTTGATTTTGAATCACTTGACACATGTGAGCCATGCCTCATGGGCAAGATGACTAAAACGCCGTTCTCTGGAACAATGGAACGGGCAAGTGACTTGTTGGAAATCATACATACTGATGTGTGCGGTCCGATAAGTATTGAGGCGCGCGGTGGTTATCGTTACTTTCTCACCTTCACTGATGACTTAAGTAGATATGGGTATATTTACTTAATGAAACACAAGTCTGAAACATTTGAAAAGTTCAAACAATTTCAGAGTGAAGTTGAGAATCATCGTAACAAGAAGATTAAATTCCTACGATCTGATCGAGGAGGAGAATATCTGAGTTATGAGTTTGGCAGTCACTTAAGACAGTGTGGAATTGTTTCACAATTGACACCGCCTGGAACACCACAGCGTAATGGTGTGTCCGAACGTCGTAATCGAACTTTATTGGATATGGTGCGATCTATGATGTCTCTTGCCGATTTGCCACTATCGTTTTGGGGTTATGCATTAGAGACAGCTGCATTCACTTTAAATAGGGCACCATCGAAATCCGTTGAGACGACGCCATATGAACTTTGGTTTGGCAAGAAGCCAAAACTGTCGTTTCTTAAAGTTTGGGGATGTGATGCTTATGTCAAAAAGCTTCAGCCTGAAAAGCTGGAACCCAAAGCGGAGAAATGCGCCTTCATAGGATACCCAAAAGAGACAGTTGGGTATACCTTCTACCTCAGATCCGAAGGCAAAGTGTTTGTCGCTAAAAACGGAACATTTCTTGAGAAAGAGTTTCTCTCGAAAGAATTGAGTGGGAGGAAGATAGAACTTGATGAGGTTGTTGAACCTTTACTTCAACCTGAGAGTAGCGCAGCGCAGAAAGTTGTTTCTGTGGAGCCTACATTAGCTGAAGAGGAAGTTAATGATGATGATCATGAAGCTTTGGATCAAGTTGCTATCGAACCTCGTAGGTCGACAAGGACGCGTACTGCTCCTGAGTGGTACGGCAACCCTGTCTTAGAAATCATGTTGTTAGACAACGATGAACCTACGAACTATGGAGAAGCGATGATGAGCCCGGATTCCGAGAAGTGGTTAGAGGCCATGAAATCCGAGATGGGATCCATGTATGAAAACAAAGTATGGACTTTGGAAGTATTACCTGAAGGGCGTAAGGCCATTCAGAACAAATGGATCTTTAAGAGGAAGACGGACGCGGACGGTAATGTCACCGTCTATAAAGCTCGACTTGTGGCAAAGGGTTTTTCACAAGTTCAAGGAGTTGACTACGATGAGACCTTCTCACCCGTAGCGATGCTTAAGTCCGTCAGAATCATGTTAGCAATAGCTGCCTTTTTCGATTATGAAATTTGGCAGATGGATGTCAAAACAGCGTTCCTTAACGGTTACCTTAAGGAAGAGTTGTATATGATACAACCAGAAGGTTTTGTCGATCCAGAGAATGCTGACAAAGTTTGCAAACTCCAGCGATCCATTTATGGACTGGTGCAAGCATCTCGGAGTTGGAATCTTCGTTTTGATGAGGTGATCAAAGCGTTCGAGTTTATACAAGTTTACGGAGAAGCTTGTATTTACAAGAAAGTGAGTGGGAGCTCTATAGCATTTCTAATATTATATGTGGATGACATATTACTGATTGGAAACAATATAGAAATGCTGGAAAGCGTAAAGGAATATTTGAACAAGAGTTTTTCAATGAAGGACCTAGGAGAAGCTGCTTTCATATTAGGCATCAAGATCTATAGAGATAGATCGAGACGCTTAATAGGACTTTCACAAAGCACATACCTTGACAAAGTTTTGAAGAAGTTCAAAATGGATCAGTCCAAGAAGGGGTTCTTGCCTGTATTGCAAGGTGTGAAGTTGAGTAAGACTCAATGCCCAGTGACTGCAGAAGATAGAGAAAAGATGAGTGTCATCCCCTATGCTTCGGCCATAGGCTCTATCATGTATGCAATGCTGTGCACAAGACCCGATGTCAGCCTTGCCATAAGTATGGTCGGAAGGTTTCAAGGTGATCCAGGAATGGAACACTGGACGGCGGTCAAGAATATCCTGAAGTACCTGAAAAGGACTAAGGACATGTTTCTCGTTTATGTAGGTGATCAAGAGCTCGTCGTAAAGGGTTACGTCGATGCAAGCTTTGACACTGATCCGGATGACTCTAAGTCGCAAACTGGATACGTATTTATTCTTAATGGAGGTGCGGTTAGCTGGTGCAGTTCCAAGCAAAGCGTGGTAGCTGATTCTACATGCGAAGCGGAGTACATCGCTGCCTCGGAGGCAGCGAAGGAAGGTGTCTGGATGAAGGAGTTCATGACAGATCTTGGAGTAGTGCCTAGTGCACTTAACCCAATGACTATGTTTTGTGATAATACTGGTGCCATTGCTCTAGCCAAGGAACCAAGATTTCACAAGAGGACCAGACACATAAAGCGACGTTTCAATTCCATCCGCGATTACATCAAGGAGGACGACATAAATATTTGCAAAGTACACACGGATCTAAATGTTGCAGATCCGATGACTAAACCTCTTCCAAGGGCTAAACATGAACAACACCAGAACTGCATGGGTGTTCGATTCATTACAATGTAAATCACATAGTGATGTGAACTAGATTATTGACTCTAGTGCAAGTGGGAGACTGTTGGAAATATGCCCTAGAGGCAATAATAAATTGGTTATTATTATATTTCCTTGTTCATGATAATCGTTTATTATCCATGCTATAATTGTATTGATTGGAAACTCAAATACATGTGTGGGTACATAGACAACACTGTGTCCCTAGTAAGCCTCTAGTTGACTAGCTCGTTGATCAAAGATGGTTAAGGTTTCCTAGCCATTGACATGAGATGTCATTTGATAACGGGATCACATCATTAGGAGAATGATGTGATGGACAAGACCCAAACTACGAACGTAGCATATGATCGTGTCAGTTTATTGCTATTGTTTTCTGCATGTCAAGTATCTGTTCCTTTGACCATGAGATCATGCAACTCACTGACACCGGAGGAATACCTTGTGTGTATCAAACGTCGCAACGTAACTGGGTGACTATAAAGGTGCTCTACAGGTATCTCCGAGGGTGTCTGTTGGGTTGGCATGGATCAAGACTGGGATTTGTTACTCCGTATGACGGAGAGGTATCTCAGGGCCCACTCGGTAATACAACATCACAATGAGCCTTGCAAGCAATGTGACTAAAGTGTTAGCCACGAGATCTTGTATTACGGAACGAGTAAAGAGACTTGCCGGTAACGAGATTGAACTAGGTATAGTGATACCGACGATCGAATCTCGGGCAAGTAACATACCGAAGAACAAAGGGAACAGCATACGGGATTAACTGAATCCTTGACATAGAGGTTCGACCGATAAAAGATCTTCGTAGAATATGTAGGAGCCAATATGGGCATCCAGGTCCCGCTATTGGTTATTGGCCGTAGAGGTGTCTCGGTCATGTCTGCATAGTTCTCGAACCCGCAGGGTCTACACACTTAACGTTTGGTGACGATTAGTATAGTTGAGTTATTATGTTGGTGACCGAAGGTTGTTCGGAGTCCCGGATAAGATCCCGGACATGACTAGGATCTCCGGAAGAGTCCGGAGGCAAAGATTAATATATGTGATAATAGTGTTGTGATCTCCGGAAAGGTTCCGGAATTCACCGGAAGAGGTTCCGGATGTTTACCGAAGTGTTCGGGTGCAGCAACACTTTATATGGGCCAAAGGGATACAATCCACGAGGTATCGGAAAAGGGCAAAAGGGAGTTTTGCTGTACTACCGCTTGTATGAAGCGGTACTACCGCGTAAGCGGTACTACTGCTTGGGTGAAGCGGTACTACCGCTCAAGCGGTACTACCGCTTGTGAGCGGTACTACCGCTTGTGCGCGGCTGTGCACGGTTCGGCAGGGATCCGAGTTGGACTCTTTCCCTGCGGGCCAAACCGACCTTGTGCGGGCAAAACCGACCTGGAGGAGGCTTTTACTCCAAGTTTAGACCCCAAGGCTCAACATATAAATAGAGGGGCAGGGCTAGCACACGGGACACATCAAGATTTCCCCAAGCCGTGTGCGGCAACCCTAACCCTCTAGTTCCTCCGTCATAATCTCCGTAGCGCTTGGCGAAGCCCTGCAGAGATTGTTCCTCACCACCATCACCACGCCGTCGTGCTGCTGGAACTCAACCACTACTTCATCATCGCTCGCTGGATCGAGGAGGTGAAGGCGTCATCAAGCCGTACGTGTGTTGAACGCGGAGGTGCCGTCCGTTCGGCGCTAGTTCGTGATCGGATCGAGGGACGACTTGCGATTTGGATCGCGGAGACGTTCGACTACATCAACCGCGTTTCTTAAAACGCTTCCGCTTAGCGATCTACAAGGGTATGTAGATTCACTCTCCCTCTCGTAGATGCTCATCACCATGGATAGATCTTGCGTGTGCGTAGGAAATTTTTTGTTTCCCATGCAACGTTCCCCAACACCCGACAGTCCCATGATGAAGACGGGTCGGCCCCAAGGGTACCCGTGAGTGATTCACTTGTCAGAGCGACAGGGCAGGCGGAGACCATCGAGAGAGAGATGGGCCTGGCTCTGGGCGTGTCCGCGAGTACTTACCAATAATGCACTAACGAGATTTGGGTATTTGATCTGAGCTGGCCACTGGCCTTTACGCACTAACTGCCACGCGGGATTATGGTATATGGGGCCCTCGGCGTCGTCTGTTTCTACCGAAGGCTCTGTCAGATGTTGCAGTTCAGCAGTGTCGGGCTGATTGTTGGGGTGAGCGGATTACTGCCTGAGTCCGAGAGACTAGGTGGGCTTGGTCCCCGACCAGTCACGCAACTTGCAGGTGTGCTTGGGGTGATCGGCCGAAGATCCCCTAGCCATAGGATTTAGACCGGCGGGCGACCTCTCTGGAGAGCTTAGTTAGAACTTCGACGTGTCGATCATCCAAGGCCGGGCATGACCCAGGAAAGTGTGTCCGGCCAGAGGTAATCGAGCATGTCGGGCTATGTGGTGCACCCCTGCAGGGAAGTAAACTATTCGAATAGCCGTGTCCAAGGTAAAAGGACGACTTGGAGTTGTATCCTGATCTTTCTACAACTTAAACTGGATACTGGATAAAATACACCAAGATAAAGGATATGGATGCCCGAAGATCGCTTTCTCGCAGGGAGTCGAGAGGGGATCTCTGGGTATGTTGCTGCTATGAGTACAAGTTGGAATACGAATCGCTCCTTTCTTCTGATGCTGCAAGATGGAGATAGTCTTCGATAGGTTGAGCTTCTCCCCCTTATTCTGGCATTTCTGCAGTTCAGTCCAAAGATATAGCCCCATTCCTTTGATACCAATGCATAACTAGTATAGTTCTGATGTAAGTCTTGCGAGTACTTTGGATGAGTACTCACCGTTGCTTTGCTATTCTTTTCTACAACCCGGTTACTGCGTTCAGATAATGGAGCCCAGGATGCAGATGGATCCACCGCTGCCGGCTACTACGTGGAGATCGACGATGACGAGTAGTTTGTTGGAGGTCCCAGGCAGGAGGCCTTGCCTTTTCGATCAGTGTCGTTTTATGTTTCAGCCTTCTTAAGGCAAAAACTTGTGTGAACCTGTCTGTACTCAGATGATACTTGTTTGATGACTGATGTATCCCCGGGTCCTCGTGGCCCCTGTTGTAATATAAATGTTTATGTTTGTCATTTGTGTCTAGAGTTGTGCTGTGATATTAGACCGTGAGTCACTGATCTTGATCGTGCATGTTGCGTGTATGATTAGTGCACGATTAATTTCGGGGGCTTCGCAAGTTGGTATCAGAGCCGACTGCCTGTAGGAGCCCCTTCCAAACCTCTTGGTCGATGTTGAGTCTAGTCTTGAAAAACTATTTTCGGAAAACGTGTTTTCTGGCTTACGGGCCCACAACACTCGTGGATGGGATTAGGATCTTTTATTCCTCATCTTTACTCTGGGTTCTGAACATCTCATCTTTTCGGGTTAACGATTTCGCTAACTCTAGATTCTCTTAATCACTTCCTTCCAGAGAGCCACTCATTTTAGATGATCTCTTGATGTCTCAAGACATGCCGAATTACTCTCTGATATTCCGGGAATCCTTTATACCTACCGTTGTTGAAATTTCCTGTCACCTACTTACACCTTTCGTTAATTCCAGTTGTTCGACCATCTCCGTTGAAATCCTCTGCGATTGTCATTCTCGCCCTATTGATTCAACATGTATGTGAATACTCGCAATCAACAGTCCAATCCGTGAATTCGTCCTTCCGGCTCAGACGTCATTCCGGACGTGAACTGTTTTTGGCCAATCAAGCCTTGACTGATTGTCCATCCAAGTCTATTCACCTTACTCATCCTTTTGCCCACATGGTTTATTTACCATACCTCGCTTTGGAAATTGCAATCCCTCTATATTTTATACTTGGGTTATTCGGATGTTTCCATAACCTGATGTCTTTGCATTCTTTCTTCTCTCGATGGACTCTCATGTGGAGCCATTTATTTAACCCTTGCATCGTCAGTCCTCGCGGATCACCTAATTCCTTTTGGGGATTATTATCCGACCGATTCCTTATTCGGAAACCTTACGAGTTCTTCCCCCGATACAAAGGCCTTGGCGGATTGTACCCTCTGCTTTTGTTATTGGTACTCTTGCTTTCGAGCTCGTATCCGTTGCTTCTATAAGTGTGTTGTATAGGTACTTAGAATGCCCCGATGGGTTGTATCTGTGCTATCTACACTCCGTGTGAACCCGAAAATTGTCATGGGTCATACTCTACTAGTGTTTCACCAGATAAATTTTCAGTGCAAAAACAGTCTCAAAAGGAGAAGTGATTGGAAAGAAATGCATTGAAGAAGTGGGAGTCGACCCGGAGCAATTATGTTCATGCCCATGGAAACGATGTAAATCTTCTCATGGAAGCTTCTCATAAAAATCCTTTTTATAAGCCATCCTATATCCTTGATTTAATCCCTTGCGAGTTTGGTTCCGACCATGTTGTTCTTCTTTGATTCCTTTTCTCCGGCATGGTTAAAGTGTTGCATTCCGCAGATCAATAACCCCGTCCAACTTCATTCTATTCTATCTTGATAACCTTCACTCTTTATATCGAAAATATTGGGCCGTTGCACTACATCTTACAAACTCTTGATGAAGTAATGCTTCTCACCATCTTTGTCATTCGAAGGGTTCTGACTTGTTTGTCAACCGAGAACACCGATAAGTGAATCGAATCCGCACTGCAATTCCATACCCCTAATAAATTTGTTGTTGGGAATTTAAACTCAATCATGTCATTCCTAGCCTGATTGGCTACATCATTATCGTGCTAATTTTGACTGTGCTACCTGATCCTTCTTTCTGGAGCACAATTCCGCCATTGAGCTAAGCTTAAGTCAAACTATTAACATTATTTCGTTTTGCCTTGAAAAGCAATATTGATTCCGAGTTCGTATCATATCCGTAGTTTCCTCAACCTTCTGCTTCACACTTCTTTTGATCATGTCACTGTTCGATTACATCTTCATGACACCTCTCGATGAATTGTATAGTGATCATCGACAACATTTTGACTTCTTCCAAGATGCGAATCGAATTCATGATGAGAAATGCCATCCTTGCCCCTCGATATTTTGTGTCGTCATCGACAACATCGTTGCCTCCCTTCCAACGCAGACTTTGTCATTTGATGGTTATACCTTACGATCCTTGCTATTCTTGAAATTGTTGTTTTTGTATTACTTGTAATCTTCAAACCCAACTTTTACTTAAACACCATATCATTGCTACCCCGAAGCATGACTGTGGTATTCTGAATATCGACAAGGACATAGAAAGCGCAATGCTAAATGTTTCTTGATCGATTATCCAATCACCGTTGTATAGTAAACATCATGATTTTCCTTGCCCCCTTTTATCTAAAGGGTTATGTGATTGCCGTCCTGTCATGAATATCATGCTCTGCTTGTTCTTGGGAAGGTTATACTCCTAAACTTGTGTATAATCATATTTTCCTTTACATTGGTCTGTTTAATCTGATAATCACATTTCCTTTTCATTGGTCTGTTTAACCTTTCTTGTAATTTATATGATCTAAGCAGTAATAATTCCCTGCTTATGTAAGCACCCTGGTGTACAACTCTGTCAATAAAACCTTGTTACTATTGTTGTTGACTTTCCGGTAACACCGGTGGACGAGAACCTCGCCTATTGGTCCGCCTCGTCTTAACGAGCAGGAAAATGGTTCTCTTCGTCCCCCGCCCTTGGTAACGACATTGTTGCCGACATAGCCAACAGATTGTCCTCTGACGTGCCTTGCTACCGTGACCGTGCAAGATGCCACCACCCTTCCTATTCTTAATCCGCACTAACCATAGTTCCATAGGATCGAAACCCGACTCTCCTACACATCCTTGTTTCCAAAGTTATTCTTTGCACTTGGCTTCGAATGTAATTCACGAGCCACTCTCCTTATCATGTTCTATTACGATACCAGACGCAAAATTTCATTCTTCGACGCTTTGAACCCTTTTCATCTTTTGCTTCAGGCCTTAAATGATTGCCTACCCAAATGGAGCTAGCCATATCATCCTAACTCACTTCCGTTATGATTCCTGTGTTCAAAAACTCAAGAGATACCTATGTGTTTCTTTCATGAGACAACCCTAGATGATTACCCCTTGTAGAATTCCATCATTGCCGAGTTACCCCTTATCCATTTCGTAAGCACGATCAAGATTCAAAAGGGAAAATGACAACTCCGTCACGGTGCACTGATGCAGAGAAATGAATGCTCGAACGTAATGGACCGACCTTTTCGGGAAGAGCAACAAGGACCGAGAAGATTCGTTAGATTCGTAACCAGACCCTGTCTCCCCTTAACTCCACCTCTTAATTCTCGGGACGAGAATTTCTTTTAGTGGAGGAGAATTGTAACACCCCTTGTTTTGAGCTACAGTGATCCCACCTTGATAAGGCCAAGTTATCATGATTTGTAATGCCACTTGTCACTTGGATTCATATCTCATTTCAAATTCCACCTCCAAATCCAATTCAAATTGCAAGTTGAAAATAAACTTCTTCAAAAATTACAGCAAAAATGTTCATAATATTGAAAATATTCCATAGTTAATATTTTTTAGGAAAACAACATCACTAAAATTCCCTAGATGCCCCTACAAAAATAAAACAGTGGCCAAACAGCAACATTTGAGCCATTTAAATGCAAACCAAAATTTAAAACTTTTCAAAGTGATCCAAACCTTTGTGTATTGCTTCATAATATTGCCTACAATTTTTGAGCCAAGTCTCACATGTAACAAAAATAAAAAAAGTGCCTGAAATAAATGCAAAACAGAGTTATAAAAGCAAAACAGAAAAAGAATAAAAGAAAAAGGCAAATCATACCTGTGCACTTGGGCCCAAGCGAGCTACAGCACGGCCTGGCCCAGGCCGGCCAGCCTTTCCCTAACCTCGCGCCAGGGGAGAGGCCATGGCGCTGGCCGAAGCGCGCACGGCCGTCCAGGTCGCGGATGGCGCGCTGTCGTTCATCCCGCGACTCCCCGAGTGGATAAGGACCCCCACGACGCCGGTGGACAAACCTAGCACGCCAGAAACCCCCCTCTCCCTCTCTACTAAGCTCACCCGAGCGCCTTCGCCGACGCGCTCTCGCCATTGACGCGGCCACCATGCCCCCCAGCCCCAGCAAGCTTGTCCAGGAGGTTCGCCGGCTCCGTCTTCGTCAACCACGGGCACGGGTTCGAGCAACACCGCCCCGTAGCGTCGCCATCATGCTCGTCTTCCTCCTTCGGCCTCCATCGTCCGCCGCGTCGATCCGCACTGCTCCGGCCACCCGCGGCTTCCCCGAGCTCGCTCACGACATCACTGTGAGATCCGCCTCGCCTCCCCTTCTTCTCGGCCTTGATTTCATCCCCTAGCTACCATGCCAGCAATGCCCGAGCTCCCCGCCGCCTGCCATGTTGCTGTTGTCGTTCTTCTTAGCATCAGTCGCGTCCGAGCACATGGGCGAGCTCCTTGTGCTCCGTAGAACCCGTCGGTGTGCTTCGTTTGCTCATTGGCTTCCTGCAATGCTGCGCCTGTCCAGCCACCGAACTACGCCGCCGCCTAGCCTCACCGTTCGGTCAGCTCCGGCAAGCCCTCGACCTCCCGTGAACTCCCCTAGATGCGCGCGAGCGCAGCCAACCTGATGGTGCCCTCGTTTCATCCAGCTGTGGCCTGCAGCGCCGTCCACGCGGACGCCGCCGTGTCGGGTGGCCGCCGGCGTTTAAACGCCAGCCGGGTCGGCCATTAGTGCTAATTAACCCCCCCTCCCCACAGCGTATGACAGCTGGGCCCCACGCCCTTAATTAAGTCTGGTTAGTTTAATTAAACCATGGCTTAACCCCCTCTGTGTATGACAGGTGGGGCCCACTGGTCGTTTTGACCAGTCAACGCCCACGGTTGACTGCTGACTGGGCAGTCAACCAGGCCCCACATGTCAGTGGCACTGTGCACTCTGAGTGCACTGCACCGGGTGCACTGCACCGGGTGCACCTAGTGTTTTAGTTTAAATATTTTTCGAATTAAAAATAATTCAGAAATTGCAGAATATTACTTTTTTTTTGAAAAATCATAGAAAATTAACCGTAACACGGATGAATTGTATTTGATCTGAGCTGGCCACTGGCCTTTACGCACTAACTGCCACGCGGGATTATGGTATATGGGGCCCTCGGCGTCGTCTGTTTCTACCGAAGGCTCTGTCAGATGTTGCAGTTCAGCAGTGTCGGGCTGATTGTTGGGGTGAGCGGATTACTGCCTGAGTCCGAGAGACTAGGTGGGCTTGGTCCCCGACCAGTCACGCAATGTGCAGGTGTGCTTGGGGTGATCGGCCGAAGATCCCCTAGCCATAGGATTTAGACTGGCGGGCGACCTCTCTGGAGAGCTTAGTTAGAACTTCGACGTGTCGATCATCCGAGGCCGGGCATGACCCAGGAAAGTGTGTCCGGCCAAAGGTAATCGAGCGTGTCGGGCTATGTGGTGCACCCCTGCAGGGAAGTAAACTATTTGAATATCCGTGTCCACGGTAACAGGACGACTTGGAGTTGTATCCCGATCTTTCTACAACTTAAACTGGATACTGGATAAAATACACCAAGATAAAGGATATGCATGCCCGAAGATCGCTTTCTCGCAGGGAGTCGAGAGGGGATCTCTGGGTATGTTGCTGCTATGAGTACAAGTTGGTATACTAATCGCTCCTGTCTTCTGATGCTGGAAGATGAAGATAGTCTTCGATAGGTTGAGCTTCTCCCCCTTATTCTGGCATTTCTGCAGTTCAGTCCAAAGATATAGCCCCATTCCTTTGATACTAATGCATAACTAGTATAGTTCTGATGTAAGGCTTGCGAGTACTTTGGATGAGTACTCACCGTTGCTTTGTTGTTCTTTTCTAGAACCCGATTACTGCGTTCAGATGATGGAGCCCAGGATGCAGATGGATCCATCGTTGCCGGCTACTACGTGGAGATCGACGATGACGAGTAGTTTGTTGGAGGTCCCAGGCAGGAGGCCTTGCCTTTTCGATCAGTGTCGTTTTATGTTTCAGCCTTCTTAAGGCAAAAACTTGTGTGAACCTGTCTGTACTCAGATGATACTTGTTTGATGACTGATGTATCCCCGGGTCCTCGTGGCCCCTGTTGTAATATAAATGTTTATGTTTGTCATTTGTGTCTAGAGTTGTGCTGTGATATTAGACCGTGAGTCACTGATCTTGATCGTGCATGTTGCGTGTATGATTAGTGCACGATTAATTTCGGGGGGCGTCACATGCATATTATATTCAATAGAATCCTGACATGCAATGGTAAAATGCAACCCATCAATATAATCCTTAATAAGTGCAAACTTCTCCGATATAGTGTAGTTTGGAGAATTCAAAAAGATAATAGGACTATCAAGTGTGGATGCATTAGCAATAATTTCATTCTTAACATAAGGAACTATAGCAAATTCATCTCCCTAAGCATCATTCATAGTGGCATCATGGCCAAAAGCATAGCAAGCATCAAGTTCATGAAAATGGGATATTTCAAACAAATCAAATGGCTCATAGCATTCATCAACATAGCATTCATCCTTCGGTAAGCATGGAGGGTAATTAAACAATGTATGAGTTAAAGAGTCACTCTCATTAGAAGGTGGGCACGGGTGATCAATCCGCTCTTCCTCCTTTTGTTCTTCGCTCTCTTCCTCATCCTTTTCATCTAATGAGCTCACAGTTTCAGCAATATTTTCTTCCATACTCCTGCAAAATATTAGTCTCTTCTAGGGCAGCAGACATTCTCCCAATAAATTCATTAATGTGAGCATTATATTCATTGTTTTCATAGCAATATTTAAGTATGGCAAGATTTTCAGATTTATAAAGAGCATCATCACACTTTTCATGCTTTTCAAGTAAAGAAGCAATTTCATAAGCACCCTTAAAAGCAACAAATTCTTCTATTTGTTCTACATCATAGTAATCATATACACCATTAGCATAAGAAGCCAAGGTTTCATTATCATTAAACTCACATTGCAAAGGAAGGTGTTGAATCTCCATTCTAGAGCAACAAGTAAAATCATACATAGAGCACAAATTATAAGCATACGAATGTAACATTTTTATTTGATCCCATAAGTGTTTTCCTTTTTGAGTCAAGCGATAATCCCTAAAGTATTCACGTTGATCCAAAGTGTATCCCATTACCATGTTGAACGGGGATTTATCAGGATTATCAAAGTAATATTTAATGTTCCACACATAAGCAGCATCGAGGGTTTTAGGAGGTTCCCCATCTCCATGAGTAGCAAGTACAACTAATTTTTTTGGTGTTTCGTGTTCCATATCCATAACTAAAGATAGAGAACAACTAAGAACAGAAATAAAATCTACTTAGTGATAAAGCCAACAAGCGCATACGAGAATATTCACCCCACGCTATTGCTCCCTGGCAATGGCGCCAGAAAAGGTCTTGATAACCCACAAGTGTAGGGGATCAGTTGTAGCCTTTTCGATAAGTAAGAGTGTCGAACCCAACGAGGAGCTAAAGGTAGAATTAATATTCTCTCAAGTTCTATCAACCACTGATCAACTCTATGCACACTTAACATTTGCTTTACCTAGAACAAGAAAAAAAACTACTTTGCGAGAATAGAAAGATAGATTTGCAAGAATATAAAGAGTTAGATGTTGTTTTAATAAAAGACCAAATAAAGTAAAGTGTTTTGAAAGAACAATAAAGAAAAATATTGTCCCTAGGCAACTGGATATGAAACGATAGTGATAATCATCATACTTATGCGGGAGAGGCCTAAGCTAACATACTATCCGTACTTGGATCATACGTTCTTATGATTGGAACTCTAGCAAGCATCCGCAACTACCAAAGATTCATTAAGGTAAAACCTAACCATAGCATTAAGTTCTAAGATCCCCTTTAATCCCATATGCAACAACTCACGAACTGGGGTTTAGGTTTCTATCACTCCCGCAACCCACCATAAGCAAATCAGTCACATATTGCAACACCCTATAGCGTGAATCCCACACGTGTGCGCGAAACAGCGGGCACCATAGGACAACACCATAATAACATACAACTCATATCAACCATGGCATGTCACAATTAACCCATATGACAAAAAGCAACTACTCAGACATAATAGAGATGTAACACATCATTGGATAATAATATATAACATCAAACAACATGTTCAAGTAGGGATTACAGTGGAGCGAGAGGGAGTACACCGCTGCATGGAGGGGAAGAAAGATGTTGATTGAGATGATCGACGTCACGATGGTTCCCCCAGCGGCGCTCCGGCGCCACCGGAGAGAGGGGGAGAGAGGACCCCCTCCTTCTTCTTCTTGATAGGCATTTCCCCTAGATGGGAGAAGGTTTCCTCCTCCGGTCCTTGGCCTCCATGGCTCCCGGAGGGCGGTAGCCCCTCCGAGATTGGATCTCCCCTCCTCTGTTTCTCTCTGTTTTCGCGACTGTTTCTGAGGCCAAGCACCGTTTCTTTTATAGCCGGAGATCCGTAACTCCGATCGGGCTAAAAATTTTACATGATTTTTTTTCTATAAAGTAGCTTTCTTGCGCCCGAAGTAGAGCCTCAACTGACCAACGGTCTCTCCACACGAACACATGGCGCGGGTGGGCCCTAGGCCGTTTGGGTCCCACGGGTTGCGTTGATTATTTCGCCAAAAATTTAGATATATTCCAGAAAAATTCCACAAAAAATTTCATGTCATTTCGATTCCGTGAATTTTTGACCTATATTTCCAAAAATACTAGAAAACAGGAACTGCCTGACGGTGTCCTGGACTAGGGGGTCCTAGCCCAGTCGACCTAGTCCATGGGCTGAACTGACGGCCCACCATTGAAGGGAGACTCCGGAGGCCCCGCTGGTGATGTGATCGTATCATGCGCCGCCGAAGACTTGACGTGTACCCCAAGGATATCTACTAAGTTAGGCATGTAAACCCTAGATGGCAACCGACTTTGTGTAACCTAGATACCCCCGGTGCCTATATAAACCGGAGGGTTTAGCTCGCTAGAGGGCATTCATTCATTCACCACCCTTACGACCGTTGGGGTTTAGTCCACAACTTACGATCTCGAGGTAGATCAACTCTGTACTTCGATACATCCACAATATAAACAAGAGCAGGACGTAGGGTTTTACCTCCTCGAGAGGGCCCGAACCTGGGTAAAACACTGTGTTCCTAGTCTCCTGTTACCCATCGATCCGATCCGACAGCTCGCCCCCCCCTACCCGAGGTCTGCCGGTTTTGACACCGACATTGGTGCTTTCATTGAGAGCTCACTGTGGGATCGCCAAGGGTTGATGGCTCGCTTGCAGATTGATAGCACTATTGGCTGCGGTGACATCTTCGTCCCCGGCCAGCTCTTCGCCTTCGGCAGCATCATGCTGCACGCTGATTCGGCCGGCCGCCTGGGCCATGTCGAGAACTTCGCCCCGAACCAAGTCGTCATGTTCGGGAACCTGGAGTACACCACGGACGCCCGAGGTGATCTAGTCCTCTCTGACTGGACCACAGATCGACTCGAAAATCCCTCTGGCGCCTCCACCTCAGAACAAGCATTCGATCTGAACTTCGGATCGGACCTCTCGCCGGAATTGACCCCGGAGATAGATCTGGTGGTCGCCACGTCCGATCCGACCCCTGCCCCCTCGGGCATAGGCCTTGAGCCAGATTCGCCTTCAAACTCGGTGGCTACCGTCTCCGACATGATATCTCTTCCCGTCAGTCAGGAGTCAGCCCTGGCCAAACAAGATGGCGGGGCCGCATTCAGCGGCCCGAACAAACTACTTCAAATCAGTCCGGCTTACAGCCAGGCCCTGGATACCGAGGAGCTCTCGCGAATGAACGAGGTACTGGATCAAATCCAGAGCCTGGCGATCTCATCTGCGGTTTATGATCAGATCGGATGTAAAGCCGACGCCCGGGAAATTTTTGTCCCACCCACCACCCACCTAGTCGCCACGGTCGAAGACTTGACCGACGCGCTTGACTATGGCTCCGACGAAGCCGCTGACATGGACAAGGATGTCAGCGACGACGCCGAAGTAACCGTATCCCGTACAGGGAAGTGGGCCGCAACGTCCACTTATGACGTCTACATGGTCGACACTCCCAGGGACGGTTCCAAGAAAAAATCTCAAGAAAACTCCAAACGCCGTCGCCCTAAGAGACGACCGAAGGGCGACAATGGTAGCAGAAGTACGACCAACAACACGGGCACCGCCAATGATGGCGTTGCACCTGAAGCCGCTAAGGACCCGGGTGAGGACGATCCAGTCTCGCCCGCCCAACAGAACGGGCTCGCAGGGACACCAAAGGAGGGCAATCCCGAGGACTTAGGCGCCTTCGATAACGGGTCGGACGGGGATTACCTCCCCAAATCCGAAGACGACGCCAGCCTCGGACCCGAAGACTTTATAGTACCCAAGAACCCATCCGAGCAGGCACGGTTCCAATGGCAGCTAATCGCAGCCGCGCGGACCATGAAAAAGAAGCAGCAGGAGCTGTATACACATGAAAACGCGCTCAATGAAAAATAGACAAACGTCCTCGCAGCCGAAGCAGATCTCGAAGCTCGATGCGCGGCCACCAAGTCGTTCCCATGATGGCGGTTACTGCCCGACTTCGATGACGAGGCAGCAGATAGCAAGCTGCTTGCACACGGCCGCGCAGGACAACCCGACCGTCCCCCTAGAGGGAGAGATCGGCCAACCAGGGCAAATAAAGAACCTTTCACCCAAACCCGCCCTCACAGCAAGAGCCCGGTTGAATACCCCGAGCCCTACGATTTGCGTGACAAGCTACAGGCCAATACAGCCCCCTCCTGATCCATTTACGGAATAAGGGAGCGCGCGCCCGCTGGCCTGGAGGGCTACGATGCCTGGTTAGACAGACACGAAAGAGCTCGGGAGCAGACACGGGCTAGGATGTCGGCCGAGGTCCGACAACATGCGGCTCGTTATCGAGGGCCCGCACACCCAATATGTTTCACAGATGAGGTCATGGAACATCAGTTCCCAGAGGGATTTAAACCCATCAATATCGACCAATACGACGGAACGACTGACCCAGCTGTATGGATTGAGGATTTTCTTCTCCACATCCACATGGCCCGAGGTGATGACCTCCATGCCATCAAATACTTGCCGCTTAAGCTTAAAGGACCGGCGAGGTAGTGGCTCCACAGCCTTCCCAGAAATTCTATCGGAAGCTGGGAAGAGCTTGAAGAAGCCTTTAGGGCAAACTTCCAGGGCACTTACGTTCGCCCCCCGGATGCCGATGACCTCAGCCACATCGTCCAAAAGCCAGGCGAATCAGCCAGGAAATTCTGGAACCAGTTCTTAACTAAGAAGAATCAGATCATTGATTTCCCTGACACCAAAGCAATCGCCGCATTCAAACATAGTATTCGGGACGAGTGGCTTGTCCGACAGCTCGGCCAAGACAAGCTGAGATCCATGGCGGCTCTCACGGCTCTAATGACTCGCTTTTGCGCGGGCGAAGATAGTTGGCTAGCCCGTAGCTCTCACAGAAGCGACTCGGGCCACTCGGAGGCACGCGACAGGAGCGGCAAATCCAGACGCAATAGGAACAAACGCCGCAACAAGAACAGCGGCAGTGATGCCGAGGACCCAGCAGTCAATGCCGGGTTCAGCACCTTACGGGCCGGGCCCAAAAAGAAGCCCTTTAAAGGGAACAAGGATGGCCCCAGCGCCCTAGACAAGATACTCGACAGGCCTTGCCAGATTCACGGCACCTCGGACAAACCCGCCAACCATACCAATCGGAACTGTTGGGTATTCAAATAGGCTGGCAAAGCGGCGGCCGAGGGGCAGGGCAAAAGCCAGTCTCGTAGCGACGACGAGGATGAACCTCGCAGGCCAAATAACGGTGGCCAAAAGAAGTTTCCTTCCGACATCAAGGATGTGAACATGATCTATGTCACACACATCCCTAAAAAGGAGCGAAAACATGCACTTCGGGACGTCTACGCCTTAGAGCCTGTGGCCCCGAAGTACTATCCGTGGTCGGCTTGCCCGATCACTTTCGACAAAACAGATCACCCGACTAGTATCCGTCATGGAGGGTCAGCCGCCTTGGTCCTGGATCCCATTTTTTATGGATTCCACTTAACCCGCGTCCTTATGGACGACGGAAGCAGTCTGAACCTAATCTACTATACGCTGATACGGTCAGGAAAATGGGTATCGACTCGTCAAGAATCAAACCCAGTAACACCACTTCCAAGGGTGTCATACCCGGTGTGGAGGCCCAGTGCACCGGCACGGTAACACTGGAAGTAGTTTTCGGCTCGCCCGAGAACTTCTGAAGCGAGGACTTAATTTTTGATATAGTCCCCTTTCGTAGCCGTTACCACGCGTTGCTTGGTCTTACCGCATTTGCCCGCTTTAATGCGGTGCTGCACTACGCTTACCTGAAAGCTCAAGATGCCGGGACCGAATGGTGTTATCACCATAAACGGCAACACGGAACGCTCCCTCCGTACAGAGGAGCAAACAGCGGCCTTCGCAGCCGACGTCCAGGCGGCAGAAGAGGTGGCCCGAGGTTTAGCTCGGAAAGACACGCCGAATTCTTCCAAACGCGTACGTACCACTACTTCGGCCTTTGGACAAGCGTGCGTGAAACCTAAATAGGGACACGCACTCCCCGGCTCCTCCCATCTAATAGCAGACTTTGTACCTAGGGTACATAATTTTGCACTTAAAATTCCATGGGAGCCTGGGGAGCACAACTTTATAAAGGAGGGTGTGCCGTCTCGGATCATCCGCACGTGCAACCGCCCGAACTCTGGTGATCTCTTCGGCACTATTAAAGGCCCACCAGGACTTACATCCTGGCAGCGTCAAGCTGCCACACCGCGACTACAGCCTCGTCAAGGGCTCTGCTTCTCGAATGCGTAAAGCATAGCTCACGCGGAATAGTCAGCAGTACCTACCAACCTTGGTTTAGACAAGGAAGAGTTGGTCAACAGCACGGAGGCGCAGACGTGCGGCAGGGAAGACGCGGGACCCAGCGCCTGCTTGATAAAGCCCTGTATCATATTCCTTTTTTCCTTTTTCTCTTTTTTACATGCTCTCTGTATCTGTTTGGGTTTTTCTTACAGCTCGGCATGCATGGTTAAACCTTAGGCATGAAGAAACGGACCTTTTTTCGGTCCTCGCACAAAATTTACGTGTTGTTTTTTCACCCTTGCCTCGCAGCAATAGATAACTATTTGTAACATGCAGATGAGTCCGGCTTTCAACCGGGGGCTCGGATTTAAAATCGAGCCTATGTTCAAGTCCGATAACTGTTCGGCGTCTCGGATATTGTTTTATATGCATCAGTTTCGAATCGTGATTTTGGTCAATAGTTGGGTTGCCCGGCTCCTGTGCTTACCTCCTACGTTCCGCTTCGTACGTCTAGGAGTGTAAAGGGAGAACCACTGCGATTGTGCTTCCAGCTCGAATGGCTAAGCGCCACAGTGGAGAAAGCCGAAAACTGACTGTCACGATAAGCGTAAACTGGTCGGCGATCCGAAGACAGTGTCAAACTAAAAATCACTAGAGGTTACCCCGTGTTAAACGAAGGGTTCTTGTTAAAAGAGCCGAGGTGTTAGGATAGATGCACTTCGGCTAGTCCGAACACCACAACACCAGGGGCTAAGTAAATTACCCCACAATTTAAACTCCTATGGCTAAGTGAAAGTTATAAAGCCATAATAGTCTGATTGCCTTGTCCCTCTAAATACGCAGCCGCCTAAGGGCACCGAGACGTCGGCTAAGGGCTTACGCAATTTTTCAGGAACACCCCGCGTAGTATCTACGAGGGGGTAGAAGCCGACGACTGGCCACTTTCAGAATTTCAAACGGTCGCACAGGAGTCAACATAAAACACATCGGTTGTTCAAACGATGGGTAGCATAAACATTAAAACTTGTCTTTTACACATTCCTCCTCGGCATACCGAGGTATCTTCAGAACCGCAGTTCAGCCTTCCCGCACTGCGCCTCGGTCACCCGAGCACCCTCCTGAACCTCGGCCAGAAACTGTTCGGGCGTTCGATTTTTCCCTGCTGGAGGCCCGGACGCAAACTCGAGCGGCTTGATCTTCGGATAGTGCGCCATTACTGACGCATATGCCCGCTCGGCGCCCTCCAGGCAGGTTGAACGTTTCCAGTTCTGGATCTGGGGGCTGGCATTCCGCAGCCTTTGCACCAGGCCGAAAAAGCTGGTCGGCAGCGGCTCTTGCGGCCAGAGGTTGATGCAGAGATCCTCCATCACCGGCCGCGCCATGCGGTGCAGCTCCATCAACTGCTTCATTTTATTATTCAGCAGAGGTGGATGCTCGGGCGCTTGGAATTGAGCCCAGAAGGCCTTCTCCACGGAGTCACCGGGGAGCGCAGCATAGTAGTGGCCGGCGTCTGAAGAACTCCGCGGCAGGTCCATAAAGGCCTTTGAAGAACGCCAGATTTGCATAAGGTGAGCAAATCTGATGTCACCAAATATGCAGCGAAGCAGATATGGCTTACCAGCGGCAATTTGCTTCACTTGTCGAAGCTGCTCGCGATCTGCCCGAGCCTGGGCTGTGGCCTCTTTCAAGGGCGAGCTCGCTGTTTCGAGTTCGGAGGTTAGTTTTTTCTTCTCTTCCTAAAGGGTGTCACGCTGACCGAACAGCCCCTTCAGGTCTTCCTCGACCTCCACAACCCGGGCCGCGTGTTTGCTGCTAGCCTCTTTCTCCCTGGCCAGTGGTTCACTGGCCTGCTTAGCCGCAGCCTGTTGCTGCTCGGCTTCCTGCCGAGCTTTTTGCAGCTCGGATCGGAGCACTTCAAGCTCCGAAGTGGAAGCTGTAGGAAAATTCATCCATGATTTAGAACTAAGTATCTACTTCAGTATTGCAAGTACAATTTTACGGTACTTAGGATCTGGGCATTCATCTTGAGTTTGCTCGATCTGCTTCTTAAGCATCTCCACGTCCTTCTCGGACCGATCGAGCTTATGATTCAGCTCTTCCAACTCTCTCGAGTTGGACGCTGAAGCTGAGGCAGAAGCCTGAACAAGAACATTGTTAGCTACCTCAGACGATATCGATCCCCTGGTCGGTTTGTCAAACCGATCAGGGTCTCGGGGGCTACTGAGTATTTGCTCTTATCAATTTTTAATTAAGATCCCCGCGTAAGATTTTTGAATCTAACTCAGGGCTCGGGGGATACTGTGGTCATACACTCGTGATATGTATCCGCAGTAATATTTCTTAATAAAGTCTTCGGACAACTTTACTTGTCCGTTAAGGGACTACTGAGTACATCTAGTACTAAGATGGCTAGGTGTTAGCGAAATCTTAAGGATTAGCGAAGCTTACCTCGAAACCTGCATAGAGGCCCTTGAAGGCCTCCCTTATTTCGGCCTCTGCGGACCGGAAATTTTGTAGCGCCGTGCCTAAAAGGACGCGGTGCTCAACAATGATGGATGAGCCCGTCAGGGACGCCTCCATCTCCTCGGGCCACCCCGTATATGCCTGCCTAGTAGCAGGTAGAGGTGGGCGGGTCACCTCGGCCCGTCCCGTTGTAGAAGGGACCGCCGCCGTCGTCGGCTGCCGAAGTGGTGCCGGGTCGACGTGGGCCGAGGCCGCAGTCTGCTCCGGCTTGTCCCCTTCCTCGTTGAAGGAGTCCTTCCCCAGTGGGTCTTCGAAGGCCGGGGTTTCCACCTCAGCCGTAGGGGTGCCGGCACCATCCCCCGTGGTGATAACGGGCGGGGCCTGCTGAGAGGTCACCTCCTCCAGCCCGTCACGGGTAGGGGAGGGAGGTAGGCACCCCTCTGACGCGCTGGGCGGAGGAAGCCCATCCGACGAATCTTCGTCGCCAATGTGAGAGCGCTGCGGGCTGTAAAAGATAAGTAACCAGTTAAATCTCTGGGAAAAAGGAGTTTTGTGCGCATGAAACGCACCTGGAAATAAAAAATGCCAGTAAGAATACCTCCTTGGCGTTGGTCTCTCCCTGCGCGGCTCGATGAGGTTGTCCTCTGAGGAATCGGAGAGAACGACCTTGGCCGGGGCAGGGGCCTTGCGGGGCAGGACCTCGGAGGCCTTCGTAAGGCGCCTTCGGGTCCGGGGAGCGCTGGCCCCCGCTGCGTCCTCGGACGCAGCCCTTTTTCTCTTCGGGGAAAGAACGCTTTCCCCCTTTTCCTCTTCTTCTTCCTCGTTGGAAGAAGGGTCTTGGATGTCCTCGGACCTGGCGTCCGAGGGGTCTTGAATCCGGAGACCACCCCTCTTCTTCTCCAACTCCTTCTTTTCCTTGGCCGGGGCCTTTGGAGGCGCCACGGCCAGGAGGGCTTGGAGCTCGGGGGTCCTGTCATCTTCGGGCAGTGGCGCCGAGCACTTGATGTGCGCCACCCTAAGCACCCATTTCTGAAAACAAGGGATGGGTTAGGGCAATGCAAAGTTCGAAGTTATTATTGAACATTCACGCACGGTTTTACCTCGGAGGGGCCATTCTCGGCGTCATATCCGTAGTCCGGCCCTTCCTCGGGAAATACATTCTGGGACGACTTGAAGAGAGCCGTCCACATGCCGTCTAGATCGGCAAGGAAGAAGTTCCGCAGTGTTGGAGCATCGTCGGGCATGTTGAGCCACATGGGGCTCGCCCGAAGCTGGAGTGGGAGGATACGGCGATGCAGCATTACGTCCACCACATCCACCAGCTTGATTTTCTTCTTGAGGGCCCGGATCTTCTCCTGAAGGGAAGAAACTTCGTCCGGATTGCCCCACTCAAGGACCTGCCTCTGCCAGGACATGAGCTTCCTCGGAAGCGTGCCCGTGAAGGCAGGAGCCGCAGCCTGGCCTGCAGCGAGAGGTTCGGTGATATAGAACCACTCGCGCTGCCAGATCTTCACGGTCTCGATAAAGGTGCCCTCCAGCCAGTCCGCCTTCTGGAGCTTGCTGATCATTGCGCCCCCGCACTCGGCGAAGTCGGCGCCGCCGCTCTTTGGCTTGATGCAGAACGTCTTCAGCCACAGGCCGAAGTGCGGCTCCACGCGCAGGAAGGCCTCGCAGACGATGATGAAGGTGGTGAGGTGCATAATAGAATTCGGGGCTAGATTATGGAAATCCAGCCCGTAGAAGAACAAAATCCCCCGCACGAAAGGGTGCAGGGGGAACCCCAGACCTCGGACGAGGTGTGGGATGAAGATGACCCGCTCCCCATGCTTGGGAGTGGGGACGCGCTGGTCTGGCTCTGGAGCCCGGCAGGCGGCGTCTGCGGGAAGGTATCCCGCTGCCCGGAGCTCGCTGATGGTGGCATCGGTGACCCTGGAGGCCATCCATCTCCCCTTCAGGTCTGCCTCGCCCATGGGTGCGAAAGGTGGAAACTTCGAGATGGTTTTGAGCTCAGGAATGAGATTGGGGCGTTGGAGCGGAATGGGAGCGTGGGGTGGATGAATAGTTACCCCTTGCTCTTTATAAGTCAGTAAAAAGACGAGACGTCCCCCCGCTGCGCCGTGAAAATCGCCGCATTTCGGCGTGCCATGCCGTTATGGCTGCGTTGGGTGAATCGATCGATTGATGAAATCCCCTAAAATGCGGAGCATGATCTCTGTTTTGATAGGACGTGCCAATGGAGGGGTGGCCTCGAGCCGCGATTCGATTAAGTGATAACTGGCGCGTATGATGTCATAGGCAGTGACGCTTCGGGGAAAGTTGTCAGTCATTGACCGGCGAACCCGCCTATGCGACTGGTCTTCGAGACTGAGTCAGCTTTGTACTTCGGACGGCCGAAGATGCGTTTTGAGAACACTTGATTAAATGATGTATCTCCTTTCGGGAGGACCGAGCCAGTCCTTGGGGAATTTATGAGCCTTGAACAGATACCTAGCCCAGGGTGTTGAGAGGAACTCGCCTATCAAGCCGAAGACTCCAAGCCGAAGACTCCAAGCCAAAGACTTTCATCCGAGGAAGATTGTCGTCTCCGGCGTTGAAGTCCAGTTCAGGGGCTACTGACGGTGTCCTGGACTAGGGGGTCCTAGCCCAGTCGACCTAGTCCATGGGCCGAACTGACGGCCCACCATTGAAGGGAGACTCCGGAGGCCCCGCTGGTGATGTGATCGTATCATGCGCCGCCGAAGACTTGACGTGTACCCCAAGGATATCTACTAAGTTAGGCGTGTAAACCCTAGATGGCAACCGACTTTGTGTAACCTAGATACCCCCGGTGCCTATATAAACCCGAGGGTTTAGCTCGCCAGAGGGCATTCATTCATTCACCACCCTTACGACCCTTGGGGTTTAGTCCACAACTTACGACCTCGAGGTAGATCAACTCTGTACTTCGATACGTCCACAATATAAACAAGAGCAGGACGTAGGGTTTTACCTCCTCCAGAGGGCCCGAACCTGGGTAAAACACTGTGTTCCTAGTCTCCTGTTACCCATCGATTCGATCCTACAGCTCGGGCCCCCCTACCCGAGGTCTGCCGGTTTTGACACCGACACTGCCCTTTGGCACTGGATTAATTGGTTAGTCCAAATAAAAATTATATAAATTGTTGCCAAAAATATATAAAAGTGGTATGATAATAACATGAAACAATAAAAAATTATAGATACGTCGGAGACGTATCACCTATCCATAGTGGCACAGGATCAGTGAGGTTGTTAGAACCGAGATGAAGGCTAATCATATTTCTTAAGGGTTCTAATTTGGTTGGTAGGCTTGCCGTCAAATTACATAAGGCTGAATTGAACTGGAGCTACTGCCGGAAAGGTCAAGTGTTTCAAGACAAGTCAAATTTGAAGCGTGAAGTGAACTGGAGCTAGTTCTAAGATTGCAATCCCCAAGACGAAGAACTTTTAGTGATGGAAGCATGTTCACCACTGGAACCTAGTGAACAATTGTATCAAGGTTCACGTAGCTTAGTTCTAAGTACTCAAGGGAAGTTAACTGTGACAGCCAGGTGATATCCGTGGAGTATCGACGAATACCATATTCTGAGGCGAGATTTAAGTATTGTAAGTTGGAGATTACCCAGCTGCGGTGGTATCCTTCCAGTGAAGCTTGAGCTCCATAGGTCGATATATCTCAATTTGTGGAGAGAACCCAAGAACTCCGATACTTGCACCCCATCGAATGAATTGCAGCTAAGGTTGAGATGCAGCTAAGGTTGAGATACCGTAGATGTTGCAAACCAAGCAACGAGGAGCTAATGTTGCCTCCTAGCACTGGCGTCCTCATCTCGTCGATGAAGTCACAACCACAGCCCCGGAGATTGAGCTTGACGACATGGTTGTTTCTGCTGCTGCAGTGGACGCCCTTCCATTTGCAGTAGTCATCACCCTTCCATAACGAAAGTAGGTTTGTAGGGTCCTAGAGACCTGCCTTGAAGCTGGCAAGCGCAGACCTCTCACCGGCGAAACAGCTGGTGACCGTATCGTTCTGATGTGAAGAGGATGATGATGACTCGACAAACATCTTGGCTCGGGTGAAAAAGAGAAGGACACATATAATTACTATGTGGATGTTGGAGAGTAGATGCTTCTCCATTGGGGCTCTTTCCGTGGATCTTTGTTCTTGTTGGATCCCTATGCCATGGTATGATATTTATATAGTATAAGTTATCTAACAGTAGGTGTTCCGTTTTCTCATGAAAACAAATAAAAAAACTCCCAAGTTCGGTCCATGTTCACCGAGTTTCGATATATTATTGAACAAAATCTCCGCGACGCAGACCAGGCCCGACCCTGAGGGGGGGGGGCAGGGGGGCGGTCGCCCCGGGCCCCCCGGAACGGAGGGGCCCCCACCCAGGGACATGCGTTTATTAGATAGGCCTGCTGCTGCGTCTGCATATGGACCAAAAAAAAAATCTACAATGCTGGCCCAAATTACTACGTATAGAGAGGCCCACGACCAGACACATGAGCGAGCGATTCCTGGATCGAGTCAGCCTTCTGGTAGAGCCGCGTCAGTTACGCCTTCACGCACGCACACGAGGCACGGTGTCTGCGGCTGCCGCCGGTTGCATTTTCGCCTCTTCGCCTGGCGGGTCACGCCGCACCCTCGCCTGATCGGTAATCGTCATCCCCTCCTCGTCTGTAAGCACCTCAACTGCGAGAAACAGTTGAACAACGGTGGACAAGGGATGCCCCCCGACCATGTGCCATGCGGCCGCTACAACTTTAGCCGGAGACGCCCCATCACCGAGACGAGAAGCTGATTCAAGGTACTGTGCCCTAGCGATTTTGCGTTTTCCCATGATAGTTAAATAAAACTTATATTTTTTAGGGGAAGTAAAAATTATAATTGATAATCAATATTCCCTCACCATTGTTGTTATAGGGCATTGATAATTGATTGATGGTCGTGGTTAGTGATATTATATTATTATTAGGCTTTGTCATTTGTAAATTTAAATTGATTCCCTCTCCCGTGCTAATTGCAACGTATAGATGCTTCCCCATTAAGTTGATTAATTGCAACGTATAGATGCTTCCCCATTAAGTTGATTAATTGCAACGTATAGATTAAATTGATTAGATTGCGTCCGTTCTCTGCAATGTTGTATTGAACGCACATATGCAAGCACTCATTCATGAAAAGAAACCAGTCCATGATTATGGTTAAACTATTTTTTTCGAATGCACTGGATTTGATAGCGCTTCCAATTCTCCCTCCTAGTGAGTAAAATAATCTCGTCGGGTGTTGGGCGCAAGATTGAATCTTGGGATTGAATAGGAAGCGGAGAAAACAGCTTGAAAATTGGTCCCGACGACTTGCTCTAATTGGCCCCGAGCTCTGGTTTCGTCCCGGGCCCCTAAAATCCCAGGACCGGCCCTGACGCTGACCTGCCTGTGATAATGTGATTACAGGTGGAGAGGAAATGAAAATCTCTGCCGGTGAAAAGGAGACCGGCGGCCATTGAAAAACCGGGTTCGGTCCATGTCCACCAAGTTTCCTCTCCTTTTTCTTTTCCAAGACCCTGTAGTCTCCAAGCATATGCAGAATGTGGTCATCAAGCATATCCAGACGACTGGGACGTCCACCATGACACTACTAACTGACTGATGGCACAACGATGACGACGACTTGGGTCTGATGAATGGAATGGAATTCCAAACGATCGAGACATCAATTGGCAGGGCCTCCACCTCCAAAAGTATATAAAGCAGACAGCCGCCCAATATAGTGCAGAAAGAAATTATCTGCGTGCTCTGTATAGTTCTTGTTAGTACTCGAGTAGTCTTCAGTTATGCAGAATGAGCTCATTAAGCACACATCATTTGTGGTTGAATGATCGTGATGTGGAAAATCAATCAAGTACGTACTTGATTGACTCAGAGTTTTCGAAATCTGCTGTTACAACAACACAGCAAAGTTGAGTGATGAAAGCTCACTCACTTGCTGACCTGTTCTACTAATTGCACGTCTGCAACAGCTCACTTGGATGTGCAAGTGCATCTTGCACTTGGTTGGCTGATTGCACACAGCTGGCCGGATCTAGCTAGTAGTGGCATAAACTCTGGCCCTGATGTTACAAACAAACAGATGGTAGTAGCTAGGTCAGAGGAACAACTTACTCCCCCGACTATCGAATCACAATGTCACTGGATCTCATAGCAGATGGTTCTAGAGTCGAGGAATGTAGCCCGGCTGGCTTTACATTGGAAGCATAAATTAGGAGAATACAAGGTTACCAAAGAGTCTCCAGGCATTTCCAAAAGACTGAGACTGATCATCACAGCAAGGACGACCTCAGGTTCCTCTGACGCATTGCTTGGAATTCCAGACATCAAGGTTTCCTCTTTTTCTCTTCAGAGACTCTGTAGTCTCCAAGCACTTCCAAAAGACTGAGACTTCTGACTGACTGATGAGCACAGCAACGACGACCTGAGTCTGATCGATGACTTGGAATTCCAGACATCAAGGTCGTTTACGCCTGCCTGCGTTGATTCCTCCTATGCGCCTTGCCGTATACGGCAGGATAGGAATTTGGATATTTGCCACTTTGTTCGTGTGGCTTCGCATATTTGCCACTTTGCAGATTGTCTTCGCAAAATTGCCACTTAGATCGTTTACACCTTGATTATCATGCCATTAGCACCTCTTTTTATCTATTTTTATTTTCTTTTCACATTAATAGGTTAGTGAAAGGACCAAACTGCCCACATTGATATGTGGGCTTCGAACTGGATGTATGCCTGTATCAGCACGCACATACTGGCCTCATGTACGTACGCGTCGGCGAACCATGACGCATAGCGTGCTATTAGCGGTGCTATAGCGTGCTATTTAAATCATTGAGTTGTACTCGTACATGGCATAGATCCAAACAGAGGATTAGCCCGAAGGGTTGGGCGGGGGATGCGACGTGAGCGGTTCACTTCGGACTGGAGACGTACTTCGCAGGAGCGCGATTGGCAGCGACGGCGACCTGGCGAGGAGCGCGATCCGCAGCACGGGGACCTGGCGGGCAGCGCGCGGCGTCAAGGCCGGCGGCACGCGCGGTACTAGCCGAGCTGCGCGCAAAATTACTGGGTATCCCTTTTCATGCATCGATCGTTCTCAGAAATGTACGCACGTACGTGAGGCTCGTATGTGCGTGTTCCAGATCGAAACAGATACCACATATCAACAGGGGCATTTTGGTCCTTTCACTAGCCCGTTAATGTGAAAGGAAAATAAAAATAGATAAAAGAGGTGATATGGCATAGTAATCAAGGGGTAAACGATCTAAGTGACATTTTTGCAAAGGCAATCTGCAAAGTGGCAAATATGCAAAGCCACACGATCAGAGTGGCAAATATCCAAATTTCTCATACGGCAGGGCCTCCGTCCGTGTCCCCTGACAAGAAAAGAGATGCCATGGTGCAACAAGTGAGTGAAAGCAATGTGAGGGAAGCACATCAATTCTTGCTTTTCAGTAGTACTACTTGTAGTCCTTTCTAATTTATTGTGTTGAATGAACGAGCTCATCAAGCATTGCACCATTTCGCTTGGGGTTGAATGATTCCGGTGTACACTACCAGTTTTTGATTCTGAATTTTAGGTACCTGCTATGACGACAGCACAGCAAAGTTGAGGCGTTAAAGGCCGTTCACTCACTCACTTACTGGTCAGGTGGGAGAGCGGACAAGGAATGAAAGCGCAGATCCATCCATGGACTGATGGATCTAATTCTTAACCACGGCGGTGGCGATGACGGTGGCGAATCGGTGCATGTAATACAATCGAGCTTCAAGTTTTTTTTCCGATAAAAGACATTTCCATTCAATCGATATATCGAGGTGATACGACCGCACTGAAGGAATGCCCGGCCTCTGCATAACACGATGCACACACCCAACATGTCCAAACACAACCAAGAAGAAAATATTGTTTTATAGCAAAATTAAGAAAGCCCAGCCTAAGATAAGGTAGATCCTATCCGAAGATTACACCGCCATCCATGATGGGAGAAAACCTTCCTGGCCGTATAATCCAACCGGGTAGACGCCATCATAAAAATGTCTCTATCCTCCGGCCTCTGCAGGACAGACCAAGTATGGAGCAATCACGTACATGCATGAATAACCTGTACAGGATATGAAACACATTTTTTGTTAAAAATCACATCATTCCTGGTAAGCCACATAGCCCAACATAAGGCTGCCGCCCCCACAAGAATATGTGCAGGAAGTTATTTGTCAATAGCCCGCAACCAATTGTCGAAAATATTACGCACACTATGGAGGAAGGAGGGGGGGGGGGGGGGGGGGGAGGGTAAAGGTTTGAAGCTACTTGAACTATGGCACACACTACACGAGCAAACTTGCACTCAAAGAATAGGTGTTTAATCGAGCTTAAAGATGGCGACCCACCATATGCTGCCAGGTTCTACGACTGCTGCGGTGGCGCCGAGGATCCTGATGCCACCGGCTTCCGTCTCTCCTTCGACGACCCTGACTAACTAGAATGCTTACTTGTTCTTCTACGTCTAGTTTGTCACTCGGGACAGTAAAGCAGCCATGCCTCAGAAATTCTTGGCTCGGTGCGAAAACTGAAACTAGACTCTATGCCTAGAAAATTCTAGGTGTGATTTTTTTAAAATGTGCCGTTCATGTAATACAACTTTTGTATGCCTTGCTTCGGTACACCTCCTTTGAAAATCAATGGTAAAAATTAGAACTTACCTCTTCGTTAAGAAGGATATTATTATCTTCTGAAAGTCCATATTTGTACGGCCGTACGTTTACATCCAGATATATACCGAGATTGCTCTTTCACGCTCGCTCGCTCGAGCGAGCGAATCCACCAAAGGTGAAGCGCGCAGCCGACGGAAGTGGAGTTTGTGAGCCTGAGCTCACTGGAGCTCGCGATGAACAGTAACATCAAAAAAATAATGAAAAAAGGTTCAAAAAATTCTGAATTTTTTTTGTGGTAAACTTTGACAAATGTTCGAAGTGCTTGCAAATTTTCATCATGAGATCACATTCCTAGAAGGCGTGGCAAGAAAAACAAAATCGATACTCTGAAAATGCTACTTTGGAAAGCATTTGGGAGCACTGATTTTGTTTTTTTTGCCACCACTTCTAGGAATGTGATTTCGTGATGAAACTTTGCAAGCTCTTAGAAATTTGTCAAAGTTTGCCATAAAAAAATTTCAGATTTTTTTGAACTTTTTTCAATGTTTTTCAAAGTTACTGTTCACCCGAGCTCGTGTGAGCCCGAGCTACAAGGTGACTTTCCGCAGCCGACAGCCTTTTCCGGTCGGGGCCCACCATGTGAATAAGGTAAAGTAATTATGTACGTGCATGCAGGGCTGCCTGCCCACTTAATTTGTACTCATCATCTCTCCCCCCTGAATTTAGGGGGGGGGGGGGGGGGGGGGCAGCCCTAATCTACTCATAACCTTCCATCTAATGCGCACTTTCCAAATCAGGAAAACTGGCCGGTCGGAAAGCGAGCTTTGACGCGCGCGAGCGCGAGCGCGATTTAGCAACGCCCGATATATACATGTATTTCTAGTACCCATCCATCTACCGTTGATTACGTCACTGTCGGCACCTAAGTCCAAACAAGTAAACAACATTCTGCCCATCACCTTAAAAATCATGCAAGACTAAACCCTAGCGGCGGCGTGCATCTGGGATACATGGGTCGTACAAGTGGCAGGCGTGCACGAACAACAGCACAGGTTGGCACAAATTATGGCGGCGATGGTCAGATATGTTTATCGTTGCCCGTGAGAGAAGACGAATGAACAACATGGGTATGGGCAGATGGGCTACTCAAAGGAATTTCATAGGATTTTTGGAGGATTTGAATCCTTAGGAATTTTTCCTACATATTGTTTTGCATACTATTTTGGAGGAATTTTTTTTATCCACTCATACCTCTTTGTCAATTCCTTTGTTTTTCTTGTGGTGTGAAACACTCATTGATCCAAATTCATGTGGTTTTCTAATCCTATAGGATTCAAGAGTACATGTAATCTTGATCCTGTGTTTTTCCTATTCCTGCATTTCAAGAATCATGCAAATCACAGAGGCTCTTAGTCGGTTTGGAGGGACTGGCTCACTTCAGAACAATGCTTTAATTGTCTCGGTGTCTCAGAAAAATTGGCTCCAATGGACGCTGAGGCCATCTAGAACATACCACTGAGCATGAGAAGGCAACAATTTTTTGGGCGTGGCATTACGATAAAAAAATGTGTGTACACCATGCGCTATGCTTATCGCATAGTCATCGGAATCAAGGCGCAGAGTGAAGCAACAAAGAGGCGCAGAGTGAAGCAACAAAGAGGAGCCCTAATCTACTCATAACCTTCCATCTAATGCGCACTTTCCAAATCAGGAAAACTGGCCGGTCGGAAAGCGAGCTTTGACGCGCGCGAGCGCGAGCGCGATTTAGCAACGCCCGATATATACATGTATTTCTAGTACCCATCCATCTACCGTTGATTACGTCACTGTCGGCACCTAAGTCCAAACAAGTAAACAACATTCTGCCCATCACCTTAAAAATCAGGCAAGACTAAACCCTAGCGGCGGCGTGCATCTGGGATACATGGGTCGTACAAGTGGCAGGCGTGCATGAACAACAGCACAGGTTGGCACAAATTATGGCGGCGATGGTCAGATATGTTTATCGTTGCCCGTGAGAGAAGACGAATGAACAACATGGGCATGGGCAGATGGGCTACTCAAAGGAATTTCAAAGATTTTTGGAGGATTTGAAGCCTTAGGAATTTTTCCTACATATTGTTTTGCATACTATTTTGGAGGAATTTTTTTTATCCACTCATACCTCTTTGTCAATTCCTTTGTTTTTCTTGTGGTGTGAAACACTCTTTGATCCAAATTCATGTGGTTTTCTAATCCTATAGGATTCAAGAGTACATGTAATTTTGATCCTGTGTTTTTCCTATTCCTGCATTTCAAGAATCATGCAAATCACAGAGGCTCTTAGTCGGTTTGGAGGGACTGGCTCACTTCAGAACAATGCTTTAATTGTCTCGGTGTCTCAGAAAAATTGGCTCCAATGGACGCTGAGGCCATCTAGAACATACCACTGAGCATGAGAAGGCAACAAATTTTTGGGCGTGGCATTACGATAAAAAAATGTGTGTACACCATGCGCTATGCTTATCGCATAGTCATCGGAATCAAGGCGCAGAGTGAAGCAACAAAGAGGAGCGGGCATGGACAAATTTGTGGAAGATCAAGGTACCTTCGAACATCAGGGTATTTCCTTGGCGGCAGGCACGGCAGTCCTTACCTGTAGACCATGTCCTCGAGCATAGGAACATGACTCGGTCTTATCGATGCCATTTTTTCGCTTATAGACTGCATGATGGCGCGTTGCGTTTGGGCTCTAGTTGATAGCAGCATCATGGAGCATATGAGATGCATGCAGGCTCCTTTGGCGAAGCATTGGCTTTTTGCTACAATCGAGACGTTATTGCATGAAGATCCAACGAAGATGTGTGTCACACTTTGGGCAATCTGGCATGCGAGGCGAAAGGTAATACATGAAGTGATCTATCAAAGTCAATGCTCTTGTAATTGTTCTTCTTCGTTGCTGACAGCCCTCCAAAGTTCGACCCTTGCTCGCTAAGGTAGGTTACGTCCGCGCCCACTAAGGGGCAAATATCACTATCGTGCAAGCTTGACTACTGAGCCCGAGACAATGTTTCATAGGCCTACTCCAAACGGTGACAAATCCCACTTGTTGTGTCCCATCCCAAAACCGTCTCCCCACAATTTGCACAATTATCTCACAAAACTTTTGCTCCGCGCTCAAAGTTCCATTTCAAGTCTATTTTGCATAAATTTCCCCTTCGCGAAAAATGTCTTAGGCAGCTCTTTTTAAAAAAATTCCCCACTTTTCGGGCAAAAATTTCATTCGACTTTTTTTTTCCGAGAATTCCTGCCTTCCCTGGTGAAATTTTCATTCGACGTTTCTTTTCCTAAAATGCTCCCAATCCCCTCACGATAATTTGGTTCCGCGCATTTATCCCTCTTGAAATTTCTGTTCCTCCTGATGCCTTTCTCGCGGCCGCAAGGCGATTGATCTAGGGATCTCATCTCGACCGTTGTTGCATTCAACATCAACTGCAGATAGGATGTGTCATGCGGATGGCCCATACGCCTCTTCGGCTATAAAAATGTCCTCCATTTTTCCTTTGTAACTCGCATCCTTACTAATGGCTCACCCGTTGTCTGTGGCCGTGGATAGCCTAGGTGAAGTCGAGGGGTTGATCGAGGCCTATGATGAGATGCAAGTTATTCAAGTGCATGTTAATGGGGAGGTTGAGCCATTGAGGGCGAGAAGAAGATGACATGCTTACTCAATGGCAAGGAGAAGAACAAGTGCACTCGAAGGTAAGGTGATCAAGATCGACGACAACCTCTCCAAGGTGGGCGCACTTCTCACCGATCTAATTGCCCACACTAACCGTGCCGTTGTCATCACCACTCGGCCGGCCGCCAGGCTCGCACGTCCACGAGCCGTCCCAGTGCTGTACAGCGCACCGGCTCATCCGCCAACGATGTCAACATCTTTTCCGCCCGCCAACGCCGCCGCGCAGGGCCGGTCCAATCCAAACTTGGGCCCCGAGGCGATTAAAAAATTAATTAATTATTTATACTAAACTTTTATATTTACTTACAACTCATTTTTACCGGACCATAACCGTAGATCATATTTTTTGATAACTTAATTGTGATAATTAACCAGATGGTAATGTTGAAATATTAATAATAGTGTTTTTAATACAATTGCAATGTCTATGAATAATGTGCATGCACTATGCTAAATTTGAACTGGGTTTATAATGAAAATTACATTAGTTTTTTTTTATTTCCAATACATTGCGTCTTGTAGAGATATTCAAACCAGTCCCCATACATGTGAGAAAAATAAGAAAACAACAAAATCCCCATGCTTTCGTAGATTAATTTGTAATACTCTCATGAACATATTGTATATATGTGTGTGTATCTTTAAATATCTTGGTAGAGATCACTAAAACGTAGTTTTGGAAATATGCTCATACCGGTTTCTAGTTTATGATTAGGTATACGCAAATGAAAAAGTTTAGAGTTTATAAAATGCTTCCTAGGGCTCATCACCAAATAATAAACATGCCGACTTTATCCTTATTTTTTGGTTAAATGTGTCCCACATGTTATAGCGGGTATAATAATCCATTGATACATGTATGTGCTCTATATCTATTCTATTATATACTAAAAGCAACATATATTAGGATTTAAATTTGGTGACAGAGAAAAACATAACAGTAGATATATAGGGTCTTCTTGCTCCAGGAAGAAACACCATATACAACACATGTGCCAATATATCCAGAGCAGGCATATTGTTCTGGTGAATGATTATGAATATACAATTTGACTGAGAATGCTGATAGAAGTTCGGTCAAGATGTTGTTATCCCTTGTACTAGCTTGAATAGTAATTCTCTTATAAAATAAAAGCTTGAACAATTCTCACTGACTGGATTAAATGGTTCTCAGTGCCAGTGATCACATGAGAAACAAGCGTATCCTCGATAGCGCGAGAAATAGGACACCGCCTAATACATACAATGAGAGAGCCGTGTCATAAAAAGACTCATCTTACAAGCTCCATCCTCTCACATAAAAATATTCATTTCATCCTATCGCCAGAATGTTTTGGAGAGCATGAACTGAGCTCTCAGCTGGTTAGATTTCTTGTGGTGAAACGTGTCCACCCGGGTTCAAGTCATAGATGAGACGACGTGTGTGACACCCCGATTTTCGGTCCTCGATTTTTCTTTCGTGGAATTTGGCTCCCGCCTTTTTCTTTCGGTGTTATTGGATTTCCTCTGGATCTTGGGTATATAATGATGGTTATATGGCAATGCCTTTCCCTCGACCCAGAGATTGTCCACAAGCCATCCTAGCCACCAAGAATATTTTATCCCGGGGTTTTGCTGCCAAAACCCTATTTTCCGAATTGTCGGGAAAGAAACCCTAACTCCTACCATTGCAAAGGAACCCCAATTTCCTTTGATCTTTTGTTTTCCCAACTTTGCCAGAGACTCTCCTACATCAATAAACCCTAAATATGCAAAAATATTACCAAGTCATATGCAATATTTTCCATCTACAAATAATTTCCTTTTCTGCCCTCTAGAGGAAATAAATCCTCAAAAATATCTAGCCATATCCAGAAGCCATGAAAACTTGTGGAGATGATCATTGTGACTATATTGAGCTCTGGTAAAAATATTGGTCAAAATAAAATAAGGGAAATTGTATTTTCCTTTATAAAGCCAATATTCCATTTTTGCCACTTTCTAAAGGAGCTACCATTTCTGTTGCTCTACTAATTCCCAAAATATTCCTATAATTCCTATGACTCATATATACCCCAAATATAGCAAAACATAGAGGTCCAAAGTACAAATTGTGAGCATAGCATCCATTTGCAACTTCTGTCTTGTTTGAACCTTTGTGAATGAAGTGCTTGACCCCTTGATCCATTTAATCTGAAATTTTGCAGAGTGATTCACCTTGATATATTACTTCTACAAACCAAAAACCTGGTCAATCCATCCAGCCAATTCCCTACAATTAATTATCAAATATTCTGTTCAGAATCCATCTTTGTGAAGGAGGAACCCTAAAGTTTTATCCAAATGAGCAGAAACTTTACCAGTTTATTCACCTCTCTAAAATATTGGCACCCACAACAATTCAGCTCATGACAGCTAGCCATTTCTTCATAATTATCCAGAATAGTTTCTGTCCAGATTACCTCATAGTGAAGGAAGTACCTCCAGTTCTTATCCAAATGGCCTAAACATTTACCAGCATGTTCACCTTAGTAGATTATTGCTACCCACCAAAATCGGGCAAAACTATTCAGCCGTTTATCCACAATAATCCAACAAAGTTTCTGTTTTGGATCAAAGTCAGCTCAAGTCAGTCGATTTATTGCCTCCATTTCCATCCAAAACATCACAGATCAACTCACTGAGCTGTGAAGCATCGATTTGACAAGGTCTCAGGACCATTTAATGCAATGGCCACGCGGTGGCCGTGGTGACCGTCGGTTTGGCCGGCAAACGGTTAGCTCTGTCACTGTTTTTGCTTGCTCCCTCGCCGTATACTTCCAGCCAGGCCACCAGAGCACGCCAGGAGGTGCACCCTGCTTGCCCGCGAAGCTACACGTCGTCACGAAGCAACCAGGGCGTCGCCCTCGTGCTCCCGAGCTCCAGTAGTGAGCCGCCGTATACTGCCAAGGAGCTCCTCGTCATATCCTGCCAAAGCTCAAGTTCCAGCGCGCCAGCTCACCTTCCCTATTTCCCCGTGATGCTCCACGACGACGGCTGGCAGCCAGAGTCGTCATCTCCGAGCTCCATTGCCCCGACCAGCGCGTCACCGCGGCATCCTTATTGTCTTGCCGCCGAGCGCCTATAAATAGCTCGAATCCGAACCCCTCAGCTCAACCATCGGCCTCCCCTCCCTCCCAGCTCTCTCCCAGCCCGAAGAATCGAGCTCTCGTGCCCCCAATTTTTCCCCACGGCCACCATTGCTGCCGCCCTAACCTCCGAACCAAACCGAGCTCCCAAGCTCTCCCCCTCCCTGTTTGACCCTCCAAATCCATCTCCCCATCACCACGAATCTCCCCGACACCCCAGAACCCCTCCTCCGTGGTCGTGCCGTGCGCCCCCACAGCGCCCGTCGCTGCTGTCCGCCGTGAGCGATGCCGCACTCGACCCCGTCAGCCCCGGCGGCTAACACCACCACCTACGGGCGCGGTGTCGAGCAGAGCGTCCTCCCCGACCTCTGCAACGACCCCTCGTGCGGTGGAGCAACGGGAACGGCGACGGCTGGTGCATCCCCTGTTCCAGCGCAAGGAGGAAGAAGACCCTGCCAGCGGGCCCCGCGTTCCCCTCTGACCCCGCTTGGAAGTGAGACGGCGAAGAGGCCTGAGCCACCGATAGCTGGGCCTGGCCCTTAAATGGAAGCGTACTTCAGTTAAACGCGCTTTCCTTTTTGGAAAACATATTTCTCTGGAGGCGCTACCGGCCCTGCCCGGTTTAACCCAACTCCAGAAATTCAGTCAAGGACCCGACGGTAATTATTCTTTTTACAGGAAGACCCCTGACATTCAAACTGCTATAACTTTTCACTCGTAACTCCGATCGAGGTGAATCCAAAGTCCATGTTCATCTTTTTCTGAGCCCAATCCAATGGTGTCATTTTCATAATGTTGTCACATTCTAAAAATGACCCTTTTGCCCTTCCCTGTATTTAGGCTTTTTCGAAGAAGGGCTATCTCAATGAATCCTTTCCGCGAGGCCACCGCACTTCCAGCCGATGAATCCATCCACTCCAAGGCAAGCCAACCATCTGATATATGCCCTAAAGCATTGCTTCTATGTTGCTCTTGTGTGTTTGTAGCAAAGAACATGTTTATGCTAGAAGTAAATGAATAGTTGAACCTCTGCTCATTTGAATTACATTTCTCACTAGTATTTGAGGGTATTATGACTATCACCGCACTAATGAATCATATGTCATGCTTTATGGAGATAGGTTGTTATGATTTTATGTTCATACACTTGTCTTTATCATGGATTATTACCTATTGTAATGATAAATGTGACTTAATGATAACAACCACCTCCATCGGCTGGATCGAGTCATAGTGCCATGATGAGTCCAAAATGTATGATATTTTTATGGTTATTTTGTGCCTACATAGTAGGTTTTGAGGAATTTTACTGCGTTCGCGCACTACTTTTTGCCGGTTTTTTCCCCAGGATACGTCTTTTGGAGCAAACAAAATATTATGGAACGAATCCTAGAAAATTATGGTGGAATCATGTCAATCAATATGATTATCATCTACCATAAAAAGAATAAAGCATTTGGAAAAATTGGGAGCTTGCACAGGGCGTCCAGAGCGCAAGACGGCCAACCATACGAGCGCACGCGCTCATATGCGCGGTCGGATGAGGCGGCGGCACCTTCCCCTGGTTGACTACTTCCACCCTGCGCGATTGGATCAGGGGAATAGACACATACCCACATGAGAAACTCATCCAGAAGGCAGAACCCTAGCCTCCGAAAGGCATTCGGAGGGGGAATTGGCAAAGAGGAGATCGCCATCTTCATCACCACATGCAATGGGACGTCGGTATCATCCATCTTCACCAACCATCATCATCCACATACCTCTCCATCTCGTTGTAATACCGAAACCCTAGTGGATCATCGTGTGTATTACTCATTCATATCATCCATGTTTATCATCACTACTTTCATGATGTTTGTTGCCCCCATGTACGAGTAAACCCCCAAGTTCTCGGGGATATGGATGAACCTTGGTATGTATAGGAGCTGAAACGTTAATAATGATATGAGATCCTCTGCTGAATGATTTAGTTTAATAAACTTCGTGAATATTGTGAAGGGGCCCCACTCAGCATTATTGCCGTGAGGCCACGAATTGTACACTGCCGTTGTAAAAGTGAGGATGTGAAGGTAATTCGAGATGACAGTAAAGGCCTTCACCCCTAGGTTTACAATCGATAGGGGAATTACGGAGAACCCTTAGTGAGGCCGCGTCCACGGGGAAACTGTTAATTATCGTAGTTGTAACCCGCAGGGGAGACTACGATGGTGGCGTGCGTGGCACCAAGTCTACCTAGAGTAGAACGTGTTCTATACCTGGCTCCGCCCACCGTAAATGTCAAGAGTGGCTCAAGTATCTAGTTAGTACTATGCCGTAGCATATTTCGTAATAGACACATACCAATGGGAACTCCAGGCTCCCTGAGAATGCCTTACTCCTCTGTCAGTTCACTTGTTACTAACCCTACTGTTTTTATTTCTGTTCATGTTATTGACTTTAAGTTTGCACTTCATCCAAACCAATATTTATTTCCGCCCTCACTTTGCTTTGAGTCTACAATTATTTGCAGGCACAATCCCGTAAGTCACTACAAGAGACAAAACCAAATTCCTGTGCTCCCTGTGGGATCGATACTCTTACTTTGAAAAAGGTACAACTAAACCCTGTGCACTTGCAGGCCATTAAGCTTTTTCTGGCGCCGTTGCCGGGGAGCTGAGCGCTTTTGGGCTTTGTTTTAAGTTTTGATTTACCCTGTGTTCTAATAGTCTTTGTAGGTTCCAGGCAACCATGGCCGTACAAGAAAAAACTTTACCAGGTGGGTGTATTGAATGTTGAAGGCCCAGCTCGAGGAGAACACTTTATATCCATTGGGCCCGACTCAGCTGGTAAAACATATGAAATTAACCCTCTGTTACTTGTTGTGCTAAAAGATATGATGTTCTGAGGGGATGATACGGAAAATCCGTATGAACATATGCGTGCATTTAATGACATATGTGGTACATTTCAATTGCACGATCTTACTCATGAAGAAATTAAACTGCAATTATTCTCTTATACTCTTGCTAATGGTGCACGAAAATGGTTACTAGATCAGCCTGCAGGTACCTTTAGCACCTGGAAGAAATTGTCTTCTATGTTTCTAGCCTGCAACTATCCTCAAGGTAAACTTTATAAAGTAAGAAGAAAAATTGGTAGTTTTCCACAACATCCAGGTGAGAGCCTAGTTGCTGCATATAGAAGGTACCGGAGAATACTCTCTGAATGTCCTGATCATTATTATCCACCTTGGTTGGTTTTGCATTTCTTTTATGGAGGACTAGATCAATAGAGTAAGCAAGCAAAAGATGCTGCTTCTGGCGGAGCTTTCCTGGATTTTAGTATTTCCCAAGCTTGGGGGTTACTAGATAAAATCCACCAGAATGCTGAAAGTTGGTACCTTTGTTCAAATGGGAAAAAGAAGGTTGATCCTGATTATGATAGTATGAATTTTTTTTAAAGTCTAGTAAGATGAAAAATATTCACAATGATCTTAATGTTGGTACTGGCCCTGCTTTGCAAATCTTGAAGGATTTTTCTGAGTTCTTACAGATACCCAAAGGGGATTACCTTTGGCACACTAAGAAAGCTAAGGCAATCAGGATGGTGGAAGCTATAACAAAAAAATGCTCACCATCTCACAATCGAAAAGAGGCCTATCTCCAGAAGAAGGCGAAAGAAAACACTCAAGTTCTTCGACCTAAGCATAAGAAGAGTGTAAAGGTTGAACGATACGGTATCCCACCTCATATTGATATAGTAAAAGAACTTGCTATGCCTGTAGCTGTGATAAATAAAGAAATCCATCTTGATCAAGATACCACCGCTTATTTAAATGGTTGCACGGAAGGTAAAGATACAGGTAAACAAGTGCTATCATGTTCATTCGATAGCAAGTCCTATTTTGGATTGTGATCCCGATTCACCCATCAATATATATTAGCCCTTTCAGTCTTTATGCTAAAATTTATAATGATATAGCACCTTGCACTCTTGAAGCAACTGATGTGGTCATTAAGCTTGCAGATAAGACTGACTGGGAACCTCATGGTATCATCAGAGATGCCAATATTATTACTGGTTCATTTATTTATCCTGTTGATATCTTTGTTTTGGGCATAGCTGAAGATAAGGACTGCCCCATAGTCTTTGGAACTTCTTTTCTAAATGCTGCAGGGGCAGATATAAACAAAAAGGCAATATCCCTGAAGTTGGGAGACGACATGGTTAAATTACCTTTCTCAACCATAATGGATAAGCCCTATCATAGGGAGTCACAAGATAAGGAAGAGCTAAAAATAAAGCAGCTTGCTAAAATTCACTTGCAAACTCCTGAAGATGAAGTTGAAAGAGTTCTAGTGAAGCCTGAATCATTACATGATGAAGAGGAGAGAGAGGAAATTGAAAGAATAATGGATGTAACCCCCCCCCCCCCCCGGTCAGCCCTCTTCTTAATGAAGTATATGAAATTCTTGAAAGAAAAGGAGTTGAAGATTTGCCATCTCCCACTCAAACCATTACGCAAAGTATTAAGGTATGAGTTCATGGACGAAACTGAAAAATTTCCTGTTATTCTTAATGCTGACCTTTTAGGCAAAGAAAAAGAAAAACTCTTATTGGTATTAAAGAGACATCGTAAAGCTTTGGGATATTCTATGAAAGAGGTAAGGGGAATAGACCCATCTATTTACTCGCATGCCATTCCTATAGAGGAAGGAGTCAAGCCAGTGATCGAGAGTCAATGAAGATTAAACCCTCATTCCAAGAACGTGGTAAGAAAAGAGGTAATTCGTCTACTTGATGCTGGTGTTATTTTTCCAATTTCTGATAGCAAATGGGTTAGTCCGGTCCATTGTATTCCTAAGAAGGGAGGAGTCTCCATGGCAACTAATGAAGATAATGACCTAGTACCTACTAGGGCCATTATTGGATATGGTATGTGTGTTGATTTCAGGAAACTTAATAGATGGACTCAGAAGGATCACTACCCATTGCCATTTATAAATGAAATATTGGAAAGATTGGTCAACAATTCTTATTTTTGTTATCTTGATGGATATTCTGGATTTTCTCAAATACCCATTCGTCTGGAAGATCAAGAAAAGACGACCTTCACTTGTCCATATTGTACTTATGCTTATCGTAAAATGCCCTTTGGCTTATGGAATGGGCCACCTTTTCAAAAGTATGATTCTAATTTTTTTCTGACTTTATTGAGAAAATTGTCGAAGTGTTCATGGACAACTTTTTAGTCCAAGGCATTTCATTCGATCACTGTCTCTATAAGATCACAAAAGTTTTGCAGAGATGTGAGGAAACAGGCTTTGTTTTGAATTGGCAAAAAAGCCACTTTATGGTTACTGAAGGAGTGGTCTTGGGCCATAGAGTTTCCGGTAAGAGCATCGAGATAGACCAAGAAAGAATTGAGGTAATAGAAAATTTACCTTACCCTCAAGATGCAAAGGGAATGCAAACTTTTATGGGGCATGCAAGTTTTTACAGGAGGTTTATTAAAGATTTCTCCAAGATATCAAAACCCCTTACTAACCTCTTGGAGAAAGACGTGCCATACTCTTTTGATGAAAAATGTATTTCGGCTTATGAAAGCTAAGGGATGCTTTGATCACTGCTCCCATCATCCAACCTCCCAAGTGGGATGAACCCTTTGAGATAAAGTGTGATGCTAGTAATTATGCTGTAGGAGCTGTTCTAGGGCAGCATGATGAAAGGAAACTTAAGGTTGTATTTTATGCTAGCAGGAGTTTGGATGATGATCAAAAACACTTAGCTACAACTGAAAAAAAATAACTTGCTATTTTCTTTGCTTGTGATAAATTTAGATCTTATATTATTAATTCTAAAGTAATTGTGCACACGGATCATCACGCCTTATGTTATCTTCTTTCTAAGAAGGACGCTAAGCTTCGATTGATTCGATGGATATTATTACTCCAAGAATTAATCTTGCAAATTATTGACTGAAGAGGCGAAGACAATTCGGTGGCGGACCACTTATCCCGCATGGAAAGGGTACCTTATAATCCAGTCCTGATAAATGAATCCTTTCAAGGTGAAAGTTTAGCTATGATTAAAAAGATAGAACCTTGGTTTGCAGATAATGCTGACTTTCTTGTAGGGAAGTACATGCCTCCGGATTTAAATTACAACCAAAGGAAGAAATTCTTCAGTGAGTTAAAGTACTACTTCTGGGATGATCCTTTTCTTTATTGGCATGGGCCAGATAATATGATCCGGCGGTGTGTCCCTGACCACGAGATGAGCGCTATCCTTGACAAATGTCATAGCAGTCCGTATGCTGGACATCATGCAGGAGACCGCACCGCCGCCAAAGTACTTCAATTAGGTTTCTTCTGGCCTACGCTCTTTAAGGATGCACACAGGTTTGTTAAAAGTTGCGATACGTGTCAACGCACAGGTAATATAGGTAGGAGACAGGAAATGCCTATGAATTATAATCTAGTTTGTGAACCTTTTGATGTTTGGGGACTGGATTATCTGGTACCGTTTCCGGTCTTAGATGGGCATACTCACATTCTTGTGGCTGTAGATTATGTTACCAAATGGGTTGAAGCGATCCCGACACATCATGCCAATGCGGCCACCTCATTAAAGATGATAAAGGACATAATTCTTCCCAGGTTTGGTGTACCTAAAGTTCTTATTACTGACGGTGGATCTCATTTTATACAAGGTATTTTCAGAAGGATCCTCCGCAAGTATGGAGTCACTCATCGAATAGCTTCTCCATACCATCCTCAAACAAGTGGCCAAGTTGAATTTTCTAACCGTGAGGTAAAGACAATACTGCAGAAGACAATGCAAAAATCCAGAAAAGACTGGGCAAGAAAATTGAATGAGACCTTGTGGGCCTACCAAACCACTTATAAGAATCCTATGGGTATGACGCCATATAAAATAGTTTATGGTAAGGCATGCCATTTACCTTTAGAGCTAGAGCATAAAGCTTATTGGGCAGTGAGAAATATAAATTTTGATCTTAAAGAAGCGGGAGAAAAGAGATTGCTAGATATACATGCTTTAGGAGAGCACCGGAATAATGCTTATGAAAGTGCCCGTCTCTTTAAAGAAAAGTTAAGAAGTGGCATCATAGGAAAATCTTAAAATGAATGTTTAATGCGGGGGACAAAGTCCTCCTATTTAATTCTCCCCTTAAGTTGTTTCCAGGAAAACTCAGGTCCAGATTGGAAGGACCCTATGTGATTGAAGAGGTTTATAATTCCGGAGTTGTTCGGTTAAAAGGAGAGAAAGACACCACATGGATCATAAATGGTCAACGTTTGAAGCTCCACCTCGCCGATGAACAAAAAGAAGAAGGCGAGGAAGGGGAGGAAGAGGTAAATTTTATAACAGTTGAAGAAGCTGAATTGCTAAAGAGGAAAGATAGCTCTCGGTAAGAGTAGTTTTTGTTTTTAGCAAGCCTAAATTTCTAGTCTTAGTCTAGTAGAAAACTTACCTAGACCTGTCATTGATCTGATCCATTCTTACTGGGTGTTAAAATTATAAGTTTCTACCTCTGGTTGGATGTCTCGTTTACTAACAATACAGGGAGAAAAATTTCTAAGGAAAAAGTTAACGGAATAGGCAACAGAAGAAAAGACGGCGTCCCGTACGATCGCGTGGGATCGTACGAGCGCTTGTATCAGAGGAGGAACTAGACGGCTTCGGCAACAGAATGCAAGACGGCGTCTCATACGACCGCATGCGGTCGTACAAGCGCTCGGATGCCCCCTCGACACCAAATGGTTTGACAACAGAGCGCACTACGGCATCCCGTACGAGCGCAGGTGCTCGTACAAGCGCTCGTACGGCGTTGTCTCTCCAGCAACAAGTTTGAAAAAAGAATCGAGGGATGATTGTACGACCGCACATACGAGCGCAAGGGATGGCCAGCGATCATTCTGTTTCGCCCGATGCTTTCCCGATTTTATTTGATTTCTTTCTAACTTCTTCTCTAAGACTAATCTCGAGATTTGCAGGGTGCCCAACAATTATAAAAGGCTAAGGGTCACGTCCCTTGGCCAAATATCAATCTAATCTCTAGTTTCTCTTGCATGTCACCTCCTCCTAAAACCTCTAGCTACAGGATGAAGAACACGGCCGCCGCCATGAACAACAGATCGTCCTCGACACCTTCCTGATCCTTCGTCAGCATCATCCCCTTCCCTAACTTGGAAGAGGTGGTTCCTGCCAGATGGGAGGACCTAAGGAAGATGAGCCTCAAGGAAGAACCGCATCTGGAGGTGGAAGCTAGCAAGGAGAAGACGGTTGCAGAGATCAAGGAGGAGAAACCGGAAGAAGAGGGAGATGATGAATCCACTCCAGATGAGTATCCTCCAAATCCTTACCAATTCAATATCCGGGGATCTATTCCTCTATTTCCTCTTGGGCCGCCACAGAATGAGTGGGGGAAGGAATCACCGTCCCCAGAGGAGATAAAGGAAAAGATCAAGGATCTTGAGCAAGTCTCCAAAGCTTGTGTGCATACTATTGGTGAAGGGATTGATGCTTATTGGTTAGTGAGCAAAGACTTGGAAGCTCGGGTCGATGGTCTCTTCCATAAGATCGATCTTATGATTGAAACTCTGAATCAAAATACTACACAACTTGAGTTCTTGAGCAGGGTTGTTGATGAGCAGCAGACGATGCTTGAGGGGATTGGAGCACGCTTCAAGAACATCTCCACCACCTGCAAGGACACCAAGGAGTGAGCATAAAAGCTAGGTACCGGGATCTCCCCGACTTGATTGTAAGCTTGGGGAAGATGCTAGAGTACTTTGTATCTTTACTTTTTATGCATTTATTTCTCGCAAGTCGAGATTAGCTCGCAGTTTTTATTCCAATAAAGTTGAACTCTTGAATTCCTCTTTGAATAAGGGAAGATTCTCTGCCACTGAGTTTTGGATATCTTGATGTTTAGTATCATCGCTGCATTTAGAAAACGTATGAGATGATGATTTAGGAACAAGTGGTAGGGCATACCCACCAATGAGATGATCATAAGTCTTCCACATTGTTGGTATTAATTGATTAGAGGAGAAACATAAATATATGTGCTAACTCCTTGAATGTTCAACTGACAAAAGTAAATTAAGACCTAAGTCTGATTAAATAAATAAATTTGAGCAAGCAGCAAGGAAGATAAGTCCCGTTAAAATTAAAAAGTTTTTGAGGGTCTCGCAAGGAGCATGTTTAGCTTGCATATCACATGAAAACGAAGTGTGAGATGGGCGGATAAACATGTTTTGAAAGCAAGAAATAAAATTATGAATTGAAATTTTTTCTAAAAAAAAGAGAGGGAGACCCTTACTGCTTGCCCAGTTGAAATAAAAATGGCTTAGGGCATAAAGTTGTGAATTGTCCACTATTGAATAATGTAGCAAGGTGTGGAAGCCTTCATGATCATCCTAACGGTGGAGATGCGCTATTATTTGTCACGATCTTTTTATCTCTACTCGTTTTGGTAACCAGTGATGGACTCATACCTCTATGAATACCCGCACCTCATAAATCTCAGTTGACCTTGTTCTTTACAAGCTGCGGTGCCTGTTCGGGGACGAGCAACACTTACGCTTGGGGGAGTTGATGAGACCAAAATGTATGATATTTTTTATGGTTATTTTGTGCCTACACAGTAAGTTTACTGCGTTCGCGCACTACTTTTTGTCAGTTTTCCCCAGGATACGTCTTTTGGAGCAAATAAAATATGATGGAAGGAATCAAAGAAAATTATGGTGGAATCACGTCAATCAATATGATTATCATCTACCATAAAAAGAATAAAGCATTTGGAGCCATTGGGAGCTTGCACAGGGCGTCCAGAGCGCAAGACGGCCAACCATACGAGCACACGCGCTCATATGCGTGGTCGTATGAGGCGGCGGCGCCTTCCCCTGTTCGACTACTTCCACCCTGCGTGATTGGATCAGGGGAATAGATGCATACCCTCATGAGAAAGTCGTCCAGAAGGTAGAACCCTAGCCTCCGGAAGGCATCCGGACGGGGAATTGCAAAGAGGAGATCGCCATCTTCATCACCACGTGCAAGGGGACATCAGCTTCATCCATCTTCACCAACCATCATCATCCACATCCATCTCCATCTCGTTGTAATACCGAAACCCTAGTGGATCATCGTTTGTATTACTCATTCATATCATCCATGTTTATCATCACTGCTTTCATGATGTTTGTTGCCCCCATGTACGAGTAAACCCCCAAGTTCTCGGGGATATGGATGAACCTTGGTATGTATAGGAGCTGAAACGTTAATAAGAATATGAGATCCTCCGTTGAATGATTTAGTTTAATAAACTTCATGAATATTATGAAGGGGCCCCACTCAGCATTATCGCCGTGAGGCCACGAAGTGTATCATTGTCGTTGTAAAAGTTAGGATGTGAAGGTAATTCGAGGTGACAGTAAAAGCCTTCACCCCTAGGTTTACAATCGATAGGGGAATTATGGAGAATCCTTAGTGAGGCCGCGTCCACGGGGAAACCGTTAAGTATCGTAGTTGTAACCCGCAGGGGGAGACTATGGTGGTGGCGTGCGTGGCACGAAGTCTACCTACAGTAGAATGTGTTCTGTACCCGGCTCCGCCTAGCGTAGACGTCAAGGGTGGCTCAAGTATCTAGTTAGTACTATGCCGTAGCATATGTTGTAATAGACACATAGCAATGGGAATTATGGACTCCCTAAGAATGCCTTACTCCTCTGTCAGTTCACTTGTTACTAGCCCTACTGTTTTTATTTCTGTTCATGTTATTTACTTTAAGTTCGTACTTCATCCAAACCAATATTTATTTCCGCCCTCATTTTGCTTTGAGTCTACAATTATTTGCAGGCACAATCCTGTAAGTCACTAAAAGAGACAAAACCCAATTCCTGTGCTCCCTGTGGGATCGATACTCTTACTTCCAAAAAGGTACAACTAAACCCTGTGCACTTGCAGGACATCAAGCTTTTTCTGGCGTCGTTGCCGGGGAGCTGAGCGCTTTTGGGCTTTGTTTTAAGTTTTGATTTACCCTGTGTTCTAATAGTCTTTGTAGGTTCCAGGCAACCATGGCCGTACAAGAAAAACTTTACCACGTGGGTGTATTGAATGTTGCAGGCCCAGCTCGAGGAGAACACTTTATATCCATTGGGCCAGACTCAACTGGTAAAACATATGAAATTAACCCTCGGTTACTTGTTATGCTAAAAGATATGATGTTCCAAGGTGATGAACATGTGCGTGCATTTAATGACATATGTGGTACATTTCAATTGCACGATCTTACTCATGAAGAAATTAAACTGAAATTATTCTCTTATACTCTTGCTAACACTATAGGAATCAGGAAATTTGCCGTATGTTGAGCTCTTTGCTGTCAACTTTTCGTCGGGGCTGACGACAAAGACCATTTTTTGCCGTCAGCTGCTGACAGCAAAGAATAGCTGACGGCAAAATAGAGAAAAAACCGACGGCAAAGAGCCACTGTCAACAAAGAATATAAAAAACTAACGGCAAAGTTCTACTGTCGGCAAAGAGAGACAAAAGCTGACGGCATAGGCGAGGACATGTGTCACTTTAAATGGAACTGAAAAGGAGAGCTGCCTTTGCCGTCTACTTCCGGCCCACTGATGGCAAAGATGGGCGCCTTATCCACTCGGTCGAAGCATCGCCTTATCCAACCTGTTGAGCATCTCTCGAGCGCCGCGGCCGCTGGGACCTCGAGCGCTACCGCTGTGCTCCAGGGCTGCCGCCGCTGGCCCTTCCTCCACTGGTCTGTCCTCCGCCGGCCCCTCCTCCACCGCGCCACCTCCACAGCGCCGCCTACTCCCGAACCATAAATCCCCTCCTCCACCGTGACCCCCTCCTCCGCCGCCAGAGATCCTTCCTCACCAGGCCCTCCCCTCCTCCACAGAGCACTCCGCCACCATGCCCTCCTGTTGGGGAACGTAGCAGAAAATAAAAAAATTCGGTACTATGAGCACGCCCAGGATCACTATGAAGATGCATACAAGGTTTGATCTGATCATTACCAACTCGTAGCAGCAGTGGAAGGAGAGTCACTAACGATCGTCGACGCAGATCCCCGCAGCAAGGATTTTACAACCTCCCAACCGCAAGGATGTTCTCCCTTGGACAGCCCTTCGGGCGGTCCCTTTGACAGCCCTTCAGGCAGGCTCTCGGATAGCCCTTTGGGCAGGCTCTCGAACAGTCCCTCGGACTAAGATCAAACTACAATCTCTCTACCGGGTTACACACATACAGTGTCAGCTATCCGGAAGGGCTTCGCCGTCTAGACCTATTTCCTACCGGAAATCAGACAACCTTTCGGCACTACGAAACTATTTCATGGAGGGAGAGAGAGAAGGGCAGATCATTGATGCCTTTGTATGAGAACTCAAGAGAGAACTTGTGTGGAAATGGAGAGCCCTCTCCACCTCTATTTATAGGGGAAGCAAGGGGTAGATGCTTGGGAGAAAAGACCAAAAGGGGGCTAGGATCTTTTCCACTAAAAGTCACAAAAGGGGGGAAACGGGAGGTCCATGGATGAGCTCCTCCTTGGCCCGGCCACCATGTGTGTGGGCCCCCTTTTGGGGGGCCCACCTCCCCATGTCATCCACTACCACTATTAGGGAAAGCCCCAAAAGGTGGCTTTCCAAAAAGCCACCAAAAAGGGGTTGTACCCTAATAGTGTTGCCTGCATCATCATCCCACGATTCGTGGGATCATGTCCCGTCAAACTGGGACAAGATTTTTACCGTTTATTATTCCACACATGCACATGAGTTTCCCTCCAAGACTCGTGGTTATTGTAGACTCGGGAATCATTGCGGTTATAGCACAGAATATAAACTTCAACTACAAACTTGGAGATAGATAATAACTGTTATTATTGCCTCTAGGGCATATCTCCTACAGTCTCCCACTTGCACTACAGTGAATAATCTACTTACATAGCTTCTTTAACACCAATGGCTATCCGGTGCTGCTCATGCTTTGCTCATGGTAGAGGTTTAGTCATCGGGTCTGACACGTTCAGATCCGTGTGAACTTTGCGTACTTTCACAAGACCCTGTTCGACATGATGTCAGATGATGAGATATTTGTGTGCAATATGTCTTCTCGAGATCTTTGCTCCTTTGCGTGAGCCACGGCGCCACTATTATCACAATAGATCTTCACCGGGTCCAGCACACTTGGAACCACACCAATCTCTTCAAGAAACTTCTTGATCCAGACTGCCTCTTTCGAGGGTTCTGAAGCAGCGACATATTCTGGCTCTGTCGTAGAATCCACCACAGTGTTTTGCTTGGAGCTCTTCCAGCACACTGCGCCTCCGTTCATAATGAAAACATATCCTGATTGCGATTTGAAGTCATCTGGGTCAGTCATGAAGCCTGCATCAGTGTAACCATTTACAATGAGCTCTTCATCACCTCCGAACACAATGAGCAAGTCCTTGGTCCTCCTGAGGTACTTAAGAATATTTTTAACTACGGCCCAGTGTTCCAATCCTGGATCACTTTGGTACCTGCTGCTAACACTTAGCGCATAGGAAACATCTGGTCTTGTACATAGCATGGCATACATAATGGAACCAACTGCCGAAGCATATAGAACATCATTCATTTGTACTCACTCATCAAGAGTCTGAGGACCCTGATTCTTGGTGAGCACTGTGCCAGGTGATATTGGGAGTAGGCCCTTCTTGGCATTCTCCATATTAAACCTTTTTAATACCTTGTCAATGTACGTGCTTTGCCTAAGTGCTATCAGGCGTCTTGATCTATATCTATAGATTTTGATGCCCAATATATATGATGCTTCGCTCAAGTCTTTCATTGAAAACCTCTTCTTCAATGACTCTTTTATTTCGCTAAGAAAATTCATGTCATTGCCAATCAATAATATTTCATCCACATATCAGATTGGAAATGCTTTCGCGCTCCCACTAAACTTCTTGTAGACAAAAGATTCTTTGTCATTCCTGATGAAGCCAAACTCTTTGACCACTTCATCAAAACAAATATTCCAGCTCCTTGATGCTTGCTTTAGACCATAAATGGCCTTCTGAAGCTTGCACACCTTTCTACCATCCTTAGGATTGACAAAACCTTTAGGCTGTATCATGTATACATCCTCATTGAGATTTCCATTTAGGAAAGCCATTTTGACATCCATCTGCCATACTTCATAATCGAAATAAGCAGCAATTGCTAGCATTATCCGTACAGACTTAAGCATAGCTACGGGCGAGAAAGTCCCGTAGTAGTCAACTCCTTGAATTTGCCCGAACCCTTTCGCGACAGGTCTAGCTTTATGGATAGTAATGTTACCATCCGCATCTGACTTTCTTTTGAAAATGCATTTACAACCAATGGGCTTTACGCCTTCTGGAGGTTCGACCAAGTTAAAAACTTGGTTTACGTACATGGATTCCATTTCGAATTTCATGGCTTTGTGCCATTCTCTTGAGCTAGGCCCCACCATCGCTTCCTTGTAATGCGCAGGTTCATCATCTTCAAGGATGAAGATCTCGTTATGAAACCACTCAGGTGGCACAATGGCCCTACCTGATTTGCGTGGTTCAGTAACAAACTTGTCTGAAGTTTTCGCATCACATGCGACAACTTCTGGCTCGGTTGTAGGGATAATTTTTGGAATTACTTCCAGTTCCTTAGCCCTATCAACGTCTGCCAAAGATTCAGTAATCTCATCAAGTTGTACTATCCTCCCACTCACCTCTTTTGCGAGAAACTATTTCTCGAGGAAGATTCCGGTTTTGGCGACAAACACTTTGCCCTCGGAGGGGTCGTAGAAAGAATACCCAAAGGTTTCCTTGGGATAACCTACAAAGTAACATTTGTTTGATCTGGGATTGAGTTTGTGAGGCTATAAACATTTTACAAATGCTTCACAACCCCAAATCTTGAGATGCGACACACTTGGTTTCTTCCCATACCATAACTCATCTGGCGTCATCTCAACAGACTTTGACGGTGCTTTGTTTAATGTATAAGCGGCAGTTTCTAGTGCATGACCCCAAAAATATATTGGCAGTTCCATCAGAGACATCATCAATCTTACCATGTCTAATAGGGTTCGGTTACATCGCTTGGACACTCCATTACGCTGTGGAGTTCTGGGAGGCGTAAGCTGTGAAACGATTCCACAGTCACTCAGATTTTGGCTAAACTCATGACTAAGATATTCTCCTCCGCGATCTGATCGCAGAAACTTAATCTTTTTGTTACGATGATTTTCTACCTCATTTTGAAATTCAAAGGTTTCTGACTTATGCTTCATCAAGTAGATATATCCATACCTACTTAAATCGTCAGTAAAAGTCACGAAGTAGAAATATCCACCGCGGGCTTGTGTGCTCATCGGACCACATACATCACTATGTATTATTTCCAATAATTCACTCGCCCGTTCAGGATGACACGTGAACGGCGTCTTGGTCATCTACCCCATCAGACATGCTTCACATGTGTCAAATGATTGAAAATAAAAAGACGGTAAAACTCCATCTTTATGAAGTCTTTGCATGCGTTTCTTTCCGATGTGGCCAAGATGGCACTGCCACATGAAAGTGGTGTTCATATCAGCCTTCTTAAGGCGTTTAGCTTCTATGTTAAAGACATCATTTTCACATTCAAGATTCATTATGAATAGGCCCCCAATAATGGGTGCAAATCCATAAAACATATCCTTACAATAAATCGAACAACCATTGTTCTCAGACTTGTAAGAATATCCATCGTGTATCGGACATGATCCGGAGATAATGTTTCTACACAACATTGGAACAAAATAACATTTATTTAGTTCTAAGATAAATCCTGATGGGAGACGTAGAGACATGATGCCAACGGCTTGAGCGGCGATCCCATCACCGTTCCCGACGCGCATCACGACCTCATTCCTCTCCAGCTTGCGCACTTTCTGCAATCCTTGCATCGTGTTGCAAATGTGAGCAACCGATCCGGTATCAAATACCCATGACTTACAGTTTGCGCTGGCAAGTAAAATGTCAATGACATTAACTTGTATAACAGTTATACCTTTGCCGGACAATCTGGACTTTTTCTTATCTGCCAAATACTTCTTGCAATTTCTCTTCCCGTGTCCAGGGCTTTTACAGTAGAAGCACTCAGTTTCTTTCTTGGCCCCACCCTTAGACTTGCCTTGGGAGCCGGTCATACCGGTACCCTTGCATATCTTGGGCTTGCCTTTCTGTTTAAAAATGGTGGTTTTATTCACCAGCATCACATTCTTGCGAATCTTCTGTCCCAGCCGCTGGTTCTGGTGGAAGAGGCGTGTCTAGCACATACTCTTTCTTAGCACTCCTGAGGTCTGACCTCAGGGTACAGACCCAGTCTGCATAATTGCTTCCATTCGCAGCTAACTTCTCTTTCTCTAACATCGGGCCTAAGCTGAACGAGGTGTTGCAAGCCATTTGATCTACAATGGTAAACACAAGTTCACTTAGACTTTGTTCATAATTAATAGCACTAGCGTTTAAACAATTCAATCCTAAAGTGCGCTCCCACTCAAATCAATATCTCTTGTATTTGATTGTGAGTGATTCAAGACCCGTGTCTCGATTGTTCTCCATGATGGTAGCATCACAGATGACGAAAATCTCAACCGGTAGGCCAACTTGCCAATCACATCTCTATGTGACTCTTGTTCATCTTTCGATTGCACTAGTGATTAAACAATTTAATTCTAAAGTGCGCTCCCACTCAAATCAATATCTCTCATAATTGATTGTGAGTGATTCAAGACCCGTGTCTCGATTGTTCGCCATGATGGTAGCATCATAGATGATGAAAATATCAACCGGTAGGCCAATTTGCCAATCACATCTCTATGTGACTCTTGTTCATCTTTCGATGCGCGTGTTCTGAGCTCAGGACTTTCCTGCCTGAACGTCAAGATAACCACGTGATCTTGAAGTGAGGTCTGACCTCACCCGCCTTACACTTTCTAGTCGTTCGTACCCATGGTAGCATGTGGCACCCCGAAAGGATACATGCTGTGATGGTGCTACACTTGGGAGAACACTAACTACTTGATATTTTTAAGTGAGAGATCACCCTAATAAAAGCGACTATTGTGCAATTAAAAGGGTGCAACAAAAGGGATAAACATCTCAGGCAATTCATAATAGCATGATATGGTATAGCCCTTTCTGACGGAGAAGTCTTCATCGTCTTCGCGAAATCAGTCAGAAAATGGTGCCGTGGCAGCAGTTTCGAAAGCTGCTGCCATGGCAGAACATTTCTTCCAAGGCCTGTTTCTTTTCCTTTTTCTCCGTCTTCGGCTTTTGCGTCGGTGTCCACCTTTGCAAAGCTTGTCACCGCCTTGTGGATGCATCAGATAATATTGCTATCTCTATAGCTAATAAAATAAATGCATTACATCAAGTTTGACACGCAGGTCATTTAAAGTGACAATCATATGGCTCCAACCATCATGCCGAATCATGACACGCAGGTCATGTTAATTAATTTACATCATATAGTCATCTCATACATAATCAAATTAAATATGACGAAGACAATACCACATCTCATGCACATGCATCCTGCAAAACCAAATCAGACGCCTCTAATCGGTTCATACAAGATTTATTTTTCGTGGCTTCTAAGGTTTTGAAAAAAACCGAAGCTACCAACGTCCATCATCAAGTATGATTATTCAAGTCGCTAGATTAACTTTGCGGGGCGTATGAAACATGAGATAAAAAATCTTGAGCCCCATACTAAACTTCGTCATACGCAAGAACCCCGTGCAGATCATATCTGCATGAACTTTAGTTTGTGAGACATTCATCTTTTCTAACTATGGCAGAACCCAAAGAACTGAAGCACATCATTGATCTCTCAACCAGCATACTCAGGAGTAGCATAGAAAGAAGGATCGCGGATAGCCAGAACTTTGTACCAAAATTCCACCATGCCGTCAAGATCAGAACTACGCAAATTCAAGGGAAGCAACAAGAACATCAGGTAATAGATTCCATCTACTACCCGCACAAATAATTTTCAGCAATAGATCTCATCTACTACAAAATTATATTGTGCAACACCCATACATCTCATGTATTCTAGATCATAATCTGCATCTACGCATAGCACGGCTCATGATGCCACTATTGGGAATGTAGCAGAAAACAAAAAAATTCGGTACTACGAGCACGCCCAGGATCACTATGAAGATGCATACAAGGTTTGATCTGATCATTACCAACTCGTAACCGCAGCGGAAGGAGAGTTGGTGATGATCGTCGGTGCAGATCCCCGCAACTAGGATTTTACAACCTCCCAACCGCGATGATGTTCTCCCTTGGACAGCCCTTCGGGCGGTCCCTCGGACAACCCTTTGGGCAGGCTCTCGAACAGTCCCTCGGACTAAGATCGAAACTACAATCTCTCTAACGGGTTGCACACATACGGTGTCAGCTATCCGGCAGGGCTTCGCCATCCAGAACTATTTCCTACCGGAAACCAGACAGCCTTTCGGCACTACAAAACTATTTCGTGGAGGGAGAGAGAGAAGGGCAGATCATTGCATGCCTTTGTATGAAGAGCCCTCTCCACCTCTATTTATAGGGGAAGCAAGGGGTAGATGCTTGGGGGAAAAGACCAAAAGGGGGCTAGGATCTTTTCCACTAAAAGCCACAAAAGGGGGGAAAGGGGAGCTCCATGGAGTAGCTCCTCCTGGCCCCGGCCACCATGTGTGTGCGCCCCCTTTTGGGGGCCCCACCTCCCCATGTAATCCTCTACCACCATTAGGCAAAGCCCCAAAAGGTGGCTTTCCAAAAAGCCACCAAAAAGGGGTTGTACCCTAATAGTGTTGCCTGCATCATCATCCCACGATTCGTGGGATCTTGTCCCCTCAAACTGGGACCAGATTTTTCCGCGACCGTTTTATCCGGAAAAATTCCTGAAGGTCCAGAACATTTCCGGCACCTCCTAAAATAATTCTGGATGCGTTCCGGAACATTTCCGGTATGATGTTTTTATCTCCGAAACATTTCCGGTTACTCCGAAAAAAATCCGGTTTTCTCTCTGAAACTTTTTCGTCGTCTCCGAAACTTTTCCGGTGACTTTCTCTCGGACTGCCTGTCCAGTACTCAGCAGATAGATGACCCTTAAGTTCGTGACCCTGTAGGTTTGGTGAAGTATAGACATGACCGGAACACTTTCCGATCAATGATCAATAGCGGAACCATGGACATCCATATTGACCCCGATACCCACACGAATAAATATTCAAGCAAACCTGTAGTTACCGAGTGCTATTCCTGTTGCTTCGCGATATGTTACAAATACCCGAGGTGAGATTTAATGGCATCCTCGTGAATCAACAACTTTGTTTCACTATGCCAGTTACCTCGTTACCGGTTTTGTTCTCTTTTCTCATTCCCGCGTTCCAGCATCCCTGTGATCAAATCACACAGTGTCTGGCCAGACGATGATGGATACCGTAACACCGAGAGGGCCCCAAGAATATCTCTCCATCATCGGAGGAGCTAATCCCAATCTTGAGCTATCTAATTCCTTGTCATACTTTTCCATGAACCCATAACCGCTATAATAGCCACCCTGTTACAGATGACGTTTAACAAACCCCAAAGTTCACGAAGCAAGTATAAAGGAACTCGATACTCTCACGGTCTAAGGAATTATGCAAACGTATAACTTTCTCTGTGTTATAAAACCATTAACTCATGACGAATGTATCTCATAGCATAACATCAATTGGGTCGATTCAACAAAAGTGTTCTTCTAACATTGTGTCCTCAAAGTTGCCGGCATAGTCATGCCCATGATCAGGAAAACATGATCATCATGGAACACTTGATCTAGTCTTAGAGGCACGACTAGGAATACTTTTTACCGTTTATTATTCCACACGTGCACATGAGTTTCCCTCCGAGCCTCATGGTTATTGTAGACTCGAGTATCATTGCAATTATAGCACAGAATATAAACCTCAATTACAAACTTGGAGATAGATAATAACTGTTATTATTGCCTCTAGGGCATATATCCTACACCCCCTCCTCCACAGCGACCCCCTCCTCCACTGCTCCCATCTCCGCCGGCCCCTCCTCCCGATCCACACCTCCGCCGGCCCCAGCAGCTATGTAGCTAGCTGCTGCTCGTGTTGGACGCCGACGCAGCAGGCCACCCCTCTCCTTTGAGCCAAGCAGACGCCAGTGGTCTCCTTCGAGAAGCCCACAGTGAGAATCCCTCTTTCTCATCTCTCTGTACTTTCTAATTAGCAATGTATTAGGATAAATTGATAGATTGTTGTTGGATAGATGGATGGATGGATTGATTCCAAAATTTGCTAGATGGATGGACGGATTGATAGATTATTTTGTTAGCTGGACATGGTGTTTGTTAATGGTGCTAGATACATGCCAAAATTGGTGCCAAAATTTGCTAGATGGATGGACATGTTGTTGCTTGCTGCTGCTGCCTGCTCTGGTACTGATGTTGCTGGATGCTGCTACTTGCTCTACTGCTGGGCTTGCTGCTGCTGCTTGCTCTACAGCTGCTGTTGGGGCTTACTGCTGCTGCTGCTGCTTGCTCTGCTGCTGCTTGATGTGCTACTGTTGTTGCTGCTTGCTTGCCGCTGCTAGGGCTTGGTTGCTGCTGTATTTTATTTAGTATACCCTTCCAGTGCCATTTCTTATATTGGTTGTGCCGGTGCTTTTCATGTGCAGTAGCTTCTCTTCACCTCCAGGAGCACCGTCGGTCCCGTTGATGTTGCCGTCGTCGTTCGACTACTTCCTCTACGGTCTACATCAAGGGTGAGCTCAAATGTCATCTCCCCCCTCCTCCCCTATTTGCTCTATTCCGGTCGTCGTGCCGATGCCACTAGATTTTATTTTCATGTCAAGTCACGTAACCTAGGCGTCTCCCATTCGAAAGGGTTACATCTATAAATATGCATGTCTTTGCATATTTATAACGGTGATTCTTTCGAATTGTCCACGTTTTCCATGGACAGCCCGAGTATGTGTAGATTGGGTTTGTTTTCCATGCTCTACTTCGGTCCAAGGCAAAATTTCGGCAGCGCCACCCCGTTGTTCTCCGGGTAGACATTCTCTCGGCTTGTTACTGGGACGTGTATCTAGAGAACAGCGGGGAGGTGCTACCGAAATTTTGCCTCGGGCCAGAGTAGAGCATGGGAGACGAACCCAATCTACGCGTACTCGGTTGGGATTAGGACCCATCTTTACCTATTAGAGATAGGATTCAATCCATGAATGCCCGTTTCCCTTGTATGGTAAAAAATAAAATTGTGACTTAAATAATATGACAAAAGTAATTAATTGTCCTTGCTTGTTATTTCCTCAACTGGCTAGCACTCAATTTCTTCTTGACGTATATGAGATGCAATTGATCAATTGGGTTACTCCGAGATGGTGTGTCGATAAGGGGGAGTGCTGGGAGCGGATGCTGGACTACTAGTGTTCCGACGAGTATATGGAGAAACACCTAGACTATACAAAACGGCGATCTGCCATGTTGGATCCACCACACCATCAAGGCAGCTCAAACCTTAAGGAGTGCACGAAAAATTGGGTATGTCTTTCTTCCCATCTATTTGTTCTTCAAGATGGACATGATCCAAATACTTGGCAAAAAGTTATGAGCAAAGGATGAAGGGCTTGAAATTATATCTCGACACCACCAAGCCCAACTGGAAACATGGAAGCTGGTCAAATCCAGCCAAGTGAGGCATTGAATTTTTGACCCTATGAGGATAATGTTCAACAGATCTATGAAATGAGTTGGTCATCTCACTAACAGAAGCATAAGACCATCAGTATGATATGACAGACAAATTTTCTTGGGAGGATCAACCCAAGGTTGATCCCACACTTATTTGTCCCGTGATACTAGCATATAGAAATAAACCTCATCACACTTCATCCAGCTCACTCAGGACTTGGTTAGAAGATACACACGTCACGGGATGAGAAAATTTCAACAGGAAGTGTGCAGAAAGGATATACCGTTTCCTCGCCAACTGAGACAAATATTTCAAGAAAGTGGATACCAGACAGAGGCACACAGTATTGCAGCAAACTCCAGTGCAGTTTCTGAGACACAGTTATTGACCACCCGAGGACAAAATCCCGAATGCATACGACAGAAGAAAGCACCCGTACAGAACCTACAGCCGGACTAAGGATTCTTCCTGAGTGAGACAGGGGGACACCTATCCACAATTACTCGAGGGAGTAATGGGTATATGCATGCGATGCGATGCACTAAGAAAGGATGCCTCACCCATGACAGTCAGGGTACGGAGTATCAAAACAAAAATCGAAGCAGCTAGCTCCAGGCCTTGGAAACCGAGCTGTTTGTCGGTACTACCCGCTGCCCACCGACCCTGGGCAATAAACTACCAGGACAAAAGGTACACCTGACAGGGAAGGGAAGAATTCAACACAGCCATTAGAGAAAGCAACACCTGAGCCATCAGATGAGACAGTTAAAAAGGCCAGTAACCCGATGAAGACAAGACATTTGATTGAGTCAAGGTTCCCCACCAATGTACGTCCCCTTAGCTGCGAGGTAAGCCCGGTAATCTCGAGGACGAGATTCTTTTAAGGGGGGGTAGGTTTGTGACACCCCGATTTTCGATCCTCGATTTTTCTTTCACGGAATTTGGCTCCCGCCTTTTTCTTTCGGTGTTATTGGATTTCCTCTGGATCTTGGGTATATAAAGATGGTTATATGGCAATCCCTTTCCCTCGACCCAGAGATTGTCCTCAAGCCATCCTAGCCACCAAGAATATTTTATCCCTGGGTTTTGCTGCCAAAACCCTATTTTCCTAATTGTCGGGAAAGAAACCCTAACTCCTACCATTGCAAAGGAACCCCAATTTCCTTTAATCTTTTGTTTCCCCAAATTTTGTCAGAGACTCTCCTACAACAATAAACGATAGATATGCAAAAATATTACCAAGTCATATGCAATATTTTCCATCTACAAATAATTTCCTTTTCTGCCCTCTAGAGGAAATAAATCCTCAAAAATATCTAGCCATATCCAGAAGCCATGAAAACTTGTGGAGATGATCATTGTGACTATATTGAGCTCTGGTAAAAATATAAGCCAAAATAAAATAAGGGAAATTGTATTTTCCTTTCTAAAGCCAATATTCCATTTTTGCCACTTTCTAAAGGAGCTACCATTTCTGTTACTCTAATAATTCCCAAAATATTCCTATAATTCCTATGACTCATATATACCCCAAATATAACAAAACATGGAGGTCCATAGTTCAAATTGTGAGCATAGCATCCATTTGCAACTTCTGTCTTGTTTGAAGCTTTGTGAATGAAGTGCTTGACCCTTGAACCATTTAACCTAAAATTTTGCATAGTGATTCACCTTGATATATTACTTCTTCAAACCAAAAACTAGGTCAATCCATCTAGCCAATTCCCCACAATTTATTATCAAATATTGTGTTCAGAATCCATCTTTGTGAAGGAAGTACCCTAAATTATTATCCAAATGAGTTGAAACTTTACCAGTTTATTCACCTCTCTAAAATATTGCCACCCACAAAAATTCAGCTCATGACAGCTAGCCATTTCTTCATAGTTATCCAGAATAGTTTCTGTGCAGATTACCTCATTGTGAAGGAAGTACCTCAAGTTCCTATACAAATGGCCTACAAATTTACCAGCATGTTCACCTTAGTAGATTATTGCTACCCACCAAAAATGAGGCAAAACTATTCAGCCGTTTATCCACAAAAATTCAACAAAGTTTCTGTTCTGGATCAAAGTCAGCTCAAATCAGTCGATTCATTGCCTCCATTTCCATCCAAAACATCACAGATCAACTCACTGAGCTTTGAAGCATAGATTTGACAAGGTCTCAGGACCATTTAATGCAATGGCCATCCGGTGGCCGTAGTGACCGTCGGTTTGGCCGGCAAACAGTGAGCTCTGTCACTTTTTTTGTATGCTCCCTCGCCGTATACTTCCAGCCTTGCCACCAGAGCACGCCAGGAGGTGTACCCTGCTTGCCCGCGAAGCTACACGTCGTCAGGAAGCAACCAGGGCGTCGCCCCCGTGCTCCCGAGCTCCGGTAGTGAGCCGCCGTATATTGCCAAGGAGCTCCTCGCCGTATCCTGCCAAAGCTCAAGTTCCAGCGCGCCAGCTCACCTTCCCTATTTTCCCGTTATGCTCCACGACGATGGCTGGCAGCCAGAGTCGTCATCTCTGAGCTCCACTGCCCCGCCTGCGCGTCACCGCGGCATCCTTATCGGCTTGCTGCCGAGCGGCTATAAATAGCTCGCACCCGAACCCCTCAGCTCAACCATCAGCCTCCCTTCCCTCCCAGCGCTCTCCCAGCCAGAAGAATCGAGCTGTCGTGCCCCCAATTTTTCCCCGCGGCCACTATTGCCGCCTCCCTAACCTCCTAATCAAACCGAGCTCCCAAGCTCTACCATCCCTGCTTGACCCTCCAAATCCATCTCCCCATCACCATGAATGTCCTCGACACACGAGAACCCCTCCTCCGTGGCCGTGCCGTGCGCCCCCACAATGCCCTTCGCTGCCGTCTACCGCGAGCGATGCCGCACTTGACCCCATCAGCCCCAACAGCCGAGACCACCACCTACAGGCGCGGCGTCAAGCAGAGCATCCTCCCCGACCTCTGCCTCGACCCCATACGCGGTGGAGCAGCGGGAACGGCGACGGCCGGCGCATCCCCTGTTCCAGCGTAAGGAGGAAGAAGACCCTGCCAATGGGCCCCGCGTTCCCCTCCGGCCCCACTTGGAAGTGAGACGGCGAAGAGGCACGAGCTACCGACAGCTGGGCCCGGCCCTTAAGTGGAAGTGTACTTAGGTTAAACGCGCTTTCCTTTTTGGAAAACGTATTTCTCTGGAGGCGCTACTGGCCCAGCCTGGTTTAACCCAACTCCTGTAGATTCAGCCTAGCAAGTACAGTAGCATTTCGTATTTATCTGCAGAAATTCAGTCAGGGACCCGACGGTAATTATCCTTTTTACAGGAAGACCCCTGACATTCAAACTGCTATAACTTTTCACCTGTAACTCCGATCGAGGTGAATCCAAAGCCCACGTTCATCTTTTTCCGAGCCTGATCCAATGGTGTCATTTTCATAATGTTGTCACATTCTGAAAATGACCCTTTTGCCCTTCCCTATATTTAGGCTTTTCTGGAGAAGGGCTATCTCAATGAATCCTTTCCGCGAGGCCATCGCACTTCCATCCGATGAATCCATCCACTCCAAGGCAAGCCAACCATCTGATATATGCCCTAAAGCATGGCTTCTATGTTGCTCTTGTGTGTTTGTAGCAAAGAACAAGTTTATGCTAGAAGTAAATGAATAGCTGAACCTCTGCTCATTTGAATTACATTACTCACTAATATTTGAGGGTATTATGAATATTACCGCACTAATGAATTATATGTGATGCTTTATGGAGATAGGTTGTTATGATTTTATGTTGATACACTTCTCTTTATCATGGATTATTACCTGTTGTAATGATAAATGTGACTTAATGATAACAACAACCTCCATCGGCTGGATCGAGTCATAGTGCCACTGAACCGAACTTCCACGGGCAACCACATTCACCTATATGGGCAGGCCCTAACTTGGTCTATTCATGTGCCTCTTATTGGTGTCACCACACAGGGAAGGTTGGACGGGTGTGCTACCTTGGCCCGGTAGGCAACGTCTAATCTCGGGAGCCTGGGTCGGTTAATCGCTTAAGCAAATATTGAATCCTGGATGGGATAGTTTGCCACGGATGTGGTAGTGTCATGGGGTGACACTGGGCCCAGTGATCTCTCCCCAAGAAATGAGCCGGGGGCCATGTCGGTGATACGGTAAGAGTGTCACCTGGTAGATTGGTTTTGTTGGAATCAACCTGGCCTGCCCTGAGAAATCAGCACGGTCAACTAGGGCAGCTCCATAGTGTGGGTAAAGTGTATAACCTCTGCAGAGTGTAAAATCTATTCGTATAGCCACATCCTCGGTCATGGACACAGTTCATACTAGGTCAGACTATTTGGTCTATGTCGAGTTTGGAGGTATAAACTGTATAATGTTATTGCTAATAAGGAACCAGAGAAAGGTGAAGTTTATCAGACTTGCAGTGCAGATGCATGGACATCGTATGATGTCGAGAACTTGAGATACAGCCATGGGATGGCTATGAGTAAGTCGGTCAGATGACCGTAGGGACTTGACAAGGATTCTGCATGGATCATGTTAATAACCAGATTATGACATTTACTTGTTATGTTTTACCTTCGTCATACTGTATTTACTTTAGTAGTTATCTTCCTAGATAATCTTGCTATGACATCATAGTTAGTATTGTTAAGATAATTGATACATGCTTGAATGCCATGGATTGCTTTGCTTGGAGTATATGTTATTTGGTTTGACTTGCGAGTACATTCAAAAGTACTCACCGGCTTTTAACATGTCTAGATTCAGCTGAGGATCCGTCTTCCAGTAGCGAGAAGCCGGAGCATTCGTGAGCTAGGAGAGTAACCCAGTCTGATCCCTGTGGATTGGAGCGGCTCCAAGTCCGTGCTGCCTTAGATTATATTTTCCGCTGCCCCCATCTCTGTAAAGTACCATTTATGGTTATGCTATATTATTCAAGCCACAATGGCTTATAAACCCTTCTTATAGTTATGCATGTGTTATGATACATGTTCTAAACGCGTGCGCCAGTGTCATATCCTGGGCTGGCGTGTGCAGCGGTCGTATGGCTACAGTGTTACTCAGACGGTCCGTTACAACGTGCCTGTCGATTACGAGGTGCATGTGGTGACTTCGCTAATCTCGGGACTTGCCAGTTCGGTCATAGGGCTGAGTGTATGTGTGTGTACGTGAGCGTCTATGTCTGTATAGAGGTTCAAAAGAAGAAGAACATTTTGGAGAGCTTGTTACTATGGTGCGGAATTGAAGTGCTCTCTTTCCCTAATTTTTTTAAACCGTACTATCCTTTTTCATGAATTTCTCATTGGCAATAAGATGTCTTTATATAAGAGCATCTCCAACAACATTAGGATTTATTTTTCCTTTTAGAAGAACAGGGCCAGTCCTGGCTCCACATTTCATTGAAACATGAAACCAAACTAGTACATCAGTTTTTGGAATGATACAGCGCTCAAGGATCAGGGACAAACGCCTACCCACAAATACAAAACGATAAACACTGGAATTAGAACTACAAAGCTACAGACTCAGCATGAAAACAAGTCTAAAGAACACACTCCTAGGGGCTGGGGTAGCAAAATTGGAAGGGTATGGACCCCAGCCAGATGGCACGATTCTTCATTCCTTCAGGGCATGAATCAAAGGATCAGTAGATGGAGCCCCACACCCAAGAGGCTTCATTTTTGCCAAGGTCAAAGGATGCACAGCCCTCAGCCAGGGTCCGACCACAGCAGCAGTGGCGGACCGCAAACAAGCAACCAGACCTCTCTGACGAGAGCGTCCAGCTAGTTTCTTGAAGCTCCCGAGCATAGTACGCTCCACAATGCGCAACAGCTTGCAACGCTTCCGAACAGGACATGTAAACCAATCCAGGGGTCTCTATCAAAGCAGAGATTGTTACAACATTTCCACAAAGACCATAAGACGGCCACATGCAGAACATTAGCAACAAGATGATTCTTGTTACTGACCCACCACCTTGCAATATTCACAAATTTGGCAGGTTGAACAAAACCAGTAAGAGGACAAATCATCCTCGAGACCACCCTGGCAACTACACACTCAAAGAATAAGTGCATACAAGTTTCGGGTTCATTGCAGAAGACACACCTCATGTCATCCATGTTTTGTCTCTTACATAGGTTGTCTCTAGTGAGCAATCAATTATTAGAGAGCAGCCACAGGAAGATATGTAGTCGTGGGCAAACATGAAGCTGCCAGATACAAGGAACAAGCACAGGAACAACACCCCTAAAATTAACAATGGCATATAGAGAGCTCACAATATAAACCCCTTTGGAATCATATTTCCAAATCAGAGCATCTTTTTCATCATTGAGGTTGAGAGAGCTAGCAATGCTAAGCAAATCAAACCACCGGTGAAGGATTCTCTCATCTACACACCTTCTAAAAGTCAATTTTAGGTTAACACCATCCCAGGCATCAGCTATGGTGATACTTTGCTCATTAGAGATGGAGTAGAGCTCCCAAAATTGACTACAGGATCCAAACCACTTATCTTCCCAAAATTTGACTCTTCTCCCACTACCCACTTTCCAATTGTACCCAACTTTAGCAGCCTAGGCTGCCCACAAAACCGCTTCCCAAAAAGGAGAGGAATTAGTGGAGGGACTGGAGAAAATGTTAGGGGAAGCAGTTCTATACTTGATGTCAATGATCTTCTTCCAGATCTTGCCATCACCTTGCTCATACCTATTAACCCACGAAGCCAGGAGGCAGAGATTCATATCTGCTAAATTAGGGATGCCAAGGCCCCCAAACTCCTTTTTCATGGTTCGAGGCCCATATTAGCTAAATGATACTTGTGGTGACCATCATAGTTATCCCAAAAGCAATGAGCTATCTGGGACTTGATAGGAGAGATGGCCCACTTGGGTACTTTAATGCAGCTATAGAGATAGGTGGGAATGCTAGCTAGACAAGCTTTAACAAGTACCAGCCTACTAGCAAAGGATAAAAGCCTCCCTCTCCAGCCAGCCCCTCTCTTGAGAGTCTTGTCAATGACAAGCTGCAGATCCTCTCTCCTAAGCTTAGCATGATCCAGAGGAACCCCTAAATATCTTAAGGGGAACTTCCCTAATCTACATCACAGAGATTGTGCAATAGTTTGTGCAAGATCCTCATTTACATTAATGGGAATCAGATCACATTTATGGAAGTTAATCCTCATGCCTGAAAGCTGTTTAAAGCAAGACATAAGCCATTTAAGGTTTTGAACAGATTCAAGCCTATCATCAAGGAATAGCAAGGTGTCATCTGCATACTGCAGACTAATAACACTAGTAGGGTAAAGGTTGGCCATCAGGCCTTTTATATGGTTGTGCTGAGCAGCTCTAATGAGCATCCTAGAGAATACATGAGCTACCATATTAAAGAGAAGGGGGAAAATAGGATCGCCCTGTCTGACCCCTAGAAGCTATGAAGTATTCACTATTAACATCATTGATTCTAACCCCAACATAAGCATTATGAAGTAAAGAATGAATCAAGCTAACCCATTTGGAACGAAAGCCCATTTGGGAGAGCATTTTCAAAAGAAATTCTTGACTAACTCTGTCATAAGCGTTTTCATAATCAAGCTTGAAGACAAAACCAGGAATATTATTATGGACAACGTCATGAATAATTTCATGAGCTGAAACCACACTTTGAACTATGTATCTACCGTTCAAAAAAGCAGTTTGGTTCTGAGCAATAAGATCATCACACACAGGGCTAAACCTATTGGTAGCACACTTGGAGAAGATCTTAGAGCTACAGTTGGTTAAAGCAATGGGTCTAAATTTTTGAATACTGGTAGCATCAGGCTCTTTAGGAATAAGTGTTAAAAGGGAGAAGTTAAGTCTGAACAAATCTAGCTCCCCCTTATCCCAAGCAGAGAATATGTCCATGAGATCACGCTTAATTAAATCCCAAAACTTTTGATAAAAAAAGAAAAGAAAGATCATCGGGACCAGGTGCTCCTTCAGCATAAGAGCCAAAAACTGTAACCTTGACCTCTTCTTCTTCAGAGAAAGGCGCATCTAATCTAGCATTTTGCTCAGGAGAGACAAGGTCATTGTCATCCCAAAAATTATCGAAAAGCTCCATATCTAAACAATTTTCTCTACCAAAGAGGTTCTTATAGTAATTAAGAGCAGTCTTCAGCATACCAGAGGTATCTTCAGTAGGACAATCAGGGCCATCAAGCAGGGTGATGTTCTTCTTCCTCCTCCTCCTCTGATTTGCAATAGAATGAAAGTATGCAGTACTGTGTTCTCCTTCTAGAATGTTTCTCTCCCTAGACCTTTGCCTAGCTTTGATTTCTTCATTCTTCCAGATGTTCTGGAGCTCAGAAGCAATCTTTGTCATATGATTTTTAGAAGAAGGATAAAAAGGTTGAGATTGAGCAGAAATGTCAAGCAGATAATATTCAGCAATAAGATGTGGTTTTTGTCTATTCTAGGCAGCCTCAATGTTGGCACTCCACCCCTTAAACATTTTCTGAGATTTCTAACCTTAAACTGCCACTTAGAAACAGGGTTCTTACTAAAGCAAGGAGTGTTCCAAGCTTTCTCCACTACTTCTCTAAACTCAGCCACCACGTCTCAAATCTAAAAAAATTATTCTTAGGAGGAATGATGGCACCAGAGTCAAAGACTAGTGGAGTATGATCACTACCTATTCTAGGCAAAGCCTTAAGTTGAACAGCAAGGTAGATCTGCTCCCAACAAGTAGAAATGAAAACTCTATCTATATTAGCCATGATCAAATTATCTTGATTATTAGCCCAAGTGAATTTCCTACCAACATTTATAATCTCAATCAAGCCAGAACAGTTGATCCAATCATTGAATAAATCACCCCAATGATGGTCAATAACCCCATTACTCTTATCTGAATGGGTTCTAACTAAATTGAAATCCCCTCCAATGAGAGTTGGACCAACCCAGCAATTCATGACATTGTGGAGTTCATTAATAAATTCTTGTGTATGTTCATCACATGATGTCCCGTAAACAGAGATGAACCTCCACATACGATGGTCAGCCTTACAAACAGGAATGCAGGAAGCCGAAAAAAATAAAGCTGTTCCAAGTTATAACATCAAATTTCTCTGTTCTAACTCCCATTAGAATCTCTCCAGCTGTGTTCTTAGTAGGCAGTCATTTCCAAGAGAAATCACTATATCTATCTACGGAACTGAGCTGGGAGGCAGAGAAGTCCTCTTTATTAGTTTCAGAAAAAACCAATTAGATCAGGGCATGTTTCCCTAATGAGTTCATGAACTCTTTTCAGTTTCTCAGGCCTATTAAGACCTCCAACATTCCATATTAGACCTACTACCATTGAAACATAATTTTCTTGTACTATTCTTCCGGGAGGAAACTTGTACCACAAGTTCTTCAAGGTTTTCAAGCTCACTACTATGAGAAACCTCAACACCAGCAACATTCTCATAATGAGAGGTCAACCCAGCCTGTTCCTCCCCACTAACATCAATGTTGGTAGGTAAGAACATGTCAGAATTGTTGTGGTGAAAATCATCTAACCTACCGCATTCAATGTTTTGAATAACATCAATATTGTGAAAAAACTCATCATCATTGGTTCCCAGGCTAATGCCAGCATCCTTAGCCTTATCTAGCAAACTATGATTTGCAAGGGTAGCAAAAGAATTAGAGATAACAGGATTGGTATTACCTTTTTTAGTAGCCTCAAGGTTTTTCATTTTCTTCAGATCTGCAGCGTTTTGAATAGCATTTCTCCCATCCCTCTGAACCCTAGCACTCATTCTAGGAGCAACTAATGGGCTCCAGGTTTTGGAGGGAGCAAGCTTAGGTGGATTTTGGATAACCACCTCAGGAACAACAGGTACTATACGGATGGACACATTTAGTACAACATCATCATCAGAATCCTCCTCAAACTTGGATAACAGTTCCATGCAGATGTTCTCTCCACGGTTCTTGAAGCGATCAATGTTCATTGGCCTGCTGGTGATGACTGGAGCATCTTGAATAATACTCTGAATGTTGGCTTCAACTATCTGCATGTTGGGTGTGATAGTAGGGCAACTCCTAGATCCGACATTGCTAGCAGATCCAGGTAGGGTATCTTGCCCACCACCACCACTTTTATTAGTATACATGGCCCTCTTGCCAGTCAAATCCCCATTGCTTTCAGTGAAATCATCCAACAAGTCATCATCTCCATCATCACCACCTGGTGCCATTCCTGGGTTGGAAGCATCAACAAGCAGTGGTTCCATGACTACAGAGAATGAGAGTAGATAAAGGTACTTCTCAATCTCCACTAGCCTATCCTTTGGAATTTTTGTAGTATCTCTAACAACAACTTGGATAATGACATTTTTGTAGAAACTTCTAAAGATCTCATGCTAGTCAATTTTGGTCAGCACTACAAAACAAGCGGCACTTTCAGCTATAATTTTTCATGTGATCCACTTTGGAGGTATCCCAACAACCTTGATCCAAACCTGTTGAGTTTCAGCATATGGTGCAATCTCACCACCCCAAGCCATGAAGGAAACATATACATCTCTTTTCTTCAGGTTAATAGAGGGCAGTTCAATCAGGTCTTTCACTTTCTTATGGGGTGGAAACCTCACCTGGAAGTTCTTGTCTTCTAGTTTCCGCATTTGCCATGGCCAATTGGTCTTCTAAATTTCAGAGAAGTTTTGCGTAAGTTCCTGCAAGGTTACCTCCCCTTCCTCAATGACAGCAACACCAACATTAGATAAGTTGAGCCATTTGTTGTCATCAGCACCACTAACCTCAAGGTGGAAAAAGCCTAACCCAGCATTAGCACTCCCCAAGTATGTAGCAGCAGGTCTAGGCTTATACCATTCTAGGCAAGCATCCATATGGTGGCCAGGTTTGTGACACATAAAACAGATTTTAGGGACATGACATGTACCAACATATTGGGCAGGTTCCCCACAATTTTAGAAAACCACATCCATAGTTACCAGATTCGCAATTCGCTCGGTTCGCGATTCGAATTCGTGATTCGGGATTCGCTACATCTGCCGAATCGGATTCGATGGGGGTACACATCTCGGATTCGCGAATCAGAGAATCGGTTCGCGAACCCGGCGATTACGATTCGTTGCCTCTATACTACGTATTTTTCTCTTTATATGAAGATGTACGCACTAGGTGGGCCACATATATAATTATAAATCTGATCCGTTTACATAACAAAAGAACAGCCCATTAGGCCCACTAGAGTATGGAAACTTAATCTGCTGGGTTCACGTCATGACGTCTTGCGTTCCCAGCCGCCACACGCACGCAGCATCTTCTTCTACCTCGTCGCTTCAGATCAGGCACGCAGCATCTTCTTCTACCTCGTCGCTTCAGGTCAGGCACGCATCTCTCTGTTCCTATGGTAGCTCGTCCCCCCCCCTTAATACACCTCCCCTCTCCCTGTCTAATCTCTCCCGTCACGCTCGTGTTCTGGTGGATGGAGGAGAAAATTCCGGAGGAAACTTGATCGATTAGGGTTCAGCGAATTGGGCACCGATTTCCGATCGAACCGAGCGAATTCGAACTCCGATCTGGGTCGTTCGATCTAGATCGAAGTTCGAGGCCTCTCCTAGCGAATCGGGTAACTATGACCACATCCTTGAGCTTGGGATCATAAGAAACCACAGGGTCTTCCTTGGCAGGCAGTACAAGATCATTACCTCTCTTCTCAATAGGGGATGCAGGCTTCTAAGCTGGCTTCTGGCTCTGGTGTTTATTGTTCTTCTTCTTCTTCTGATTAGCAGTTTGCGAGCTAGACCCAGAGCTTTGCCGAGTGCTAGGGCCAGGAGCCTGTTGGAACTGCTACTGATGCATAAACTGGCCAGGAACATCATAAGGGTCCCCTAGCTGTGGCATCGGTGGCGGCTGCGGCATGTAGAACTATGGCCATTGACAAACAGAGGATTATTCCACACCCCCCTGACCCTGGACTTGGAGAGCAGGCGGAGCAACTGGGGTAGATGGGTTACCTAGAACTGGAGGACCTGACTGGATCGGTGGCCGTGCTGCACCAGGACCACCAGGATTCTGCGGCGGCGCCCGATTTCTAGATCTTCGTCCACCTCCCCTCCCTCCTCCTGTCATCTTGACCACCTCAGCAAAAGTCCTACGCCCTTCCCTCGCACTCCACTCCTTGGAGAAGGAGAAGGACTTGGGAGCAGGGAGGCGGCCAGAAATCCCTCTGAATCCAGACTGGAACAGAAGGGGTTGCGCTTATTAGGATGCGGCGAAGGCACAGACCATAACTATCCAAAAATCTCCATGACATCATCATCGACGTCATCTTCCAAAGTCGGAAACGGCATAGCAGAACCCGCCATCTCAGACGAGCGCAATGCTCTTGGATTACTGTGGCAATCACCACGTGTATCACGTCTGACCATAGGATCTGTACGCCGACTGACAAGAGGGGCCACGCCACGCCCCTTGTGGATTTGAAGCTCACTGGCGCACCGCCGTCCCACACGCCCTGTGAACGGAGACGGTCGACACGGCGATGGCGCCGACGACGAAATATAAGGAATCCGGGGGGGAGTGAGCACATCTGAAATAGGGATCGAAATCGCACCAACAACGAGGCAGTAATCAGCACCAGAGTGGTTGTCGAGCTCATGCCGAGTACACGGGTCTAGATCCAAATAGGTGGCATGCAGGTGGCGACGAGAGGTGGACTGGAGGTTTATGACCCCGGTGGAGGCAGCAAAAGCGACTGGGGATTTGATTAATGTTGGGTTAAACCCCTGTCTCCCGGCAAGGCCTACCCCGGCAAGCCCATGTACAGGTGGTACACTAGGTGGCTCATGTGGAGCCCCATGTGCGGCGCACATGGGGTGGCTCGTTCGACACGTACGTCTTGGCCAAGAAAGTCTTGACGCAAGACATACGTAGCAGTAGAAACCTGCTCTCTCTGCTGTGTCAGAGAGAGAGCTCTAGTGTAGTCTAGTCTGCATAGTAGTAGTAGTCAAGTTCATTTTTTGAGAACTTGAGCTCAATAGCTGGCGGTAGATATTTGTTGTAAATATCTACTACATAAGCAATGGAACGCTCACTGTTGTGAGTAGTGAAAGCGAGCAAAGAACACTCTTCTTCTCCTTCCTCCCTACTTCGGCATCCTCTCCCCCGGGAACGAATAGTTCGTCGGCAAAAGGTCCGTTTGGGCTAACAATTCGCATAAGAGCCGCAGGTTGCTATGCCGAAGCATATGCCGAAAGACGGCGTCACCGGCGGCGGCTCCAAGACTGCCGAGGAAATCTTGGCTGAGGAGACGCGCGCGGGCGATGTGCTCGCGCTGCAAAGCAGGGCAGGAGGCGAGCTCGGCGTACCACGCTCCGTGCGCGACGTGGGTATGTCCAGCACCTCCTTTCCCCTCCTCACGCAGACCAACTATCCCAGTTGGTCGCTCCTGATGAAGGTCATCATGGAGGCGCGGCATATGTGGTAAGCCGTGGAAACCGGTGACGTCGAGTACGCCGAGGACCGGCTGGCGATGGAGGCAATCCTGCGTTCCGTCCCACCGGAGATGGTGCCTACCCTTGGTGCCAAGAAAACGGCCAAGGAAGCGTGGGACACCTTCAAGGTTCTGTGCATCGGCGTAGAGCGCGTACGGGAGTCGAAGGCTCAGACCTTGCGCCTCCAGTACAAGGAGATCCGGTTCAAGGCCGGTGAGCTGGTCGACGACTTTGCCATGCAGCTGCAGGGTCTCGTCAATGAGCTTGCAACGCTCAGGGATCCCATCGACGACAAAAGGATGCTTCTCAAGTTCCTCCGCATCGTCCCCAGGCAGTACAAGCAGCTGGCCTGGTCCATCGAGAGCTTGGTGGATTTCTCCACCATGACAATTGAGGAGAGCGGCCGCCTCAAGGTCGTCGAGGAGAGCGGCGACGAAGCCGACGAACACGCTGGTAGCCAACTACTGCTCACAGAGGAGCAGTGGAACGCGCGCCTTCAGCAGTGTGGCCGCGATGGCTCTTCTAGCAATGGGGGAGGCACCTCCACGGGAAGCAGAGCTCGCGGCAGAGGCGGCGGTCGCGCCCAGAGCGGTGGCGGCAACCGTGGGCGCAACAAAGGCCAGTCCCAGCATCAGGGCGGACATGCGCGCAGTTCCGGCAGCGGTGACGACCGGAACAAGTGCCACTACTGCAGCATGCCGGGTCACTGGACCCGCGAATGCCGCAAGAGGATTGCCGACGAGGCAGCCGTGGCAATGGCAAACCTCGCCCAGGCAGAGGTGGACGGTGGGCCGGCAATGATGCTGGCAAGCGTCGAGACCGTGCAGGAGGGCGCAGCGCCTCCCGCGACCACGGCCCCGACAGCCACCCAGTCCGTGCAAGAGGCACGGAGCCTGTCCACGGAATCCATCCCTTCAGTGATAGGCAACCCCCCGACAACAGCGTTCTCGGGGCCTGTCGACTGGGAGGCGATGAAGACCCGGGTGTGGGGGAGCCACACCCCGGCAACTACGTCCCCTGCGATGATGGTTAAACCCGTGCAAGTTGGCCCGGTAACGGCGTCCCCGACAACCTCGGGACCCGGCAAGCCCGTGAAAGTTGGAACGGCAGCGGCGCATCTGGTGGACCATGCTTCGACCATGATGCTGGCGACCATCGAGTCCATGCAGCAGCGCACGACGACTCAGGTCACCCACACCCCGACAACAGGCTATTCCGGGTCTACTGCGTTGACGGGAGATGGCTCCCCGACAACGACATGTGCGTGCGGTTTCATCTTCCTCAACGAGGAGAGAGCCGTGATCACACCCACGCTTGTAGGCGGCAAGCGCAGCGAGGGTTGGTTCCTCGACACCGGCGCCACGAACCACATGACTGGTTCGGTCGACGCATTCGCGGAGCTGGACCGCTCAATCACCGGGAAGGTACGGTTCGCGATGGCTCCGTGGTGGACATCCACGGGTGCGGGACCGTTGTCTTCGCCGACAAAGGGGGTGATCACAGGGCGTTCACGGACGTCTACTTCATCCCGGCGCTCAAGAGCAGCGTCGTGAGCGTCGGACAGCTCGAGGAGGGCTGGTTCGACATCGACATCCACTGCGGTGTGCTCACCGTGCGCAATCAGCAGAAGAGGCTGCTCATCAAGGTAACCCACTCACCGAATCGCCTCTACAAGTTCTTCTTTCGACCCGTGCATCCTGTGTGCCTTGCCGTGGGTCATGTCTCCCACGCTTGGTGTTGGCATGCCCGGCTAGGACACCAGCACTTCGACGGGCTACGAAAGATGGTGCGTGGCGATCTCGTTCGCGGGCTGCCTCACATCGTGCATGCCGATGAGCTGTGCGATGCATGTCTTGCCGGGAAGCAGCGGCGTCTGCCCTTTCCTGAGAAGGGACGTTACCGAGCGCAGAAACCCCTAGAACTGGTTCATGGGGACCTCTGCGGCCCAATCACCCCGGCAACGCCAGGAGGGCATCGCTACATCCTACTGCTCGTCGACGACTACAGCAGGTTCATGTGGGTGCTGCTCCTTGCCTCCAAGGATGAGGCGGAGCGAGCCATCGTCAAGCAGCAAGCGGCAGCTGAGGTCGAGTGCGGCCACAAGCTGTGCATGCTTCGCACGGACCGTGGCGGCGAATTCACGTCGGCCACGTTCTACAAGCACTGCGACGACAAAGCGGTGCAGCGTCACCTGACGGCCCTCTACTTGCCGCAGCAGAACGGCGTCGTCGAGCGGAGGAACCAGACGGTGCTCGGGATGGCACGCTGCATGCTCAAGGCAAAGTAGGTGCCAAGCACGTATTGGGGGGAGGTCGTGCTCACGGCCGTCTTCATCTTCAACCGCTCCTTCACGAGGAGCGTTGACGGGAAGACGCCCTACGAGGTGTGGTCTGGGAGGAAGCCCGACGTACGCTTCCTCCTCAACTTTGGCTACGTCGGACACGTCAAGATGGCGCACCCACAGCTGAAGAAGCTCGACGATAGGAGCACCCCTATGGTGTTCATGGGCTACGAGATGGGCTCCAAGGTGTAGAAGATGTACGACCCCGTCACAAAGCGTGCACACATCTCCCGCGACGTCATCTTCGACGAAGACGCACGCTGGAGTTGGGAGGCACTGGGGGAGGCCCCGGCAAGTAGCTCCTTCGTCGTGGAGTACCCGATGTACTTTAGAACCCCGGGAAGCGCGACCCCGGGAAGCAAGTCCCCGGGAGCAGTGACCACGGGAGGTGTGGACCTAGGAACTGCGATCCCGAGAACATCGTCCCCGGGTACAGCATCCCCGAGCACCCCGCCCACAAGCGAGGTGGTTCCCAGGAGACAGTTCGCAACGCTGCCAACGGCAAGGTCGGAGTTGTTCGACGCCGACGACGACGTTGGCGCCCCACATAGGTTTTGACACCTAGGGGATCTTCTCGGCAAGACTGCGGCAGCACCGCAGCTGCCCGAGAATGATGACGACGATGATGACGTGCTGCATCTGATGGCCGGCGAGGAGACGACCACGTTCGCGGAGGCTGAGCAAGAGGAGTGTTGGCACCGGGCGATGCTGGACGAGCTGTTGTCGATCAACGACAACCCCACTTGGACACTCACCACGATGCCTGCAGGGCATCGAGCCATAGGGCTCAAGTGGGTGTTCAAGGTGAAGAAGGACGAGCATTGTGCCATGGTCAAGCACAAGGCACGCCTCGTCGCAAAGGGGTACGTGCAGCGCGAGGGGGTGGACTTCGAGGAGGTCTTTGCTCCGGTGGCAAGGCTCGAGTCCGTGCGACTAGTCCTTGCCGTGGCTACTCACCGAGGATGGGAGGTGCACCTGATGTCTAATACGCAACTTTATTCTTGTAGACTTTGTTGGGCCTCCAAGCGCAGAGTTTTGTAGGACAGCAACAAATTTCCCTCAAGTGGATGATCTATGGTTTATCAATCCGCGAGAGGTATAGGATGAAGGTGGTTCTCTCTCAAACAACCCTGCAATCAAATACAAGTAATCTCTTGTGTCCCCAACACACCCAATACAATTGTCAGTTGCATAGGTGCACTAGTTCGGCGAAGAGATGGTGATACAAGTGTAATATGGATGGTAGAAATAGGTTTTCGTAATCTAAATAAATAAAAATAGCAAGATAGCAAGTAACAAAAGTAGATGAAAACGGTGTCTCAATGCTTGGAAACAAGGCATAGGGTTCATACTTTCACTAGTGCCAACTCTCAACATCATTAACATAATTAAACCTCATGAATCCCTCAAAGTGCAGCAAAGAATCATTCCAAAGTTTCTATTCTATTGGAGAAAGTAGGATGAAATCGCGTATCGTCTTTCCAATCAATCTATTGAACGACCCCCAAAGTTTCATGAATAGTCCTAGAGATCGTACTACGACAACACCACATGATACTATCATTCAACCTTTATGCTTAGAGTACCCCAATGTCACCACAGGTATCCGCAAGTTAGTTACTAGACACGCATCAAGTGATCTCAAATCCAAAGTATTCAATCCAATCATGAAAAACTTCAAAGAGCAAGACTCAATTCACCACAAAAAGAATAGAGGGAGATGAACATCATAAGATCCAACTTTATTAATAAAGCTCATGATACAATCAAGATCGGAATCCAACAAGAACATGGGAGAGAGAGATCAAACACATAGCTACTGGTACAAACCCTCTGCCCCGAGTATGAACTACTCACACATCACCATGGAGGCAGCAAGGTTGATGAAGAGGCCTCCGTGGATGGGTTCCCCCTCTGGCAGAGTGCCGGAAAAGGCCTCTAGATTGGATCGCCACGAAACAGCAACATGCGGCGGCGGAAAAATTGTTTAGGGTTTCGCTCCGAGGGTTTTGGAATATATGTGAATTTATAGGCCAGGAATTAGATCAAACGGAGCTGCAGGGGCCCCACAAGCCTGCCCGGTGCGCCCTACCCCCCAGGGAGGGTGGCCTGGGCTTTTGGGCCCCTCATCCATCTTCCAGTCTCCTCTCGAAGCTTCTAGGCTCTCTTATGTTCCAGAAAAAAATGTTAAAAAGTTTCATCGTGTTTGGACCTTCGTAGGTATCGATTTTCTGTAAAACCAAAAACAAGCAAAAAACAGCAACTGGCACTGGGCACTGGATTAATATGTTAGTCCAGAAAAATAATATAAAAGTGCACCAAAACCAGATATAATTGATGTAAATATAGCATGAATACTTCATAAATTATAGATACGTTGGAGACGTATCAGCATCCCCAAGCTTAATGTCTGCTCGTCCTCGAGTAGGTAAATGATAAAAGAAATAATTTATGAAGTGTGAATGCTAGAATAGTGCATAACTTTGATCACATAGGCAATGGTAATTCTAATAACAAGTAACATCATCCCATTAACTTCAACATATCATAAAGTGGTAATGAAGTATCGCAATCTTGCAAGACTATATTGCAAACATAAAGCAATCAATGAATTAAAGATGACGACTAGGTACCCCAATTTGAAGATAACCATCAGACTTATACAATGCCCAACAAATTTCTATTAGAAGAATGCATGCAAAGCTAACAGTGATCCCCATGTTCAATACGTGGTGCCAAAAGAGAGAAAAATATGGAATTGACTCAACATAAAAAGTAAATAGATAGGCCCTTCACAGAGGGAAGCAGGGATTAACATATGCCAGAGCTCATTTGGTTTAAAACAGAGATAAATTTATTTTGGGAGGTGTACTTTTCCTGTCAACGGTTTAACGACAAAGGTTTCCAATATCTTCCATGCTAACCATGTTAATGGCAGTTCCCATGCTTTTACACTCCCCCTCTACCATAACGAACACAAACCTTGGATAGCCAAATCCACGGGTGCCAGCCAACTTTCAATTTTTTCGGGGGAGTGTCCTTTTAATTATAATAAATTTTTTATTTGTTACTGGGCATCCCTATTACCAGCCTTCCTCATAAATTTGACAAGCGAATAAACTCTCGTCATGAGTAAAACACATTTAGCAAGGAAGATAATGACTACCCCCACAGCTCCATGAGCTGTACGGTGTTGAAAATATGCCCTAGAGGCAATAATATTTGTATTATTTATTTCCACATTTATAATTATTAGTTTATATTCTATGCTATAACTGCTATGATTCTTCAATATGTGATTCGGAGGAAAACTCATATGCACGTGTAGAATGATAAACGGTAAAACCTGATTCCTAGTCTTGCCTCTTGGACTAGCTCAAGTGTTGTATGATGACCATGTTTTCCTGATCATGGGTATTTGGGTAAGTGCAACGAGGATGCCAAACAACATTGAGAGTATGATGTTAGAAGAACGATCATATTGAATTGACCCAACTTGTTTGTTATACTTTGAGATGTAATCGTCACAAGTCTATTGATATAACATGGAGAGTTAATGTATGCTTTAGTTCCTTAGACCATGAGAGTATCGTAGTCACTTCATGCCGGACGATGGACTTTGGGGTTGCTCAAACATCATCTGTAACACGGTGATCATAACGACAACTTTTAGGTTCATCGGAAAGTGTGACAAGGGGCTAGATAGCTCAAGAGTGGGATTTGCTCCTCCAACGATGGAGAGATATTCTTAGGGCCCTCTCGGTGTGACGGCATCCATCATCGTCTGGCCAGACACAGGTGACTAAGTCACAGGGATGCCGGAACATGTAAAACGAGAAAGAACAAAACCGGAAACGAGGAGACCGGTATAATGAGCATGAGAATGACTCAAGCGGATATCGATATATCTCACCTCGGGTTTTGTAAAGTATCGTGAAGCAAAGGGAATAGCATATGATAACCAAAGGTTCACTCGAATATCATTCGTGTATTCATAGGGGTCAATATGGATGTCCACAGTTCCGCTATTAATCATTGAACGAAAGGCAGTTTCATTCATGTCTATGTTTTACCGAACCTACAGGGTCACACACTTAAGGGAATTACGATCTGCTGAGTATTAGTGGAGTGAGGAATATGAGAAAATATTCTTAGAATAGTTTCGGGAATAAAAGGAATAGTTTCGAGAGAAACTGGAAGCATTTCGGAGTTACCGGAAGTGTTTCGGGGAATACCGGAAAATGTTATTTAGGTGGAAATTGTTTCCAGGGACTTAAATATAAATTATAAAGGGTTCTAATATGATTAGCAAGCCCCTGGAATTTATTCATAGTCAATGGGCTTAAGAAAATAAGAAAAGGCCTAGTGGTGGAGAGTTATTGCGCCGTAGGGTCCAAAAACAAAGGTGGCGCCCGCCATAGCCTTTTTGGAGGCCAAGGGGAGGCTGAATTGGAGTGGGGGAGGGACTCCTCCTCCCCCCTAGGCTGGCGCACTCCCTCCTTGTGTGGCGCCCTCTCCCTCTATTCCAACCTATATATAGTTGAGGATTTGGCCCTTGAAACACACAAGTTTTGAAGCCTACTCTAGTTCTCTAGTTCTAGTTCTAATTTAGAGTTGATCTAGATTAGAGCTAGACCTAGTTCTCTCTAATCCTCATAATAGAGAAGCCATGTGTGGTTCTCTTCTTCTCCCTCTAATTCTCCGGCGACGATTAGCTCTGGATGGCGAAGCGCTGCCGGATTGTGAAGCCTGTACGCCTGCAATCCGTAGATAGGCCGTGCTTTCGGTCTTCTGTTCGAGGGATCGTTCGTGAAAAGTTCAAGGGACTTCATCAACGATCTACACCAACTCTTCTTCCGCTGCAACTTGAAGTTGGTAACGATCCGATCTAAACCTCTAATGCATCTTCATAGTGTTCCTGGAATCGTGATCGTAGGGCGAAATTTTTTGTTTTCTACTACGTTTCCCAACAGTGGCAGCATGAGCGGTTCTATGAGTAGATGTAGGTTTCGATATAGATCACATGTAATTGTGAGGGTATTGCACAAAGTTTTTAGTAATGAATTTGATCTATTGCTAAAAAGTATTAAGAATTAGACGAGTTCTAGAGTTAAATAAAATTGTACGAGTAGAACATAAGATCTATTGTAGTAGATGTAATCTTTTACTTGATGTTCTCGTATGTTTCCCTCAAGTGTTGCTTCATTTCAATTCATTGATGGCATGATGTAGCTTTGTTACAAAGTTTTGGGAATTGGCGATTCTGGCTATCAACGATCTGCTAATAGTTCTTTGGGCTACATCATAGTCAAGAATAGTGAACCGTCGCAAACACGAAAGGCCATGTAGATTTTGATCTACACGGGGGTCACGCGTATTGACGAAGTTTAGTGTGGGGCTAGAGATTTTTAATTAAGTTTCTTCCCTCACACACCTCACAAAGTTAATCTAGCAACAAGAATAATCATACTTGATGGTGGACGTAGGTGGCTAGTGTTCTTTGAAACCCTAGAAGCCACGTAAATAAAATTTTGCTAAAACCGATTAGAGGACGTCTAACTTGGTTTTGCAGGATGCATGTGATGTGATATAGCCTTCGTCATGATAATGAGTTTATGTATGAGATGGTTATGCAATGTAATATTTAAGTGACATGCGCGTCACAGTACGGCATGATGGCTGGAGCCACAGGATTGTCACTTTAATGACCTGCGTGTCAAAACTTAATGTAATAGAATAGCTACAGAGATAGCATACAGGTTACTAACGGCACTGACAAGCTTGCACGGAGTACCCCGGCGCGAGAAGGCTGTAAAAGGCGCGGAGGAGAAGGGCTGAAATTCTGGTGCCACGGCAACGTTTCGGCTGAAAGTTCATGAAAATCATGAGAACCTCCCGGCGCCCACGGCTATACCATATCATGCTATTTTTGAATTGCCTGAGATGTTTATCCCTTTATGCTTGCACCCTTTTGATAACGCGGTAGTCGTTTTTATTAGGGTGATCTCTCACATAAAAATATCAAGTTGTTAGTGCTCTTCCTAGTGTAGCACCATCTATAACATGTAGCTTTTCGGGGTACGACATGTACACATGAGTACGAACGAATAGTGAGGTGTAAGGCGGCTGAAGGTCAGACCTCACGGCGGAAACACTTGGTTGTCTTGATGTTCTAGCAGGATAGTCCTGAGCTCGGAGCACAAGCACCGAAAGATGAACAAGAGTCACATGGAGATGTGATCGGCAAGTTAGCCTACCGGTTGAAGTTCACATCATCAGTGATGCACACATCAATGGCTGTGAATAAGATCAGGATCTTGAATCACTCACAATCAATTATGAGAGATGTTGATTTGAGTGGGAGCGCACTTAAGGATTAAATAAGTTTAATCACTAGTGTAATTAATTATGAACAATGTCTTAGTGTAATTTGCATTATAGTTATAGAATTATGGCTCGCGGTTCCATCTGTTAGATTCGTCAAACCTTACAAGTTCAATCTGCACTACAAATACTGTTGGCTATCACAACACTGCCAGCAATTAAATGATGGGAAATCTACAATTGCTTTACCATCTCTGACTAATTAACCATTTGAGGGACACTAGTGGAATATATTACTGCAAAATGCTTGATTTATTTTTTGAGTCAGTATGGACTGGCTAAGCATAATATGACAATGTAGATTATTGCAACTTTGCAAGTCCATAGGCACCATATTTCACTATTGGTGCTGACCGTGGGATTTATCAAATGTTCCAACTTCAATTTTCACTGCCTAAAACTTGTGAGTAGCTTACAGATTTTGCACTAAAATTTTTAGATGAACCCTAAATGGAGAAGAAGAGAGACAGAGGAGGGAGGCTACCTGCGGCGGAGGTGATTGGGGACGGCGCGATGGCAGAGGGGGGTGAGGACGACGGAGGGAGGCAGCGGGGCAGCGGACGTCGTGGGACCGCCGGCGAGGAGGTCCTCCACCACCACCGAGGACGGCGACGACAGCTGCGGGATGACGACGGCAGCGGCGCGAAGGCGAGGAGGTCCTCCACCACCACCGAGGACGGCGACGGCAGCGGCGCGGAGGGCGACGGAGGGCGCGCGGCGTCGGAGGAGGAGAGGAAAATGGGGATCGAGATGGGAATGGGAATGGGAGGAAGGAGGAGGAGGGAGGCCAGCGCGGTACTAAGTGAAACTTAGTAGTAGCGCGGGGTCTCCACCCGCGCTAAAGCTAAGTTAGCCGTAGCCGGAGCCCGCACTACTACTAAGTTTTCCTTTTTATTTTTTGTTTTTATTATTTTTTCAATTATGAAATCTACACTTAGTAGTAGCGCGGGGTCCCCTGGCCCGCGCTACAGCTAAGTTATCTGTAGCACGGGCCATGTGACCCCGCGCTGCTACTAGGTTTTCCTTTTTCTTTTTTCTTTTCCAAAAATGTACTTTTCTTTTTATTGTTTTTTCTTTTTATTATTTTTTCTTTTTTTTCTTTTTCTTTTTCTAAAATTTTCTTTTTCTTTTCTTTTAGGTTTAGGGTAGTTTATCGTTGAAACAATGTATAAAACTCAGATCGAAGCACAATATTTAGCGATATTAGTGCATAATATATATTACATCATTTGACCGATAACGGTTATATTAAGTGTGTATACAAAATAGATACATATATAAATGATAGTTTCTCAACGTCGACGACGTTTGACAGTGATCTTCTTTCATTTTTTGTTCGCTGTTGAATAATTTAGCCCCTCGTCGTGACTTTTTCTTTTCCACGGAGTACGATCTTTTTTAGGTAATCTAGTCTTGCTTCTTCTTTTGACGTATGCTTCATCGTTATCGTCATCTTCCCTCATCAGGTCGCCGTACTGGTCGTAGACTTCCTCGTTGGCGACTCCATCCATTCCGACGATGCTCCTTTTGCCTCTCCTCACGACAACACGACTGGGATTGCTCGGGTCGGTTATGAAGAAGCATTGGGTCACGTGCTTAGCGTGTACCCATGGCTCATTTTTGGCGGTGACGTTCACGGTAGCGCTCTTGACGTTGGGTATAGACATGGTAGTGAAATACCGGTTTTCTCTTTGGACGCCCTTAGCCCATTTGACACGGAACATCGTCCCGTTGTGCTGTCCAGAGTAGTCAAGCTCCCAGATCTCTTCGAGCCTTCCGTAGTATCTTTCAATTACGTCTTCGACGCCGGTCATTGATTCCATCGTCACCCCTGAGTTCTGGTAATCACTGTTTTTATCTTTGGCCTCCGTTTAGAATGTGTATCCGTTGATATCGTATGCCTGATAAGTCGCGAGGTTGATCGCGGGGCCATGTGCTAAGGCGTATATGAGCTTGCCGTCCTTACAACCCTCTTCCGGGGGATTAGTGTGAGGGTCAGTTTTCCGGAATTAACATTTCCAGAAATAACCCCTCGTGTTACCACCAGCCCCAAGATCATTCTTACTGGTGGACACATCCTTGATACAGATTACCAAGCAATTACAAGAATTGAATACAAGACCACGAAGGTCCAATGATACAACAATGATTTCTAACAGAGGATGATGGAAGTGGCTCGTGGATCTCCATTACTGATGGGGCTCCAATCCCACAGGAACGTCTGACCGGGATAACTCCTATCTCACATGGCTGCTATCCTAGGCTCCTAGTCCACATGAGGTCGTCGTAGCACTCTTCGATGTGATCCTGACCTAGCCAATTAAATAGCTAGGGACAAGCCAGTGAGTACGTTTGAATGTACTCGCAAACATCATGAACAGAAGATATAATAAAAGCAGGCAGAATGCATGCAATTAAACTTTCATGCAGGTACAAAAAAATTATCATGGCATGGCATGCAGTCAACCTAAGCATAACAGTATGCAGTCATATGGTAACCTTATATATGCATAGGAAATAAAGGTCAGTTAATAGTAACAATAAGTCATAAGTAATTATTAATGTTACTCAAAGTATAAATCAGGTCTTAGGAGGTAGAACCGTCCCGAAAGAACCCAAGAGAAAAATATAAAAGAATGCCACAGTTGGGCGTCTTCGCGACGCCACACAAAGGGCTTTAATCCAAATGAAACCAAAAGAAAGGTGGGTTTTGGAGGAAGGACCGTCCTGAGAATCCCAAAAGAAATGCCAATCGGGTGTCTAAAAGCGACGCCTCGAAAGGTCTTGAAAAGAAATGCCAATCGGGTGTCTGAAGCGACGCCTCGAAAGGTCTTGAAAATGAATGCCACAGTCGGGCGTTTGGGCGACACCTCATAAAGGGCTTTTAAAGAAAATAAAAGCACGAAAATAACCGAGTATATCGAGTATCCAGGAGGTAGAACCTTCCCAGGGAATACTCATATAAAAAAAAGTTAGTCCATAGTAGCATCAATAATAATATTCATGACAAGTAATAATAATCATCCATCAAAAGTGAATCATGATCAATTTAATTATTTCCTCCGAAGACCGACACTTGACCCCTCCCAACTGACGTCCTTGACCGTGGACACGGCTATTCGAATAGATTTAAACTCTGCAGAGATTGTACTCTTTACCCACAAGTAAAGGATTTCTTTAGCCAGCATCGAAATGTGGACGAGTTCCAATTATGGCCTTTTGGATGCAAACACACCTGACCAACACACACCAGTATTATTTTCCCGAGCCAGGTATCACCCAAAGCATCGGGCAAAATAAAACCTTGAGACGGGGTGGTCACAACCTAGCATGAGCAGACGACTGTATTTATAATGCGCGCAACTAGGGGTGCCCCCCTCTTCGGCGTCTCACCGGAAACACTCATGCCCCCACGAACCTAGTGGCAGGCATTACCCACTGATCAGTTGGCACCTCCACGTTGGTCCCTCTATGTAGTGTGTGCCGGAAAGGGGTTACCAACTTACTGAACCATACCCCCTTACCGAGGGACTTGTGGTAGCACGAATCCAGCCAGGGGTTAACGGTACAAGACACGATCTACGGTCGACTCAGGAGGCTTATGTTTCCTGCAGTGATTAGCACAGTAAAGTTTTCTTCAACAGCAATACCAAAACAGGGCCACAGCCCTAGCATGTCCCAACATGCATAACAACCGAGGTATGATCACGTTCCGACGTGATCACCCTCCTGTCGGTAACAGAATTCCTTTGTACCTGTTCCTGCAAGTTAGTCATGACAAGTATAACGTTGCACAGTAGGAGAAAAACACGCCCACACCACACCACATGCTTTCCTACAACCAAAGTTACTCGCCATGCAACCAAGTACTTAAATCATGCCACAGGTTAAATTTTCGGGAATGACATATTCATGCAAATTTCACTCGCAAGCAAACCACCACACAATCATCATATCCAGGGTTCAAGAATGCTTGCCTTGAGTATGCAGAAGGGTTGGGTATCCTCCACAATTTTTGAAAACAATCATTTCCCTCTCATTTCCTATTTTCAAAATAATGCAAACAACACATAAATCTAAAACAGTACTAAAAAGTATTTCATAAATTTTTGAAATAAATACTAAAATAAACTATATGAAAAATAAAGATTGTAGGAAAAAGAATCAGTTCATTTGGAGTTATATTTTAAAAGTTAGAGGAAGTCAAAGTTTAGTCAAAAAAAATTGTTTTTAAATAAAACTATAAAAAGAAAACGTTTCGGGCGTAAATACACTTTCCAGTGAAGGAAGCGTATTATGGGGGATACGCCTTCACTTACAACCGAACGGCTATGAGCTATGGGTCACTGACAGTGGGTCCCATGGGCCCACTGTCAGGTTTGACCAGTCCACCCTGCAGTCTCCTTCCTTCGGCCGAACGAGGCGCGGCCTCCAGTGACCCTCGTCGGCAAACGGCAGCACCCCTCGATGATCTGAGCCCACCGCAAGACTCAGGAGATCGAGCCCGTCCTAACGACGTGCGGCACGGCCTTCGGGGTCCATCCAATCATCGGCGGCGAGCATCTCCACGGAACTCCGGTGAACGCGAAAAGGACCTTCGTCTGTGGCGCTCCTCGGGGCAAATTGATGGGCATAACGAACTCGTAGAGGTCATAGATGTGTTCTGGTGTGGAGAGGTTTGAAAGAGGTGGCGTGAGGGTGACGGATTGGGCAGCGGGTGGTGGCGGCTTCCATTGCCGGAGCTGAGGAAGAGGTCATCCTCGAGCTCTGTTTCTGCTTCTGGAGGATGCTTAGGCTGATGGTGAGGTGATTCCCATGCGGAGTGAGGCTTGAGTTGGCTTTTATAGCCGGAGGAGGTCGGTTCCCGTGGCTCCCGAAGGCGGTACACGGCGGCAGCCATTGATGGCGATGGTTGAGGCCGGTGAGGGGGCGGTGGAGTGGTCGGTGACTGGGGATACGCTCAGGTAGGTGGTAGTTAAGCTTGGTTGAGCTGGCTAGCTCGGATAGGGCCAGGTGCCCCTGGACGGTGCCGTGTCCGAGCGGCGGACGGCGCAGGTCAGCGGGGTCGGTGCCCTGGATGAGCTCCTGCGCGGGGGAGGGTTGCACCTGGTCCAGGTGTTGGCTCGGGCGTGCAAGGGATCCAGGGGAGGCGTTGCTAGGGGCGTGCGGGTGTGGGCGGCGCTCTGGTGCAATGCGCATGCTCTGGCCACGCCCAGAGCATGCACGCCCGCCGTTCGACGAAATGCCAGGGCGCTCTATGGTGCTCTGATGAGTTTGAATCTTGGCAGGACATTGTTCCTATGAGTGTTAAAGACGTTGGACAAACTTTTTTGAACAGAGGATCAAGTCCCATGTGCAGATGCAAAAGTTTGAAAATCCCAGCTCTGCACATGAGGTGCTCGACAGAATGCTGAGGCTAGCTAGAGGATTTTGTTGAGTGTGAAAACTGGCAGGATGGGGCCTCATTGGTTTTTAAATATGATGGTGGAGTTGGTTTGGGCAAAGAAACAACTTGCAAGTGCAAGTTTTACTGAATTTCAGTTCTGGACCAGAACGTCAGGGGATTTTTTGATCAATTAAAAAGATGAAAATGGAGCTCAGCTTCTGGACTTAAGAGTTTCTCTGGAAGGACTACAAGATGGAAAACTTTCAGGATTGTTTGAGCTATGGAGAATAGGGTTGTAGTGCAATGCTCAGATTGGACCAAAATAGAAAAGAGGATGGTTTGCTCAAAATTCTATAATAACCATGGAGGGTTTTTGCACAAAAGTTAATTACAGGTCTAAGATAGTCTCCCAAAATTTTGTGGCAATTTTATAAAATTTATTTAAAATAGTTTTTGTTCAACAGAGGCATTTCAGAGTTTTGAAAATGCCATTAAAAGAATTATTTTAGGCAAATTTTATTATGAAAATATTTCCTACTGAAAATCAAAGGAAATAAAAGAATTTGAGAAAAGTTATTCAGGTCATAATTATTTGCCAAAAAATTTCTTTATGTTGGGAAGAAAACTCACAAGAAGATGACCTAAAGAGTTCCAAAATTATTTAAACCTCCAAATAAATTCCTATTATTATTTCTAGCAAATTTTATTTTGTAAAAACTTGGTATTAAAATTTTGGGGTGTTACAATTAGCCAAAACTCGCTCTTTGAACCAACGCAAGAAAGAGGAGTTGTGCTCTCTAATAACTTCGGCGTCCGTCTTGCGCAACCCCCGGTCACGGTACTTCTTTCCAATGATGTCTTTGTGCAGTGTCAACAAAGGATCTAGCACCTGTAGGTGTTGTAGCACTACTAAGTTTGCTCTGTCAAAGTCGTTGCGTCGACCCGAGTGGTCCACATGCAATTCCCTCCGGCCAGTGCTGTGACCTGCTCCTTCGAGCCTGCTAAGGTGCTTGTGGACGGGCAAACCAACAATAGGGTTTCCGACACCTAGATAGTTCTCGCAGAAAGAGATGCACTCTTGGGTCAGATAGCCCTGGACGATGCTTCCATCCGGACGGGACATGTTACGAACGAATCCTTTGATGACCCCATTCATCCTTTAGAACGGCATCATGCTGTGCAGCAATGTCGGCCCGAGGTCGATGATGTCGTCCACAATTTGGACACACAGATGCACCATGACATCAAAGAATGCGGGCGGGAAGTACATCTCGAGCTCACACAGTATGACAATGATCTCTTCCTGTAGCCTTCCGAGCTGCTTCACGCTGATCGACTTTCGAGGGATAATGTCGAAAAAATTGCAGAGACCAATAAGCGTATCACGGATGTGCTGGTCCATTCTCCCTCTAAGTGCAACCGGGAGTATCTGCATCATCATCACGTGACAGTCATGAGACTTCATCCCGCTGAACCTTTTCTTCTTGGTGTCTAGATATCTTCTTATCTTGCCACAGTAACCGGAACTAACTTTGATTCCGGCAAGGCACTTGAAGAATTGATCGGTCTCCTTCTCACTTAAGGTGAAGCAAGAGGGGGGGGCAATAATGTTATTGCTTCTTGTTGACTTTTTTGCCCCTGTCTTCCATCTCCGTCTCCGTCTCCTCCGATGACTTAGGGGGTCGATGTCCGTGAAGATCTTTCCTGATACCCAAAAATTGCAAGTCGCTTCTTGCCTTCGGCCCATCTTTGGTCTTCTCCGGCATGTTCATCAGTGTGCAAAGCAAGCTCTCGGTAACATTCTTTGTGATATGCATGACATCAAGGCTATGAGGCGTGTTGAGGATGGACCAGTACGGCAAGTCCCAAAAAACAGACCTCGTTTTCCATACCTTCAGCAGCGGCTCCGACGCCTTTTTCTTCTTTCCCGGTACGGGGCACTGTTCCCAATTTTTCAACAACGGATCTATTTCGATGCCGCTCCTCTTAAGTGGAGATCCTCGATGCTCAACCTCACCATTGAACAGATCTCCGTGCTTTCTCCACGCGTCATCCTCCTTCTCAAGCCATCTCCGATGCCCCATGTACATGGTTTTCGAAGACCCGCCATCTTTCGGTAGCTGCAGAGACGTTGTATCATCCATGCACCTGGTGCATCCGCAATATCCGTGGCACACCTGGCCTGAGACATATCCGTAACCGAGATAGTTATGCACCGTCGTGATCAACGCGGCTCTCATAGGGAAATAATCTCCTGCGCTGGCGTCCCATGTCCTGACCCCTGGTGTCCATAACGTGTGTAGCTCCTCTTTCAGTAGCTGGAGATACAGACTAATATCGTTTCCCGGTTGTTTCGGCCCTTGAATCAGCATACTCATGTGTATGTACTTTGACTTCATGCACTTCCAGGGGGGAGGTGGTACGTCCATACAAACACGGGCCATGTGCTATGGTTGGTGTTCTGGTTGCCAAACGGATTCATGCCATCAGTACTCGCACCAAGCATGATGTTCCTTGGATCATCTGCGAAACCTGGATATTCAGCGTTTAATGCTCTCAACTGGCTAGCATCTGTGAGGTGTCTCAGCTTCGGATCATCTCCATCGTTTGGCTTCACCCTGTCCGCGTGCCAGCGCATGAGCTTTGCTTCCTTAGGATCAACGAAATACCGCTGCAGACGGGGACTGATCGAAAAGTACCATACAACTTTCTGAGGAGCTTTCTTTCTAGCCTTCTTGTATCGAGAAGCATTGCACACTGGACAGTTGGTTTTTTCCGCGTGCTCGTTCCGATAAATGATGCAATCATTGATGCATGTGTGGTATCTAATGTGCGGCAAATCAAGAGGGCACACTATTTTCTTGGCCTCCTCGACACTAGTAGGACACAGGTTCCCCGCGGGAAGAACTTTCTGTAGATACTTCAACTGCTCATCGAGGCTTGCGTCGGTCCATTTGTTTTTTGTCTTCATCTTTAGAAGATTGAGCGTGAAAGTCAAGCGGGTCTCCTCGGGATCACAACCATCATACAATGGAGTCTTCAAGTCTAACTCCAGTTGCGCCAGCTTGGCCTCCTCTCTAGAAGCAGCTCTGTCGCTAGTCATCTTCTTGCGAAGCAGTTCTCGAACATGAGGGTCCTGCATGACTAAACTTAGTATCGACGAAGACTGCGGCGTGTCCGCGTCTTCTCCCTGTCCGACCTCTTCTTCATGTCCGGCCTCTTCTTCATGTCCGGCGGTCATCTCTTCGTCTGGCCCCATGTCGTTACTGGCTGCCCCGTCGACGTCCTCATCATCATCTTCACATAGCCACCGAGTATAGCCATCCATGAAACCATGCATGAGCAGGTGCGCCTTCAAACGACCACCCGAAAAGGGGTCGATCCAGACTCCTTTGCATCTTCGACACAGACATTTTATCTCGTTGCGGTTATTTTGAAACATGTCGGCCACCGCGGATCGCAAGTATCTATCCACCATCCTTCCACTGACCTTCATCATCGCCTGCGCGGTATAAGCAAAAGAATTATAACCATGCATGCATGCATCAAGGTCATACAAAAATTCGGCATGACCTTCCCTAAAAGTAGGACATATCGAGTTTGCCCGAAATTCGCCGAAACGGAAATAAATCGACATTTCGGCAAAACATAGGCAACTCATGTCACACACAAGTACTCAAATTCATCATGGTCACACGCAATTCGGCAAATACATAGGCAACTCATGTCACGCACAAGTACTCAATTTCATCATGGTCACGCATAATTCGGTCATATCGCACACACATAAATCCTTCCTTGCACAATAATATCTTTTACTCACCTATCTCGAGAGAGAACACGGTGATGAGGCCTGTGTCGCTTGGGATCGAAGTGGACAAAGATATTTAATGCTCCTTCATTAATGAGGGAGGTAGCTAGCTTAGTTCATTTAATGAGTGGGAGAGGTAGGTGATTAAGTAGTAGACCTACTACTTGGAGGAGATGAGTCTAACTAGCTAGTGGAGAGGGAGAGAGAGCTAGTGAGTGAATGGAGTGGAGGGGCAAGAGATATGGGGAGAAGGGAGAGAGAGAGAAGAAAGCAAGAGAGAGGAAGGGGAGCCATTAATGGAGATGGTGGAGGGGAAAAGAAGAGAGAGGGAGGAGGAGGGAGAAGGAAGAGAGAAGAAAGCAAGTGAGAGAAGAAAGCAAGGGGAGAAGGAAGGGGGAGGGAGAGGGAGGGGGAGGGGAGGGTCAAAAGGTGGTTGCTGCGCTTATTAGTAGTGCGGGGTACAGGGGCCGCGCTACTACTAATCCCATTAGTTGTAGCGCGGGGCACGGAGGCCGTGCTACTACTATGTGGGGCCCACCAGCTGGCCCTGTCTATCCATATTAGTAGCGCGGGGTGGTACACCCGCGCTACTACTATACTCTTAGTAGTAGCGCGGCTTTTATACCCAGCGCTACTACTACGGCCTGTCCCGGGGGGCACGGTGGGGACCACTTAGTAGTAGCGCGGGTGTCGATGACCCATGCTACTACTATATTCTAGTAGTAGCGCACTCTTCTCACCCGCGCTACTACTATGTAGTAGTAGCGCGGGCCGTCTAACCCGCGCCACTATTATGTGGTTGCCTATAGGGGTTTTCCTAGTAGTGAAGGTTGTATATATGATACGATCCAAGGTAATTTTGTCGATCCAGAGGATGCTAGTAAGTGTGCGAACTTCAAAGATCCTAGAATGGACTGAAGCAAGCATAATGGAGTTGGAATCTTCGTTCTGATGAAATGGTCAAAGTATTTGATTTCATCGAGGAAAGCGAAGATGCTTGTGTTTACAAGAAAGTAAGTGGGAGCATGATAATATTTCTAAACACTATGTGTTCATGACACATTGTTGATTGGAAATAATATAAATATCTTGACACGAATTAGGACTTCATTGAAATAGTTTTTTGATGTACTTAGGCAACATAGCCTTGGTATTAGGCATAATAATATATGGAGATAGTAGTGCCTGATAGGGCTTAGCCAAAATGCATATTGATATGATACCAAAATGGTTTAGTATGAAAAACGTCAAGAAGAGTTTCTTGCCGAGGTCACATGGAAAGAATTTCACTCACACTTGTGTTGTGAATTAATCATGTATTCCATGGTATGTGAACAACCAGATATGTCCAGTACTCCAAATAAGTTGCGACTAAGTTACCAAAGTGATCAAGGTATTGATCATAGGACAGCAGTGAAAACGTCGTTAAGTACTAGAGTAACAAAGATGACATGTTTCTCGAATATGGAGAAAATGAAGAAATTGTTGTAAGGAGTTACATCAAACAGACTCGTTGTAAGTAGTTACAACGATGAAGTCTTCCTAAGTGCTCCAAGCAATTTTTGATTTCAATTAAAGGATGTGCGTAATACATTAAATGGTGGCACAGTAAGTTGGAATTGGTCCAAATAGGTTACTGTGGCGAATTCTATGACGAAGGCTAAGTATGTTGTCGCTTTAGAAGCAACAATGGAGGGTAATGGATCAAATAGTTCATTTATGAACTCGGTATGGTTTCTAGACAGCTTGTGCTAATGGAACACTATTCTATATAGTGGTTCCATAGCTCACTGTAAGGAATCAAAAGGTCCTGCCAGTGATTCAATATACACAAAGCTAGTTCCACGCAAATTATGAACTTTTGGGCAAGCATGAAAGATGCATAGAAATGCAAAGACACACACGGACATGAACGTGTCAGATCCGATAGGACGAAGTCTATACCACAAGCAAAGCATGAACAACACCGGATTGCCATTGGTGTAAAAGAAGTAATGCAAGCTAGATTATTGACTCTAGTGCAAGTGGGAGTCTGTTGGAAATATGCCCTAGAGGCAATAATATTTGTATTATTTATTTCCACATCTATAATTAAGAGTTTATATTCTATGCTATAACTGCTATGATTCTTGAATTTGTGATTCGGAGGAAAACTCATATGCACGTGTAGAATGATAAACGGTAAAACATGATTCCTAGTCTTGCCTCTAGGACTAGCTCAAGTGTTGTGTGATGATCATGTTTTCCTGATCATGGGTATTTGGTTAAGTGTAATGAGGATGCCAAACAACATTGAGATTATGATGTTAGAAGAACGATCATATTGAATTGACCCAACTTGTTTGTTATACTTTGAGATCTACTCATCAGAAGTTTATTGATATAACACGGAGAGTTAATGTATGCTTTAGTTCCTTAGACCATGAGAGTATCGTAGGCACTTCATGCCGGACGATGGACTTTTGGGTTGCTCAAACGTCATCTGTAACACGGTGATCATAACGACAACTTTCAGGTTCATCGAAAAGTGTGACAAGGGACTAGATAGCTCAAGAGTGGGATTTGCTCCTCCGACGATGGAGAGATATTCTTAGGGCCTTCTCGGTGTGATGGCATCCATCATCGTCTGGCCAGACAAAGGTGACTAAGTCACAGGTATGCCGGAACATGTAAAACGAGAAAGAAGAACAAAACCGAAAACGAGGAGACTGGTATAATGAGCATGAGAATGACTCAAGCGAATATTGATATATCTCACCTCGGGTTTTGTAAAGTATCGTGAAGCAAAGGGAATAGCATATGATAACCAAAGGTTCACTCGAATATCATTCGTGTATTCATAGGGGTCAATATGGATGTCCACGGTTCCGCTATTGATCATTGAACGAAAGGCAGTTTCGTTCATGTCTATGTTTTACCGAACCTACAGGGTCACACGCTTAAGGGAATTACGATCAGCTGAGTATTAGTGGAGTGAGGAATATGAGAAAATATTCTCAGAATAGTTTCGGGAATAAAAGGAATAGTTTCGATAGAAACTGGAAGCGTTTCGGGGTTACCGAAAGTGTTTCGGGGAATACCGGGTAATACCGAAAAATGATATATAGGTGGAAATTGTTTCTGGGGACTTAAATATAAATTATAAAGGGTTCTAATATGATTAGCAAGCCCCTGGAATTTATTCATAGTCAATGGGCTTAAGAAATAAGAAAAGGCCTAGTGGTGGAGAGTTATTGGGCCCTAGGGCCCAATAACAAAGGTGGCACCCCGCTTAGCCTTTTTGCAGGCCAAGGGGAGGCCGAATTGGAGTGGGGGAGGGACTCCTCCTCCCCCCTAGGCTGGCGCACCAAGGAGGGATCCTTCCCTCCTTGTGTGGTGCCCCCTCCCTCTCCTCCAACCTATATATACTTGAGTATTTGGCCCTTGAAACACACAAGTTTTGAAGCCTCCTCTAGTTCTGTAGTTCTAGTTCTAATTTAGAGTTGAGCTAGATTAGAGCTAGACCTAGTTCTCTCTAATCCTCATAATAGAGAAGCACTGTGTGGTTCTCTTCTTCTCCCTCTAATTCTCCGGCAACGATTAGCTCTAGACGGCGAAGCGCTGCTGGATCGTGAAGCCTGTACGCCTGCAATCCATAGAGAGGCCGTGCTTTCGATCTTCTGTTCGAGGGATGGTTCGTGAATAGTCAAAGGACTTCATCAATAATATACACCAACTCTTCTTCCGGTGCAACTTGAAGTTGGTAACGATCCGATCTAAACCTCTAATGCATCTTCATAGTGTTCCTGGAATCGTGATCGTAGGGTGAATTTTTTTGTTTTCTACTACGTTTCCCAACATATGGGCACACAAAACAGAAGTTTATTTGGTGGTTTAGAGGTGGCACATGCAAATTTACTTGGAATGGCAGTGAAATACCATCTATAGGTAGGTATGGTGGACACTTTGTGGCATAAACTTGTTTCAAGGATTGGATGCACAAGCAGTATTTCCGCTTAGTACAAGAAAAGGCTAGCAAAAGACTGGGGGCAACCACTTTACCAAGCACAAAACCACAATCATGCATTCTCTAATAGTAACATTATTGAGAAAATATAATCATGATGATAACCTACAAACCTGAATACCACCAAGGCTGAATTTGAAATTTATCAAACATGTGTAAACATGTGCCAAGCAATCATCCGTCCTTCACTGGGAGATACTTACCACCACAACATGATAGGTTCAACTTAATAAAACTAATGCTCATTGTTATTATAATATAATTACCTTACTTGATTAATAAATGAAGCACAAGGCATTCAATTCCTTCATAAATTTCTTACTCTAAAGATATAAGTGAAGCACAAAGAGTAGTTGAGTAAATAGGTAGCTATGTATAAACTCTCTTCAAATCAAAATTTTCAGATCTAAAGATTATATCAAACAGCAAACAAAACAAAAAGACGCTCCAAAAATAACACATATCATGTGAAGAATTAAAATATAGCTCCAAGTGAGACATACCGATAGTTTTGAAGACGAAAGAGGGGATGCCATCTGGGGCATCCCCAACCTTAGACGCTTGAGTCTTCCTTAGATATTACCTTGGGGTGCCCTGGGCATCCCCAAGCTTAGGCTCTTGCTGCTCCTTATTCTTCTCATATCTCAATCTCACCCAAAACTTGAAAACTTGATTCACACAAAACTTAACAGAACTCGTGAGATAAGTTAGTATAATAAATCATTCACTCATGTACTGTCAAGACGAGATTCATAATTATTCCCAAATGATGTCTACTATATTCAATCATTCCCACAATTTATATCCCCCAATATATGCCATGGAAACTTTAAAACAAGCAAATAAAGAAAAGAAAACAGAATTTGTCAAAAACAGAACAGTACGTAAAGATGTAATTAATTATCATACTTCTGTAACTCCAAAAATTCTGAAAAATTAGGACACTATAGACAATTTGTAATTCAGTATTGTGTAAAAATTTCAGGAATTGTTCACATTCCAGCACAGAAAAACAATTCAGATACTGGACGCAAAAGTTTCTGTTTCTGCACAGAACCTAACAAACATGCATTTGCAACATCCCAAAGGCTAAACTTGGCAATTTATTAAAATAAAAGATACAAACACAGTTACTACAGTAACAATAATCATGTTGATTCACAAAAACAGTAAGGATAAATATTGGGTTGCCTCCCAACAAGCGCTTTTCTTTAAAGCCTTTTAGCTAGGCATGATAATTTTAATGATGCTCACATAAAAGTTGGAATTGAAACATAAAGGGAGCATCATGAATCATATAGCAAACACATTTAAGCCTAACCCACTTCCTATGCATAGGTATTTTATAAGCAAACAGTTCATTGAAGCACAAAGTAACTAGCATAGTAAGGCAAAACAAGGGTAACTTCAAAACTTTCAACATAAAGAGAGGAAACTTGATGTTGTTGAGATATCTATAAGCATATCTTCCCCTTTCAAAATAATTTTCAGTAGCATCATGCACAAATTCAACAACATAACTATCAGATAAAGCATTATTTTCATGACCAACAAACATAGAATTTTTATTACTCTCCACATAACCAAATTTCTTCTCATTCATAATAGTGGGATATCATATAAAACTTGAACACTATAAATTAATTCCTCATTATAAGAGTAATGTTCAGTAGAAGAATTATGACAAGTTTCACAAGAATAATTATCACTATTATTTATAGCATAAGTATCATCACAATAATCATCATAAGTAGCAACTTTGTTCTCATCAAAATCAACTGAAACCTCTTCCAAAATAGTGGAATCGTCACTAAATAAAGTCATGACCTCTCCAAATCCACTTTTATCATTATTCCAATAAGATTTGACACCCTCCAAACTAGTGGGATCATTTCTACCTAGTGTTGACACTCTTCCAAACCCACTTTCGTCATCATTGCAATCATCATAAATAGGAGGCATGTAATCATCATAATAAAATTTCTCATCAAAAGTAGGGGGACTAAAAAGATCATCTTCATCAAACATAGCATCCCCAAGCTTATGGCTTTGCATATCATTAGCAATTTCTTCTAAATAATCACTCTCATCATCCATAGCATGAATAGCACCAATAGTATAACAATCATTATCATATTTTTCCAAGTTGGTGCCAAAAAGATTTTCATGATCATAAGAAGTATCAAAATTATCTCCACAATCATAATCATTATAGTAAGTAGTAGGCATAACAAAATCATCATCAATAGTGCCTACAGACATGGTTTCATAAGAATAAAAAGCAACATCTTCATCAAGTGTATCATCTTCCACAGCAGTTTTTGGTTCATTCTCATAAGGCACAACCATAATAGGAGCAACATTATTTGGGAGAGATACCTTTTTATCTTTATTTCTCCTTCTTTTCGTTTTCTTCTTCTTCACCACCTTAGGAGTGGGGTCAAGTAAATTTTTCGAGCTTCTTCTTAGAGAGATTGGTTGGAAAGGAAGCTCCTCCTCATCACCTGATTCATTATGAGAAACAATAGGAGAAACTTGGGAAATCCTTTCCCTTTCATTAGTAGTAACAACATTCTTTTTATATTCCATTGGAGTTCCTTTCTTTCTATATTTGGCTATATAAGCATTCTCATTGCAATTTACCACACAAAACATATAGATTTCCCTTAGATGAATTTTAATTGCCTCTATGAGGATGAATACTTCAAACCAATTATTTTTATGTGTCAATTCTTCACACCCCAAAAATAGACTAAGTTCATTATAAAGTTCAAGGGTGATCATATCATCACAATATTGGGCCATGATTCGATCATGATAATACATGTATTGAAAATTAAGATGACCAACTTCATTGCAAAGTTCACAAGTAATGGGATGAAAAGAACATATTTTTTTAGCAAAATCTTCTAATATCTTAAGCCACCATTTAGTTTTATCATGTCTATGCTTCTTACAAAATTTATCATCCATAATTGGCACTTTTTCACAAGGTCTATGTTCTCCACAAAAATTGACATCCTTATAAAAACCTTTTCTTCAGAAATTTTATCATGACTAGTGCAATCATCATTAGTTTTAATAACATTCATGGAAAGCATACTAACAACATTGCAATCATTCTTATCATTCAAGGAACTCACACCAAACATTGTGTTAAATTGTTCTTTTAACACATCATAGCAATTTTCAGATTCATAGTTTTCAAGAAAAACTTTATAAAGATAAAGAATCTGACACAACTTCACTTCCATTTTTTTTGTAGTTTTCTTTTGTAAACCAAACTAGTGATAAACAAGAAACTAAAAGATTCAATTGCAAGATCTAAGGAAGATACCTTCAAGCACTCACCTCCCCGGCAACAGCGCCAGAAATAGCTTGATGTCTACTACGCAACTTTATTCTTGTAGACTTTGTTGGGCCTCCAAGCGCAGAGTTTTGTAGGACAGCAGCAAATTTCCCTCAAGTGGATGACTTAAGGTTTATCAATCCGTGAGAGGTGTAGGATGAAGGTGGTTCTCTCTCAAACAACCCTACAGTCAAATACAAGTAATCTCTTGTGTCCCCGACACACCCAATACAATTGTCAGTTGTATAGGTGTACTAGTTCGGCGAAGAGATGGTGATACAAGTGTAATATGGATGGTAGAAATAGGTTTTTGTAATCTGAATAAATAAAAACAGCAAGATATCAAGTAACAAAAGTAGATGAAAACGATGTCTCAATGCTTGGAAACAAGGCCTAGGGTTCATACTTTCACTAGTGCCAACTCTCAACATCATTAACATAATTAAAGCTCATGATAATCCCTCAAAGTGCAGCAAAGAATCACTCCAAAGTTTCTATTCTATCGGAGAAAGTAGGATGAAATCGTGTATCGTCTTTCCAATCAATCTATTGAACCACCCCCAAAGTGTCACGAATAGTCCTAGAGATCGTACTATGACAACACCACATGATACTATCGTTCAACCTTTATGCTTAGAGTACCCCAATGTCAACACGGGTATCCGCAAGTTAATTACTAGACATGCATCAAGTGATCTCAAATCCAAAGTATTCAATCCAATCATAAAGAAACTTCAAAGAGCAAGACTCAATTTACCACAAAAAGAATAGAAGTAGATGAACATCATAAGATCCAACTTTATTAATAAAGCTCATGATACAATCAAGATCGGAATCCATCAAGAACATGGGAGAGAGAGATCAAACACATAGCTACTGGTACAAACCCTCTGCCCCGAGGATGAACTACTCACACATCACCATGGAGGCAGCAAGATTGATGAAGAGGCCTCCGTGGATGGGTTCCCCCTCCGGCAGAGTGTCAGAAAAGGCCTCCAGATTGGATCGTCGCGAAACAGGAACTTGCGGCGGTGGAAAATTTGTTTCCGGTCTCGCTCCGAGGGTTTTGGAATATATGTGAATTTATAGGCCGGGAATTAGGTCAAACGGAGCTGCAGGGGCCCCACAAGCCTGCCCGGTGTGCACTACCCCCAGGGAGGGTGGCCTGGGCTTGTGGGCCACTCGTCCATCTTCCGGTCTCCTCTTGAAGCTTCTAGGGTCTCTTATGTTCCAGAAAAAATTGTCAAAAAGTTTGATTGTGTTTGGACCTTCGTAGGTATCGATTTTCTGTAAAACCAAAAACAAGTAGAAAACAGCAACTGGCACTGGATTAATATGTTAGTCCAGAAAAATATTATAAAAGTGCACCAAAACCATATATAATTGATGTAAATATAGCATGAATACTTCATAAATTATAGATACGTTGGAGACGTATCAGCACCACATGGACGTCAAGCCGACGTTTCTCAACGGCAACCTCAACGAGGAGGTGTACGTCTCCCAGCCACCAGGATACGTTGCCGAGAACCGCAAGCAGGGCGTGTACATGCTACACAAGGCCATGTACGGTCTCCGACAAGCCCCAAGGGCGTGGAACGCCAAGCTGGATGCAAGCCTTGCATCACTTGGGTTCTCACGCAACGCCTCTGAGCATGGTGTGTACTCACGAGGGACCGCGAACACACTGCTCGTTGTCGGCATCTACGTCGACGACCTGGTCATTGCCGGGGCAGAGCCCGACGAGGTGAAGCGCTTCAAGGGAGAGATGCATCGTCTCTTCAGCATGAGCGACCTCGGGCTGCTCCGGTACTACCTCGGGCTGGAGGTGAACCAGGAGCGTGGTCGCATCACGATCACGCAGGCGGCCTACGCCACCAAGATGCTCGAGCAGGCAAGCATGAGGGACTGCCACACCGTGCAGGCTCCAATGGAGGCACGGCTGAAGCTCAGCAAGGAGAGCCCCGAGAAGCCGGTGGATGCAACACTCTACCGTAGCATTGTCGGGAGCCTCAGGTACCTCGTGCACACCCGACCGGACATCTCATTCATTGTATGGTACCTGAGCAGGTTTATGGAAGCCCCGGCAAGCGATCACCTCACTGCCGTCAAGCACCTGCTCCGGTACATCGCGGGCACGATCACGCATGGATGCGTGTATCGCCATGGCAACGGCGAGAACCTGATCGGCTACAGCGACTCCGATCACGCTGGTGACGTGGATTCCAGGAAGAGCACTTTGGGAGTGTTGTTCTTCCTCGGGAACAGTCCCGTCAGCTGGCAGCCTGTGAGGCAGAAGGTTGTCGCCGCCTCTTCGTGCGAGGCGGAGTACATTGCGGCGGCAACGGCGGCCTGTCAAGGCATTTGGTTAGCTCGTCTTCTCGGGGAGATGCTTAACCAAGACACCGCACCTGCGCTCATTTTCGTCGACAACAAGTCGGCGATCTCTCTCTGCAAGAACCCAGTGCTCAATGATCGGAGCAAGCACATCGATCTCCGCTATCACTTCATACGTGACTGCGTCGAGAAGGGCACGGTGAACGTGGAGTTCATCCGGACTGGTGAGCAGAAGGCGGACATCCTGACGAAGGCACTTGGTCATGTCCAGTTCCAGGGACTGCGCGACAAGCTCGGGATCATTGATGTCCAACCCCGGCGACAGGGTTGATGGGTAGAATGTTGGGTTCAACCCCTGTCTCCCGGCAAGGCCTACCCCGGCAAGCCCATGTACAGGTGGTACACTGGGTGCCTCGCATGGGGCCCCATGTGCGGCGCACATGGGGTGGCTCGTTCGACACGTCTTGGCCAAAAAAGTCTTGATGCAAGACGTGCGTAGCAATAGAAACCCGCTCTCTCTGCTGTGTCAGAGAGAGAGGTCTAGTCTAGTCGAGTCTGCATAGTAGTAGTAGTAGTCAAGTTCGTTTTTTGAGAACTTGAGCTCAATAGCTGGCAGTAGATATTTGTTGTAAATATCTACTACATAAGCAATGGAACGCTCACTGTTGTGAGTAGTGAAAGCGAGCAAAGAAGACTCTTCTTCTCTTTCCTCCCTACTTCGGCATCCTCTCCCCCGGGAACGAATAGTTCGCCGGCAGAAGGTCCGTTTGGGCTAACAATTAATCCATCATGAACATCCCCCAATGCTCTCTCTGCAGTCGGGATGTCGATGTAGCCTCCTCTGTCGCCCATGCTAGGATCACCTCCGACAAGAGGGCTTGACCGCGCTGGAAAATGCGTTCGTGCTCCTCCAGATTCGCCCTCGCCATGATGGCAATGGCGAGTTTGTGCATCGCCTTGCTGTAGCGCTCTCCGCATGCTCCATCGTTGCCCGCAATGCAATGAGCTCCTGCCTGGCCGCCCACTCCCGCCTCGCATCGGGATCCATGGCGAAGACCCCAAATAGGGGAAGTCAACGCACCAGATCCCAACGAAAGCACGCCCAGGGCCACACCAAGCCCCACGCCGGAGCGGAGCGGGGAGAGGCGGATCTGGGAGAGAGAGAGCGGCCTTCGATAGCCTTGAACTGCCGGGCTAACTCACCGGAACTAGGAGATCGTCGAGCTGCGCGGTGGCTTCTTGCTCTAGGGAGAAACACTATATACAGCGCATGTGCCTAAGACATGCATACAGTTCTAGTGAGTGATATAACTCGATTGAGAAGTGTTGATAGTCGCTCAGTCAAGATGTTGTTATATCCCTTGTACTAGCTTGACCACAATTCTCGTTGACCTAAACGGTTCTCGGTGCCATCGATTGCATGAGAAACAACCATTCCCTTGTTTGAGGAATAGCAAAACCGTCTAATCCATTACGGCGAGAGAGCCTTGTCATAAAAATACCAACCTTGCGAGTTCCGCCGTCTCATATAAAACATGTTGGTTCCCTTTGTCATATTGCCAGATTCATTTTTGAGAGCTTGTTACCGTGGTGCTGAATGGAAGTGTTTTCTTTCTCCCAAATGATGAGCTCGACTTAATAACAACAAAGCGGACGATGCTACAGAGCAATCGCTTGCTTTCTAGCTGTATGCAGCGGCCGCCTATTTTAGGCAAGCGCACATGGCGCCCCCCCTCCCTGACCTGAAAACGGCAACTCCTTGCCGCCCACTCCTACCAGCTCCCACCAAAAGTCAAACGTCCCTGGACCCCTCCCCCTCCCCCACCACCACAACTGTATACGCAGGAGCAACAAAAAGCATGCAAGAAAAGAAGGCTAAAAATCCACCTGCTACCTCTGGACTTTGGCATACATAGTAGCAACAAAAAGCACACAATAAAAGAAGGCTAAAAAAATTCCTGCTATCTCTGAACTGTGGCGTATATTGCCCATTACAGAAAACTTGCTTGATGTTCTTGTTTGCGTACCCTCCCCCAGTTAGATCCTGTGATCTTCGCATGTTATTGTCCTATGGAATCTGCTGTTTCGCTTATGTTTCTCAAATTCCTTGCAAAAACAAAATCATGTGCTGGCAACTTCCTCGCCCCCCATCTTGCTCAATGTTTTGCACCTGGCGGCTGCAAAATAACACAAAAAGGTTGACTGTATCAGGCTTTTTAAAGGCAATTTGATAATGGGAAGTAGATGGTTGTAGAAAAAAACACAAATGTGCATCCACTGGATTCGGTTTTGTAGTCAAATTAAAACCTAGAAGTAGGCAAAAAATTACACTAGTTTTGGGCTCAACAACACAATGTTGCATACACAAGATTCAGTTTGTAGGCAAATTAAAACCCGGAAGTAGGCAAAAAACTGACACTGGTATTGGGCTCAGAAAAACAGATGCAGATTAACTGTTTTCATCTAGTAGTTGTGTTTTTGGGTGGGAAGAAACAATGAAGGAACATTTTCAAAAAGTTCCTTTCATGTGTGAGTTGAGGGTACGCGAAATAAGCTATTGCATTTGAAAACAAAAGACCAAGAGAAAAAACGTTTCAGTTTTTGTGAATTATGTTATTACCTCTGTTCTTGGTGGACTATAGTTGCTTGTTTTCGTAAAGTATGTTATTGCCTCTGTTCTTGATGGACTATATATAGTTGCTTGTTATCGTAAAGTATTTATTGCCTCAGTTCACGGCGGGGGAAACACCAGGACTGCTTGCACACCAAAATTAAGGAAACAACACAAAAAACTTGACTGTATCAGGCTTTTTGAGGGAAAATTTGATAACCTGAAGTAGACGGATGTAAAAAGAACACAAAGGATGTATACACAGGATTCAGTGTGAATGCAAATTAAATCATGGAAGTAGGCAAAAAATTGAGACTAGTATTGGGCTAAAAAAAATACAAGGTTGCATGCGCAGGGTTCAGTTCATAGGCCAAATAAAACCTGGAAGTAGGCAAAAATATTTGTATGCATAGCAGTTATATAGGCAAATTAAAACCTGAAAGTAGGCAAAAAGGTTTGACACTGGTATTATGCTCGAATAACACAAGGGTGCATACACATGACTCGGTTTGTAGGCAAATTAAAAACTGGAGGTAGGCAAAAAGGTTGACACTAGTATTATGCTCGAATAACACAAGGTTGCATCTAGAGGATTCGGTTTGTAGGTAAATTAAATGCTGAAAGTAGGCGAATAAAACACAATGTTTCATACACAGGTTCAATTATATAGGCAAATTAAAACCTGGAAGTAGGCAACAAAGTTTAACAATAGTATTGGGCTCAAAAACACACAAGGTTGCACACACTGGTCGGGTTCATCGGCAAATTAAAAACTGGAGGTAGGCAAAAAGGTTGACACTGGCACTGAAAATAAGTTAGATGCTGGGCAAAAAAGGGGAATGGGAATTACCTCTTGCTTATTCTTCCTCCCAGACTAGGCACGACCAATGATTAAGAGTTGCTTGACGGCTACCCCTTCTGCATTGCCTTGTCCAGCATTGCCTGCTAGGCCTTGTTGTACACACTAAAAAGGAAAAAACAAAAAGATAAGCAACCATGTATAAAAATTACATGAAGCATTTTTGGCCATTTCGCATTTCAAACATACAAAACATGCCTAATAAGAAACCTGGGAAAAGGTGAACTAGTTGCGGACCAAGCTAGCTACACACACGCATGGCTGAGATCATGCATGTATGTGCCTGAACATCTGACGTACATTTTCATTCAAATCTAATCTAGGTGTGCATAGCTAGCTATAGGACAGCATAAACATCTGCATCTCTCTTTAAATCCAGTGCATCTTACTGATTGTCTAATCCTCCGCGAAGGTTTTCACAGCTTTTGAGAGTGGTTTTGAAAAGACAGCAGTAAAAATGTCCTTCTCTGGATACAATATAGTTGCCAAACTGAAGCATGTAAAATTGCCAGCCAAAATTCAATAAATTGCCCCCGTACGATGAATAAAATTTCCAGCAAAATTCACTGAAATTGTCCTCGTATGATGAATAAAATTGCCAGCCAAAATTTAAATAAAATGGCCCATTATCATGAATTAAATTGCCTCGTCGGTTGATGAATTTTTTTGCTCCCAGTGCGCCGATCCACCCCCTCCCTCTCCATCCCTGCCCCTCCTCTCCATCCCCGTCCCAGCTGAGTAAGACAGATAGGCGCAGCATCCCCGGTGGAAGAAGATAGACGGAACGTAGTTTGAAGGGGATCACCTTGAGACGCGTGGAGCTGTCGATGCCGGGCCACTCAGCTCCCTCGCCGCGGGCGCTTCTCATCCCACGCCGCTGATAGCCCTCCGGACCACCGCGCTCCGCTGCTCCCAGCCGCCAGCCATCAGCCCCGCTGCGCCGGTCCCCAACTCGGTTCGCTCTAAGCTCACCGTCGCCCCCAACCTGACGCTCCTCCACCGGTGTGCCGCGAGCCCTGCCTGGATAGGGAGGAGAACGAGGGGATAGAATCGAAGGATGTGTGGGGAACGGGAGAAACAGCCGCAGCGACTCCCCAAGCCCACGCAGCAAAACGACAAAGCCCTGCCGGCCCCCCGGTCCACATCGCGTGGCGCTCCAGCCAATCCTACGGCCCGCATGCGGCCGCTCGGAGAGGTCGCATAGCGCGCGCGCGCTTTGTAGCATTTGGGACAACAACAAATTGGAGACGAAACCGTAGAAGGTCCATCAAAAAGAAAACCGTAGAAGGTCTTATTTGGAAATATTTTTCTTATTCTTTTGAGCAAACTGAACTGATCGGCAGCCTCCCATCGCAGCCCAGAAAGCACCGATGCCTAGCCCAAGAACAGCAAGTGATTATTAAATTCATCCAACAGAAAAAAAAATGGAATTGGCAGAAGGAGTTCCCGTGTCCGGTGCCGTGCGCGATGGAGAAAGACACGGCGGCGACGGCGAGGGTGTGCCGGCAGCGCAAGATCGGGTACTCCTCGTCGGGCAACACGCCGCGGTCCTGCAGGTTCCACCCTTCCTTCTTCGTCTGCCGCCGCCACAACGACCAGAAGAGGTGGGTACCTCCCCCGACTCCGATCCTCGTTTCCATGCTTCGTCACTTAGATCCATCCATCGACCTGGTGCTTAATTGCGGTCGACGGCGGCGAATCAGTACAATGAGTACTTTAACAACATCAACACAGGGTAAAACCCCACACTCTACATAGTACTAAATGCAGAACCAAAGCCGGCTAGCGATCGGTCTCAGCTTCTGCGCTTTTTTCTATTGTCCAGGAAGCCAATGTAAACCCGGTCATACAAGCTGTCGCAGACCGAGTACCAATAAACTCTCCATTTCCTCTTGAAATGATCAGCCTGGTGATTGACCACGGCGACGCTGGCGCAGGTACTAGGAGCTCAAGGATGGCAACCCGCCCTACGCCGCCAGGTTCTACGACTGCTGCGGTGCAGAGGACCCCGACGCCGCCTGCTTCCACCTCTCCGACGACGACCCCGAGTAACCTACCAACGAGAGTAGCACGCTTATTTGTCATGCTTGCCTCCTCTGAAACAAAGTACAGTAGAGCAAACACCCTGTCAATCATCTGGATTGTGTGAAGAAATTAAACAGTCCAATCAAGAAATAAAATCCTATCCTGTAATATCACTCTGGATTGTGTTTGCATTCAGGCATCCAACAGAATAAATTCTGGCTGTGATCAGACATGACGCGTTTGCATTCAAACAAATTGGTTTGTCTAAAGAAGTAAGAAACCTGTACAACATTTCTCTAGTGAAAAAATCGCGTTTGCGCCCAGCCTACTGCATTGAGTGAAAGAATCGACAGAGTAAAATTCTATCCTGTAATCTCACTAGTCCTATCTGAAGATTCTGAACACACCTGATGAATTGCATTCAGAGCTTAAGGTTTCGGAAAAATAAATCGCATTCAGATCTTAGAATGAGATGTGACAAATTAGTTTCTCCGGAAAACTCTGAATCCTGTGCATTGTTTCTCTAGTGAAGAAACTGTGTCTGCATCCAGTATGTGTCGAGCTTTGCTTTGTGTGCGCATGGCCGTTCACCTTATATAGCCTTCATGTTCATGGCTTATAACATTGGTCACCATGAATTTCACGCATTGACACACACACCCGGAACAGGGGACTTGGTGCTGCCCCTGGCATTATTCATTACACATCAACTTTTTTTTTGCGATAATCATTACACATCAACTTTACAAATCCAAACCTTAGTCTACGGCATAATCTTCACATATGTATTCGTAAACACTACTAGTACAATGCTTTAACAACAATGATACATGGTAAAACCCCGCACTCTACATAGTACTAAATGGAGAACCAGAACGAGCTAGTTGTCGCTCTCAGCTTCTACAATTTTTTCTCTTGTCCAGGAAGCCCAGGTAACAGCCCCTTGCACATAAACCCAGTCATACAAGCTGTCGCAGACTGAGTACAACTTACCTCTCCATTTCCTATTGAACAAGAAGGTGCAGAAGACTACCCAGATACCCATCACATATCCAGAACCCATAACAATGAAAAATGAAACCACATCGTTTAAATCTTCATGGTGATCTCGAGTAGCTGGAATTGGCTTGGGTCGTGAACATTTGTGCTAGAGAGGAGGACCGCAGAGGCACGGGTTGCCAATATAAATATAGTTTGGGTCCTCAAGTGTATGCAGTTGATTACCGGATGTACTTCTCCGGTCAGGTTGTTGTAGGACAGGTTCAACCGACTCAATGATGTGAGAGTCGATAAGCTTGCAGGGATTTCACTAGACAACTCAATTGTGTGATAGGTCGAGTGACTCCACTTGCGCCAAGGTGCTAATATTCTTAGGAATTTTTCTACTAAAGGTGTTCCATGATAAGTTCAGGTTCTTCAATTCGGCAAGAGCGCTGATTTCTTCGGGAATATCTCCAATAAGATTATTACAGGATAAATCAAGATTCACCATATATATGAGCTCTCCTGTATATAATCTTTCATGACCCTTTGTGACTACCATGAGATTCTCCATATACGTGAACAAGTCATTAAGACCAACCCTTGAAATTCCATAACTAAAAGTATCATAAAATGCATCATCATCATAATCATCTCTCGGTAGTATCATCCTTTTGCAGTTAATAATAGATTTCGGGTTGCTCCCCGGTATGTTATTGTAGGCAAGGTCCAAATACTGAAGATTAACTAGCTTCGTAAGCTCCTCTGGAATGTGACCACAGAACATATTCGATCGCAGTCGTAAGAAAGCCAAATATGGCAATTTCTCCCCAATCCATGTTGGCAAAGTCCCAAAGAAATGGTTATGTGCAAGTTCAAGAAAGATGAGTTGTTGGCACTCTTGGAGAAATGAAGGAAATTCACCCGAGAGGTGGTTGTTTCTCAAGCTTAGATTAACAATACTCAGACTTGTCATGTTTGTTGTGGATGTATCAACAGAGCAAATGGGAATCATTCCAGTTAGCTTATTTTTGGAGATATCCAACGTAATCAGTGATCGTAGTTTGCACAAAGAAGAGGGAATGGTGCCAGAGATGGAGTTGTCAAATAGAATAAGTGTTCTTAGACTCGGTGCTCCGAAATCTAGTGGTAGTGGCCCAACTAAATTATTTCTACTAAGATCCAAGTCACTCAAATTAATGGGAAGCTTAGGCATTGGGCCATTGAACTGGTTAGAACTGAGATCAATTATAGTTGCTTCCATAAATTCCATTGTAGATGGTAGAGAACCGCTAATTTGGTTATGTCGCATATTCAGATAGTCCACCACGGAAGCCAATATCCAAAACCAATCTGGCACCATGTCAGATATGCTTGTGTTTGAGATATCAAGACTGTATAAATGTATTAGCCATCTAAGTCATGATGGGAATTTAGGCCCGAGAAGGCATGACCCAAGTTCAATATCCGTAGATTGGAAGGAGGAACCCACGTCGAATTCATTGTGAGGGCTAAGTAATTATGACAACCACAATGTCTCCAAACTTTTCAGACCTGATAAATGGCCTTCATGTATGAAACCCTCTAGGTTATTGTAGCTCAGATCCAACTCAGTTAGATTTGAAAGCTCTCCTATCCATAGTGGCACGGGACCAGTGAGCTTGTTGCTAGCAGGATTAAGTCTCAAAAAATTGCTTAAGAGTTCTAGATTGGTTGGTAGTCTTCCTGTCAAATTGTTGAAGGATAGAGACACATATGTGAACTTATCCCATGAACAACTAGGCAAGCGTAGGAAGAATTCTGTTATGTTTCCACTAATGTTGTTTAATCTACAAAGAATTCTTCCAAGCTACATATGTTCTTCAGGTTTGATGGTATCATTCACACAAGGTTATTCGACGATAAATCAAGCTTTACTATGGAGATCATATTACCTACCTCGTCCGGAAAGTGGCCATAGAAATCATTGGCTGAGATATCTAGATACTTGAGGCTAGTCAAACCCCAAAACCATCAAGGTGTGATATGTATATGGAAGCTATTGCCGGAAAGGTCAAGTGTTTCAAGAGAAGTCAGATTTGAAACCTGAAGTGAACCCGAGCTAGTTCTAAGACTGCATTCTGCAAGACAAAGAACTTTCAGAGATGGAAGGATGTTCACCACCGGAAGCCAGTGAACAATTGAGCTGAGGTTCACACCGCTCAGGTCCAAGTGCACAAGGGAAGTTAACTGTTACAACCAGGTGATATCCGTGGAGAATACGCCTGTGCCATCATCCCCCAGGTTGAGATTTAAGTATCGTAAATTGAAGAGATTACCCAGCTGCGGTGGTATCCTTCCACTGAACATCGATGTCGATAGGTCTATATATCTCAACTTGTGGAGTGAACCCAGGAACTACGGTACTTGCACCCCATAGAACTTATTGTGGGCTTGTGGCTGAGGTCGAGATACTGTAGATGTTGTAGACCAAGCAATGAGGAGCTAATGTTGCCTCTTAGCACTTGCATCATCGCATCGTCATTGAAGTAAGTACCATCACCTTGGAGATCGATCTTGACGACATGGTTGTTTCTGTTGCTGCAGTGGACGCCCTTCCATTTGCAGCACCCATCATCCTTCCATGATGAAAGGAGGTTTGTAGGGTCCGAGAGGCCTGCTTTGAATCTGACAAGCGCGGACCTCTCACCAGCGATATAGCTGGGGACCATATCGTTTGGATGGGAAGTGGATGATGAGGACGATGACTCTAAATGGCTCTTGGCTCGGGTGAACAAGAGAAGAGCACATATAATTACTCTGTGGATGTTGGATCACTAGTAGAAAACAGGGCTTTCGTCCCAGCCGGATCGGAGCATTAGTCCCGGTTGCGTTACGAACCAGGACTAATGTGAGCATTAGTCCCGGTTCGAGCGGCGCAGGCATCAGTCCCGGTTCGAACGGGACCTTTAGTCCCGGTTGGAGACACCAACCGGAACTAAAGGGTTTGCGACCGGCTTCGAGCGGTGCCAGCCCCTTTAGTCCTGGTTGGTATCTTCAACCGGGACTAAAGGTCTATCTTTAGTCTCGGTTGGAGATACCAACCAGGACTTTTTTTTCAAAAAAAAATTTCAATTTTTTTTTTCAAATTTTTTTCCAGCCCTTCTTCAACCGGGACTAAAGGTCTATCTTTAGTCCCGGTTGGAGATACCAACTGGGACTGAACATTTTTTTTTCAAAATTTTCATTTCTGCGGCCGTCCACCCCCCCCCCCCCCCCCGGATCGCCTTTTTCAGTGTTCAAAAAATCACAGAAAATTATAAAAACTTCAAAAAATTAAATCCTTTGAACTGTACTTAAATTCAGTGATATAGTTGTGTTGAAAATTAACAAATATAAATTTCGACTTATTTTGCAAAAAACGGTCATGAAAAATTCAAATGGCCGCCATTTGTGCATACGATGTCGGAAAAAAACGTATAATATATCAAAATGTTCAGCACGAGAAGCCGGTTGTGATGCCGACTGCCTTCGGCCGTTTTGCAATTTTTAGAATCCTCAAATTCCGAAAGGAAAAAAAGTTATCCTCAAATTTAAGTTTTTTTTAAATTTATGCATGAAAAATAGTAAATGAAGTCAGAAATGGTTGAAATTTGAGGATGTGGCTTTGAATGGTTCATATTGAACACACAAAAAGTCTGGAATTGAAATAAGTTTAAAAAAATGAAATGTCTTTGTAACAGCTGAGTTTTCGTCCGAAACCCTGATACTTCGAAAGAGATGGTCCAGTTTGTACACGAAGTGCATCCAATTTTTGCCATAACCCTCTCAACTTTTTAGCACATGCTATGTGGGTGAAATGATGATACCATGCCAAGTTTCAACCTTTTCAGAGTTCATTTGTAGTGCTTTTCAATTTCAGGTTAATTTAGCTCAAAAAATCAGTAAATGCATGAAAAAATAGCAAATGAAGTCAAAAAGGGTTGAAATTTGAGGATGTGGCTTTGAATTGTTCATATTGAACACACAAAAATTCTTGAGTTGAAATAAGTTTAAAAAAATAAAATGTGGTCACACTCTGGTCAAACAGTGGTCAAACTACTTATTCAATAAATATTAGTGTTACTAAATAATTATTGTTTTTTAGAATAATAGTTTCAAACTCAAACGGTGAAACGTGTGATATCATGCTCACATTTTTCTGATAATAATGGATATATTATTTGTCGAATTTCGATTTACAGATTTAAAGATATTAATTATGCCATATTAAATGAATAAATGGCAAAATAATAATAATATTATTATTATTATTTATATTTGTTAATCATTGTTGTTTGTTAATCATTGTTGTTTATTTTAATAATTGTTTGGAATTCAAAAAATTAAATCATGTGACATCAAGACCTAAGGGTTAATATGATTGATAACTTACTATTGTCAGGAAAACAACAAGTGCAGACTTGGAAACTAGGGGAGATAGAACCTGAAAGTTAAGCGTGCTGGGGCTGGAGTAGTGAGAGGATGGGTGACCGGCCGGGAAGTTAGACGATTTGGAATGAGTGCCGGGAAGTTAGACGATTTGGAATGAGTGCTCCACGCTGGAGCAGTGAGGAGGGGTGATTAGAGATTAAATTGTCAAATAATTCAAAGATTTGAAAATCGGAAAAAAATTCAAAAAAAAAATTTGAATTTTTTTTTTCGAAAAAATTCCTTTAGTCCCGGTTGGTAACACCAACCGGGACTAAAGGTCCTCCAGCCCCCGCCCAGCCAGCGGCCACGTGGAGGGCCTTTAGTCCCGGTTCGTAATAGAACCGGGACTAGGGGGGGGGGGGGCCTTTAGTCCCGATTGATTTCTCCCGGTTCCAGAACCGGGACTAAAGGCCCTCTGGAACCGGGACTGAAGCCCTGTTTTCTACTAGTGGATAGTAGAAGCTTGTCCATTGGTGCCTTTTCCGTGGATCTATATTCTTCTTGCTGTAGGATACATACGCCATGGTATGATATATATATAGTATATGTTTCGTTTTCTCGCGACAATAAAGAGTTGGAGCCTTCCATATGTGATTACAGCTGGAGAAGAATTTTGTACCAGTGAAAAGGATGTTGTTGACCATTCTAGACCGTATTCTGTCAATGTTCACAAAGCCTCCCTCTCTTTCTCTTCAAAGTCCTTGCCATTTAAAATGATTGAGACATCCGCCATGAGACTGATGACTGATTGCACAACAACGATGACTTTGGTCTGATGCATGCCTTGGAATTCCAAACGATTGAGACATATGGTAGTTTGAAGTGTCGATGACGACCTCTGAAAAGATCAATATTGAGTGTAGTTTTGTTAGCTGTTTTGCTGATGGTGGATCATCTCTACTCCTAAAGGGGGAGTTGGTAGCGTCTCCTCGCCTCACCTCCCACAACTCCCACCACCCCTCCCACCGCTCCTATATTTCAACCGCGAATCTATTCCATGCCCACCTTTCACGGCAGTCAACTTGGGCCGGCCCATTAATACTACTTAAAAAAAGTATCATTCCCTCTTACGTCCCTATGGTTTTCGCTTTAAACCGGTTATCCATCTTTGGTAACACAATAAAAATCACACGCGAGGCAATCAATCTCAAACCTGCCAGGAGATTTGGTAACACAATAAATTCTAAAGGAAGGAATCAATCATGTTCGTATCACAATCCTGCCAAGAGATTTGGTAGCCAATCAATCTCAAACCTGCCAGGAGTTTTGGTAAACCAATAAATTCTAAAGGAAGGAATCAATCATGTTCGTATCTCAATCCTGCCAAGAGATTTAGTAGGCAATCAATCTCAAACCTGTCAGGAGTTTTGGTAACACAATAAATTCTAAAGAAAGGAATCAATCATGTTCGTATCTCTATCCTGCCAAGAGATTTGGTCGCATACATAATTATTTCAGAATCAATCACGATCGTAATCTCCTTCTTAACCATGCGCCATATCTCCTTCCTAAGAAAATTCATCTCCTTCCTAACCAGTTATCAGCGACCCTCTCCTGCCTAACAGGCAATTCCTTCCCAGTCTCCACTACACGCAGACGGAGCAATCGGGTGGTGTTTGAGGAGCCCAGAACATTCATCCGGTAAGCAGAAACTTTTCATATCGAACAGTAGAGTTTGTCATATGGTGCTCACTTCAAGTTTCCTCACGCCAAGGGCATGATCAGGGGTGCTTCTACAAGCTTTTCTCTCTCTCATTATAGTAGTACATGCATGTGTTGTGCGCTGTCGTTTAGGAGTGAGAGCACTTTCAGAAGCACAAGCATATGTTATTATTTCGCGTAAACTAATCTGTCCACCACCAAAACAAAAGGGTGTGTGGATCATTTCTTTTTCTGTATAATTGATACATACCACTATAATCTCTGAAACTAGCAAATCTCTACTCCTAAAGGGGGAGTTGGTAGCGTCTCCTCGCCTCACCTCCCACTCCTTCCACCACCCCTCCCACCGCTCCTATATTTCGCCCGCGAATCTATTCCACGCCCACCTTTCACGGCAGCCAACTTGGCCGGCCCATTAATACTACTTAAAAAAAGTATCATTCCCTCTTACGTCCCTATGGTTTTCGCTTTAAACCGGTTATCCATCTTTGGTAACACAATAAAAATCACACGGGAGGCAATCAATCTACAACCTGCCAGGAGATTTGGTAACACAATAAATTCTTAAGGAAGGAATCAATCATGTTCGTATCTCAATCCTGCCAAGAGATTTGGTAGGCAATAATTCTCAAACCTGCCAGGAGTTTTGGTAACACAATAAATTCTAAAGGAAGTAATCAATCATGTTCGTATCTCAATCCTGCCAAGAGATTTAGTAGGCAATCAATCTCAAACCTGTCAGGAGTTTTGGTAACACAATAAATTCTAAAGAAAGGAATCAATCATGTTCGTATCTCTATCCTGCCAAGAGATTTGGTCGCATACATAATTATTTCAAAATCAATCACGATCGTAATCTCCTTCTTAACCATGCGCCATATCTCCTTCCTAAGAAAATTCATCTCCTTCCTAACCAGTTATCAGCGACCCTCTCCTGCCTAACAGGCAATTCCTTCCCAGTCTCCACTACACGCAGACGGAGCAATCGGGTGGTGTTTGAGGAGCCCAGAACATTTATCCGGTAAGCAGAAACTTTTCATATCGAACAGTAGAGTTTGTCATATGGTGCTCACTTCAAGTTTCCTCACGCCAAGGGCATGATCAGGGGGGCTTCTACAAGCTTTTTTCTCTCTCATTATAGTAGTACATGCATGTGTTGTGCGCTGTCGTTTAGGAGTGAGAGCACTTTCAGAAGCACAAGCATATGTTATTATTTCGCGTAAACTAATCTGTCCACCACCAAAACAAAAGGGTGTGTGGATCATTTCTTTTTCTGTAGAATTAATACATACCACTATAATCTCTGAAACTAGCAAATCTCTACTCCTAAAGGGGGAGTTGGTAGCGTCTCCTCGCCTCACCTCCCACTCCTCCCACCACCCCTCCCACCGCTCCTATATTTCGCCCGCGAATCTATTCCACGCCCACCTTTCACGGCAACCAACTTGGGCCGGCCCATTAATACTACTTTAAAAAAAGTATCATTCCCTCTTACGCCCCTATGGTTTTCGCTTTAAACCGGTTATCCATCTTTGGTAACACAATAAAAATCACACGGGAGGCAATCAATCTCAAACCTGCCAGGAGATTTGGTAACACAATAAATTCTAAAGGAAGGAATCAATCATATTCGTATCTCAATCCTGCCAAGAGATTTGGTAGGCAATCAATCTCAAACCTGCCAGGAGTTTTGGTAACACAATAAATTCTAAAGGAAGGAATCAATTTCAAACCTGCCAGGAATTTTGCAAGTGCATCTGCAGATGCATTTTTACTACGTGGGACATGGTCAATTTGAATGTATTCAAATCTTTCCATGAGCTTGTGAGTAGCTTCACAATATGGTACTAACTCGGGTTTACGAACCTCGTATATGCCATTAACCTGTCTCACAAATAATTGTGAATCCCCATATGCATGGAGGATGCGCACATCCATGGAAAGTGCAAGCAAGAGGCCAAAGATGAGTGACTCATACTCAGCTTCGTTATTTGAGCATTCTTCTTTGAGAAGTGAGAAAGAATGATAAAATGTCTCACCCTGGGGGTTCTTAAAGATTAACCCTCCACCAGCTCTTCTTCTGGGGGTGCCATCGGGGTCATACTCAGATCGGGAAGCCCCATCAAAGAACAACTCCCAGGGAGCCTCTGTACTCACAGTGAATACTTCCTCATCTGGGAGGTCAGTAACTAATGGTGAGTCCTTCGGTAAAGGGTGGGCTGCGAGAAAATCAGCTAACGCTTGACCCTTAACCGCCTTTTGAGGGACGTATGTGATATCATGCTCCATCATGAGTAATGCCCATTTGCCTATCCTCCCAGCAAGAACTGGCTGGTTAAGCACATGCTTTATAGGGTCTGCTCTTGCAACAAGTTGCACATCATGTGCTAGGAGATAGTGTCGTAGCTTCTTGAGAGAAAATATCAAGGCTAGACATAACTTCTCAATAGCGGAATAGTTGCATTCAGCCCCTACCATGGTGTGACTAAGATAATAGCATGCCACCTCTTTTCCCTCATCATTCTGCTAAGCAAGGAGAGCTCCAACAGAGACAGGTTGCACTGCAATGTAAAGGATGAGGGGACGACCCTGAACGGGCGCCATCAAGACTGGGGGGGTTTAACAAACATTTCTTGATGCTATCAAAGGCATCTTGACATTGTTCATCCCACACAAACGGTGCTCCTTTCTTCATGAGCTTTGAGAATGGTTGAATGCGCCCTGAGAGATTAGAGATAAAGCGCCTTATGTACGCTAGTTTACCCTGTAAAGACTTCAGCTTAGTCAAATTATGTGGCACTGGCATATCAAGGATAGCCTTTATGCTCTTTGGTTGAATTTCAATTCCACGATGGTGGACGATAAAACCTATGAACACACCCGACTGTACGGCAAAATCACACTTGAGTGGGTTCATTTTAAGTTGGTATTTGCGTAATCTCTCAAACATCACACGAAGATGTTCTTGGTGATGCTCCCGCTCTCGGGATTTGACAACCAAGTCATCAATGTAACATTCTACCAAATGATGGATGAGGTCACCAAAAATGACCCTCATGGCTCGCTGATATGTGGCACCTGCATTTTTTAAGCCAAATGGCATAACTATATAATAGAAATTCCCTTTTGGAGTTCTGAACGCTGTGTCAATGGCATCCTTCTCATCCATCTTGATCTGGTTATAACCTGAAAAACCATCCATAAAGGAAAGGGCACCATAACCTGTAACAGAATCAATTACCATTTCGGTCATGGGAGTAGGAAAATCATCTTTAGGGCAAGTGCGATTCACGTCACGGAAATCTACACAGATCCTAACTTGCCCATTCTTTTTCATTACCGGGACAATATTGGCAAGCCATCGAGGATATTGCACCTCTTTTATGAACCAGGCCTTGATAAGCGTGTCTACCTCTGCAATGATATCATCCTCCAACTCCGGTCTAAAACGACGTGGTGGTTGCTTGATGGGCCTGTATTGAGGGTCTATTGCTAACTTATGAGTAGCGACACTAGGGTCTAGACCTGGCATTTCCTTATAGGACCATGCGAAACAGTCCATGTATTCCCTTAAGAAATTCGTGTAACCTTCACGTTCCTCAAGTGTGAGGGTGGCGCTAACAAAGGTGGGGCGAGGATCATCCTCGCTCCCGAGATTAATTTCTACAAGCTCATCAATAGTTTGTTGCCCTCCATCCTCAAGCTGTGGTGGAGCAGGAGCAGGATTAAGAACCTCTCCATGGTGAACTGTCATCGCTTGATGCATTCTAGCAAGGAGGTATTGGTCATCATGCCAGAGTTCCTGGGTATCAGAAGTACCACAAAAGGAATATGGTTCATAGGGGACTTCACACAAGTGCACCAAGTCCTCCTCATCGGATGTAACGTCTTCACTATCTTCCTGCCCCCAATCATGGAGTACGTGCGTTACATTACACAAAACATGATCATCAGAACCATACTCATCATCACTGTCAGATAGGTCAAGAGCGTGGTAACCAAGACCGTACCTGGGCTGGGACATGCGCCCTTTCCTAACGAGTCATTCTGATCGACTCCACCATTCCTCACATATGCTTGGTGGTGCCGGAAGACGTCGATTTCTTCGTATCTCGATGCCAGCTCTTTCAAGCAAGGGGACCATTTTTGGTTCAACCCTCATCGTGACCAAGATTTCCTCCGCATCCGTTTCAGCATCTGAAAAGTTTAGCAAGGCATCATAAGGCCGTGTTTGCGGTACTTTATAAAAGAGTGTCGGAAAACTATGCCCCTGTGAGTCAGGGATGGCCCAGATTTCTAGAGGCATTGCAACAGATGTATACAATGATGAAGGTTGCATGAGCGGGGAATTTAGCGACACCTTTTCTAACTTTTCCACCATCCTTTTCACTTTCCCTTCCTCTTGAGTTGGGGGAGTAGAAGTAGCCTCCTCATGAGCGGGCTGTGTGGAAGTAGCCTCAGCTCGATGTGCTTGCGGAGTAGCTGACGTGGGGCCACTAGGGCCCTCACTGTCTGCTGTAAGAGGCTTATTACTATGAAGATTGTATTCAAATAATGTAGAAGAGTTTGTTTCTCCTCCATGATTAACATAAGAGGCCCCTCTCAAGGGCTCAGATTCTAACCTCGATGTTGGAGGTGGTGAAGAACATGAAGCCTCAGCGTGCACCGATGCCGAAGATAAAGGTGTCTTTGAGGGTGTTGGGTGAAGGTTCCAAGTCCAAAATGATGAACTATCCTCCTTCACTGATTCCTGATGTGCATATTGACGACTCGTATTATACCTTGGTCGCCCTCTATCTCTACCTCCACGTATCCGTGGGAATGCATTTCTCCTTGAAGAGGATGAGCATGGCGTGATTAAAAATTCCATCTCGGATGATGATGGAGCCGTTGTTGGCGTGACAAGCACATCCATTGCTGGGGTGGAACGACCCAACTGTTCTTCTACCCCTATGCTTGGAAAGAAATACTTGGCATCCGCATGATGAACTTCCTGAACTGTATAGGGATTAAGATTCCCAACAATCCTTTGTTGCTCCCCCTTATTATCGACAAACTTCATGCACGGGTGAAGAGTCGAAGGACTACTTGATACTTGTGTATCCACGGTCTACCCAATAAGGCAGAGTAGGAGGTAACAAATTCGATCACAAAGAACTTGACTTTGAAGCTGAAAGTTGAAATCTGGAGCTTCAAAGTGATTGAGCCCAAAGCCGGGTTGCCATTACTATCGTAGCCACATATCACCACACTCGTGGGCTCAAGGTCCTCTAATGAGTAACCCGCTCGTGTCAAGCTACGGATAGGCAAAATGTTCATAGCAGAGCCAGGGTCTATAAGCACCCTACGGAGCCGGGCATTGCCAATGCTCCCTTCAATGTAAAGTGGACGATTATGATTGTTACTATCCACTATCTTGTCCTCTTCTGAGAATGTAACTTCATTGGCCTCATGTAAGTTGCTGAGGAGGTGGTGCTTAGCCATTGCGGTTTCATAGAGATGAGGCTTTTGCAAAGCCTTTGCTAGCGCATCTCGAAGATCGGGCATTAACATCAGTGCATCATACACACTTAACATAGCAGGTATGCGTTTCAAATGAGCAATGATATTATACTCCACTTCATCATCTTTAGGTTGCTTACTAGAAGCAGAAAGTTGATGCTCTTGAGCGGTAGTTTCAGGGTGTTGCAACACTTTGGCCTTCTCAACTCTATGTTGTCGATATCTTACTGGTTCGGGTAGTTCTTTACCGCCACGCAAATTCATATTAAGCTCTTCTATATCCAAGGCTTCACGCTCTTCTGGGGTAAGAGCGATTTCAGACTCAGAGTTCTCATCCTCAACACTAAGAACATTGCATGGTGTGACATCTGAAGTCATATTGAGGTCACCATTAGGCTCTTCGGCTTCTTTTTCATCTACCTTCTCCCAGTTTCTTGGAAAGTACTGGCCCAAGGTTGGCCGAGTAAGCATCACACGGGGAAAAGGTTCATCACCTTCAGACTCAGGTACAAACCGAGGTGGCATGTGTCGTTGGTTTGGGTTGAACCTCCTTGTGTAAACAGGAGCTAGCCTCGAAGGAACCCTATTAACGGGGGCCATAGAAGGCACACGCCGTAATTGGTAATGTTCTTTTCTGGGTTGCCTTCGGCGTACCACCTCCCAGGGTTGGCAACTCATGTCGGGTCTTACTTGTGTGAGACCCAACCTCTGAAACTGATGCTCTACTTCAAAAAGAGGCACCCAATATTCTTCTTTGTCCTGTGGGACTTGTGGCGACTCATCATTTTTTACCGATACCATGTTTGCTGCATGATAGTTTGGATTCATTGCTTCAGGCTTCAAGGCCAGCCTATTTTCATGAACAGCTCTTTGCAGCCATTCTTTGAAAGTAATGCAATCTTCAATTACATGCCCGACGTACCTATGGTGCGGGCAATAAAGAGGGTTGTCAGTCATTGCCACCTGTTCAGGCCTAGTGGGATTAGGCAAATTCAGAAGGTGTTGCTCATTCATCTGTTCAAAAAGATTTTTGATGAGATCCCTACAGAATACATATTGTTTATTGAGGAGCTCTCTGATGTTGGGGCGCCCAACCGGTCTTTGCCTCTCATTTCTTGGACCCAACACTGGTATTGTATTGGTCACATTAGACTCAGTTGAAGATTTTGGCTTGTTACCATTGCCCATAGGCTTGGTTGCCGAGTTGAACCTTCTTGTATTATCAGTGGAGCCTGCATTTTTATACATTTCCATGATCTGTGGAACCTTTTCAAACTCTAACTTTGTGGCTGCAACTGCATCTCCAAGTGCACTGAATGTTTTGGGGTCACGCCTTGACACTCCAGCAAGCCAGTGTTGTTGAATCCCATGGACGCACATTTGTATGGCATCCTCTGAGTGCATCTCTCTTGCAAGGCGCACATAATTGTTACGAAAACGAACAATGTAATCTTCAATTTTCTCATCCCGCCTCTGCTTGATTTGTGATAGTTCCAAAATGGATATGTCTTTTCTCATGCTAATGAAATGGGACTTGAAGAGGTCCTTCATCGTTGTCCAATTAGGTACAGATCCAGTCGGGAGACGACTGTACCAGTGGAAGGCAGCCCCAGTCAAAGAAGCTGAGAACTGACGCAACAACAGTGATGATGTGTTTGCCGTGTCACCGCAAACTGACTCAAAATACGCAAGATGCTCCATAGCATCCCCTGTCCCATCAAACTGGCGAAACTTTGGTGGATGCCATCCAGCAGGGAATGGAACCTTATCATGCCACGCATCGTATGGCTTGTCAAGCTCACACTCAGATATTTTCGGGGCTTGTTCAGCCGCCAATTGCTTCATCTTTCTTTCAAAAATATTCTCTGCGATATCATGATAGTCTCTCAGTGTCCCCACTGTGGCACTAGCCGCACCCGGATTTGCGGGGCCAATCAACACATGCTGTGCGGTAGAAGTGCTTGCCACATGTCCTTGATTCCCTCTCGCTGTTGGAGGAGCACTAGGTTGGAAAGAGGACTCTAGTTCAGCGAATTGAGGATCGCTATTGGGATGCATTGGTACTGGCGCACGCATACTGCCTGCTGTCAAGCTCGCCATCATGGTGAACAATTGATCTAGCCGTGCTGCCATGTCATTTACCTTGCGATCCAACAACCCTATGTCATTTGCCGCACCAAAACCAGGTGCTCGCAATTGCGCTGCTATATCAGCCTCACTTTGTTCTGGGAGTACTGCCAAATTACCGAGAGGAGGTTTACCTGCCAAACCGTCAGATACTTCATTTTCATCGGCCATGTTTACAGGGGCAATGTCATCGCCCACAATAGTGTTCTCTGCCTCTGATGCTAATGAAGGTGCCAATACAGAAAAGTTGGGAGACCGAGAATGCGTCTCAAGCGAGTCTGTGGAGTCACCCCTCGAGCCCTCGCTGTCTTGACTTTGTTGTTCGTCGTCTGAAACTTCTGGACTACCTATTACATGATGGCGAGCACTTACTTTCAAACGCGTGCCTATTCCAGGACGCGCGGCCATCCTTTCAAGGAGGAGTGGGTCACTTGGAAGGCGCGAACTAATGTTCTTGTACGGGCGATCATAAGGCGTCCCTTTTCTTTTTGAGGATTGACTCCTCCCGGTCACAGGAAAACAAGGAACCGAAGTGATCCCTTCGCTTGAACATATTTTTAGCTGCAACTTGGTTGATTGAGTTCGACCAAAGCAGGGCTTGGGATTTGGGAGAATTTCCTCTTCTGAAGAATATGTCAAGTCCTGCGTGATGGGAAGCGGTTCCCATTCCGAATCTGAATCCCTTCCAAAGGCAACGTCGACCACCCCACACATCGAAGTGTTGGCATCAACCGCTCCTTTACCTGAACCCTCGGATGGGGTCTCATAACCTGTCGAAGTACTCATGTCTGTGCCTCTAGGGCTCTGGGCGACACCATCTTTCTGCTCATTTTCCCCAGAAGCATTCACTGATGGCCCATTATTGTGAGCAGTGACAGAAGGCACATTTGATGCTTGAGGAACCAATGGGGGTGTCACCCCTTGCCCATGACTTGTCGCATTCGGAACCAAAGTAGGTTCAGACGGAGCATCTCTACGCGCTTGTGGGCAGTGGCGGAGGACCCAGTAGGGCAAGGCATGGCGGCCGCCCTACCTTGATTTGTCCGGCGCAGGCTGGGCGCAAGGCGGCACATCGGCACGACGGCGTTGCCGGTTGCGAGCGATCAAAGCCCGCCCTACCTCAACTTTTGTCCGTCCTCCGCCACTGCTTGTGGGGCCAAACGACCAACTAGATAGTTGTATCTTGGATTTTGTTCAAGGTTTGGTGCAACCCGAACACTCACCCTTCCATTGTTAGGATCAATCTGTCCATCGGCCCGTACACATATCTGTACATGTCTCAAAACCATATTCTGAAGCTCTTCATACATCGCTTGGCGATTCCTTCCACGCCTTTCTCGCCTTTGTTGGTTCATGTTTGCCACATATTGTGCTCTTTGTCTCATTGGCCGGTGTTGCGGAACTGGTGCAACATGTTCCGCTGCTGCCGCCTCACGCCTTACAGGGATCCATGCTTGAGTAGGACCCTGAGCACGCCTCAGATGTGTGTACTGTCTCTGCGGAGGTGGATACTCAGGGCGACGTGGCCACTTGTTCCACCGGGATTGATACGGACTTTGCCTCTGTTGATACGCAAAGGTTGGCAGATCTCTTTGACGGGGTGCAAACGTACGACGGTCATGTTGAGGACGGAGTATCGGAGGCCTCTCCCCACCCCTCGAGTTCGAGGATCCGACCATGTCATGGGCTTGAAGCTGCCTTTCAAGTCCATTCATCTGAGCTCTCAGCTGCTGGAGCTGTTGTTGCAATTCATCGGCACTAGGTGCTTGCACCTCATTTGGCAGAACGGCAAACTGATTGCCATTGTTAGAAGAGGACGGGTTGCCCCCTGCACTTGTATGGAAGCAGGATACTGCATTACTCATCTGAAAGCAGTCTCTGCTCCTGTTAACGACACTGCAACGAGAATGAATTGGTACTCTGCCAAAACGGCGCCTGCAAAATTCAGCCATAATTGCTTGCTGAAGTAGAGACTCGGCACCTGTAGCCCCACACGCCCATTCTCTTTGGGTTAACTCAAAAGGCTCTGTGACAAGACTCGGTCGCTTGTGTACCTTGTCTTTTTTCGGACTTGCATTATGGTGACTGCCTTCCTCTGTACTCGCACCCTGACCAATGCGAGAGGCAAATCTGTTCTCGGAGCCTTCGTGCCTTAACATACTTCCTACGATTATTCCTTCGTAGGTGAGAGCTACGTGGATGATGGGCTACAACCATGTGATGATGCAAGTTGTAACAAACTGCATCCAGAGTCACCATTAGCTTAGCCTCGGTCTGCTGCACTACTGGCACATCTGACTTGGGCGATTCCTTCAATAATTCACGAGCCTCATGCATTACAGCACTATACTCTCTCCTTGCCTCTGCAGCTGCTCGCTTCTGAGCCCTTTTTGATTCTGTGGCTTGGAGTTGAGCCAGTCCCTGTGTTTGGCGAGCATACACCTCATCGTTATGCTTAAGAATTGCAACAGGTGGTATTGAACCAAACTGAAGCATGTACGAGACCGGGTTGTCAGCAGGGGCGAGTCCACCTGCGAGAGCAACATCCTAGGTCAGTCATTCCTTCAAGGAATTCATAATCATGGCAAACAATGTGTTTGCACTTTGGAGAACTTAGAGGCGAATCGGACGACCATCAACGCGCAGCAAAGATGGGAGGAGAACCTGGTCCCACCGGGCGTGCCAATTTGTTTCGCGAAAAAGAAACGCTCCCCGCTAAGGGGATATTTCCTAATGCGTAACGGCAATAAGGTAAAGGTTGCGGGCGTGCCAGTATACATTTGTATACAAATAAATAAAAGAGACACACAAGATCAGGGAACTCTGTATTTCATTAATTCATTTGGAGAATTACATCAAATGGTTCCCACACAAGTACATCATGTTTCTCTATGCAATCCGACTAAGTTCTGCGACTGTGTAGCTTCAGTTCCCGGAGCCTCGGAAGACGATCCGGTTAATTACATCCACAGGACGCATCTTGTAGAAAACCTCCGATTAAGCTGCTCTTGATGGTCGTCGTTCTCAAGCCTGTGTAAATCATCATCCAAACGTGCATCAACAATGCAAACTCGTATTCTACCAAAGCCTCATCGGTCAATGGTGAATGTCATCCGGCACCGCTGGTGGCGGGATTTACGATGAAGTCTATGAGCGAGAAGTGTTCGGCCTCGTTGGCACTGAAAAAATAAACGTCCAACCTCGTCGGCTTGGACCGTTTTCCGGCCTCGTCGGTCGCGGAATGCAATTAAGACTTCATGGCAAATCGCAAGGGCCGTACTCGGCTGCGGATTAATTTAAGCTGTCAACTACAAGCACCATGTCTTTGCACTATGCATGCATATATGGGATGGCAGGGCTTCTGAGCTCGAGGCAAACCATCAATCATCACGATGGTGAGTGCCCACACTGTAGGAACTTCTACACACGACCAAGCACCCTCCTGAACGATACTAGTTCAAGTATTGTGCTGATGTACTTATTCTCTGAGTGCAATTTATAGAAATTGCGGTTCTCTGTAGCTTGGACCATTTGAGCCCAAACTTTTACAGATACTTCTTTGGTGACTTAACTTGTTCTCACAAAAGTTTCAGGCTCTATCGCCTAACAAATCAGCCTACACAAAATCATCAGTCGGGCGTACTAGTCTGCTTCGCCCGACATTAAGATCTGACTTGTGCGAATTGCTGCGCCTATTCTCTTGGCTTAAAAATCCTGAAAAAATTACTGAATATATGTGGGCGTTTCTAGTTCGCCTCAGAAAAATTTCAGATCAAAACTCTTTCAGGTTTGGCCGGCGTGATTTTCTGAAGCCGGCTGTACCACCAGGCACGTACTTTGTTTTCTGCGATTTTTTTTCTGGCCTTCCTACTGGCCGAATGATCTGAAATTTTAACACGACCTCAGCACGTGTGTCTTCTGCACCTGTAAAAATTTTGAGTTCAAAACTCATTGTGATATGCCCGTGGCAAATTTCTTCGTGGCCTGCTGTAGTTTCTGTAATTATGCACGAAATTTCTTCGGCGAGCAAACTGCTGCTCTACCGGTAATCCCCGGAGTGCACGGCTCTACCGATTGGCACATATGCTCATGTATATTTTCTTCTCCATGCAACACCTGTTCGCCAGTTTTTTGGAGGACCTGTTCGTCGTTTGTACCTGTTTCGATCGGCGAACCAGTCTATATTTCTGGAAAATTAACTGGTCGATAAATCGGCCTTTTCCAGACAATATGAGTGGAGCGAACCAATCTGAAATCTGAATCATCAAACGGACGGTGTACGCCAACCTAATTCTTGAAGTCAACCTATTGATCGGTGTGAACCGATCTAATTCCAAGGCAATAGAAGACAAGATAGCATAGGATAGATATGTGCGATCAGCAACATATATTCTCACCATTCTCACCATTGTAGGCAGCCATGGATGGATGCACCCCCGTGTGCTTTCTCAGATGGCGTTGAAACTAATCTAGATTTAGTTGTGCGGCGTGGTGGCTGGGCGTATGTGTGTGCGAGCGGCGGCAGCCTTGCGGCGTGTACCCGCGGGTTCCTCTGTGTCCTATACATGAGGAACTGATGGCCTTATATAGGGAGAGGCTAGGGCTAGAGGAAGGTGCCTCGTGCAGTGCGGGCGCCGCCGCTTTTCTGTTTAGCGTGAGCGCGTCGCGTGGCGCTCAACCCGCGGGAGCGGCTCAACTTGTAAGCTTGATCATCATATAGCCAGCTAGGGGCTGTACAAAATTTCATCATACACCCATTGAGCTGCGGCGATGGTGCTTCATGCAGCTTCACCAAGCAGAGTGGGACCGCCAAGCTTCTAAGGATGGCTTCATTGATACTGTGGGACAAGGCCACCATGACTAAGCGACAGGCGGTCGAGACACTGGACAACAGCATGCGCGACATCATGGGAAGACGGGACCGACCCTTTGAAGGAAAGGCTGTTGTTTTTGGCGGGGACTTCAGGCAGGTGCTTCTGGTCGTCAGGAGGGGGTCCTGGGGTCAGATAATCGATGCAACCCTCCGAAGTTCTCATCTCTGGAAGGGTATGCGCCAGCTAAGGCTCGTCACCAACATGAGGGCTCATAATGACACGTGGTTTGCGGATTACTTGCTAAGGGTAGGCAATGGCACCGAGGAAGCTGACGATCAAGGCAACATACGACTCCCTGAAGATATTTGTGTGCCGTCAACAGGCGAGGTGGACGACCTGGAGAAGCTGATTGACCATGTATTTCCTGGTCTAGATGACAACATGTCTGATCCGAATTACATGACTTCTCGCGCAATCCTCTCCACCACGAACGACAACGTCGACAAGATAAACATACGCATGATAGAGCGTTTTCAGGGAGAAGAAGTAATCTCCCATAGCTTTGATAGTGCAGAGGACGACCCATATGGCTACTATGCTCTCGAGTTCCTGAACGGATTAACTCCCAACGGTCTGCCTCCGCATGCACTCAAATTGAAGTTGAACTGCCCTGTCATACTTCTGAGGAACATTGATCCGACTAATGGACTGTGTAACGGGACGAGGCTTGTGGTCCGAGGTTTCGAGCGGAACACCATTGACGCGGAAATCGTGATTGGACAACACGTGGGTAGGAGGGTCTTATATGGAAACTGCTTCAATGGTGTTCATCGGAATGAATAGCTGGTGTAAGTATCATATAAGTCGTAGTCACAATGAATAGCTAAGCCTTACAGGAAACTGCTTCCTCTTGAACTTGAATGGAAACATGTCGTTGTCAGATGGGCATTCCGATTAACATTCCTGGGTACCATTGGTATCTAACAGTCGTCAATGTCAAAAAACATGAGATTCAAGTATTGGACTCACTTTATATGTATACACTGTCAATTTGTCATTTTGTTATCAGTTTACATTACAAGTGAAGTGGACTTCAATTATTATGCAATTGTGACCGTGTTATATTGTCTCTACCTATGACATTTAACATGCATTATTTTTATATAACTTCAGTAAAATATTTCAGAAGCCCGTGGCAACGCATGGACATTCTACTAGTATTAAGTAAGTGCTCAAAGTAATCTCTTTAAAGACAGGGACCCGCCAAGTTCTGCTACGGTTGCGGCGCCACCGACTTCCAGCCTCTCGTACGACGGCCAAGACTAAGACTAACCAACCAACCTGCAGTATGTTTGTTCTTCTATCAGTGACCTGCCGTTGCTCAACTCTCCTCCTGTGAAAAAAAACTCAGTTTTCTCCGTCTAATTTGTCTCTCTGCACAGTAAAGCAAATCCCGTGCAAGTGATCTGGTTTATGCACCGAAGAAGCAAATCGAATCAAGAAAACAAAATCCTATCCTGATACTTGTGTTTTACACTTTTGTGAAAACTTGCGGCTGTGCTCCTCTCTGAACATGATGGGTCAGAGCTGAGAATGATGAGGTTTATCTGAAAAGTTTGAACCTTGTGCGTTTCTCTAGTGAAGAAGTTACGTCTGCGCCTAGTATAGTGCAGCAAGTTCTGCTATTATGTTTCTAAGCTTTTTTTTTTTTGACGGAACCTCGTCAGAGGGCGGGGAGCTCCCGCAATTGCATTAAGAAGAATAGAGTTGATCCAGTTAATGTGGGAAACCGGATCCGAAAACCATACAACTCTCGGTTTCTAAACTTTTTAATTCTTGCTTTTAATTGTGCAGAATGAGCTCATTAGGCAAGCACTTTCCTTCCCGGCCACGAGCCACTGTAAGTCTGTAACCACTTGATGAATGAAACCTTAATTTGGGTAGTGTGTCGAGTCCAGGTCCAGCAAAGTTTGTGTGAGGAAACTTAGGGGCTGTTTGGATGGCAGCCGCCATCTGTTTGGATCGTAACCAAATTTTCCACTCGACGCCAAATAATTGGTCGCTAGTTCATGTTTCACGCCCCAGCGTTGGCGAGCCTGCGGCGGCGAATTCCTTCGCCAAAATTTTGTCTCGCCCCGTTTTGGTCAGGCTGGCCTGGGCGCCATTCTGATACGGGACTACTAGCTCCTCACTCAAATCACTCTTGGATACTCGATTAATTCTCGGATACAAGGTACAGGTAGTAGCAGCAAGAAGGGGATCGGGGAATCGAGAGCCAGGGGGATGGGAGAGGGGAACGCCCAACGGCGGCCGGTTCAGTCTTCAGTTCTTCGATGCCCCTCTCTGAACGAAGAGCAGCATATATGTATAGATGGTTACTCCAGGTTGGGCCTTGTGGGCAGGCCGTGGGCTTCTCCTAGTGGCTGCTAGAGATATTCCCGTGACATTCCTCCCTCCTTGAAACTCGGCTTGACCCCAAGCCGACTCCACCGAGAACCGCCCGGATCCCATTGCACTTGATGCTTGGCTTGGTCGTAGTTGCGGTGGTAGCTGTAGTCAAGGGAGACTTCAACGAGGTAGAAGTAGTAGTCGTGGTCGATGCAGACTTGCCTGAGGAAGGTGTCGAGGTAGAACCGATCAAGGTCAAAGACTGTGGCGTCGTCGAGGTAGTAGTCCTTGTTGACAAGGACTTGGTCGAAGTCGAGGTAGTCCTTGAGGTTGTCATGGCCAGTGCAGACTTGAACTTGGAAGTAGGCGTGGACAAAGTGAATCTTGTCGAGGAAGGCGTTGAGGCAGTAGTGGTGGGCGACGAAGGCGGGAGCCATAATACGCCTCTCTCCTTGAAAAGGATCTGGCTCGCAACTAGACGGGAGCTCAATTGCGTACACTGAATGTCGACCACCCATAGATATACCTTGGTAGCTAGCAATTTCTTCCGATGATGGAGAAGGACACAACGATGAAGTGTTGCCTCCAGGATCCCATAACTGTTCCAAGTGACGACCACTATGAGAGTCACTGCCAAGCAAGGGAACAAAACCAACTTGAATTAACTTCAAGGAAACAAGCTCTCCAACAGGATGTGCCGACAAATTAGCAGCCATTGTGTACTTGCTGCCAGGAAAACTTGCACATGACCTGGAGTTTGCAATTGAACCAAACAAAATCATGTAGCAGGGCTGTGCATTTTCCTGCTGCCAAAGACTTCTTGTGCCTGAAAATAAGCAGTATGTTGACCACTGTAGCCCAACCAACACTGTTGGACGAAACTAGGACACTTGGTAGGAACCCATAAGTTCAGATCCTAGAATTCCCTTTGCTGATTGTGGTACTGTCATGCCGTCACTTGAATAAATTCCACTCCCCTCAAATTCCTCTTTCCTCAAAAACTGCCAATATACTGATGTATCCGTAAACCACATGGTGCCCGGCACTTCTGCATTTCCCATAGAGGTAAACAGGGTGACCTCTGAAAGCTCAAACAGACTCACTTGATTCTTGGTTCTAGTTTTCTCCTTGTGCACTAGACAATCATACTTATGGGATACAAGGTGATAGATGGAGCCCCCAGCAACTTGTTTAATTTGCAAATCCTGAATAGGTCTTGGCCGCCCAACTGGTCTAGCGTATGATTGTTGTCCATATATACAGACCAACCAAGTGTTCATATGGCCCAGCAACCTTCTCAATTGATGGAGACGCCAGGTTGATTCAGACCAAGTGTAACTTGGATTCCATAACTTCTGAAGTTGCAAGCTACCAAACCAATCACTGACATGCACCAGAATAGACACAAACTGAAGAAATTGCAACGGAGCCCATGTGGTATAGAAAGATCTAGTAATAGTCTCTATGTAGCTTATGCACTTACGACTGGTAATGACTGGAATAAAAAATTGGCATGCAATTTCCCACTGGAGCTGTTCTGAACAGTATAGAGGAGCACCAGATAATTTCTCATAGTTATACTTAATGTCACCCATGAAGTAAATCAAACTGATGCCGCCATGAGCTGCATCAAGTATCTTCAATGACATGTGAAGATTAGGTCCAGGGAGTCCTTCCAACATTATACTAGCATCAGACTCACGAATCAACAATGGTCGCTTGAGATAAACACTTGACAGCTCAATTACGGACACCATCCAGTTTTGTATCTTCTCAGCCTCAAAATTGGTACACATGCCATACCAAGAAGCTCCTGGATTGCATAAACTCTCAAGGTGAAATTCCTGATTTAGCCCACTGATCAGTACTATACAAAAATGGCTCCTTGGTTTAATTTCTGTCCAACTCGTAGCCAGATTGGCCTTCATGCCTTCCGATTTTGTTGTATTGCAGCAGTATAACCTTATGATCAGCACTTCCTTGTGAACTGCATATATCCAAATTGAAGTGAAATAGTTTGCTGGCATTGGTAGCCGAACTAGTGCCACTGGGCAGCGGTTAAACAGGTGATAGACTAGCCAGGTTACCTTCCATTGAAACTGAACAGAGCAACAAAGAAAAACGCATACTGCACTTATCCGCAAAAGAAGGAGTGATGTGTGAAGCAGCTTATATCCACTCTCACAAGATGTAATACGAATACTGTACTTTAGGTTCTCATTCAAGTTCTCCTGCAGCAAATCCGTCCTTGGCAAACTGGGCGCAACACCATGCTGAAATATCCCTCTATGTCGTTCCCGGCAAAGAGGAGCTTCAAAATCAGCATTGGTTTGCTGCACAAATTGAAGACATAAGGGCGATGGCAGGTGAAAATTGTCCTGCATAGAGCCCAACGTGGTTGCAATGTGAGACGACGTGGCTAGCGGCCATGCCCATCCCCGCGCTTGAGTAGCTGAACATGACTTCATAGGATGGCCTGCTCTCGTATGGCACTTGAACGATGGCCATGGAATTGGCCGTAGCACTTGTCCTTGTCGCCTGCTGCTTTGGGTCACATCTGCCATGAACAGGTACGTGTACACAGTGGTGTCGTCGTGAAACACATGGTCGAACACCTTGTGGGCGCCTTTATGTCCAGCTCAATAGCGACGAACAACCGAAGTGACAGTGGTGGTGAGTCCTCCTGCGGCATGGTGAAGACTGTAGGCACACTCCAAGGGAGCAGACACAATGCCTTGGAGTCGTCTCTATTGGTGTTGTGGTCAAGGCCACCCGTCGAGCACCTGGTGGGCGTCGGCGCAGTGACAACAGAGGCTTCGACGACGAGGACCTCGTCACTGACCACATGTGCAGCAAGCTCGGGGATGACGTCGTTGGTGGTCGTGGACGAAGATGGTGCTGCGGGTGAGGTGAGCGCCGACACCGATGCGGACGCATCGCGACTCGGGCACCCGGTCGAACAAGTGGTGAGCAACATGGTGGAGGAGACGCTTGTTGCAGGGAGGGCGACCTCAAGGATCTCCTCAACGGCAACGGTTGGTGGTGAGGCGACGTGAGGCACGGCCTCGACGGCGGCGATGTCGCGGCTAGCGTCGGGGATAGCGCCCGGCAGTGCGACACTGGCGGTGGTGGTGCCGGGGTCGACCTCAGTTTCCTCGATTGTTGCCTCCAGCGCGGGAGACTTGATGATTTCAGAATCTGTGCTGACCAACTCAATCAACTCACGCACGGCGTTACGGATCCGATCGAATTGCTCAGCTAGGCTGCCCATGGTAACAACGGTGGGGAAATTTTTCTTGGGAAATTGGAGGTGGAAGGGTGGTGGATATGGCTCTGAATACCAAATGATACGGGGCTACTAGCTCCTCACTCAAATCACTCTCGGATACTCGATTAATTCTCGGATACAAGGTACAGGTAGTAGCAACAAGAAGGGGATCGGGGAATCGAGAGCCAGGGGGATGGGAGAGGGGAACGCCCAACGGCGGCCGGTTCAGTCTTCAGTTCTTCAATGCCCCTCTCTGAACGAAGAGCAGCATATATGTATAGATGGTTACTCCAGGTTGGGCCTTGTGGGCAGGCCGTGGGCTTCTCCTAGTGGCTGCTAGAGATATTCCCGTGACACATTCAAACGGGCCCTAAACAATCTAATCAACAAAATATCACTTGTGTTCGACGCTCTTTCAGGTTCCACCTTCTTTATCTGCTGCCGCCATGACGACCAGAAGAGGTGGGTACCTACGCCGTGCCAGCGCACGCTGGCTCCTCGTTTTCATTGATGGGATCAGTCAATCTGATCCTTACGACGGTGGCGACTCAGCACAGGTACTACGAGCTCACGGACGGCGACACGCCCTACGCCGCCAGATCTACGACTGCTGCGGCGCTGAGGACCCTGACGCCACTGGCTTCCGTCATCTCTCCTACGACAACCTGGACTAACTAGTATGCTTACTTGTTCTTCTTCTGCCAGTGATCAATCTGCCGTTGCATGCTCGACTCTTCTATGATGTCTACTCTGTCAGTCACTCTTTACAGTAGAACAAACACCCTGCCAGTCATCTGCATTGTGTGAAAAAATTAAACAGTCCAATCGACAGAATATAATCCTAACTTGCACAAACTTAATCCTGGTCCTTACCTCAACAGCCATGTGCATTCGGGAAAATTTAGTTTGTCTGAAGAAGTCTCAACCATATGCAATGTTTCTCTAGTCAACAAACTGTGTCTGCGCCCAGTATAGTGCGGCGAATGAAAGCGTCGAGCTTTGGTTTGTGTGCGCACGGGAGGCCATCGTGGCTTATAACTTTGGGCACCAGTTAATTTCACACATTGACACACCCAACCGGAACCAGGACCGGGTGCAGCCCCTGGCATTATTCATTACACATTACATACCCAAATCTTATTCTACAACATAATCCTCAAATATACATCTGTGAACAGTACTAGCATAATGAGTACTTTAAAAACATGGATACATAGTAAAAACCCCACACTCTGCATAGTACCAAATGGAGAACCAACGTGAGCTAGCGATCGCTCTCAGCTTCTGCGCATTTTTCTTTTGTCCAGGAGTCCCAGGTAATGGCCACTTGCACATAGACCCAGTCATACAGCATGTCGTAGACGGAGTACCACTTAACTCTCCATTTCCTCCTGAACAAGAAGCTGCAGAAGACTACCCAGAGACCCATTACATATCCAGAACCCATAGCGACGAAAAATGACACCTCGTCATTTAAATCTTCATGGTGTTCTTGCATAGCTGGAATTGGCTCAGGCTGTGAACAATTTTATGAGAGAGGAGGACCACATAGGCCCGAGTTGCCAATATAAATATATTCTGGGTCCTCATGTGTTCGCAGTTGATCTCCCGATGGTACCTCTCCTGTTAGATTATTGTAGGACAGGTTCAAGCGACTTAATGACGTGAGAGCTGATAAGCTTGCAGGGATTTCACCAGACAAGTCATTGTGTGTTAGGTCGAGTGACTCCACTTGCGCCAAGGCGCCAATATTCTCAGGAATTTTTCCACTGAAGGTGTTCCGCGATAAGTTCAGGTTCTTCAATGCGACAAGAGTGCTGATTTCTTCAGGAATATCTCGAATAGGATTATTACATGATAAATCAAGATTCACCATGTATATGATTTCTCCTGTATAAAATCTTTCTTGACCTTTTGTGACTAGTGTAATTCTCGGTATAGGCGTACTTGTCATGTTCATCATCGTCTCTCATTAGTATCATCCTTTTGTAGTTAACAACTGATTTTGGTAAGCTCCCCATCATCTTATTGTAAGATTAACTAGTTCTGTAAGCTCCACTGGAATGTGACCATAAAACATATTTGATCGCAGTCGTAAGAAAGCCAAATTTGGCAATTTCTCCGGAATCCATGTTGGAAAAGTCCCAAAGAATTGATTGTGTGAAAGATCAAGAAAGCTGAGTTGTTGGCAGTCTTGGTGAAATGAAGGAAATACACCAGAGGTGGTTGTTTCTCAAGCTTAGATAAAGAATGTCCATACTTGTCATGTATGTTGTGGGTGTATCAATAGAGCAATCAGGAACTGGCCCAGTTAGTTTATTTTCGGAGATATCCAAAGAATATAGTGATCTCAGTTTGCACAAAGAAGAGGGAAGGGTGCCAGAGATGTTGTCAAATAGAACAAGTGTAATTAGATTTGGTGCACCAAAGTCTAATGGTAGTGGCCCAACTAAATTATTTCTGCTAAGATCCAACTCAGTCAGACTAATGGGAAGCTTAGGTATTGGGCCATTTAACTGGTTAGAACTGAGATCAATTTTAGTTGCACTCATAAATTCCATTGTAGAAGGTAAGGAACCACTAATGTTGTTATGTTGCATATTCAGAATTTCTACTGTGGAAGCTATTATCCAAAACCAATCCGGCACCATGTCGGATATGCGTGTGCTTGAGATGTCAAGATATCCTAGACGTGTTAACCATCTAATCCACAACGGGATTTTTTTTTTTGGAAATGGAGGCGTGCCCCCGGCCTCTGCATCATGACGATGCATGCAGCCATCTTATTAAAGAGTCTCGAAGTAGCACAAAGTCATAAAGAATTACATCTCGCAAGTGGAGCGAAAAATGAACAGAAAAGTACATGCTCAAAATCACAACCGGTATGACAATGTAAAGGACAAGCTCCCTAGACTCCTATCCTGTTATGCGACCGCCATCCGAACCGGTTGAATATAACCCGTGCTACCATCTCTCACTGGCTGCACCCAGTAACCAAAGGCTCCCTAGAGTGCATAGGAGTGAGTAAGGACCACATACGGATCCATGCGGTAGCTCTGAAGATGACCTGCAAGAAAGTTAAAGTATGTTGTCTGTTAAAAATCATATCATTCCTGCAATTCCATATAGCCCATAGGAGCGCACATATTCCAATCCGAATACGAGCCGCAGAAATATGCTCAACCCCAGCTAACCACGTTCCAAACAACGATTCAATGTCAACTGGAGGAGTAATGTTAAAGGCTATATGGATCGTTCTCCAAAGCAATTTGGCGAGTGGGCACTCTATGAATAAGTGTTGTATTGTTTCATCATGATCACAAAAACAACAACGTGAACTACCTACCCACCGCCTCTTTATTAAGTTATCTTTGGTGAGGATCACTTGCTTGTGGACGAACCACATAAAGATTTTAATACGCAAGGGAACCTTAACCTTCCAAATATGTAACGATCTCGAGATTGGGCCAGAATTAATCAGATCCATGTAGAAAGATTTCACCGTAAACACCCCATTTCTAGCTAACTTCCAGCGCGTCGAATCAGGTTGGTCGGATAATTGAACATCTATCAATCTCCGGACCAAGTGCATCCAGGCAGTCCATCGCTCACCAACTAACGCACGTCTGAACTGAATATTCAAGGGAATCGATTGAAATATTGTGCCTACGTAATCCTCCTTACGTTGCACGATGTTATATAATGTGGGATATTGTATGGCTAGGGGCGTCTCTCCTAACCACGTATCTTTCCAAAATCTTGTTGACATCCCATTGCCAACCAAGAATTTGACCCTACGAAAGAACAAGTCTTTCGTTCGCATGAGTCCCTTCCAGAATGGCGAGTCAGTTGGTCTCACGGTGACCTGGGCGAGCGTTTTCGACTGTAAATACTTATTGCGTAGTATCTGTGCCCACATACCTTCCGGCGCTGTCTCTAACCTGTAGAGCCATTTACTCATAAGACATTTATTCTTGATTTCCAAGTTCTCAATACCAAGACCTCCTTGGTCCTTGGGTCGGCATAGAATATCCCATCGTGCGAGATGGTATTTCTTCTTGGCCTCATCTGACTGCCAGAAGAACCGAGATCTAAAGAAATCAAGTCTCTTCCGCACCCCTTTCGGTACTTCGAAGAAAGATAACAGGAACATCGGCATACTAGTAAGTACTGAGTTAATCAACACTAGCCGACCTCCATATGACATTAGCTTGCTCTTCGAGCAACTAAGCTTTTTTTCAATTCGATCTTCGATGCACTTCCATTCTTTATTAGATAACTTACGGTGATGAATCGGTATGCCCAAATAACTAAAAGGCAAAGCACCTAATTCACACCCAAACAATTGTCTATATGTGTCTTGCTCTTCTTTGGCCTTACCAAAGCAAAACAACTCGCTCTTGTGAAAGTTTATTTTTAAACCAGACAATTGTTCGAAGAGACATAATATGAGTTTCATATTTCGCGCTTTTGCAATGTCATGTTCCATGAACAGGATAGTATCGTCAGCGTACTGTAAAATGGAGACTCCCCCATCAACCAGATGAGGGACTAGCCCCTCCACTTGACCGTTTTGCTTGGCCCTGCCTATAAGAATGGTCAACATATCGGCCACTATATTAAATAGGAGAGGAGACATTGAATCCCCTTGTCTCAATCCCTTGTGTGTCGGAAAGTAGTGACGATATCATCGTTAACCTTGATTCCGACACTACCATTCTGGACTTGAGAACCCACTTGGTTCCGCCAAGCCTCACTAAATCCTTTCATGCGCATTGCCTGCTGAAGGAAAGGCCATTTAACTTTATCATATGCCTTCTCAAAATCCACTTTGAAGATAACCCCATCTAGCTTCTTCGAATGAATTTCATGCAGCGTTTCATGTAGGACGACAACCCCTTCAAGAATGTGTCTCCCAGGCATGAAAGCTGTCTGGCTCGGTTGCACCACCGAATGAGCAATCTGTGTCAATCTATTGGTGCCCACTTTCGTGAAGATTTTGAAACTCACGTTAAGAAGACATATTGGCTTGAATTGCTCGATCCGAACTGCCTCTTCTTTCTTTGGCAACAGCGTAATCGTGCCAAAGTTAAGATGGAACAGTTCTAAATGACCGTTAAAAAAGTCATGAAACATAGGCATAAGATCATCCTTAATAATATGCCAACATTTCCTATAGAATTCCGCAGGAAACCCATCTGGTCCCGGTGCTTTATTCGGTTTCATTTGTGAAATTGCATCCAGAACCTCTTTCTCAGTAAACGGTGCAGATAGAATATCATTCTCCTCTGCCCGAAGCTGAGGGATATCTCCAATAACAGATTCATTAAGGGACACCGTGCTTGCTTCCGGAGGCCCAAAAAGTTGTTTATAATAATTAGAGATATACGCTTTCAGATTCTCATGCCCCACAATTGTCCCTTCGTCCTGTTCAAGCTGGATTATTTTCTTCTTCCTATGTTTACCATTCGCAATCATATGAAAGAATTGTGTATTGTCATCCCCTTGGACAACCTTAAGCACCTTAGCACGCAATGCCCACTTGAGCTCCTCTTCTCTAAGAAGAGCTCGTAAGCGTTGCTCGGCTTCGGATTTCGAGCTCTGCTCAGCTACCGTAAGAAGGTTCACTTCAGCTTTTAAATCTAGAGCATCTATTAATTGGGTGAGTCGCTCTTTTTCTTGTCTGTAAATCCCACTCTCGTTTCTGGCCCAACCTCGTAAAAACTGTCTCAGATGTCTAATTTTATTTTGCCATCTCTCAATACTCGATCGTCCACTAACAGGCTTTGCCCATTCGCGTGCGATGATCTCCATGAAGTTTTCTTTCTCGAACCAGCCTAGTTCGAAAGAGAAAGCGTTCTTGTTCGCAATATGTGTAGCCTCTCCCGAGTCTACTAGTAATGGTGTGTGGTCTGAGATCGCCCTCTGCATCGCATGTACCGACACTAATGGGTACTTCTGTTCCCATTCCACACTAGCGAGCACCCTATCCAACTTCTCATATGTTGGAGTGGGCAATGTATTGCCCCATGTATATTGTCTACCTGTGAGCTCAATTTCTCTCAAACTAAGACTCTCAATAATCATGTTAAACATCATAGACCAACGTCCATCAAAGTTGTCATTGTTCTTTTCATCTCTCCTTCGAATTATGTTAAAATCCCCTCCGACTAGGATTGGAAGAGTCTCGTCCCCACAAATCCGCACCAAGTCGGCTAAAAAATCTGGTTTAAGTTCGGGTTGTGCTGCCCCATATACAGCTACGAGAGACCATCGAAAACCATCCAATTTCGATCTCACCCGAAACTTGACCGCAAAATCCCCCCGAACCACATTAATTACCTCAAGCGTTTCGCACCGAACCCCTAGCAATATCCCACCGGATCTTCCTCTAGGAGGTAAGCAATGCCAATCAAAATCAATTCCTCCGGATAAAGTTCCAAGGAACTGTGAGGTGAAATTATCCCGCCCTGTTTCTAGTAGAGCAATGAAATCTAATTTTTGCTCTATCGTTGTCTCTGCCAGGAACCTTCTTTTAGCCAAGTCAGCTAGACCTCTGCTATTCCAAAAGATTCCTTTCATAGATCATCGTGGAATTTTTTCTTAAGCTTAACCCTAGCACTTCTACGAACCGCCGAAGTAGGATATACTTTCCGTTTCCAGGGTCTCTTGGGCTTCTCCCCATCTCCCTTCTGGAATGTATGACCGGCAGAACTCGAGACGGTACCCTCCATCATTAGAGGCTCTACAATGTCCGCAGTCTCCGACCCCTCCTCACCTTCGGCCTCCGCATTAGGCAAGAGATTATTACAAATGTTTTCAAGATCTGCCATTCCTAATTTTTTCATGTCATCGTCATTCATTGGTCTGACTGATGCGAGATTCCGAATTAATTCAGAAGCCCTCTCCGCTTCTAAATCTAAAAGATCATTTAGCGATTTCGCAACCTCTTTCTCATTCGAACCCAAAGATATGCCTAAGTCGTTTGCCTTATCGATAATTTCATGATCAGTGAAATGCAAAATTGAACAACTCTTATCGAAAGACGTACCTGTAGTTGCCTCGACATCTCGAAGCTTGGCCGCCCTCATGGCGCGCCCTAACTGCAGGTCATCCGCATCTGGTTGTCCCTGGATCCGGTTGCTGACACGCCTGCCAGCCGTCACCGGATCCATGATCCCACCAAAAGCGATAAGCTCCTCCGTAGTCCTCTCCCGAGGTGTCTGCTCCCCGCTCCCACGCCCATCCCTCGTTGCCGGCGATGTTGGGTAAGGCGCGGTCGAGCGGGAACCGCCAACAGTAGCAACGGGAGAGCGAGACCGTGGAGCCACCTACTCTACAGTCCCACTCCCCGCCAACCTGTCATCGCGGCGTGGACTCGTCACTGGAGAAGATGAGCTGCGGGCCTCCTGCCCGTGCCCCAGTCCGTGCCGCCCGGTGCTGTCCCGCGGAGAGAGGTCGCCGCGGGCCTCCTGCCCGTGCCCCTCCCCAAGGTGTCTCGGGACCGCCGCGGGTGAGTTGGTGGTGCGGGCCTCTTGCCCACTACCCCGCTCACACGCGCCCGGCGAACCGGTGGCCGCCGTACTAACAGTCGGGGAGGCCCTCGGAGCGCTCCTCCCTGCTCCGCCCGGGGTGGTGGTAGAAGGTGAAGGAGGTGGAGAACAGGAACGGGCCTCCTGGTCGTCCGTCCCTCCGATCACCACCGCCTCAAGTCTCGGCGAAACCTTCAGCCCGGAGTCCGCCCTCTGAGATGAAGGTACCGTCGGCGACGCACAGTCAGGGAGCATCACCGGCGGTAGCTCAAGTTCCGCCGGATCGTCCGCCTCAACTCGGTTGCTCCATAACCGACTAGGCGCAGACCGCGCTCCAAAAGAACCAAACCGAAGTGTATTCATCGGAGTCGTGGAAGATGACGTCTCCTTGGCAGACTTATCCGCCTTATCCGACTGCGAATTCGGCCCCTTAGCCGGCTCCCGTGGTGTGCTCTCAGACCCCTTGTCCTGATTCCCGGGGGCTCCATCCCCCTCAGTCGTATCCATATCCTGATGCTCATCCCCCTCCTGAGGTATCGGTGTATCCTCAATCTCAATCTCTAGCACATATGTGACCCCGGCATGCGTCCACTTGACCACATCCGGCACGAACTCAAGACTGACTACACTGACCAGTAACCTCGCAGCTCCATGTGCTCGAGTGAAAGGCATGTCTACCTGTTCCATCTTACCAATGAGTGATCCCAAGCTCCAGGCTACCAAAAAGTGATTAAGCGGTTTGGGTGGTGCACCATAGAACCGCACCCAGACCTTCTCTAAAGGTGTACCCTTGGGCTCTTTCTGCTTCCACTCGTCAAAAGCCATGATAATGTTAGTATTCGGTACTCTGCACATGCCAAACTTAAGGATATGCAACTGATCCTCTTTAGTGGGGAAATCAACCTTGTAAGTCTGGTTCTCCAACTTGTCAAGATTCCACTAATAGTTGCCCAGTACCAACTCTCTCAACTGCCTCACAATCTGAGTCTCTGTCATGGACCCATTGGTAACCTTAACCACTACTGGAAAAGAGCTCTCCACCACGTGAGTCAGAGGTGTCACATCAGGTGACTCAAAAAACATTAACTCCTGACAGCATACTCCGTATATATTAACCCCTGGCTTAGGACCTGAAAGGAGCGGGCATTCACCGGACACATGCTGCGATCTGAGGCAGTAATCACATAGCTCATTAGTACACTCTGCGACAAAGTGTCCCGGCTCGCCACATCTATAGCAAGGCAGCTTCTTCTTCATAGCCCACTTCGAAAGCTTTTCACCGTCCGGTTTGTCCGAACCCTTGTCAGCCCCACCATCACCTGTCTTAGCAGCCCCAGAATTGGGTACCAGAATGTTAACCGCTGCCAGAGCCCGGACTGTGTCTACAGCCACCTCGGGTAAAGCAGGTGAAGCCGCCGCCGACGCTGCTGTCATATCCATCATCGCCACTTGGGGCGTCAGCGTCATCTCGATAGTCGGCGGTGGTGGAGGTGGGCGCGGTGGAGGTGGGCGCCGCCCTCCCCCTTTCCCGCCGCGGAAACGATGCCCACCCCGGAACCGGTCATTGGGGCCAGCGACACCTTCCACAAAATTTCCGGGCGGTCCCTGGAACCCGCGTCCCGGTCCGCCGCCATTGTACCCATTGAATCCTCGACCGCCACCAGAAGACGACCCACGGTGTTGTCCCTCGCCATAAACATCGTAGCCATCGTCACCCCACTGCCCGTATCGGTTGTAGCGGTGACCCTCTCTGCCATTGCCGCCGTGTCCAGCCCATCCCGGACCGGCATCGCGGCCACGTCCGACTGCTTGCGCTTTGGCCGCCGGCGGCGGGGCAGGCTCCTCCTGCTGCCGCACGTTAGCCCGTCCGGTAGCAGTTCTCGCCGGTGGCCCCAAAGCGGGCGGCCCCGTAGCGGGCGGCGGCCCCTGCCAAGGTGGCGGACCACCGCGCCCAGCCCCCGCAGCGGGCGGCGGCCCCTGCCTAGCAGGCGGCGGACCACCACGGCCTGCCATCACGCCGGCGCCGCAGGTAATTCTGACGGCTCTCCCAGCTCCTAGCGATGGAAACCCAGGAGGCCGAAAAACCCTAGAAGCACGATGCGACGATTCGGGGACCGGCGATTCAAGCAGAGACGCAGGGACGCGAGCGAGCACATGCGTGGCTTGGGCCTCCCCCTGGGCCTCATACCCAGTGTCCGGAGAGCCCACGACCAACGCCGTGTCCGACTCGCTTTCGCGGCCCAACAGCAAATTCAAGCGTGCCCATCTGGCCGCTCGAATTTCACTGGCCGCCCTCGCCACCGGTGGTGGCTGCGGCGGCGGCCCCGACGGCCGGCCTTTCTTCCCTTTCCTCTTCTTAGTAACTAGCGTCCATGCCTCCGGAATGAAATCGGACAAGGTAATCGGTGCACGGGTTACCTTCGGGATCGGCCCAATCCAGGGTTTCATGATCGGCTTCGGCTTCTTCTGAACCTTGAACCGTCGATCGGGTTCAGAAAATAACTCCGGCGGCTTCGCCGTCACCATATTCTCTGAAGCCTTGGAATCATCCCTCGGGGCATGCACGATCTCGATATCCTCATCGTCATCGCTCTCCACGAGGACCCAGAATCTTCCTCCCGGTCTTCCTTGTTTGGGCGTCGTCGTCAGATCGATGAGATCCGTCGCCTCCGGGACCTGCTCAACCTGCACGTAACGACCAACAACCACATCGTAAACATCAATCATGAAACGAAACCCTACCTCGATATGGGCGTCGTTCTGTAGGTAGTCGCCGGCCAGGATGTCGTTCTCCATGTCCAACAATGCCATCCATCGCGACGCTGGAGTGAAACGAAGACGTCCCACGATCCAGCCGCCGGAGTCCCTCACGTCGGTAAAATGGACTTCCCACTGACCCGATCTTGACCCCTCCATCCTCTGGATCTCGCCATCAGCGGCATCGCCGCGATCTGCGCCTAGCGGCCTCGCCTGCCCCTTCTTTCCTCCCGGCGGCGCCGCCGCAGAAAATGGTGGCGAGGAGCGGACCGCCGGCGGCGGCAAGGCTGCATGTACGTCCGACGAGGCGTGAGTCACCGGCGGCGTTGGGGATGCATGCGCGTCGGACGGACGTGGGTTGTCGCCCTCCTCGTGAACCATCCAGAGCCCCTAAAAATTGGGGGAGAATTTCACTGAAACAAGATCGTGAGTCCTTAGGAATTTAGGCCCGAGAAAGCATGAACGAACTATTAGGCTGGAAGGAGGAACCCACGTCAAATTCGCTGCGAGGGCTATAGAATTATTATTCGACGACAACTTCTCCAAACTTTCTAGGCCTGATAAATGACCATCATGTACGAAACCATCCAGGTTATTGTAGCCCAGGTCCAGGTGAGTTAGCTTTTTGAGCTCTCCTACCCATAGTGGCACAGGTCCAGTGAGCTTGTTACTACTGAGATCAAGGCTGGCCAGCTTGCTTAAGGGTTCTAGTTTGGTTGGTAGGCTTCCTGTCAAATTGCTGGAATATAGAGATAAGTGTGTAAACTTATCCCATGAACAACTAGGCAAGATCAGGAAAAATTCTGTTATGCTCCCATTGATGTTGTTGTCATCCATATATAATTCTTCCAAACTACATAGATTCTTCAGGTTTGATGGTATCATGCCCACAAGTTTATTGAATGATAAACCAAGCTTTATTATGGAGGTCATATTACCTATCTCATCTGGAAATTGGCCATATAAACCATTATATGAGATATCTAGATACTTGAGGCTAGTCAAACCCCAAAACCAGTTGGGTGTGATACGTGTATTGAAGTCATTGAAGGAAAGGTCAAGTGTTTCAAGAGAAGTCAGATTTGAAAGCTGAAGTGAAGTAGAGCTAGTTCTAAGACCGCAACTGGTGAGATGAAGAACTTTCAGAGATGGAAGCATGTTCAACACCGGAAGCCAGTGGGCAATTGCACTGAGGTTCACATTGCTCAGGTCCAGGTGCTCCAGGGAAGTTCACTGTGATAACCATGTGATATCTGTGGAGTATGTGTCATCGGCCCCGATGATATTAGAGGAGAGATTCAAGTATTGTAAGTTGGAGAGATTACCCAGCTGCGGTGGTATTCTTCCAATGAAGCCCGAGTATGATAGGTCGATATATCTCAACTTGTGGAGAGAACCCAGGAACTCCGGGACTTGCACTCCAAAGAACTCATTGCGGCTGAGGTTGAGATAACGTAGATGTCGTAGACCAAGCAATGAGGAGCTAATGTTGTCTGCTAGGACATGTGCCATCTCATCGCTGGGGTCAAAAAATTTGCCCAGGAGATTGAGCTTGACGACATGGCTGTTTCTTCTGCTGCAATGGACACCCTTCCATTTGCAGCAGTCATCACCCTTCCATGATGAAAGGAGGTTTGCAGGGTCCGAGAGGCCTGCTTTGAAGCTGACAAGTGCGGACCTCTCACTGGCGGTACACCTGGTGGATGTATCATTTAGATGGGAAGAGGATGATGATGAATCCGCAAAGCCCTTGCCTTGGGTGAACAACAGAAGGGCAGCTAATATCACTATGTGGATGTTGGAGAGTAGAAGCTTGTCCATTGGTGTTTCAAGGGGTGAAACAGACACCGGCGGGACCGAATTCTGTACATGGTCACTAAGTTTCCTCTCATTTTCTTCAAACAAACACACAATAGTCTCCAAGCAATTCCAAAAGACCGAGACCACTGACTTACTGTTGAGCACAGGAACGACGACCTGGGTCTGATAGACTTGGAATTCGACATCAAGATCGTTGGTTCCTCCGGCGCACCTCGCCGTATACGGCAGGATCTCCGCCCGTGTCCCCTGAGAAGAGAAGAGATGGGAAGGTGCAGCAAGTGAGTAAAAGTATGGGACCGTAGCACGAGATGGGAATGATCAAGACTAACTAACCAAGACCAAGACTTCTAGCCTCTCTGAACAGACATGATGGGTTGCATTCAGTGCTGAGAATGATCGATGAGATGCGGCAAAAAATTAGTTTGTCCGAAAAAGTCTGAACCTGTGCATTGTTTGTTTCCTCTAGTGAACAAATTGTGTCTGAGCCAGTGTAGCGCAGCAACTAGAAACCTTGAAATTTGCCCTGTATTTCTAAGCTATCACGCCATACATACCTCAAGCTCATGGAAGGATGCACATCGATCAGTTCTTGCTTAAATTTTCAGTAGTAGAGCAGAACGAATGAGCTCATCAAGCAAGCGCCATTTCTTTTGTGGTTGAATGGTCGCAACGTGCACAAAATCAATAAGAATGCAATTTCCATCCCACGCGCTGTAATCAAGTATGCTATCTACCCTGTAGTTTCCAAGCATGCAGAATGTTTTTTTTAAGGTCTAGGGGGGCTGAAACAGCCCACCTGAACATTTCATTAAACCGTGGTTCACACGGCTAAAGATGGTAGGAGCATTACAGGTAGGGGCGCACGCGAGGCGCAGAGATTCCACGGGGCGCCGCCCAAGCTAAAACAGACACAAAGCAAGAGGAAAACCGAAAGAGGAAGGGGGAGGTTAGCGAGAAGCGAACCAAACCACCCCCCCCCCCCCCCCCCCCCCCCGGGGCCAACACGAAAGCAGCCTCAGGAGAAACCTCGCAACACCGAAGCAAGAACCACCAGGGCGGTGGAGTCCACGGGGCCGGACACCAGCAAGCCAAGGGAAGTCGCCGGCACGGTCGAAAGGCACCGGACAGCCGAGACCGAGTGACAGCACCGGTGTGCCGTCGGCGAGACCGTAGAGTAGAGCGCAGCCAAGACCCCGCGACACCGATGTGCCGCCACAGATCGAAGGGCGACGCGCAGCCGAGGCCTCCCCAGAACTTTCCAAACGTTGGTGAACCACCAGCAAGCCGAGGATCGTCACCGGCACAGTCAAAAGGCATCGAACAGCCGAGATTGTGCAACGGCACCAGTGTGCCGTCCGCGAGACCGAAGAAACAGAGCGCAGCCGAGACCCCGCGACACCGATGTACCACCACAGGTCAAAGGATGACGCGTAGCCGAGGTCTTCCCAGGACAATCCAAACAGCCACCACGAACACGAACCGCCGGTGCCGAGCCCCAGGCTGGCTAGCAGGCAGGAGGCCAAGGTTGCCCCGCGCAGAATGAACCCCACGACGAAGCCTCCAGGGAGGAAGAACGACACAGATGCGCCGACATTACCGGATCCGGGAGCCCCAGATCAGAGATTTCTCCCGGGGTGCAGACTGCGAGTGGAGGGGGGACGCAGCACCAAAAGGATGCCTCCAGGAAGGGGCACGACGCCCACGGGCGCTGTCGTCCACAGGCCTTCGGCCAGCGATCCCGTCCCCACCTCCGAGTCGGGACAGGCCGGCCACACCACCACTGCAGCAAGACGGCAACGGACAGCGGCAAGAGCCTCGCACGCCGAGGAGCCGAGCTGCGAAGGGCCCGCTCGGGGGCCGTCCAGGGCTGCCAGACCCAGATCTACCGCAGAAACCCAAGGCCCGAACCACCAGACTGAGAACAGCCACACACGAGGGCCCACTACAGGAATCAGGTAATTTGCCGTCTGTGGAGTACACACGGCAAAGATTTTGCCGTCAGCAGCAAAGTCTGTCGGCAAAGAGTTAGTCGGCAAAGAGACTTTGTCGTCAGCTTTTCATCGGGCAGACGGCAAAGATTTTGCCGTCAGTCAAACTATGGCTTTGCCGTCAGCCGATTAATAACAGACAGCAAAGTGAGAATCTTTGCCGTCAGCCATACTCCATCTTTGCCGTCAGCCTCAAACCCACAGACGGCAAAGAATTTTTTTTGTTTTAAAAAAAACATGGCTTAAATCCATATATATATATATAAACATGGCTTAAATCCATATTTGCCATTTTTTTTTGCAATATTTTCAGGAATCCGAATACATATACAATTCAAATGAAACATGATAATTACAACCATGTTGGTGCATGCAATTCAATAAGACTTCCGAGTCGGTAGCCTAAGCATACCAGCACACTTCCTCTGTTTTCGAAATCCGAATGCAGAAATCCGAAATGCATAAGGTACAACAGTACAGATGGTCATAAGCTACAACTTGGCCCAACAACTGCGCCATCCACTTCAAATCAAACTAGTGATCCCTCGCAGAGATTCTGCCCCTCCATGAAATGCTCCCATCCATCACCGTGTATGCGGGTCCTTTTGCGGCCTTTCTTTAGGGCAGCAACAAATGTTTTTCCCCAAGCCTCAAGAGGCAGAGTTCCTCCAGTAGTATTGTTGAACTCAGTCCTTGCTTTGCAAGGGACAATCTGCGAAAACAGAAGAAGAAAAAAAGAGAGATGAGTGGCTAAACAAGACAAATAATAAAATAAATATACAGAGGGAATAAATACTGAATACTTACGGATGATAAAAAGAGAGATAAGTGGCTAAACAAGCACGATGACTAAGTAAAGGAACAATAAAAATGTACTGCACACTGAGACAAAACTAAATAAATGACTGAACAATGACTACTCAACATAGCAGAACTGAGAACTTAAAAATGATACAAGACTGAAAACACTGAAAATAGATAACTGAAGAAAACCGGTAACTAAGAAAATAGATAACTAATGAGAAATACTTGGTGGAGTACACACTAAATGCGAATATGAGATACACAAAACACCTATATATGTGTAGAAAAACTGAACCTTTGCACTTTGTTCCTATGTGTGAAACTTTGCTCTGGGTAGGTGGAAGAACAAATCATATTCAATGCAAAAACTGAACCTTTTCACTTTGTTTTAACTGAATTTATATGTGGAGAAAAACTGAACCTTTTCACTTTGTTTTAACTGAATTTATATGTGGAGAAAAACTGAACCCTTACACTTTGTTCCTATGTGTAAAAAATCTGCTCTGGATAGGTGGAAGAACAAATCATTTTCAGTGCAAAAACTGGACCTTTTCACTTTGTTTTAACTGAATTTATATGTGGAAAAAAACTGAATATGTGCCTGGGCATCCATCCAACGCAACAGAGAAAACAAATGCTTTAGACTTGGCCATCTTCAGCCATTAGAAAATATAAACATCAGTTTTTCAGTCGGTTAGCAATAAAAACAGCAGCTATATATGTTGTACATACATTCGAAAAAGAGCATTGTATGCGTACTGACTAAACAACATTGCAGAGAAGCTACCATGAGCAGAGATAACAGATCATGACACTAGCCCTAACCCTAGGAATCAAAGAATCAATCCCTAGTGAACCAATAGAGCATGACCCTAACCAACAGAGCATGACATCGCACACAGCCTGAAACCTTGCCACTGAAACTATAGCTAGCCTGGAAAAAAAACCTCATTTTGCAGCGACCCATCATGGCGCATCACCAACGGAGCACAAGGAAGGGGGTTTGGGGGGTTACCTGCCCTGACGTGATGCTGACGCCGGAGGTGTAGGCTGCAGGTCCCGGTGGTGAAGCTGGCGCGGATGAAGGCCGGAGGAGAGCGACCCTTGGTGCTGTCGGCCGACGGAGGTGAGGGAGATGCTGCGCCGGTGACCCACTGCGGCGTCTAGGGTTGGAGCCACCTGCGTCTGGGCGCTCGCGCCGCCATGGCTGTGGATCCGTTGATCCCGCCGCCGTGAGCTCCATGCTAAGAACACCAAACAAATCATATTTCAGTACCATCACAAACTAGTATTGTGAGACTTTATAAGGGGGCAACGGCAGGTTCCAGAAGCATTACGTTTGGTTCCATAACAAGCTTTAAAAAACAAAATACCCACAACCAAGGGTCCAATATTATGACCACAAATAAACACTACCCTAAAAACGTAGTGAAGCACTGCTACAAAATTATGCAAGCAAACTGCATCATCAAGTACAGCATGGCTAAATATTATCACTCTGAATTGCAGTAACTAATTCTATATTCTGTTGATCAATTTATAGTTAGGTGCAAAGAATTTGTCCATGATGAAATGATATGTGGCATGTTTAAATAATATGTACCTACTACAAAACATTTGTCCATGATGAAATGATCTATGCTTTATTCACTTGACTCATAATCTCACCATTAATACAATACATGCTCACATGTTTTTATTTTTACATCTGATACTACTTTTGCTCTGCTCGGTTACTCTGAACCACAAGATGATGGTTGTGATCTTGTACCAATATGTAAGCAAGCTGGTTATATATCAATCATGAAAAGGAAGATGTTCTGAATCAGCCCACTGAATAACTAGAAAAGAAAAGAAAGATGCCTCAAAAAAGACGTCACTAGCTGTTTCTTCATTGTTGGCTGTGATCTACTACCAAAGGAAATGAATTTGCACTCAGGTGATGCCTCTCTCTCGCTCGTTCGCACATGAACCTCTCTCTCTCTCTCTGTTGATGATCATGAGCACAATTTTGTAGAGTTCTAAACAGAATTTTCAGAGAATGGACAGTAACATATCTACAGGATCTGCCTATATGCAGAATATACACGCCCTGCACATCCACATAAGTAATATAGAAGTACTGGTCAGAATCTCACAGGAAGCACTACACATCCACCATCAAATAAGCATGAGTGCTATGGGAGGACACGAAAATACTAAATCAACAAGGAATTAACCATTCACACAGATCAGATGCATCAGAAGTAATTATACTAATAATCATGTTCTTAGGCATGTAACAGTAGCTACCTATATGTACCAAACCTAGACAAAGATCAAGTGTAGTACACGGTTCTTAATATCCTTGTTATAGTTAGCCATGTCAAAAAGAGAAAGAACCAGAAAATTAAATAGAACAGGACCAAGTGTATATCTTTGTTCTTATCCATCTTACATACACTTTAACAAGAAGCTATAGCATGACCAGAACCCTGTCCTGAGAGTATAAATCTCAAACAATAGCATGATAATGTCCATCCATCAATGTGTATGCCTAGTATATCAAGACAGTATATAAAGCACTACCCATCTTTGAATTGAAAAAAAAATATCTATTTACATATATTTGCTCGATTGAAGAACTAACCTGAAAATTTGCTAGCTGCAGGGGAAGGCAGGAAGGGTTGCAGGGTCTTACCGCCGTGGTGCTTCTGGTGGTGCAACGACGCCGGAGGTGGATGATGCTGCTGCTGGCCTTCACTCCCCACGCTGCTGCTGGTGATGGAAGGAGATCCCATCGCATCAGTGAAGGGGATGGAAGCGAAGGGAAGAAGAAATCGAAGAGGAGAGAGGGCCGGACCTGGATGGCGTCGGGGTAGTGGTGGAGCTGCGTCCCGGAGTAGTGGATGGTGTCGAGTCAGGGGAGGAAGTGGCCTTCCCGTCCGTGGCGTCCTGATGTGCGACCGACGACGGCGTGCTGCATCTGGGAGGGAGAGGGGACGTGGTGAGGAAGAGAGGGAGGGATGTGACGAGGAGGGGTGGAGGGACTCACCTGAGTCGCCGGAGCAACGCTGGAGCCATGCCGGTGACGCGGTGGCCCAAACCCTAGCCACTGGGTGGGTCGCGCGTGGCCGCAGGAGGACGCGCTCGTCAGATCTGAGCGGAGGAGATGGAGGAGCGGAGCGAGGGGATCATGTGGGCGTGCTGCGCGCCGTCGATTCCCACCAGAAGTCGCCGGAATCGGACGCCATAGGTGGCGGTGGCGGGGGTCGCGCGGGGAGCTGTTCTGTTCGGGTGGGTCGCGCGGGGGAATAGACGAGAGAGAGGGGGTTCTGTTCGGGGTGGGTGGGCTCTCTCTCTCTTTTTCTTCTTTTGGTGGGTGGGTGGTAGTGAGCTCTTTGCCGTCTGTGTTTTTTTTACAGACGGCAAAGTGAGCTCTTTGCCGTCTGTAAACAAAAAACAGATGGCAAAGTGAGCTCTTTGCCGTCAGTAAAATAAAACAGACGGCAAAGTGAGCTATTTGCCGTCAGTAAACAAATAACAGACGGCAAAGTGAGCTTTTTGTCGTCAGTAAAAAAAACAGACGGCAAAGAGGCTCCACAGACGGCAAATTAGTTGATTCCTGTAGTGGCCGGTGGCAGCGGATCTGGCAACCCGCAGGAAGGGCGCCCCACAAGCACGCCGCGTGAGAGAACATATGCCGGAGGAGGCAGAGAGCAAGGAGGAAGCACGCACGGGTGGGATCCCCGCCACCGTCGTCACCAGTCAGGGGCTTTGGCCCGATGGCGAACACCGGTGGTGGCGATGGGGAGGAGGGGATCTAGCGTCGCCTGAGTCGCCCTGCGTGAGCGACGCGAGGGCTGGGCGAAGGGCAGTGCCGAGCATGCAGAATGTGATCATCAAGCATATCCAAACGACCGAGAGTATTTTTTTTCCCTCTAAATGACCTTTACCACAGCTAAATTGAACCAGTGGCCTCTCCAAAATCTATATTGCAATTTTGGGATGTGGGTCGGAAATGTCCGTGGCGCCGAAATTCTCATGGCGGCGGCCATGCAAGAGGCACAGAGCACAAGTGGCGATCAGATTTGGCGGGAACGAGTTGGCGGCAGTCCGGTGAGAACGGCAGTGGTGGAAGGGACTGGCGGGACTGAAAGTTCCTTGGCGCCATTTTTTTTGGGATAGATGGTCCTCTATAATTTTCCCTCTTATTTTTTTAGAGGCATAGGGCACCTGCCCCGGCCACATTTTCATTGCTGAAAAAGAAACCACGAAACAGAGTTTTGGAGTCCGCGGGCACAGACGCCAGCCCAGCAGCAAAATATAAAAACTACAACATTCAGCTACCAAACATCATAATACCCCCCTCCTATCTCTACTCCTAATGGAGCAGTTGGTAGGCCGGTACTCTGGTTTTATTTTGGTACTCCGGTTTTATTTTCGTCCTACCTCCCACCACCCCCTCTCATTGGTTTTCTAATCCATTGGTTTATTTTTCTCTCCACTCTTTTCTTTCAAAAAATCAACACTTTCCTAACATACAAAAGATCACGGATCTAACTTTCCTAACTTATTCAAATCAACCGATCTCTATCATTAATGTAATTTGTTTTGAGAAACAAATAATTGATTTTCAGGAAACAAATAATCAATTTCAAATCCTAATCCTAACTTTCCTAAAGGAGCAGTCCGTATGTCGTCTCGTTCGTCTCCACCCCACCCATCGATCCAATGCCAGACTCCCCCACCGATTTTTTTCAGTGTTATTCTTGACCCCACCGATTTTTTTCACGTGACGCCCACTTCCATTGATTTTTCTCTCCTTCCCACGGTTTTTTACTCGGGCACCTCTCTCTCACGGTCTCACCTCTCCCACCCGCACGAGGGAGCCAGCCCTCCCACCATCAGGTAACCCTAGATGGCCGCCGCCGCCTACGTCGCCTCCCTCTCCTTTGACCCTCAGCCACCCAGCGTCGCTGCCATCATCTCCAGAAGCCTATCTATGCTCCAAATCTGTGCCACCTGCGCCTCCGATTCAGCCAAGCGTCGGTCATCTCCCGCTCCGTTCTCCACCCAGCACCTCCTCGTCGTTCCGCCCCTGTGCGCGCCCCGTGGCAAACCCTAGCGACCGTCACGGGCTTGCCGGCCTGGCCGCGTTGTGTGATGTTGGCGCTCCGCTCCACCGGCTCTGCTGCGCTCCGGTCTCCAACCGCCATTCCGAAGAACCCATCTCGCCGCCGGCACCATCCGCCATCCTCCAGCAAGCGTGTTGCTGTACGGCGAGGTCTTACTCTTACCGTCGGCAAGCTCCGCCCCTGAAGGTATACACAGAAACCCACGTCTCTCTCCCTGTCCCTCTGTTTCTGTTTGATCGGATGCGTATTTAGGTTCAGTTTTCAGCATGTTGATCTGATGCTTGTCCGTGCTAGGTGCAGCTGTAGCAGATGCAGCTAGACACTTTAATTTTGTGGTTCCAAAACTACACAAAAGTTGGGGAGAATGTGTACTACACAAAACTTGATTCGTTCTTTGATACAGAGTTTAGAGGACAGTATGCTGCATCACAATTTTGGTTCTTTTGTTGTTGCTTGTATATTAGGTGTATGTCTCAACTTTTACAGATCACTGGTTGCTGAACTAGGAATCAAGTTCCCCTGGTTAGTATTCATCAGTTCTTTCTACTTTTTGATGCGCCATCATTGTTTTTTCTTGCTTATTTTCTTTTTGTTCCATCTTAGATAGTTTTGCAGAACATGCACATGGGAAGGAGGAAGCATAAAGTGCGGGTCAAGGATCCGAGCAATGGAGCAGCAAAGTTACTCATCAATTTGATCTTGATCTCAATGGTTGGCCCTTCTTTTATGATATAGCCTAGCTCTCCATTTCATTAGAGGCCTTCCTACGTTTGGTTTTGTGCTACAATGGATCTTTTATTTATCAAGAACAAGATATATTTTGAATTTTCCAGTCAAGTGACACTAGTGCAGAATCCGCCTATAGTGCCGGTTCATAAGGGCTTTTAGTCCCGGTTCAGGAACCGGCACTAAAGGGTGGGGACTAAAGCCCCCCCCCCCCCCCCCCTTTAGTCCCGGTTCAACACGGCCCGGGATTAAAGGCCCACCACGTGGCACGAGCCGGCGCCGGGAGCTGGGGGACCTTTAGTCCCGGTTGGTTTTACCAACCGGGACTAAAAGGCACCACGTGGCACGAGCCCGCGCCGGGGGCTTGGTGGCCTTTAGTCCCGGTTGGTAATACCAACCGGGACTAAAAGGTATAGGGGTTTAGGGGTTTATTGTTTTTTTTTCCTTTTAATTTTGTGTTTTCCATTTAATTCTTTTTCATTTCAAACATATTTTACGCTACTACATACTGTACACGTTATGCATATATATATAAATAGAATTTCTCGTAGAACCGATCATATATATATCATCGAATTTCTCGTACGACCATTCACATACACACACACACATATATATATATATATATATATATATATATATATACAATTTGGTATATACAATTTCTCCTACAATTTGCGGATCATTACATGCAGGCATTACAGCTTGTAATGGAATTCTCCTTTGGGATCTATAACCTGGTCGAGCAAAAATCCCGCTATTTCCTCTTGAATTGCTCGTACACGATCCGTTGGTAGGAGCTTGCCCCGCATCTCCCACAGCTTTAAAGAAGGAGATCAAGATGAATATATTAGTTGTGTGTATATATATTAGATCATGATAAAAAAATTGTGGATAGTGTTCTGGTAAACGTACCCAACGTTGTCTTTCAGATTTTTCCATTTCGAACGTCATCATGCGAATGGTCTCGCAAACGTAGTATGCGCATAAATTATTCCCCGGCGCCTGGCTCAGCCACTTTACGAGAATAAAATTCAATCAGATAATAATTAATCAAGCATGATAATGGTATTGAAATTACAATTAATCAAGCTAGCTAGTACTCCCTCCGTCCGAAAAAGCTTGTCCCAAGCTTGTGCCTCAAATGGATGTATCTAGCTGACAAGCTTTTTCGGACGGAGGGAGTACTACTTAATTACCTTGGGTCGCACCCATTTCAGCCGTTCTTTCCATTCGCCGGAGACCTCTTTGATGAACTTTTGCCAAGCCTTGCCCGCCGGCAAAGAAAATGAATAAAGGAGTTATTAATTAGTTGATATCAGGAAATGAACTAAAGAGGCCGACATGGTGCGATAATGATTGAAATTACCTGTCGAACATCCCCTTCACGATTTCGTATTCGGATGGCTCTTTATATAGTGAGTCCAGTACTTGAACTTTTCCCTTGTCAACTTCAATGATTAACAAGATCCAGTGGAAACTGCATGCGCACATGTTTGTATAATTAAGCGGGCATGTGCATAACTCATCAACTACACTTATTAACATCTAGTAAGCAAACATAGAATTTGTAGTACAAGATATAGTAACACTCACCCGAAGTTGTAAGGAAGTAGTATTTCTGGTTGGGTGTTTAGTCGCTTCAAAAACTCTAGCAAGCTGATCTCTGTGTCTTCTCTCGACCATTCAATTGACCTTGTCTTTTGATTAATCGTATTTGGGTCAATGAACCTAATGCCATAGCGTCCAGCTTTTTCCATTTCATCAATCTTCATTCTGCATAATACCACAGAAAAGAATATAGTGAGGATAATTACAGGTAATGAACGAGCATAGCTAGCTAGAGACTTAAATTACAGAAAGAAATCACTTACAGACAATAGCAACTGACGATAGATTTGTCGAGTGCGTCTTGATTGAATAACTGAAACATCTCTTCAAACTCAACCCACAAATCTTTTGCATGGAAGTAATGCTTTTCCTTGACTTTCACCATGAGGGACTCTCGATCGGTCTTTGCTGCTTCTTGCATGTACCACTTATGCAAATTGTACATTCTCGTTGGTAGAAGCGGGACCTGCTCAGGCTTGACCAGAGGTTGGCCGCGGACATATTTCCATTTTAGTTCCTCCTCTTTAAACACGGGGAGTTCCTCGGTGCCTAGGAGTTGTTCAACAGTGATACCGGCCTCTTTAGCCTGCCTTTTATGATCGTCGGTTATTACCAGCTGATGGGCGGTACTCACATGTGTTTGTACAATGAGCGGGGGGATCGATTGCACTGCCTGTTCTCCCAGCCGGGGAACAGTTTTCCCGCTTTTTTTGCCAACTGCTTGGCTCGAGCTCGAGTTCGACTCCTTCTTTTGTTGTGCCTGATATGACTTCTTGATACAACGCTCATAGTCTGAGTCCGTATGCTTGATAGCCGGTTGAGCATTATCAATAAAGTGTTGTATGACATCCTCAGGTACTTTCTCCTTTGGCGACGGGGGCGGTTTCGGTCCAAAATGGGCCTTCAATTGGGCAGCCACTTCGGCTTTGCTTTCCTCCTCAGTCAGGTGGTAAGGCAATTTCGGAAGAGGCTTGAGGCTTGGAGCATATTTGTATTTCTTGCCTGTTGTACCGCTAGCCGCCGTAGCTGCGGCGCCTCTCTTCCGCTCTTGCCTAGGCGGCGGAGCCCGCTGAGGCGGCGGAGATGGCTGACGCGGTGCCGGACTTGGAGGCGGAGGAGTCGGCTGACGCGGTGCCGGACTTGGAGGAGGAGGAGTCGGCTGACGCGGTGCCGGACTTGGAGGAGGAGGAGTCGGCTGACGCGGTGCCGGACTTGGAGGAGGAGGAGTCGACTGACGCGGCGGCGGACTTGTTGCAGCAGGAGTCGGTGGCCTTGGAAAGACGATGCAATCCTTCTTCCATAGAATGATACGATGTATGGCCTCTCCCAGTGTGCTCTCCTCGTCACCTCCAGGAATGTCAAGCTGTAGCTCGTAATATCCTGACATCACTTCATCAACCCCGACACGAGCATAGCCAGCTGGAATCGGATTGCAATGGAAGGTTGCTTCAGGGGGATTTGTTAAAGCATAGCCGTCCGCCACCTTCATGGATAGGTTCTTCACTTTCATGTGTAGCTCACAAGTAGTCCTATCTTTGATATCATCCACAGGGTATCTAGCCAGCAGTGCATCATCGGCCGGGGTGGAACCCACGCTGCTTCTCGGCATAGATGGGACGGTGCTATCCAATGCTGGATCAATCTGCTCCTGCTGCCGCTGAGACGCCCTTTCCTGGCTAAGTGAGTCGATCTGCTCCTGCTGCCGCTTGAAAGCGCGTTCCAACTCCAAGTGACTAGAGTATAGGCCTTGAAGGAGGAGTGAACAGTAACTCGGTGAACAGTATGGTGCCACTTCTTTTTCGCAGCATTAATCTTGTTTTGTCTCGACCGTTCCTGAGCTAGTTCCGATTCCTTGAACTTCACGAAATCGTCCTAGTGATCTTTTGCCTTCTCCAGTGTTCTATTGAATTCTGGAGTCCGCTTTCTTGCTCTGACGTACGCGGCCCATATATTTTTCTTGTGGTTGTTGAATGCTATCGCCATCTTCTTAAGAGCACTCTTCCTGACTTTCGCCAGATCTGCATCTGTCAAATGATCTGGTAGGGTGAAATGTGACATGAGCGATTCCCAAAGCAGATCTTTTGCTCTTTCGTCGACAAAAGTAACTCCTGGATCTCCCTTTGCTGGCTTTTTCCATTCTTGAACGGAGATCGGGATTTGGTCCCTGACAATAACTCCGCATTGACGAGTGAACTTGGTCGCATTCTTCTTAGGTTCAAGCGGTTCGCCATTTGATTTGATGGCATCCATGTTGTACTTTACGCCAGCCTGCAACCTTTTGGCCGGGCCTCGAACTGCCCTGCCGCTTGTAGAAGATTTACTCGATCCGGAGGGCTAAAAGAAGAAAGATCGATTCGTTAATATATACAAATCAATTAATACATGTAATGATCACCGGATGGCTTATATAATAAATATACCTCTAGCTCGCCGGTCTTTGTTATTTGAAGAACATTTCCTTCGTCATCATTGTTGTCGCCTTCATCTATTCGTTCGTCTTCATCAAACATCATACCCTCACCCGAAGGGTTCAGATATTGCGAGCCGTCATCATGATCATCTGGGATCGGGGAGCGTATGATGTTGAACAGAGCATCTTCTCCTTCTCTGCCGGTATTATCCATAGCTTTTATTTAACTAATCCAGAAGAAAGATAAAATAATTTAGTATTCAAATTAGAATGCATGCAATCAATAATGAAAAACTGAATCATAGTAGATAATATGCATCTCGAATAATCCAGATAATATGCATCATCGAATATAATCTCGAATACATCGTCTCGAATATTATCGAATAATATAATCTCGAATACATCGTCTCGAATATAATCTCGAATACATCTCGAGTATTATCACTAATACATCTCGAATATTATCATATATATATATATATAACATCACTAGCTAATACAGATTGAATATTATCGAAGAATCTAGTTCACTCGCGGTTCCTGAGGCGCGGGCGGTGGACACCCAAAGAGAAGGAACCATCACAGGATCATAGCTCGGGTGAGATCCCTGAAGAACCTGCCAGGTATTGGAGAACCTGACGTCCAACGCATCCATGTAGCGACGGACGTGCTCGTCCTCCTCCCTGACACGGCGACGTACCACCTCCGGCGGGGCCGGCTGCCTCCGCACTGAAAGTGGCCCACGCGAACGCCACCAAAGAAGCTCCGGGTCGACGACGGGACCCGGGGACGGGTTCCTCACCAAGCTGCGCGCCCCTGAAGGTAGCACCTCCCAGTGCCAGCCCGGCAGAGCCCAGTCCCGAACGTGGCGCCTCTGAAGCAGGACGTCGTCGCGAACGAGTCGACGACGAGGATGCGGGCCGGGCATCGTTGACATCGAGAACAAATTCTATGCAAATTTAACATTTTTTAAATGCTTGATTGTGATTTCTTATATACGAGGAACCTTCAGAATCATAACGGATTCTCTTAACCTTTAAGGGATTTAACAAAATGGCGCCATTGTGGATGTGCAGAAAATGGTCCATATTTTTCCTGATCTCATCTACCCTTCTATATGTCACGTTGTCTAGTGTCAAAGGATTCAAGAAAACCATGGCTTCATCATTAGCCGGAAGTAACAGGCGCATGATGGTACGAAGCTGTCCAAAGTTGTTTTGGAACGGAGTCCTGGATAGGATAATTAGCTTTTTGGTATGAAGTTCAGCAAGAGCCTTCCGAATATCGCTATTTGGAAGGCCTTTGCTGAACTTCGTACCAAAAAGCTAATTATTCTATCAAGAACTCCGTTCGAAAACAACTTTGAAAAACTTCATACCATCATGCGCCTGTTACTTCTGGCTAATTATAAAGCCATGAATTTATTCAATACTTTGACACTAGACAAAACGTGACATATAGAAGGATAGATGCATGAGATCAGAAAAAAAATTGGATCAACTTGTGCACATCCATAATGGGGGCATTCTTGATAAATCCCTTAAAGGACTAAGAGAATCTATTATATACATACATATACTAATTACAAATACATAACAAACTTTTGCAAATACAACATTAAAATATGCAACTTTTGCAAATACTAATTGCTATACATTGGATCAAATGTCAAAATTCCTCAACGTTTTTATATCTAACATTTATCTAGCTATAACTAAAAGTATAAAAAACTAAAAAACATTCATCTAACATTTATATATCTAACACTTCATCTAACATTTCTATAACTAAAAGTATAAAAAACTAAGAAACAGAAAAACAGAAAATAAGAATATGTGTGTGTGTGTGTGTGTGTGTGTGTGTGTTCATGCATGTGTGTCTGTGTGCGGGCTCGATGGGAGGGGCGGCCATGGCGGCAGGGGCTCACAGCGGGGCGACGGCCGGCGAGGCGAGGCGAGTCGTCGGCGACGGCGACGGCGACGGCGACGGCGACGGCGCGCGAGGTCGAGGAGGGGCGGCGGGACGGCGTGTCGGGGCAGGCGGGCGCGGGCGCGGCATGGGCGGCGCGTCGGGGGCGGCGACGGCGTCGGGGCAGGCGGGCACTGGCGCGGCATGGGCGGCGCGTCGGGGGCGGCGAAGGCGTGGGCGGCGCGTCGGGGGCGGCGACGGCGTCGGGGCAGGCGGTGCGTCGGGGGCGGCGATCTCCTCTGTGTAGTGGTCGAAAGCAGGGAAAAACTGAAAAAATTTCAAGTGTTGTATATATATGCGGAGGCCTTTAGTCCCGGTTGGAGGCACCAACCGCGACTAAAGGTCAATTTTTGCCAGGCCAAGCGGCGGGAAGCCAGACCTTTAGTCGCGGTTGGTGCCTCCAACCGGGACTAAAGGCCCCCCTTTAGTTGCGGTTGGAGCCACCAACCGCGACTAAAGGTCTCATGCTGCCACAGCCGCGGTGCAGGAAGTTTAGTCCCACCTCGCCCAGCGAAGGGCAGCCGCACTGGTTTATAAGCCCCGCCGTGGCTGCTCCTTCAAACTCCTCTCTAAAGCAGGCCTTCCGGGCATACCACACCTTCGCTGCCCTGTTGGGCCTACTGGGCCTGGCGGGCCTGCATCCTGGCCCACTAGAGGTTGGGTTTCTAGTCGTATGCAGGCCGTGGTGGCCCAGTAGGCGGGCTTTTTTTTAATTTATTTATTTTTCATTTTTTTCTGCTTTATTTATTTTCTTTTGTTTCTGAGTTGTTTTTTGCTTTATTTAGAGTTTCTTTGTGAATCTTTTTGCTTTAGGTAAAAAAAAATATAAACTTTCTGTTAGTGCCAGTAGTTTTCAAATTTGGATAGTTTAAATTTGAATTATTTAAATTTTGTGTGAATCACTAGTTTGTGAATAACTTTACTTTAAAAATAGATTTTTCAGTGATTCTTTTTTCCGCTGTTTAATATTAGTGTGTTTTATCATTATATTCAAATTGGTAATTCTTAGGTTATTTAAAAAAATAAAATGCCTTTGTAACAGATGAGTTTTCGTCCGAAAGCCTGATACTTCGAAAGAGATTGTCCATTTTGTACATGAAGTGCATCCAGTTTTTGCCGTAACCCTCTCAACTTTTTAGCACATGCTATGTGGGTGAAATGATGATACCATGCCAACTTTTAACCTTTTCAGAGTTCATTTGTAGTGCTTTTCAATTTCAGGGTCATTTAGCTCAAAAAAAATCAGTAAATGCATGAAATAATTTGTTTGGACATAATATTTCTTCGCGTTTCAAATGCCAAAACACATAAGTACCCTAACTATTACAAAGATTACCTCTGGTTTGTCCGAAGTGGGACTTTCCAGATATATAAGTCCGGAAACTCACTAGAGAAGAAAGTAATGACAGTGAAGCCGGTCACATCCCAGAGTGGGATCTTTGGGTACAAAACTTTTTCTTCGCGTGTGTCCCTTTGCGCCGTAACCATGGACAATCTTCATCGTTTAACTGGATGATCGGGTCAATATTCACTGTGAAGGGAGCAATTTCATGAAACTTTTCATAATCTTCTGACATGTCTGTCTTGTCCTCCACTCCCACGATGTTTCTTTTCCCTGAAAGAACTATGTGGCGCTTTGGCTCATCGTATGATGTATTCGCTTCCTTATCTTTTCTTTTTCTCGGCTTGGTAGACATGTCCTTCACATAAAAAACCTGCGCCACATCATTGGCTAGGACGAATGGTTCGTCTGCGTACCCAAGATTGTTGAGATCCACTGTTGTCATTCCGTACTGTGGGTCTTCCTTTACCCCGCCTCCTGTCAGATTGACCCATTTGCACGGAAACAAAGGGACCTTCAAACCACGTCCATAGTCAAGTTCCCATATCTCCTCTATGTAACCATAATATGTGTCCTTTGGCCTATTGGTGTTTGCTGCATCAATGCGGACACCACTGTTTTGGTTGGTGCTCTTTTTATCTTGGGCGATCGTATAAAATGTATTCCCATTTATCTCGTACCCTTTGAAAGTCAATATAGTCGAAGATGGTAACTTGGACAGCAAGTACAGCTCATCTGCAACAGTGTCGTCATGCATGAGACGTGTCTACAACCAACCGGCGAAAGTCCCCGTTTGTTCATGTGTAATCCAGTCGTCAGACTGCTCCGGGTGTTTGGAGCGTAGAATATTCTTGTGTTCCTCGATATACGGAGCCACCAAGGCGGAACTTTGTAGAACTGTGTAGTGTGCTTGCGCCCAAGAATGCCCGTCATGGCATATTACTGAATTCTTTCCTAGCGTGCCTTTTCCACCCAGTCTGCCCTCATGCCGCGATTCAGGAACACCAATCGGCTTAAGGTCAGGAATAAAATCAACACAAAACTCAATGACCTCCTCTGTTTCATGGCCCTTGGAGATGCTTCCTTCTGGCCTAGCACGGTTATGAACATATTTATTTAAGACTCCCATGAACCTCTCAAAGGGGAACATATTGTGTATAAACACAGGACTCAGAATGGCAATCTCTTCGACTAGGTGAACTAGGACGTGCGTCATGATATTGAAGAAGCATGGTGGGAACACCAACTCGAAACTGACAAGACATTGCACCAAATCATTCTCTAACATTGGTATGATTTCTGGATCAATTACCTTCTGAGAGATTGCATTGAGGAATGCACATAGCTTCACAATGGCTAATCGAACGTTTTCCGGTAGAAGCCCCCTCAATGCAACTGGAAGCAGTTGCGTCATAATCACGTGGCAGTCATGAGACTTTAGGTTCTGGAATTTTTTCTCTGCCATATTTATTATTCCCTTTATATTCGACGAGAAGCCAGACGGGACCTTCAGGCATTCGAAGAAGATTTCCTTCTCTTCTTTGGTAAGAGCGTAGCTGGCATGACCCTGATACTGCTTTGGATCCATGCCGTCTTTTCCGTGCATACGTTGCTGGTCCTCCCGTGCCTCCGGTGTATCTTTTGTCTTCCCATACACGCCCAAGAAGCCTAGCAGGTTCACGCAAAGATTCTTCGTCACGTGCATCACGTCGATTGCAGAGCGGACCTCTAGGTCTTTCCAATAGGGTAGGTCCCAAAATATAGATTTCTTCTTCCACATGGGTGCGCGTCCGTTAGCGTCATTCGGAACAGATTGTCCGCCAGGACCCTTTCCAAAGATTACTTTTAAATCCTTGACCATATCAAGTATATCATCACCAGTATGGTGGCGAGGCTTCTTCCGGTGATCTGCCTCACCTTTGAAATGCTTGCCTTTCTTTCTTACGGGATGCCTGCTCGGAAGAAATCGACGATGTCCCAGGTACACATTCTTCTTACATTTATCCAAATATATACTGTCGGTATCATCTAAACAGTGCGTGCATGTGTGGTATCCCTTGTTTGTCTGTCCTGAAAGGTTACTGAGAGCAGGCCAATCATTGATGGTTACAAACAGCAACGCTCGCAGGTCAAATTCCTGCTGTTTGTGCTCATCCCACGCACGTACACCTTCTATACTCCACAGCTCTAAAAGTTCTTCAACTAATGGCCTTAGGTACACATCAATGTCGTTGCCGGGTTGCTTGGGGCCTTGGATGAGCACTGGCATCATAATGAACTTCCGCTTCATGCACAACCAAGGAGGAAGGTTATAGATACATAGAGTCACAGGCCATGTGCTATGATTGCTGCTCTGCTCCCCAAAAGGATTAATGCCATCTACACTTAAACCAAACCATACGTTCCTTGCGTCATCTGTAAAGTCCTTCCACTTTCTCTCAATTTTTCTCCACTGCGATCCGTCAACGGGTACTCTCAACTTCCCGTCTTTATTACGGTCTTCTTTGTGCCATCGCATCAACTTGGCATGCTCTTTGTTTTGGAACAAACGTTTCAACCGTGGTATTATAGGAGCATACCACATCACCTTGGCAGGAATCTTCTTCCTGGGGCGCTCGCCCTCAACATCACCAGGGTCATCATGGCTGATCTTATAGCGCAATGCACCGCATACTGGGCATGCATTCAAATCCTCGTACTCACCGCGGTAGAGGATGCAGTCATTAGGGCATGCATGTATCTTCTGCACCTCTAATCCTAGAGGGCAGACAACCTTCTTTGCTTCGTACGTACTATCGGGCAATTCGTTGTCCTTTGGAAGCTTCTTCTTTAACATTATCAGCAACTTTTCAAATCCCTTGTCAGATACACCATTCTCTGCCTTCCATTGCAGCAATTCCAGTGTGGTACCCAGCTTTTTCTTGTCATCTTCGCAATTTGGGTACAACAATTTCTTGTGATCCTCTAACATGCGCTGCAACTTCAGCTTCTCCTTTTCACTTGCGCAGTTTCTCTTTGCATCGGCAATGGCCCGACCAAGATCATCAGCAGGCTCATCTGATGCCTCTTCTTCAGCTTCTTCCCGCATTGCCGGCTCAGCTTCTTCCCCCATTGTTGTACCATCGTATTCAGGGAACCCATGGCCAGGATAGCTGTCGTCATCCTCTTCTTCTTCAGTCGCTTCCATTAGGACCCCTCTTTCTCCGTGCTTGGTCCAACAGTTATAGCCGGACATGAAACCGGACTCAAACAGGTGGACGTGAATGGTTCTTGAGTTAGAGTAATTTCGATCATTCTTACAGCCAGCACATGGACAATACATAAAACCATCCGCCCGCTTGTTTGCCTCAGCCGCAACCAGAAAAGTACGCACGCCATTAATGAACTGGGGAGAGCATCGGTCATCGTACATCCATTGCCGGCTCATCTTCATTACACAACACCGAAAAGACCAAATTAATACAAGTTCATACATAAAGTTCATACACACTTGTTCTCATAAAATAACATACAAACTCTCTAGCTAAAGCATTTAAATGCAACAACAAATGCGATCAAGATCGCAACTAAGGTAACAATTGATCCAACAGCATAGTGATACCAAGCCTCACTATCAATGGCATATTTTTAAAATTTTCTAATCTTCAAGCGCATTGCATCCATCTTGATCTTCTGATCATCGACGACATCGGCAACATACAACTCCAGTTTCATCTTCTCTTCTTCAATTCTTTTCAATTTTTCTTTCAAATACTCGTTTTCTTTTTCAACTAAATTTAACCTCTCGACAAGAGGGTCGGTTGCAATTTCCGGTTCACATACCTCCTAGATAAAAATATCTATGTCAACTTGATGGGCATAATTTGTCATAAACACGAAATGCAACAAATAGTTATAAAAAAGAATATACCACATCCGAATCATAAACCGGACGAGGGCCGACGGGGACGGATATCAAAGTCATGGCACTATGTATAACAAACAACGTACGGGTAAGAAAATTATACAAGTAACTATATATCTAAATCACACGAACATGATTTTTTTTTTATAAAAAAGATAAGAACAAGAGGCTCACCAAGGTGGTGCCGGCGATGGGTCGGTGCGGGCGATCGACGGTGGTTAGGACGGGGATGGGAAGGCACTAAGTAAACCACACCTACATATACAAACTAAGAGTTAATTTGAGCTCAAATTGCATATAAATCAAATAAACTACCACATATAATTACTCCCAAACTAAAACCCACAAATCACTATACTTATAGAGCATTGCAAGAGCTAATCTACCAATGAGAGATGAAAGGACAAAGTTGCTAACCTTTGTGATCACTTGGATGGATGGGGGGCCTTCAAATCTTGACAAATTTTGGGCAAAATGAAGGATGAGCTCGAGCTTTGGGGAAGAACAGAGAGGAGAGGAAAAGAGGAAGAACAGAGAGCTCGATCGCGGGCTGGACGGGTTTATATAGGAAAACCTTTAATCCCGGTTCATGACACAAACCGGGACTAAATGTGAGCTTCTAGTACCGGTTCGTGCCACGAACCAGGCCTAAAGGGATTGGTGGGGCCCCAGCCTAACACCAGCCTGCCACCACCTCTTTAGTCCCGGTTCGTGGCACGAACCGGTACTAGAGGTTCAACACGAACCGGGACTAATGATGCCCGCTCGCCTAGCCGTTGGAACCGGCACTAATGGTCACATTAGTGCCGGTCCGTTTACAAACCGGGACTAATGTATCTCACGTAAAGTAGTTTTTCTACTAGTGTGAATGTTTTAATGTCGCTGGATTCATTTTTTGGAGCTGGATGCACTGGTAAGATCGCCATGCACTTCTTTTTCTTTTGCTGAACAATTCATGATCACCACAGTACTGAACTCTTTTTTGAACAGAAGCCACCTGAACTTAGTTTGAGCTCTCATGTTGTTAAATGAAGCATGATTTTTAGTAAGCTGAACAAGGTTTCTGATTCCCTAACTTAACAGGAAATTTTCAGTTCTGTTTGTATTGTTCCAATCAGTTTTTTTACACTATTATGTAATCGGCATGCTTATATATCAAGTGATTACAGCATCCTGATTATTTTTGTCACGACTCTTTCCCTTATCAGATTGCTGATCCACGGTCTTCGTGCAGATTTCAATGCTGACTTGAATCCTGTTAGGAGTTGATCAAGATAACCCGCTGTATTGTGATGCAATGACTGATTAATTTGAGAGAGAGAGAGAGAGAATGGTGTGGAATCAAAAGTAACGAGGTGTGGTGTTCCAACTATAAATGCCTAAATTGTCTTTAGTATATGTCCATATAACGAAAATGGCGGCATTCCAACTATTGAATCTTGGATCAAGTGGTTGTTGTTAAATTAATTATTATTGTAGCTATAATATGGTTTGAGCCGAGGGCTGCTTACAATTTTTACTGCTACTAATTTGCACTTCTACTAGATTCATTTTTTCACATGAGTTAGTTTAGAGCAGGGTATTTGGTAAATGCGTTTAGATCACTTTTCTATCTGAGAGTATTTTTTGTGTGTGTGTGTTAGATGGTTTGACAAGTACCAAAGATTGATCCCAAGCAGAACTACAACCTATCCATGGATTACCTGCAGGCCCGCATTCTAACCAACAACATTGGGCAACCTCGACATCACCAGCGACTACACAGAGGCTGTGAAGAAGTTTGGATACGAGATTGATGGCGTAGCTGGACGGGTGAGCAAGCTTTGTTATAAGTGACTCGTACACTTGGGACTAACACTATTTAATTGATGCTTTGTTTGATTGTGAAATCGTCTGATTGAAGTACTAAGTATTGTTTGGATTTTGTAGAAGTGATTCACATATTTGGTTGGGTGGCTTAGAATTTTTTTAACCACTATTTAACCAAACAAAAAATATATAAATCTTAGAGCATGCACTATGCGAGAGAACAACTTTAGTATTATATCTGAAGCGATAAGTTTATCTTGATTAATGTTGTACCCCTGTTGAAAGTACTTTTTGCGTGTCTTAGAACTCAGCCAGTTAGTATGAATATTTCTAGAAACAATTTTATACCTAAATACACAGGGTGGTTGCAGATTATTGGTAAATAGGAACTGGAAATTAGTTGTTTACTATATCACTGTGAGCAGATCCTTAGGGTCTACAAGTTTGGACATACTTTGTCCTCTATTAAGCACCATCACTTAATATGAACTTAGATTTGTTACTCGAAGCTGAATTATGGGTTCATGGAATGCAAATGAAGCTTAAGATTGACTTGACGTACCATCCCTACATGTGCATAACATTCCACACAATTTTTTTTATCTAGAAATCCATAATAACTAACTATGTTATTTAACACTTTTGAGAACTTTAGCCTCTCGGAGATTGTCAGGCATGACATTGTATACCCAATCAAAAATTTCAGCCACGTCGAGAGTTCGCCAGATAGAACATAGGTCTACTGTAGATAAAATATTGATTAATAGCTCGCTTGAACAACATTCCATTTTTGTGGCTTAATTCTACAGATCTTTTTTGTAGTGGTAAACTGGCACTTCGAACAAAAGAACATGCTCGCTAGGCCTTTTCAGTGCACTCTTTCCATTTTCAGTCTATACTATCATGTCTTGGTAACGTCATGATTGTTTTGTTACATGCTCTCTTTATTTAAGCATGTACGAATGTTCATGCATGAAAGATGAAACTACATAACCAAGTATTGCTATATTTAGTGATGCTTTCATTAAAGTTCTTGTACATCAGACTGCACCGTTACCACATGCTTGGTATTTATCATGTGGTCATTGGAAATGGGTCAGAGGAGAAGTTCTGAACGCTTTAGCCTAGCTATGATGTGCCATGGGATGTAGGTGCCATCGATGGAAACCATGGTGTATGCGACTTCAAGTACGTTCTAATCTTGTTCACTGCTTTGTGGTCATGTACTCTTGTTTATGTGGTTTCTGAATTTTTTTTTTCTGATGTGGCCTTGAGGTGCAGGAAGCTGGAGTCTGAGGAGAGAGAATCGGTCAAGTTCTTGCTGGAGAGGGAGGTGGATGCGGACCGGGCAGAGTTCTTGCATGGGACCTGTGCTAGAATACTTGTATGTATTTTATTGCGGCCAGAACTGTATGTGGTTTTGAAGGATATACTGTCCAAGTGTAAGAGCCTCTTTCACTGATAGGAGTTTCTTAGAAATTTGGAGTTTCTTTATATAGTCCATTACTTAGAAAAACTTTCTTTCAGTTTGTAGGATTGAAAACTACATATTTTATTTATGATCTAGTTAGCATGCAATTCTGAATAAAAATTATATTGGCACACACCTCATAAAAAAAATTCTTTAGCAAACTGCCTGCATTTTTCTAACCCTATCCTAGCTACTATCACTATAGTGGAAAATAGCTACGCTACTTGACATAGCTCGCCGTCAACTATAGCTTTTACTGTAATAGAGATCCATTCCTATATTTTACTCATATGCATGGTTGAGTAGTAGTACTTGTGATATGTGAGCCGTGCAGTGAAACATGGTTGATATGGCTTCGCGATGGCGCTTGCGGAGAAGATATCAATGGCGGCAGAGGACATGTTATAGAAGATGTTGAGGGCGGGGAGGGAGGAAATAGCCAAATGGGGTTCCTCGGTACCAGCGAGAAGGAGGCCGATGGGTTCCCTTGGAGCAATGCGATGTTGCGCGATTCATTCATTCATTTGATCCTTCCTTATTCCACTTTCATCAGATCTACAAACCACAGTTGTTCTTTCTTCAATAGAACACGATCTAGGGCATAAATTTCATGCCCCGAGTTTGGCTTATTTAATTTAGTATGACACAACATTTAGTTGTTAATAATGATACAAATTCAGATTTGTAAATGCAACATTATCTTCCATGTGTATGGATTGAATAAAATTTTATGCCAAGTTGAAATAACATTCTCTTCCATGCAAGTGGGAATAACATTATCTTCCATGTATAGGTTTGCTATAAGTGTAGGACATGATTTTCTCATTGGAGAATCTACTAGATGGAGTGGTCGTTGTTGATATACTTGTGAAAGTTGGCATGATCTTACCATGAACCAACTCACAATTCTATCTCCAGTAGTACTTTATTCATTTAACTAGCTTTTTCAGCGAAAATAGTAGTTTAAAAGCCTACCGGGCAAATATTTACAAGGATTACATATATGCAATTTACATGGGGCTACCTAATGTTAGAGATCCAGAAAGGTTGAAGTTGTGCGCAATGGTCGCTGGAGTGGTTACTATGCTGAGGGCAAAACCTATTGTTAAACAATATCATGTTATTCATTATTGTTGAACTTATATTATCACATTCAATGAGATTGCCTAATACTTAATTGTTGTGTTTCTAATTAAAGCACACATTGTGACTATCTTCCAGTAGGGTGTTGTTTAATCAAGCTACTACAGTTGCACCCGAGATGAGGGGATGATAAATGGAAGATGTTGATTATAAAACTTTACAACTTAGATATTGTTCATGAAAACATCGAGTAATTATAAGTATCATTTACGATCACCAACGATCATATCGGGTGACTATTTCAAAGAAGAAATATCCTAGAAGTTGAGCGTAGCTGGAGGGGCCTTGATCCTTTTGAGCCAAGAAAAGTAGATGAGGTCTGTCGAAAATTTTGTGAGCTATGAATAGTTGATGCGGAACCCCGCAAAAAAAAAGTAGATGCGGAAGGGTTGAAATATTTTGTGTTGCCATGGTTCCATACCTAATTTTATATGAAATAGTTTTTCAGGCAATTGCATAATGCAATCAAGTTTCTGGTTGTAGTAGATTGGAACATTTGTTTGAAGGGATAATAACAATGGACATGCATCATATGAGACAGTCGGTCTTAAGGATAAAAAGGCATCCAAGTGCTATCCTGTTTTTGTACCACTTACTTTATTTTGTATGTAAGATCTGATAAGTCTTTCTATGTATATGTCGCGGAATTACATTTTCTTATTGAAATACATTGTGGATTCCAATTATTTTTTGTCTATTACTAGCTATCTTTTCTAGACATGTAAAATTCATGCATTATGTTAACATATGGAACCAGTAAAAAAATTAAAACATTTGTAATCAGTAATTTTTTTTAAAAGCCCGTAGCAACGCACGGGCATTCTTTTTTTTTGAACACAGTACAGACGCAAGCGCTCACATACACGCGCATACACTCACCCCTATGAACGTACACACGCACACCCTACCCCTATGAGCACTTCCGAGAGACTGAGCCGGCATATCATCTTGAGATTTACGAAGTCACCGTAGGCGCCTCGTCGTCGACGGGAACGTCTCCTCCCACTGAATGCGCATCGCCGGAAATCCTGAAATAAATTCAGGAATAAATGCGAGCACCAGGACTTCAACCCTGGTGGGCTGGGAACGCACGGGCATTCTACTAGTATATTCTTGGTTTCGTCCGGCTTTAGTGATTTTCATGTACACTATTTTGGTTTCGTTTGATGATTTTCACGTACGCCGGCCCATATATGTTGAACATTATCTAAACAAACCAGCATGGGCCGAGGTAAGCCTGCTCTGAATTTTTTTCCATCGATGGAAGCAGCGAAAAATATACGCCCATGAGGGACTCGAACTACCTCCACCTCATGTATAGCAGCCAACCCATCTATGGTATGATTTGTGCTAGGAACAAGGTCGTTACCTAATCAATAGTCCCACATCGCTCCTTTCTATCAAATTCCACCAATTTTTATATGTTTCCGAGTTGAAACTAATAAGCCGCCTAAAGAATCAAAAGGGTGAGGAGCGCAGGAGGAAAGGAACTAAGAAAAATCTTGCTGTCCTGAGTTAAGAAGGAAAGGAAATAGAGCCTTGCATGGCCATGAACCAGGAAGGAAAGGAATTAAAAGGCTTTCATGCCTCGATAGGAGAAAGAATAAATTAGAGCCTTGCGCCATGAGCCAGGAAGGAAAGGAATTAAAGGCTTTCATGCCCAGATGGGAGAGAGAATAAATTAGAGAGCCAGGAATGAAAGGAAATCTACAGGGGAGAGAGAATAAATTGAATAAGTTGTTCGTGGGCATCCGCCGCGAGTCGTGGACTTATTCCAATTACAGTCGAGGCGTTGCGATCAGGCTGTGGCGGCGATCGCCTGATCATCGACGACAAGGCCGGCCGGTACTAAGGCCAAATTTTCCTGTCATGGGAACGATTTTTTTTAAGATCGCAAGCACGAAAATAGAAGCTAGCCATCGGATTTTTTTTTTTAAGTTCTCAAACGATTTCATGTCATGCGTACAAGCAACAGAGAGGGGTATACGGTACGCTGGGTATTTGAGTGGAGACTGGGGGATCAACTAACTGGTGCAACCACATTTCAATTCATATACAACAAATGCACTTACATCTTGTGAAAAATCAGTTTTTAGTTCTGTTCTGTGTAGTCCTGCAAAATGCAGTTAGAATCTGTCATAATTCAGCTAATGGAGATGTTCTATTTTTGTTCTGTAAGATGCAGTCACAATCTGTCAAAATCCAGATAAATTAAGTCACATGTATGGCCAAATTATTGCTTCAGCTACTGTACTAAGTGCACTTCACATGTGTGTACACAAGGATCGATCAGGACAACACTTGATATTACAGAACCTTGCAACACAACCACTGACAGTAACATAGTTCTCAATGCACAGTTGAGGTTACATAACTAACAAAAGAGCTACATCACTACCAGAAACTGAAATATTTCTGTGAGTCTTTTATTTTCCTGTCGGGCCCGCGCTAGCGCACAGGGAAATGGATTTTTACTGTCGGCCCGCAACTACACGCCAGGAATATACTAATTTTCCCGTGCGCTCGCACTTGAACTCACAGGAATAATAATATACCTGTCGGTCCCCTCTCGGCCCACAGGAATAGCCTATTTAGCGCCACAGATTCAGCCAATGTGTACATCTGTTTGCTTCCAATTCCTATATATGTATTGTTGTTGTTAAATAGGTCATCTTAAGTATGATGTGTTGAGCTTAAATAATCAAATAGCTGATATATTCCATTTTCAACACAGAATTTGTTAAATGGCACATCGTGCATGGATGTATAGTGGTTGGCAGTTTGGTTGAATTCCTTCTAACCTATGACTTGAACAAACCAACCGATTTCTAGACGATGCATTCTCTTTTCCCGGCTTGCCGAAGGTGGTAAAATCAAGTGTTCATGTGCCAAGTGTCGTAATTATTTTAAGCGCAGTAGGGATGAGGTAGAGAAACACTTGTATAAACAGGGGTTTAGGGAAAACTATGAAACGTGGACAGAACATGGTGAGGAGTTTGCAGCACCGTCTTATGATGAAAATGATTTCTAGTCTGATGAATTGTAGTACTTTTCTGTTAGTTTAAATTTCTGTGCTGATTGTAGCCAAAACTTGAGTGTTTTATGGACCATTTTGTGCTTATTGTAGCCAAAACTTGAGTGTTTTATGGACTATTTTGTACCGATTGTAGTATTTATTAAGCTATTTCATGTGCTAATTTTGTTTTAAGCTGTATGTTTGTGCTTTGTAAACTTGAACTGACATCTGAATTTGTGCAGGAGATGGTTGTGCTTCGTCATAGACGTCCTAGCCGCAGTGGCATCCGTGCTAACCAGAATACCGTTGCTGGTATAGGCAACCCAACAACGATAGCTCGCAAATGTCTCGATCTGATGGCGTCAACACCACTGCTCCTTTATCTCAAAATAGTGAAGTGAGCCCAAGGCAGCCCCCATCTCGTCAAAAAGGGAGGAAAAGGAGGGCCACAACAGAACTAAGAGTGCCTCCACATGGTCATAGAGTTGGCCTTGAACCGGAAGGTGATAGGTATGGTTTTTTCTTCACATGTGCTTAATGCTTGACACCTATTATCATCCTCTCAAGTAATACTCCTTACGTTGTTTGTTTAGGCAATTTAACTATGCTGACCCTAATTCCAAACACTACAAGTATACTATGCAACTTGGAATCATTCTTAAACGAGAACACCCCGGCATAATTGAGAAGAAGGAAGGTTATGTTGTCATTAAAACTCGCCCAGCTTTGGAGTGGTCTGATTATTATGATGATGATACTCTAGATGATAAGGGGCAGACAGCTGCAGATCGTGTGAAGCAAGTGTTTTGCGTAAGTTCCAAGTACTTGGGAGTTATTTTGAAAATCTGTACTGCACATGCATATTTGACATGAAAATTTATAAACGTGTAGAACTTGTTTGAGGTTCATGTGAAAGATGATGAAGATCCGGACAAGGTGGAGGATGATGCTGATCGTGTGTTGGACAACTATGCAATGAAAAAAGTGAGGGACATGATGTATCAACTTCGTGTGGATGCTGAAGTTCTACTATGAGAAGAAAGGAGAGCGGCTTGATGACACATCGGCATGTTCAAAAGATCTTGAATATGACAAATACATGGAAGGCAGAATACCATGGTTTAAGGAACATGCATGGCCTCATCTTTGTGCTTATTGGTGCTCAAAAAAGTTCAAGTCTTTAAGGAAGAGAGGGCAGGAATCCCGCTTCAAGAGTGAAGATATTGCTCAAAATCGAGGAGGTTCTACTATGAGAAGAAAGGAGAGCGGCTTGATGACACGTTGGCATGTTCAAAAGAACTTGAATATGACCAATACTTGGAAGGCAGAATACCATGGTTTAAGGAACATGCATGGCCTCATCTTTGTGCTTATTGGTGCTAAAAAAAGTTCAAGTATTTAAGGAAGAGAGGGCAGGAATCCCGCTTCAAGAGTGAAGATATTGCTCAAAATCGAGGAGGTTCACTACCATTTGTGGAGGCTCGGCAAATTCTGGTATGTCACCCTTACATGAGATTTTTCGTAAATTGTTTCAGGTTATTCTGTATTTCATTTAGTTGGTCTTGTAGGCACAGAAATATGGTCCTGAGAAGGCTACCACGCTGAATACGTATGCTGCAATGAAATCCGGATTAAAGAATTGGGATGGCAGTGGTAGCATCAGTTCCGCCCTCAGCGGGAAGGCAAAAAAACACCACGTATGTTCTTGCTCATCTTCTTATCACCAAGTACTTGTTCTATCTGCATGTATACAAGTTAAAATTATTATTGTTCTAGGATGATTACTGTGATTTGGCTAGAGAGAAGAAACTGAGGCCGTCAACTTCAACATTATATCGACGAACTGTTCAAGAAAATGAAGAACTGAAGCGACGTAATGAGAACCTGCAAAATAAAGTGGATGTGCATGAACGACTCTTTTTGGTACTTGCAAATTTGTGTACATATTTCAGATTAGTTGTTCAAATAATTAGCTATTGTAATGTTGCACACTTGTTCATAGGCCCTTTTTAAGGAGCTGGGAAAAGAACTACCAGCGGAGCTACGCCAAGGAGCAAGTTTCCAACCACATGTAAGTACATTATTACTTCCTAAAACTATTTATCAAACTGATGGTCAGCCAACCATTGCAAATAAAGTGTAATATTTTATTTGAGGAGCCATTGAAAATCAGAACATTGCATGAATATACTTTGAAATGTCAGAATGAAAACAAGACATAGACCAGTGAGGAAGTGGCCTCATGTTGAATTTTGTGTCAAGCCATAGCATGAATATCTTAGATCTTATTGATTGGTAAGGTACTTTACACAGATTTAGCTTGATAGATGGCACTATTTCCTCTCATTTCCCCCAAAACATGTCAAGATATGCTTGTATGAGTACACCTTGATTCCTGCATGTACATGTAGTCCCAACTTAGTGAATTTACACCATGATTCATTCTATTTTTCTAGGATCTCAATTTGGTCACTCTCACTTAGTTATATTACTATACTTAAGTTGTTGGCCAAATCTGTTCAAAACACCATTAGTGGTAGATGTTTACTGTTTATTTTGATCACTCTCTCAGTTAAAATGACTACTTACGTTGATGGCTAAATCTGTCCAAACTGAATGTGTTGATGGTTTACTCACAAAAGGCCATGTGGTATTATAATCATTTATATTTTCTACCTGATGGTTTAGTGCAACCTTTAATTGAGAAGCCTTTTCTAGTTTGCTTCATAACCTCTCCTGGTTTGTCTAAATAAATAATCTGATGTAGGGGACCACTAATTCATCTCATATTGGATCCCGAGCACTCGATGACAACACCGCTGATGGTGATTCTGGTGGAAATGTTGGTGGTGACAACTCCAGTGGGAATATCAGCGACCAGGCCATTGGTGCAACTAACTTCGCACCAACAATGTAATGTTGGTGGTGGCAACGCTAGCTTCAACAACCGTGAAAGCGAGACTTAAGAGTGGTAGTGGTGGTAACCTGGGCAGTGCCTTTTGTTGACTTAGAGCATGGTAACAAGAGACTTAGAGTGGTAGTGGTGGTAACCTCGGCAGTGCCTTTTGTTGACTTAGAGCATGGTAACAAGACTTTGGAACTAATGGTGGTGTTGATAACACAGTAGCATTTTGGTAGTTGCAATAGACACTAGAGCCAGGTTATCTACTGTTGTGAACTATCATGTATTTTGCTTGTAATGCACTGAAGCTTATCCTTGCAGCTTGCAAGTTGAACAATTTATCTTTCGTTGTAAGAACTGTTATGCATTTAGATGTGCGAAACTGAACCTTATCCTTACAATTTACGGTTGTGGTTGACACCTGGATCTGATCATGGTCTGATTTGTGCTGATAGATGCAATACAAATTTAAATGGAACATTAAGCTGTACATTCCATTGCTGACGGTTTTGGGCCGACAGGACTACAAAATTGTGGGCGTGACATACAAATTCCTGTCGGGCGTGAGCTGACAGGGAAATGCGATGAATATTCCTGTCGGTGATGAACTGACAGCGAAATACTATGCATTTTCCTGTCGGGCCGGACCGACAGGGATATGGCATATACCCCTGGCTAACCTATACCTGACGAAAACTTATTTTTCTGTCGGCCACCGTCAGGAGATGCCGTCAGGGAAATGGTTCCTGTCGGTCGGCCGACAGGCAAAAGTGAATTTCCCTGTCAAGCTATCCCTGTCGTCTATCCCTGACGGGAGGCCGACAGGAAATGCTTTCCCTGTCGGGTTCCTCCCTTTTCCTGTCGGTTTGCAGCCCACAGAGATATTTCAGTTTCTGGTAGTGCATATGGCTGTGTTTGTTACAGCTTTGGGAGTCAGCTTCTCATAGGAAAAAACTGAAGCTGTACCAAACGCCTAAATATGCACAGCTTCGTGGAGATGGCCCAAAGCTACTTCGGCCTGTTTTACGTGCTATAGCCCAAAGCGACCGAATGTGTACTTCGGCTGCGAAGCTGCTGGCGATTCATGATATTCTCAGCGCTAGCCTTGGCAATTCTATGAATTTACAGAACTGCCGTTTGGGTCAATCCATCCAGCCGAGTCCACACAGTGCTATCTGTCGAAACTGAAGCCCAAACAAACACAGCCATAGTTCACCAAATAGCTGACGGCCAAGTTCACTAATCTTACATACATAGCACTGACATTAACATAACCAGGACATGCCCAAGTTCAGAACTCGCCACTGCCATCAACCATGCCCAGAGCAGGGGTGAATGGGTGCCTACGCGTCAAGTCCTCAAGAACACGGCTACACATCTCCGGCGCCGGGAAAGTCAGCCACAGGTCCTTGAGAGGAACGGCCGATTCTCCACTAGGTCGCTCTACCAGGCCATCGCGGCCGCCCCGGCCCCAGAACTGCTTGTCCAGTTGTGGACGATTGCTTCCGGTAAAAATTAGGATTTTCATGTGGCAATGGATCCGCAGACGACTACCTTCAGGGGTGGAGGTACTCAAACGGAATGGCCCCGGTGATGGTACTTGCCCGCTGTGCGACACGGATGAGGATTCCAACCATATTTTCTTCTCGTGTGCTACTTCTCAATTCCTCTGGAGTTGCTTCATGGAAGTTTTGGGTGGCAGGTGGTGCCACACAAACTTCCCCGATCTCTATGAGGAGATCCAAGCTTCCGCAATAGGGTCCTGCCACATTAGGTGTATGGCGATCGGGGTACTAGCGTGGACGTTGTGGACGATCCGCAACAAGCTTGTTATTGAGTGCGCTCCTTTGCGGCGGCCTTCTGTTGCGATTTACAAACTCTATGGTTTTTTAAAGCTGTGGAAGCCGCTTAGCCGCGGCCAGGAGCCGTCGATGCTATCACTGCCGGCCTCAGGGCCTTGGCCCTACGTCTGACGCCTCCTCTCCCGCCTCCGCCACCGGACCCAGACTAGCTCTACGCAGCCCCCGCGCAGCATGTTCCGCTTTTATTTCTTAGGGCTTGTTGAGCTGGTGCCCTCAGCAGAACCCTTTTATTGTGCTACCTTTATTTGTGTGTGTGTGGTGTTTGTGCGTCGTGTTGCTACCTTGTTGGATCCTGGTTATGCTTGTGGCGGTTTGCTTTATATATAAAGCGGGGCGAAAGCCTTTTCGGTAGTCAGCCACAGGTCGTGCACTGGACACGCGACCTTGATGCCCAGCTTGGACGGCAGGACGCCGCACTGCTTCTCGATAGCACCCAGAAGTGCGGCCGGCGTCTGTCATCTCCGACCGCCGTCGCCAGCACAGCAGCGCATGCCCACGGTAGTGCACCTCGAGCGCATCCATGGTGGGCGTGCACGCCAGAAGCACATCGGGACATAGACAGGGCTCGCCCTAAGCTGATGTGGCCGGTGCGGGCGTACGTGAGACGTAGCCCAGGACTGGTTCGACAACTTCAAGGACCAAACTGAGGCAGTATTCACGAGTTCGAGGACTATATTGAAGCACATCGTGAGTTCGGGGACCATTGTAGATGTCACCAACAACTTTAGGGACCATATATGCATTTTACTCGTCAGGAAGGAAAGAAATTCTACATGACCTTGCATGGCTTCTCATGCCCTGATTAGCAGTCAGCTCGAGCGTTGCCTCCCTTCTCGGTCAAAGCTGGATTGTTTCACAAATTGATTTGGCAGTCTCAAGCTCTCCCTCTTTTCTGAAACCCAAACGGATATCAGAGAGGGAACAAGGGGTAGAAAAAGAATAGAAGAAACTCATGGGAAATATAATTGAAAATATCTCCTTTATTCTTTTTGCATATCAATGTCGAGCAATTGAGAACTGGTGCCAATCCATTAGTTAACTTAGAATTGCATTGTTCTTGAATCTATTCCACATACATGCTAAATATTCATGGTTTTGCCGAGGGAAAGAGGGAAAGTTTCATGAATCTGGCATTTAATATTTTAAGCAGCGCTCATACTATAAACAGAAATATAGTATTTGTTAGCTTTTCTTTGCAACTATGCATGCAGATTTTCGCATATGTTTTCTGGGTGGTCCATGGTTTCCGATGCAATTTTCTTTAAACGGTAGTCTAAGAGTAGTTTGATCAACCTGAAACCTGGTGTTCATTTGAGTGGGGCAACAACGACATAATAGCCAATTGATTGATGAGTAATTTTATCAGAATTGATTGGTACAATTTAGTATGTTTGATTAAATTGTTAGGCACATCATTTGTCTCATTTTGAAGCATGTTCGTGTGCATATGGTATAGTTTGTTATCGTCCAAATATGCAAATCAACTGCACTTCAGGTTGAGTCATACATAAGATTTTCTATTTCACCATTTGATCGCACTCTCCTTCAATACCGGGCAAGTCATGTGAGTTGTCAAAAGAATTTGTTAACTATTCCTAAGTAATCATGATGCTATTTAATATGATTAGTTAAACCTCCCTGTGTGTTGCGAGTTTAGTCCCCTGGGTTTTTTCATTCCATTGTGGATCAAAATGATGGAGTAACCGAGGAGCAGGCTACCGTTAACAAAGAGTGTGGTGAACTACGGAGGCAACCCAAGCAAGGAGGACACGGTGGATAACATATACAATGTCCCAAGTGACGGAGTCCTAGATTAGGGGGTGCTCGGCGTGTCGGTTGCCTATCCGATGAGTTGGGCCGAGGATCCCCCTAAGCCCTTCAACTAGCAGGCCTCGTTCGTCTGATAAAGAAAGCCAGAAAGGAATGACACGAAGACTTGCCGTATACTCCAAGGCGTAGAGGTAGTCCCCGGCACGTTTGCCCCTAGATGCGATCGACTTATGTGTAACCCTAGGCACCCTCGGTATCTATATAGACCGAGGTGCCAGGGCCGTAGAGGACAGATTCATTCACGTACGATCTCGCGGTAGATCACCTGTACTTTGTACCATGTCACATCAATACAATCAAAGCAGGACGTAGGGTTTTACCTCTTTGAGAGGACCCAAGCCTGGGTAAACACCGTGCCTCCTGTTACCATCGTGCCAAGACTACCAGATCGGGACCCCCTACCCGACATCCGCCGGATCTAGCTACGACATTGGTGGCCCATGTAGGCCCCTCTGCGTAGCCGAAGCGGCGCGATGGCACGCCTCCAGATCGATGCTAGCATCTGCTGTGGCATGACTTTTCTGCCGGGACAAATTTTCGCTTTCGGCAGTGTCGTCCTCCATGCAGATTCGACTGGCCATCTTGGCTGGATCGAAAATTTTGCTCCAGGGCGGATCATTAGATTCGGAAACTTGGAATACGCTGCGGATTCTCGTGGCAAGCTCGCGTTTTCGAGCAGGGTGTCAGACCAGATCGAAGACCTCACCGACGCACCTGTCTAGACCTCGGAGTTAATCCTGGCCCAGGAAAACGGCGTGGGCTATACCTGAGATCCGACCTTGAGTCCAGAGCCAAACTCAACGTTTACGGATCAGGCATCTAGCCTGGCCGAGGAAGACCCCGAGGCCATGTCAAATCAGATCTCGGACAAATTCCCATTGGACCCGACTTTTGATCGGGCCATGGATGAAAGCGAGAAGACTCTCCTAAATGAGATGTTAGATCGAATTCAGAAGCTCGCAATCTCGGACGATCGGAACTCGGTTTACGATCAGATCTGGGAGAAACCGGGAGATGCTGGAATTTTCAGCCCACCCACCACGCACCTAGTCGCTAGCGTCGATGACTTAACCGACGTTTTAGCCAGCGCCTCCGAGGAGACAACCGGCGTGGATGAAGACGTCAGCGAAACTTCAGATACCACTCCACCACCGGCTATCAATCACACCGGCAAGTGGGCCACGACCTCCACCTATGACGTCTACATGGTAGACACCCCCAAGAACACCGGAGGAGGAGGAAACCCTAAACGCAAGCGCAAAGGCCGTCGTAATGGTGGCACCGGCAATGGTGATACCAGTAACGGCGCTACCGGCAACAATGGCACCACTAACGGTGTCGCCGATAAGGTTGGTGCCGATAATGACGGTGCCGGCAATGATGGCAACGACCAGGCCAACGGGGACAACGGCGACGACCCCGACCTCGGAGATTACAACCCGGATGAGGATCAAAGCCTCGGACCAGATGAGTACGGCGCTTTTGACGAACACCTTGAGGGTCCTCAGCTCGAGAAGCTGCGTAGGCGATTGGCCAGCACGGCTAAAAGCATCAAAAGCAGATCTCAGCATCTTAAAGACGACGAGGACTACCTGAACGACAGGTGGGCCGAGCTCTTCCGAGCCGAGCAGACATTCGACGATAACCTGCAACAGAAAAGTGCCAAACAACACTAACTCCGCAGAAACTTGCTTCACGAGATGGATGCGGAGGCTGAGTACAACGCTCTTTCAAAGTGTGAATTGGCTGAAGGCCTCGAGCGCCCTGCCAGGGGCCGATCTCCTCGGATTGACGATAGGCAAGTCGGCAAAGCTCCTGAGGCGCCTAGGCGCGGAGGTGGAAACAATCCACCTCGGATCACCTCGAGGCCCGACCTCAAGGACAAGAGGCCTTTAAGGCCCGAAAATCCAGCTCGGTCGATTTATAAGTCCAAGCAACGCCCGCCTGCTGGACAGGCGGGAAATCTGGCTTGGCTGGCCAAGAATGGCGATGTGCGCGACTATACCCGCGACCGCAATATAACCATATCGGACGCCACTGCAAGGGTCCGAGGAGCTGCTCGTCCCCAGTGCTATACAGATGAAGTCATGCAGCACCAGTTCCCCGAAGGGTTTAAACCCATAAATATCGAACAATACGATGGAACAACGGACCTCGCAATGTGGATAGAGGATTTCCTCATGGCAGTACACATGGCAGGTGGAGACGACTTCCACGCCATCAAGTACCTACCATTGAAACTGAAGGGTTCGGTCTGACATTGGCTCAACAGTCTCCCCGAAAATTTGATCGGTGTGTGGGATGACCTTGAGGATGAATTCAGGGCGAACTTCCAAGGCACTTACGTAAGGCCTCCGGATGCCGATGACCTGGCTCATGTTGTGCAAAAGCCAGGGGAGTCGGTTCACAAATTCTGGAATCATTTCTTGACGAAGAAAAACCAGATAGTGGACTGCCCGGACGCAGAGGCAATAGCGGCATTCAAGCACAACATCAGCGATGAATGGCTAGCCAGAGAACTCGGGCACGAGAAGCCCAGAACAATGGCAAGCCTCACTCAGCTCATGACTCGATTCTGCGCCGGTGAGGACAACTGGCTAGCTCGGAAGAGTAGCCGTAATGGCAACCCAGGCACTTCCGAGGTGCGTGACGGAAATGGCAAACCTCGACGCAACAGAAACAACAAGCACCGTAATAGAGGCAACAATAGCGATGCCGAGGACGGTGAAGTCAATGCTTGTTTTGGTAACCAGCGCGGCGGTAACAAGAAGAAGCCTTTCCAAGGAGGAAAAGGTGGCACATCGCAGCTCGACAGAATTCTGGACCAGCCTTGTGCCATTCATGGCAACCATGAGAAGCCGGCCACTCACACCAACCGGAATTGTTGGGTGATCAAGCAAGCCGGCAAGGTGGCGGCCGAGAACTAGGGCAAGAGTCAACTCCGAAATAATGAGGACACAGACCAGCCCGGGCCAAGCAATGCTGGCCAGAAGCAGTTCCCTCCCGAGGTAAAAGATGTGAACATGATTTATGTTACCCACGTCACCAAAAAGGAGAGGAAGTGGGCCCTCCGCGATGTCTATGCCGTGGAACCCGCCGAGCCAAAGTACAACCCGTGGTCGGAAATACCGATCATATTCGACCGACGAGACCACCCGATCAGCATCCGCCATGGCGGCACGGCGGCGTTGGTTCTTGATCCCATTAGTGACGGCTTTCATCTAACCCGAGTCCTCATGGACGGCGGCAGTAGCCTCAATCTCATATATGCTGACACCGTTAAGAAGATGCATATTGACCCAGCACGGATACGCCTGAGCAATACCAAATTCAAAGGTATAATACTGGGCGTAGAGGCACAGTGCTCGGGCAAGGTAACCTTGGATGTCGTGTTCGGCATGCCCGAGAGCTACCGCAATGAAGAGTTAACCTTCGACATCGTCCCCTTCAGGAGTGGCTATCACGCACTCTTAGGGAGAACAGCCTTTGCTCGTTTCCACGCCGTCCCGCACTATGCCTACTTAAAGCTAAACATGCCGGGACCCTATGGCATCATAACAGTGAACGGCAATACGGAGCACTCGCTCCGAACTGAAGAGCAGACCGCGGCTTTCGCAGCTGAGGTGCAAGCAGCCGAGGAGGCGTCAAAGGCACGGGCTGGATCAGGCAGCCCCGACCTGACAAAACATCAAAAGCCCACTCTCGGCGCATCCGACGATGACTCTGGCATACATTAGACACCCCCCGAGGACCGGATGGACACCACCTCGGAAGCTGTGGACAACAACCTTAAATAGGGTTACGTGCTCCACCTCCCTCACTGTAATACCGAGGATTATGTTCCTCGGAACCACAATTTTGCGCTACAAATTCCCTGGGAGATGGTGGAGCACATGCAGCAGAGGGCGTGACTGGGGTAGACCAGCATCATACTAGCGTCCTCGGAAGCCGAGCGTTAAGCTAAGGCAATCACGACCCAGACGAGGTGTCAAACCATTGATCTGGAATCAATGGGGTACATATTAAGGTACCATCGCGCAAAAACAGCGCAAGATGCCGGTGCGATCCGAGGTTGGTACCCAAAAGCACCACAATCTTGGGCATTGCCTCGGGTCCTTATGTGTTCATTACAGAATACCAATAGGACTACGGAGCAAAAGCCAATGGGGGGCTGGGTCAAGACTTAGACCTTTTCAACCAGCCCGGCACATACACCCTCTGGCGCGTTTAACGCATCAGAACATTGTCAAAAAGCTGTAGTCTTCATGAGCCGCGCTCCTCGGTTTAGACGAGGTATACGAGTGCAAGCCTACGCTGAAAGTGAAAAAGCAGATGTTACCACCCTTGGCTGGACAAGGGCTACGAAAAGGTGGAGGGCGTAGCACGACACGACGACACTGGACTTGAAGCCGGAAGCTCGAACGTCGGCACGCTGTCTTCACGGCAACAATCTGTAAACCCTTCAGCATGTATTCTTAGTTATAGCTCGGTCATTAGATTCGACCTTAGTTTATATTGAATAAGGAGACGCCCACAGGTTGGGCTGCGTATACACTCATGGTGCATCCTTTGTCTCATTCAATTTTGACCGCTATTTCACACTTCTCGGGACAACATACCTCATCGGATGTCGTTAAGCGCCAACGCAAGTACCCGGGGGCTGCATAGACAGCCCAATTTACAAAAGCATCGACATGCTCTGTGGAGCTGCCGATGACTTCCTCGGACCTTACGCCATTATATGCATCGATTTCGACTTGTGTCTTGGGTCAATAGCTGGGTTGCCTGGCTCCTATATTTACCTCTTACGTTTCCGCACTGTTCGGCTAAGGGAGTACTGGGAGCACCTCTGTGATTGTTACTTCTGGTTTAACCGGTTAAGTACCTCAGGTGGGTGAAGCCAAAGGCTGACTGTCACAACATGCGCAAAATCGGTCGGCAGGTCGAATGTAGGAATATTACAACCGTCAGGGTTGATTGCGTAAAGCTAGATGACTTCTTTTACAAAGTCATAATACCTACTTTTTCTAAGTTTATGCCCGGTACAGCCGAGGTCACACACAGAAGGCAGATCCGGTTGCCGAGGTCACAACCCGGAACCAAGGGCTATTTATTTGCCCAATACAGAAACGCTCTCTGACTAAGTGTACGTTTAAGCCCTATAAGGTCGGGATGCCTGGATTCTCTGACATAGCCGCCTCCGGGCACCGACACGTTGGCTAAGGGCTATTGCCGGACAAAACACCCTCAGTAATTAACTAAGGGGCGGAAGCCGAAGACTGGCCAATTACATGTTTAAACAGTCAAGATTGAGTCAAAATGAAATAAAAAAAGGCAAAAGGAATATATAGACCGTCGAGCTCAATATTGTCTTTGCAAAGTACTCCTCGGCATACCGAGAGTTCAAACACAACTCACAGATTGTCTATGAGGGTTTTCAGCTTACAGTCTCCCACGGATGTCTGAGCAGCTGGCATGACTTGCTTGAAGTAGTCATCGGGCTCTACATCCTTGCGGTCATCGTTCATAGGGCACTTCTTGGCGATTTCCTCGAGCACAAGGGTGGGGTAGTGAGCTTGCACCATTGCCCATGCCTGCCGAGCACCCTCCCGGCACGCCGAGACCTTCCACTTCCTGAACTGGGCCCTTCCCCCTTGAAGGCAGCGAACCAGCTCGAAATAGCTGGTTGGCACGGGCTCTGGGTAAAAAAGGCTCTTGAACAGATCCTCCATCACCGGGCGCGCCAGCTTCTGCAGCTCCTCGAGCTGCTTCAGCTTGTCCCCGAGGATGACCGAGCGCGTCGAGTCCTGGAATTGCAACCGAACAGCCGGGCCTCCCCATGTGCCTCATCGGAACTACCACTGTAAAAGCGGCAGGCCTCTGCGGCGCTATGAGGCAGGTCGGGAAATGCCGCTGGTGGGCACCAAACTTGCGTCAGCCCGGGGAATGTGCGACGGCCGAAGATACACCTCAAAAGATATGGCTTACCGGACGCAATCTCCGAGGCCTACCGCAGGTCTTCCGTCGCTGAGGTCGCCTTAGACACCGCCTGTTGCAGATCCTGGCCGAGTTTTTTTATCTCGGTAGCGTCGGCATCCTTGGCAGTCTCTCGAGTCTCCTACTCCTTTTGGAGCACGTCAGCACTCTCCTTGGCCTTCTCCGATAGCCCGTCGGCCTTGGCTCGAGCCTTGTCGAGCTCGGCTTGGAGACGGGCCACCTGTTGTTCTGCATCTGCACAGCAAGGTAGATCATAAGCACAATGAGACTAAGGACACATGCGCGCCAGTGACGTAATCCTCACTCCCTTACCTCGGGCAGCCTCAGCGTTCGCCTTGAGTTGCTGAGCCTCTTTCTTGGCCTCGGCAAGCCAACGCTTGGTCTCCTCCAGCTCCGAAATGTTCGTCGGAGGGCGAGAGGCTGCGCTCTGCGCCAAGCGCAATATCATTTGGTAAAATTGATAAGCCTACCACCGAGGTGATTCGATCCTCTTGTTGGCTTCTTTGAAGGCCAACACGAGTCTCGGGGGCTACTGGATATTTGCGCATAAATAGCATACCGTAAAGTATAAAATACTAAGAATATGATGATTAGACGACCCTCAAGTCAGTTTTCTAAAAAACTAACTTAAGCCTCGGGGGCTACTGTGAACCACGGCTTTCTTAAAAGCAGCTCAACCTACAGTTTCGTCGTCACCTCAAGCTACACCACAAAGGTTTACGAAATCCTATGCGACACATTCTTTCTTGGTGCCGAGGTGTACTCAAATATTTGACTCCGATCAACACCTCGAGGGCTACTGGGCACTTTGCTGTGCTCGGTACAAACATAAAGAACAAGGAAGAGATAGGACTTTGTACCTCCATGCCTTTGGCAAGGCAGACAAGCGCCTCCATCATTCCGGCCTCGACAGTCCGGAATTGAGTCAGGGCGGCGCGGAGACTGGCGCGCTGGTCGGGAAGGAGGCTCGGGCTCGCCAGAGCCGCTTCCATGGTCTGGCGGCGTTCCACCAGCTCGGCCTCGGATATGACCGGGCCCGCGCCGGTGACTTCGGCACAGTATCCTCCGCCTCGGGAGGGCTCGGGGCCACGTGAGCCAAGGAGGACGGACTGGTGGCCGACCTCTCTTCGTGAGCCGGAGAAGGGTTACCTCCTCGGTCCATGTCATGGTCTGCCACGACCGAGGTATTAACCTCAGCCGTTGTGTCGACAGCCGCACCCTCAACATTGGATGTTAGGGGTGGGGAATTAAGCTCGCTCCCCTGGATCTCGGTTTGGACGAGAGAGGGAGTGGCTTCCAAGTCGGGGGTGGCAGTGACAACTGCCCCACCAGAGGGTGGTGGCGGCCTCGCGAGACTAGAGAATACTTCCTTGTCAATGATGCATTGCTTCCTGAGAAAAAGATAACGAAAAAGACTAAAGTCAGCATTGACAGGAAAGAAGAGCCATGATGTCCGAGTTTTTGAACTTACTTGACGGTGGGTGGTCGGACTCGTGGACCTCGGCCCGAAGACCATGATCCAGAGTGGGGATCCCTAGATGGGTTGGGATCCTGTGCGGTCGGTGCCGAGGATGGGCGAGAAGCATGGACGTCGGACTCCCGCCGGCGCTTGACGCCTTGCGAGGGAGACGACTGCTCCTTGGCGTCCGAGGTGGCCGCACGACTCGTTCCTCCGGCTTCAGTAGGCGGAGGAAGGCTGTCGCCTTCTTGCTGGTTGCCGGTGCTGGAGCCGGCGTCCGAGCTCTCGTGGCTGAGGGCGGGGGGCAGGGAGGTGCTGCTGCGCATGGCCGCACCCTTAGTGGTCTTGGACCGCCTGGCCTTGGCCGGGGCCGTGGAATTGTCCACGGTCAGCAGACCGGCGAGGATGGCATCCACCTGGTCCTCGGGCTGGGGAGTCAAAGACTTAACTGCCGCTGTGGACTCGCGCTAGTTCTGAGACAACAACCAATGCAAAAACTCTGTCAAAAAGTTTGCATCGAACAATATGTTGCAGCATAAGAAAAAGATAGATCCTCGAACCTTGCCCGGGGTGCGCTCCACCCGATAACCAATATCGGCTCCCTCAACCCTGAAGGATTGATCCTTCTTGGTAAAAAGGAGAGTTTGCATTGATGCAATGGATCTCCTCCCGTAAAATCCTTGGATGACCGAGGTCTCGTCGTCCTCCCAAGTGAACTTCCACATCGGATGAGCTCGGGCCTGGAGAGGCTGCACGCCGCGATAGAGCGCCACATACGTCACGTCAATCAGGGTGACCTTCTTGGTGATGAAGTGTTGTATCCTCTCCATAAGCATGGGCATCTCCTCGGAGTCTTCACAAGCATTGTTCTTGAGGATCCAGGAATGGAGTCGCGCTGGGGGGGGGGGGTAGTGAAGGAGGTGGGGATGCCTTCTCAGTTGCCCAAGGGCACGTCGGCCATGTAAAACCATTCCTCTTGCCAGTTTTTCACGGTCTCGATAAACTTGCCTTTCGGCCATATCGAGCCCGGCGTCCTGCTAATCATGGTGGCCCCACATTCGGTGGGCTGGGAGCCGTTCGTGTGCATCTTGACACTGAAGAGCTTCAGCCAGAGCCCGAAGTGAGGCTTGATACAGAGAAATGCCTGGCAAAACGTGATGTAGCAGGCGATGTGCAAGATGGAATTGGGGGCGAGGTGGTGGAGTTGAAGACCATAAAAATAGAGGAGTCCTCGGAGGAAGGGATGAATCGGGAAACTCGCTCACCGGAGTGGGGCTCCGGTACCCTGACCGAGGTAAGGGTACCGCTCGGACCCTTGACTAAAGGGGAACGAGTGGCGGCCACCTCGGCTGACGGCAGATAGCCGCAACTCCGTAGCGCGATGATCTCCTCCTGAGTGACGACCGAGGGCTTCCACAGCCCCCTGGTGCTCGCAGTCTTCTGGCTCTCGGCGGCGATCTTCTTCCCACTCTTCGCGACCTTCGCCGTGGCGGTGGCGGAACCCTTGCCAGCCATCTCTTGAGGACGGAGAGAGAGAGAGAGAAAGGATGAGCAAGGGGCTGTTTTGGGCTTGGTGTTTCTTGGGTGCTGGAGCTCGAGGACAACGAAGGCAAGGAGAGGATTATAGAACTAAAGCCAAAACACCCTCACCTTTTAGCCTCTTATAAGCAAGTAAGAATGCCAATCGTGCGTACTGCGTGGCAGTAATTTCACGGATTCCCTATGCATCGTGCATTAAACGCGTGCAAGGATCAAGGGGTTTGTTGATCGTGCTGCTAAAAATCCGGCGCACGATCTCTTTTTTTCTGATTTGACATATCAATGGCAGAAGCCTCAAGCCACATTTCCACGTCATGATGGCATTTAAAATGACTGCACGAGGTAGCAGTACTTGGCGACGCTTCGGGTCAGTCAAGGCTGTCAGGGTTGGACCTGACCATGACCCTTATCTTGGCCCGAGAAGGCTTCGTCACTAAGGCAGCCCGCCTAGGGAGGTGGTCCTCAAATCGAAAGACCTTTTCTGGGCGTTTAAAAAAAAGAGAGAGAATCTTTTATAAGACATGGAAGTACTGTGAGGCTCCTCGGATGCCCGAGGTATATTACTCCTTGGCCAAAACGAAATCACTTCGGAAGTTGTGTAAGGTTGAATCAGCTTGCAAGACCGAAGACCAAAGATTGGGAGCAGCTCCGAGGAACCAAGGAACGTCCTCGGCTTGAAGACCGGTTCAGGGGCTACTGACGGAGTCCTGGATTAGGGGGTGCTCGGCGTGTCGGTTGCCTATCCGATGAGTTGGGCCGAGGATCCCCCTAAGCCCATCAACTGGGGGGCCTCGTTCGTCTGATCCAAGAAAGCCAGAAAGGAACGACCCGAAGACTTGGCGTATACTCCAAGGCGTATAGGTAGTCCCCGACACGTTTGCCCCTAGATGCGACCGACTTATGTGTAACCCTAGGCACCCCTGGTATCCATATAAACCGAGGTGCCAGGGCCGTAGAGGACAGATTCATTCACATACGATCTCGCGGTAGATCACCTGTACTTTGTACCCTGTCACATCAATACAATCAAAGCAGGACGTAGGGTTTTACCTCTTCGAGAGGACCCGAACCTGGGTAAACACCGTGCCTCCTGTTACCATCGTCCCAAGACTACCAAATCGGGACCCCCTACCCGAGATCCGCCAGATCTAGCTCCGACACCAAGGGGTTGGAACGAGTGGCTGCTGTCCAAGGTGGAGAAGGGCACCAACGACATGAGCATCGAGTTCTGCAACCCACGGAAGCGGCCATGGAAAAGGAAGATGAGTTTAATGTCGTGTTAAAATAGAGTATTTGAATGTCCGGAGGGGGATCATCAATGCTAATTGATTTACGTACCTGTGATATTTTTCTCTCCCGTTGCAACTCACGGCCATGTTTACTATAATTATTCTAATTTGGACAGGCAGTGAATGTTCGTGCATGAGAATTCTGGAAAAAAATTTATCTTCTGATTCTTGCATTGTGTACGTTGTGTTTTTAGTAGGAGAACGCAGAGCTATTTTTTCTCCCGTTGCAACGCACTGGCACATTTACTATTATACAACAAACAAAAGTGATACTTTAGAGGGCTCTCTAAAAAAAGTTGTAGATATAGAGGGCTTTTAGATAACTAGATGACCCGTTGCGCCCATGGCGCAAAGGCCAAATACAACCGAGAAGTTAGGCAAACTATATGAACCAGGCCTAATGAATTATCCGCAAAGCACGATCTTAGTTTGTGACATGACAATTGCAACATGAACTTATATTTGACAAATGCATCCGAGAAGCATCGTAACTATATGAAACTGTATCTGACAGCCACTACTGGCATGAGTGGGGGACTAGACCTTCCTTTCCTTCTCTCTTTTTCTGTGCCACTTATTTCTACTAGAATACCATCTAGTCGGCCTCTTTTGTCCCTACCCGGCTGTTGGACGTTGGCGGGGCTACCCGGATGATGTAGAACGTTGGTTTCGGGAAAGCTACTACTGTTATCAGTGGGAGACTGGACTGTCCATCCCTTCTTTATCTGTGCCGGCTCTGTCAGCGTTCCACTACTTTCTACTCGGATGCGCCTGATCGTCGCCCCTTGCCTCCACCCGGCCGTTTGACGTTGCCGGGGCTTCTCGGACGGTGGAGAATGTTTGGGTCGGTGTGTTTACGACACGGTTATATGCCGGGTGATAGTAGTTTTTTAATTTTAGGGGCTATGTTCTCATCGTGCTTGTATTAAGTTAACATGTTGTTGCATTGTATTTATTAACCGCAGACAACAATGAGTGCTTCTATATGTATTAACTTATGCGTGGACAATAATAAAGATGGTAATGTTTTTGTATACATACGTGGGATTTATGTTAAACAGATAAACATATGTGAAATGTTCTACCAGCGCGGTCATGAAAATTATAGGCAGGTCATTCATCGATAAAAATGATAAATGACTGAGATCGGGATAACCCCCTCGTTGCAGCCGCCAGTGCCGTGGTCGTTACCGGCGGCGGCCTGAGCCGGGGACTTCTCCTTTTTGTCCTCATCGGCAAAGATTTCATCCAGTTCTTGCTGGCGGAGGAGCCGCTCACGACGGTTCCCCGCTGCTATTCGCTCATCCTCGATGGACTCGAGGATGGCACGGTTCTCCGCGACTACGTCGGGGTCGGTGACGAGTTCGCCGATGACGGCGGCATCCGCCATCTCGTCGGCCAGCTGCCCCTCCATGACGAGGTGCTCCGCCTCCATGGCGATGGCAATGGCGTCGGCCCCCCGGCAGCCACATCCACCACACCCACCCCGGCAGCGGCGTGGTGAACAGCCACAGGTACTTCCTCCGAGCGCTGGGTACCTCCTTGTTCGTCCAAGGTCGGGGCTTCTTCCTCATCCGGCGGAAGGCCATTCGCAATGCGGGCCGCGCACCGGGCCTCGGCGGCGCGCATTTTCTCCGCGATCTCCGCCCGGCGCTGCGGCTTGAGCATCTTATGGTAGGTCACCTTCTGCCGGACCATGCCGGACGGGACAGGCACGGATATGGGGAAGGGAACGCGACGGCGCGGATGGGAATGGCGACGACGCGTATGGGAGGAGAAAAGAAGGAGGAGTGGGAGAATAGCATTTGGCCCTCACCGTCCGGCTTAAATAGCCGGGGCTAGGCTCCTCGGCCGAAACGCCGGTCACCGCGCCATGAATGCAGGTAGCAGGACCGGTGAGGGCCCGCGCGGACGCTTCATTTATTCATGCGCCTGGACGTGCTGAAGGCGTGTGGGCCCGTCCGGCCGGCCCCAAATCTGCACCACAGATGGGCTCAACAGCCTGGACAAATGGCCTGACGATATGGTGCCCGTCTGGGTGTCTCTTTTTTGTGCGGACCGTGTCCGGGCTGCCTGGCCGGACGTATAGTTGGAGGCGGTGGATCCGGCTGGAGATGCTTGATGTATTGCGGCACTTATGGGAATTGGCTTCTTCGTGTTTTGTTGATGCCATAAGTGCCCGTGAATGTCATCTCTGACAAGAGGTAGGGCTTGTCCTACCCAATCTTTCAATAAGGTGCGCCGAACCCACTGTAATGTGTGCCGAATCCAATCGTTTCGATTCGATGGCGGTCATTCGGGAGCATGAAGCAAGCGAGGCCATTGCCAACTGCTTGCCGCAGTAAATTCGATAAGACGGCACAGTGGGACGTGCAGGGTTCTAGCTCATCATTACGACGCTTCCGCTCTTTTTTTAACCATGCATATGATGGTTGGTTTGAACAGACGATTACGACCGCATGGTGCGAGGAGCTGGGCGCCATCACCGGCTACACCTAGCCTTTACAAGGCAGGAGACCCTGAGGGGACCAGCCGGTCACCCACAGCAGTTTCCCACCTTCTTCTCCTTCCTGTCGCTTGCCCCATCCCTGACAAGTAGACCCCTCGCGCAGAAGTTTTTCCCCTCCCCTTCTTGGAGCGAAGCCGGCTCTGGCAACACCGATGGTGCAGGGAGGAACGAGCCAGAAGGGAAGAGGCTGTTCCCGGGGCGGCGCTGCCATCACGGGCAAGACATCTACCGGCAAAAGTGGCGTTGTCTCCAAGAGCGGCGCCGTCGCTAACGCCACCAGGGGAAGTGGATCTCATCGTCGGTGTCGATCCGACAGCTTGAGAGCCTTGCCATCCTTGGTTATATTCCAAGTCAGGAACGGTCCATGTGGCGCGTGCTGAATAAGAAGGAGCTTGCATCGGCCCCGGGCGCCGGCGAGCGAGTGCTCCTGCTGCCATTCGTATTGCGTGGTAACTGGTATGTCCCTGCCCCTTCATGATTTCTTCCGTGGACTGCTGTTCATTTATGCCGTGCAACTCCATCACATCACGCCGAACGGAATCCTCCGTATTGCTTGCTTTATTCACTACCAGAATAACCGACTATGGCCGTCGGCATAGGCCCAAAAACCGTCGGCATCGCCTCGTCGGCAACTCGTACGTCGGCCTATCTTAGGGCGGCCGTCGGCATAGCAAAGCCGTCGGCATAGGATGCTATGCCGACGGTGTCCGTACTACCGTCGGCGTATATGCACCGTCGGCAAAATTCGTCGTCTAACGGCGGTCCACGGCGCCGCAGTCAAAACCGCGCCAACTATATGCTGACACGTGGCATAGCTAGGCCGACGGTTAGGCCGTCGGCATAGCTCTAAAAGCTATGCCGACGGCCTAACCGTCGGCCTAGCTATGCCACGTGTCAGCTGCTGGGCTGGGCTGGCGCGTAGCTACGCCGACGGTTAGGCCGTCGGCATAGGTTTCGAGCTATGCCGACGGCCTAACCGTCGGCGTAGCTACGCGCCAGGCCAGCCCAGCAGCTGACACGTGTCAGTTCCTGGTAGCACGGAGGACCTATGCCGACGGCCTAACCATCGGCTTAGGTATGCACTGTTTTCAATTTTTTTAATTTTGGTTGCATTTCAATTCAAATAAACAGCATATATATATATCATATATCATCATCATCACAACAGAATAGAGAAGATAAACATCACAACAAAAGTATCATCATCATCGCAAGTCCAATATGATAAACATCATCGCAAGTCCAACATGATAAACATCATCGCAAGTCCAACATGATAAACATCATCGCAAGTCCAACATGATCACAACAAAAGTATCATCATCGCAAGTCGAACATGATCACAACGAAAGTATCATCATCACAAGAAACATAAAAGACCGCCAAGTTCGTCACTGCCAAATGCTTAAGCGGCATCACTTCCACTGCCAAAGCCGAGTTCGCCAAAACCGAGGTCGTCACCGCTAGCGCTAGCCCTGCCACCACCGCCAGGGCCTCGCCAGACCGGAGTGACTGGGCTCCGTGACTCAGGAGTGGAACCATCAGTAGCACCATCACCGGCGGATGATCCACCGGTTCCCTGCATGTTTGAAAAGAGATTGTAAGGCAATATATGATTGTATTGAATAAACGATAAGTTGTGGTTGAATACTTTGGTAATGTACTAACCGGAGTGCCATTGTAGTGTTCTGCCAGAAATTGTTCAAACGTAGGCAGCACTGGTTGTGGTCCAGGAGGTGGTGGTGGTGGTTCCATTGTAGGAATCTGCCCGGTTGCCATAGACGCAAACATAAGCTGCGTCATGCGACTGTTGTGCTCCTTAACTGCTGCAACTCTCTGGTTCCAGTCGAAGAGCTGCTGACGTGCGAACTCCATGTAGGCCTACAATATGACATGATGCAACTCATAATACATAACAAAGCGGAAAATAAAGGTTGAAAGAAGTAAGATAAGAGGGAAAATACTTACAGAGTGCCGCTGGGCTAGGATGGACTGTGCAGTGGACGTGCTCAGGCATGGGCGCGGGCTCGGCCTCGGGTTGGTAGCTCGGATCCGTCTGTAGGAGATAGAAGGGGTGATCACAGAATCCAGAACCGGCTGGCGACCATGACTCTTCGGCCCTATGCTCACCACCGCCCTCTCGTCGGCATCCATAGACATGGGGTCTGGTTTGTCAGGATTCCACTTCTTAAACTCCTCCTTGTAGGACTCCAGGTTCTCCCCGGTATGGCCATAGTACTCACTCTCGCCAGCCTTGCGATTAGGCCGCACACAGGCCAGCCTCCACGACTCGATGTCTGAGAGGGGCCGCTTCAATTTCTCCTCCTGCACCGCCAAACAGAGGTTAGTCATACATAAGAACATACGGTAAATAGAAGATCAAGAATGTTTCATGTACATAGATATACCTGAAGTTTCTTGTGGTGCCAGTGGTTTCGGTTTCCCTGACCGTGTGTTCCGTCAGATCCTCGATTAGCCCTGTTTATGTTGCTCTTGGCAGCAAACTCTGCGTCCTCGCCGACCCACAGATCCACCAATCCCGCCCATCCATTAGCCTTTCCATAGCACCAATCAGGAGGCACCTACATAATGAAGCATAATGGCATGTGAACACGAAACAATGAAATTTACCACAAACGTCGGAATGAAAAGTCTGTTATGCTTACCAACATGTACTGCTCCCTAGTCAAGTTAAGGTTGTTCTCCTTAGCTTCTTCCTTGGTCACCTTCTCGCCATGTGCATCGTGATAATACCACGAGATGGCCACCCAGCGCACCTCGTACTGTATCTGACGGGTCTGCTTCCTCGCAGCCCGCAACACGAACTCATCGGCCGTGGCCTTGTGCTCCTCAAGAACTCTATAGAATTTCCAGAGGCAATCATAAAACCAGAATGGAACAAGCCATGAGTTAAACGATTCGATGATAAACTATGAAAGAAACTCAAGACTAGTGCTTCTGAAGAGAACTTACCCAAAAGTTTGATATCACGGCCTTAGCGGCCGTCTCATGGGCCGGGTGGAAGGCCGCTTCGTAGTGATCCCAGCACGTGGCCAAAATCTCGCGCTCCGGGTGGTTGACTTGGTCCGGAGCGAACATCCCCGGCCAATATTTCTTCAACAGGATAGTGATGATGCCGTTTGGAAGACGGGCACCTTGAGGATATTTCCAGCTGCTGCAAAAGAATGAAAATATTAGTATGTGTACAATAAAAATGATAGTATGTGTACAATAAAAATGATAGTATGTGTTTAAATTATTATTAAGGGGCACTTACTTTTTCCCCGTGGGCTCAATGAGCCACTTCATCTCCTCGGTAGCAGGAGGTTTCGGGAGTCGCGCACCACCACGCAGCCAAGCCTTCTTCTTGCCACCCACCTCCCCGCCACCACCATCCTCCCCACCACCCCCCTCCCCGCCACCACCATCCTCCCCACCACCCCCCTCCCCGCCACCACCATCCTCCCCACCACCACCATCCTCCTCGCCACCACCATCCTCCCCGCCACCACCATCCTCCCCGCGTGCCTCCTCCTCATCCTCCTCCCGAACCTCCTCCTCCTCCTCCTCCTCAGAGGGTACCTCACTAGAGGAGGGCCGCAAAGACGACCCCCCTATGTCGGTCACAGAGCGCAGTTTCTGGCCCCGAAACCGTCCTCTTGGGCCTCTCCCCCCACCCCTCCTCCTCTAGGGGCACCTCTCCCTCGACCTCCCTGTGAGGACTCATCGTCAAGTAGTCAGGGGGGGGGGGGGGAAGACTACGGGGTCGACCACTCCGACTAACCCTCGTGGCGAGTTTGCTTAGCAAACCACTACCATCGGCCTTGCCCTTTCCCATGCTTAGCGAACCTGCATGGAAAAGAGAATAAAAAGTTAGTATATTAATAATGAAGAAAAAGATATAATAAAAAGGAATAAAAAAGCACATTCATAAATAAACCATATAAGAAAAGACATGAAACATACATCTACTAGAACCCATACGAATCATCACTGTTGTAACCGGTTCCTCGACCGGTCTCATCGTCACTATCACGCATATCATCTTCGTTGTCTGACGTAGGTGGAGGCTCTTCCTCGTCTTCAGCGTCTTCATTTAATTTCTCTAGCATAAGTATGTCTTGGTCGTTCACAATGGCCTCGCCATCATTCCATGCATCGTTATCGTTTGGATCCACATCAACATCACCCAAGGCGTCAGCGTCATTGTATCGGACCACATCAACATCATCAGGTTGCTCTTGATAGAACACTCCCTCGTATGTCATGGGGTTAATGTAGTAGTAATCGTCATCGTTCGGGTCCGATAGCTTACCATGTGGCGCCACCTTGAACACAACTTCCCAACCCTTTAGGTACTCTTTCTGGCATGGGTAGGGCAGATAATAAACTTGTGTGGCCTGGGTAGCCGCAATAAAGAGATCGGCTCCTGCATAGACGGTGGATGGTTTAACTTCGACCAAACCAAGGGAAGGCGTATGTCTCAGCCCCTCATATGGGTCGAACCATTGGCATTTGAACACATCTAGCCTTAGGTCCTCGCGCCCAAGGTCGAATGTAAGCTCGTATATTTTTCCTACCCTTCCGTAGTACTCAACTCCATTTTGTCTTGGGGTGTACACTCCTGTGTTTATAGTTTTGGGATCAGGCCGGCTGTTCTGGTGCTCCTCTGTATGGAAGCGATACCCATTCACATCATGTTTTTCACATTTCATGACCCGAGCGTTAAAACCCATGGACACCCATCTCAATTCGTCATCCATAGAGGTGTTCGGATCTTTTCCCTACAAGTTTAATTGAAATTGATGGGTGCATTAGTTCCATTAACTAATAAATGTTGAACTAGAAGTTGAACTAGGGGAATGTGAAAAATTACTTTCGCCATGAACCAAGCAACAAAATTTTTCCTTCCAGGGGCACCGTTCCGGAGAAGAGTAAGTGCCTCCGCTTCAGTAGGAGGAATCATTCCCGTCCACTCCTCCTGTACGAATTGACTAAAAGAAGAAAATCGGTGTTAGACCGAGACTAAGTGAACATAACGAATTGCATAAAGGAATGGTGCAGCGGTATTACCTCATCCACTCTTCCTCAACTTCCTTGATGTTGTGCAAGACATAGAACATGATGTCCTCCCACTCTTGTTCTGGCATGTTATAAGGTTTCGAGCCCCCAGCCCTGCCACATTGCCCACCGAATAGATCGAGCTTGGGTTTATACTTGGGCTCTTCTGTATTGTATCGAGACACCTTATTATGCAGAGTGGGAACGTGGTCTGGGTAGTACGATGTCCTGAGGTCTGACACCTCCTCTAGGATAACTGCCTCAGCTATGGAAGCTTCAATCTTAGCTTTGTTTCCACATTTGGATCGGAGATGCTTGTTCTGTCTCTCAGGGTCGTACTGCCAACGATTCTGCATAGGCCCCCCAACAATACCTCCTTCGCGAGGTGCAAAATGAGATGTATCATCGGAGTAAAGAAGCCTGGCGGAAAGATCTTCTCTAGCTTGCATATCAACTCCGGTGCCTTCTTATGCAATTTTTCAATCACCTCGGGACATACTTCTTTAGCACATAGCGTGCGGAAGAAATAGCTTAGCTCCGCAAGCACTCACCAGACACGCTTGGGGACATAGCCTCGAACCATCACCGGCATTATCCGCTCAATCCATACATGATAGTCATGGCTCTTGAGCCCGGTCACTTTGCCCGTTGAAAGATTGACTCCCTTACTTATATTCGATGCATAACCATCGGTGAACTTCACAATGTGTTTGAGCCACATAAGTACTTCCTTCTTGTCTGGCGGTTTAAGGACGAAGTCAGCATCTGGCTTGAACCAGTTTCTTCGACCCCCTGAAGGAGGCCGCATGTTTAGACGTGGTCTATCACAAATTTTCTGTTGATCGGCTCTAGCTTTAACGTTATCCTTTGTCTTATCAGGAATGTTGAGGATCGTGGCAAAAAGGGACTCTGCGACATTCTTTTCAGTGTGCATCACATCGATGTTATAAGGAAGTTTGAGGTCTTTGAAATAGGGAAGCTTTGTGAACGGGGTAATGTGAGTCCAGTTGTGCGTCTCACCATATCCCTCAAAGCGTTTGGCTTTGCCTTTGCATTTGCCTTGGCCTTCGCCTTCGCTTTCCCCTTTGGCTTTGGCTTTGCCTTTGCCTTCGCCTTTAGGCTTGAGAGCTTTTAGCTGAGCAAGAACATCTGCCCCAGAAAACGTTGGAATCTCGTTTACTTCATGGACAACCCAGCCTTTCGTGAAGTTCTTCTTGTCTTCCCTGTCTGGATGGTCTGGAGGGAGGAACTGTCGATGCAGGTCAAATGCTACATACTTGCCACCCTTCTGCAGCCAAATTAAACGTAGAGCCTGCATGCACACTGGGCATGGCATCTTCCCACTTGTACACCATCCGCAGAATAGGGCATACCCGGGAAAGTCATGCATGCAATATATCAACCAAACTTTCATCAAGAAATTTTTCTGCAGATGTCGATCATATGTCAACCTCGGGATGTACCAGGAATGGAGCAAATCATCCACCAGCGGCTGCATAAACACTCCCAAATTCTTTCCCGGGTATTCAGGCCCTGGAATGATCAGCGACAAGAACATGGTCTTGCATTGCATTAGGACACCGGGAGGGAGATTGAGAGGAATAACAAACACGGGCCAGCAGCTGTATGGATTGGACGACATGCCATATGGATTGAACCCATCACCTGTTATCGCAATTCTGACATTCCCAGCCTCGGCTGCTTTCTCGGGGTATTCTTCATCGAATGACTTCCATGCTTCAGCTTCCGATGGATGTACGATTTTTTTTCATGGTACCTTATCCCTTCCTTGTGCCACTTCATCATTTTGGCAGACTCCTCCGTGATGAAAAGGCGCTGCAGTCTTTCTATGAAATGGAGATACCGAAGAATCTTTGCGGGGATGTCTAGTTGCTTCTTCTCACCATGCTCATCGACCAGCTCAAGGTACCGAGAGGAACCGCACTTCCTACAGTACTTGTCATCCGCATACTCGTGCCTAAACAAAAGGCAATTCTTCGGACAAACATCTATTTTCTCATAATTCATAGATAGTGCCTTCATGATTTTCTTCGTAGCGTACATGCTTTTCGGTAGTTCATGACCCTCAAGAAGTCTGTTAGCCCATACTCCCAGAAATGCTTCGAAGCAAGCTTGGGTACAGCCGTACTCAGCCTTGACTGCCATCAGTTGCGAGATGGCATCCAGCTGAGAGAGTTTGGCACCCGCATAAAGAGGTTTCTTTGATGAGGCCAAGACGTCCAAGAAGGCCTTTGCGATTGCCTCCGGATCCTCGGGTTCATTCTCTGAAGGTGCTGCATGTGCCGTCTCTGCAGCAAAGACATCATCTAGCATGTCTCTAACCCCATCGTCCTCAAAACCACCGATGCGTTGTCGCATCACCTCCTCTCTACCACGGTCCCGCTCGGCAAAGTTTATTGGCATGTTAAAGTCTTTCATATATCCGTACGTGCGAAGGTGCTCAGTCATTTCTCCTTTATCTCTACTGTGACGTCTGCCACAGTTTGCACAGGGGCATGGTGGGATAATTCTCATTGGACGGTGGAATATCTCCTTCAAAAACACATCAGTTTTCTCGACCCACTCTGTTGTTACTCGATTCCGACGGATAAAACCACTATACATCCACTGATTATCTGCCATCCTCTGCTTTGTTACGAGCCACACAACAAAATTAAGGATTCGTTAAATTTAATCACATACAATTTTTATTTTCTACCGGGTTGACGAGAAACGGCACTGAATCCACCTACATCTCTAATAGGTAAAGATGGGTCCTAATCCCACCCGAGGATGTGTAGATTGAGTACGTTCTCCATGCTCTACCCCGTTCCGAGACAAAATTTTGGCAGCACCTCCCCGCTGTTCTCCAGATACACGTCTCGGCAAAAAGCCGAGACAATGTGCATCCGGAGAACAACGGGGAGGCGCCGCCGAAATCCTGTCTCGAAACGGGGTAGAGCATGGAAAACGTACCCAATCTACACATCCTCGGGCTGTCCGTGGAAAACGCTGGACAATCCGAAAAAGTTGCGGTGATAAATATGCAATTAAATGCATATTTATCGATGCAACCATTTCGGACGGGAGACGCCTAGGTTACACGACTTGACGAGAAAAAAGAAAATCTAGTGACATGATAAAAAGAGTGTACAATGATAAGGTGGATTCGTAGCCTACCCTCGGCTGTACAGGAAGTAGTCAAACAGCGACGAGATCACGGACCAATGCCAATGACGATGATGACTCCAAAGATATGCAACACCACAAAGCCTGTAAATTTTACCGACAAAAAAACTTAGATCATCAAGTGTCAAAAACTTAGATCACGGACCAATGCCTTCATAGTTTTATTTACTAGATGAGCAATACAAAATATATTCATCCACTTAAAGTTCCACATTGAAAGTATTAGAAATGTTAAATGTTAATGAACAAGTTGCCATTTTTGCTCAAAATACAATTTTTTAGCACTGACCAATGAACTATTTTTCAGAAACATATCATTTTCCAATAGACAAAGCAGGAGCACCATCAGCAACAACGAACTAATGCACCATTCAAATGCACTGTTCTAGACAAAGCAGAACCACCGCCGGTACAGCTAGTGTACAATTCCATCGCACTCGAGATCATACAGGAGAGCACACAAATGTCCATATATGCAAGTGCAGACCAAAATAAAACTATAATTAACAACCCCTGTTTTGCAAGTAAAATTGCTATCTTATGGCAGTATGTTTCAAGCCCTCCTCTATACAAATCTTCAGCAAGGACCAGCATATAGTATATATCAGCAGCGAAGATCCAAAGCGCATGCGCGGGAGCTTGGGTGGGAATTCCGATAGGAATTCTGCTCCAGCGAAGGATGACTAGGTGAGCTATTCTATGTTTGAGCGACAATTTCTACAATTAAACATTGATTCTGCCCTGTTCTAATCAGCTATGTTAAATGTCATAATATTAAGTTTTTTACACTAAAAAATCACCACAAGTCGAACCATCACAAAATCAAGATGAACGATACATGATCAGTGATGATGGTAACTTCAACGAGGTTGAGGAATTGTTGTGACTAGTAATTAGCCAGTTTTTTTAATTGTTTCTCACATTTAGGTACATTTATGTTCTATGAAACATTAGTGTGTATGATGCACACATAATCTTATGTAAATATGGTTCTTGGTAGACCTAAGCGAAGTACTTTAGTTTACAGTGTGCCCAGGCTTCAATAATTTGCTAGCTCCGCCACTGGTATATATCTCTCACATTCATAAATTAACACGCCACGAACAGCAACTAAATCATGCAGAAAACTAGAGGAGGCGTAGGGGAGGGAGGGAGGGGAGGGGCAGCAACCTTTCTGAGGATGCGTAGGGGAGGGAGGGAGGGGAGGCGGCGGCCCGGCCGGGGGCGGAGACGGGGCGGCCGGCCCGGGCGGGGGCGGGGACGGGGAGGCCCGGGCGGGGGCGGGGACGGGGCGGCCCGGGCGTGGGCGGTGGCGGTGCAGAAGGGGGCGGCGGCGGCGGGCCGGAGCGAGCGGCGGCGGGCCGGAGCGAGCGGCGGCGCGGGGGGGTCGAGGGGCGGCGGCGCGGGTGGAGCAAGCGGGGGCGCGGGGCGGATCGAGCGGGTGAGGGAATGAGTGGTCGGGAGAGGGGGTGGGGCGCCCGACCGGATAAGGTCAGGGCTATGCCGACTTATCCGGTCGGGCCACGTGGCCACCTATGCCGACGGCTAAGCTGTAGGCATAAGTTTTTTTTCATTTTTTTATTTTATTTTTTTATTTACATTAACTTTAATTTATTTTTTAAATGTCCTAACATTTTTTAATATATCAACTATCCCTCCTCCCCTCCGAAGACCCTGTGCGATATTTCTATGGCATAGACGCCCCCCGACCGGACTAAACCCTAACCGACGCGCACGATTCCCCCTTTCAAGTGACGGCGGCACTGCCGTCCGTGGAGGGGGGCCACACCCCGGAGCCCCAAGACGAACGTCTGAGCATGCCACATCACTTTCACACATCCAAGAGGACCCGGTGCGGTGTTTCGGTGGCATAGCTACACCCGGAAGGCCACCACGAAGCCCCGTTGACCAGGAGATCTAGCCCTTTGACTTTCGCCGGACGGGCTTTGACCAGTGGACTCTTCCACGAGGTTGCGATAGGTCAGCCCATAGGAACATCCTCGAACACGGTCTGGACCCAACCCACCACTAGATTCCCTCCGGCTCTACCCGACGCGCACGATTCCCCCCTCCAAGTGACGGCGGCACTGTCGTCCGTGGAGGGGGGCCACACCCCGGAGCCCCAAAACGAACGTCTGAGCATGCCACATCACTTTCACACATGCAAGAGGACCCGATGCGGTGTTTCGGTGGCATTGCTACCCCCGGAAGGCCACCACGAAGCCCCGTTGACCAGGAGATCTAGCCCTTTAACTTTTGCCGGACGGGCTTTGACCAGTGGACTCTTCCACCTGGTTGCGATAGGTCAGCCCATAGGAACGTCCCCGAACACGGTCTGGACCCAACCCACCACTAGATTCCCTCCGGTTCTACCCGACGCGCACGTTTCCCCCCTCCAAGTGACGGCGGCACTGCCGTCGGTGGAGGGGGGCCACACCCCGGAGCCCCAAGACGGGCGTCTACGGATGCCACATCACTTTCACACATGCATCGGGACCCGATGCGGTGTTTCGCTGGCATAGCTACACACGGAAGGCCACCACGAAGCCCCGTTGATCAGGAGATCTAGCCCTTTGACTTTCGCCGGACGGGCTTTGACCAGTGGACTCTTCCACCTGGTTGCGATAGGGCAGCCCATAGGAACATCCCCGAACACGGTTTGGACCTAACCCACCACTAGATTCCCTCCGGCTCAACCCGACCCGCACGTTTCCCCTCATCCAAGTGACCGCGACAGTGCCGTCCGTGGAGGGGGGGCCACACCCCGGAACCCCAAGACGAACGTCTGAGCATGCCACATCACTTTCACACATGCAAGAGGACCCGATGCGGTGTTTCGGTGGCACTGCTACCCCCGGAAGGCCACCACGAAGCCCCGTTGACCAGGAGATCTAGCCCTTTGACTCTCGCCGGACGGGCTTTGACCAGTGGACTCTTCCACCTGGTTGCGATAGGTCAGCCCATAGGAACATCCCCGAACATGGTCTGGACCCAACCCAGCACTAGATTCCCTCCGGTTCTACCCGACGCGCACGTTTCATCCCTCCAAGTGACGGCGGCACTGCCGTCGGTGGAGGGGGGCCACACCCCGGATCCCCAAGACGGGCGTCTACGCATGCCACATCACTTTCACACATGCATCAGGACCCGATGCGGTGTTTCGGTGGCATAGCTACACCCGGAAGGCTACCACGAAGCCCCGTTGATCAGGAGATCTAGCCCTTTGACATTCGCCGGACGGGCTTTGACCAGTGGACTCTTCCACCTGGTTGCGATAGGTCAGCCCATAGGAACATCCCCGAACACGGTCTGGACCTAACCCACCACTAGATCCCCTCCGGCTCGACCCGACCCGCACGTTTTCCCTCATCCAAGTGACCGCGACAGTGTCGTTCGTGGAGGAGGGCCACACCCCGGAGCCCCAAGACGAACGTCTGAGCATGCCACATCACTTTCACACATGCAAGAGGACCCGATGCGGTGTTTCGGTGGCATTGCTACCCCCGGAAGGCCCACCGACCGGACTAACCCTAGCCCGACGCGCACGATTCCCCCCTCCAAGTGACGGCAGCAGTGCCGTCCGTGTAGGGGGGCCACACCCCGGAGCCCCAAGACGGGCATCTACGCATGCCACATCACTTTAACACATGCATCTGGACCCGATGCAGTGTTTCGGTGGCATTGCTACACCCGGAAGGCCACCACGAAGCCCCGTTGACCAGGAGATCTAGCCCTTTGACTTTCGCCGGACGGGCTTTGACCAGTGGACTCTTCCACCTGGTTGCGATAGGTCAGCCCATAGGAACTTCCTCGAACACGGTCTGGACCTAACCCACCACTAGATTCCCTCCGGCTCGACCCGACCCGCACGTTTCCCCTCATCCAAGTGATGGCGGCGCTGCCGTTCATGGAGGGGGGGCACACCCGGCAGCCCCAAGAAGGGTGTCTATGCATGCCATAACACTTTCAACATGCAAGAGGACCCGATGCGATGTTTCGGTGGCATTGCTACCCCAGGAAGGCCACCACGAAGCTCCGTTGACCAGGATATCTAGCCCTTTGACTTTTGCCGGACGGGCTTCGACCAGTAGACTCTTCCACCTGGTTGCGATAGGTCAGCCCATAGGAACATCCCCGAACATGGTCTGGACCCAACCCACCACTAGATTCCCTCCGGTTCTACCCGACGCGCACGTTTCCCCCCTCCAAGTGACGGCGGCACTGCCGTCGGTGGAGGGGGGGCACACCCCGGAGCCCCAAGACGGGCGTCTACGGATGCCACATCACTTTCACACATGCATCAGGACCCGATGCGGTGTTTCACTGGCATAGCTACACCCGGAAGGCCACCACGAAGCCCCGTTGATCAGGAGATCTAGCCCTTTGACTTTCGCCGGACGGGCTTTGACCAGTGGACTCTTCCACCTGGTTGCGATAGGTCAGCCCATAGGAACATCCCCGAACACGGTCTGGACCTAACCCACCACTAGATTCCCTCCGGCTCGACCCGACCCGCACGTTTCCCCTCATTCAAGTGACCGCGACAGTGCCGTCCGTGGAGGGGGGCCACACCCCGGAGCCCCAAGGCGAACGTCTGAGCATGCCACATCACTTTCACACATGCAAGAGGACCCGATGCGGTGTTTCGGTGGCATTGCTACCCCCGGAAGGCCCACCGACCGGACTAACTCTAGCCCGACGCGCACGATTCCCCCCTCCAAGTGACGGCGGTAGTGCCGTCCGTGTAGGGGGGCCACACCCCGGAGCCCCAAGACGGGCATCTACGCATGCCACATCACTTGCACACATGCATCAGGACCCGATGCAGTGTTTCGGTGGCATTGCTACACCCGGAAGGCCACCACGAAGCCCGTTGACCAGGAGATCTAGCCCTTTGACTATCACCGGATGGGCTTTGACCATTGGACTCTTCCACCTGGTTGCGATAGGTCAGCCCATAGGAACATCCCCGAACACGGTCTGGACCTAACCCACCACTAGATTCCCTCCGGCTCGACCCGACCCACACGTTTCCCGTCATCCAAGTGATGGCGGCGCTGCCGTTCGTGGAGGGGGGGCACACCCCGCAGCCCCAAGAAGGGCGTCTATCTATGCCATAACACTTTCACACATGCATGAGGACCCGGTGCGAAATTATGATAAAAAAAAGTCATTTAAAAGTTGTCTAAATATATGGAAGTATCAATTATTTGTGATTTTTACTAAGTATAAGGACATATATGCAAAATTACACGAGGTTACATTTTAACATACTCAAAAGTAAAAACAAACCGGATATTCATAATCTATGGAAAATTCTGCCCCAAATCCATATATAATTTGTGTATGTTTAAGTTTATATAAATTAGATTTAAATTAATCAAATCTAAAGCTTAGAAAATATAAAATGAGAAATAAAAAACATATAATATATATGCCGACGGCATAGATAGACCACGTGTTTTTTGCTGACAAAAAAAAAGTGTGCTAGCTATGCCGACGGCCTGCGTCAGGGCCGTCGGCATAGTGGTGACGGCGTCAACCCTCCGTCTGGTCCTTGGTTGGCGGGCCCACACGTATGCCGACGGCTCCCGTCGGTATAGTGAAAGAGATGCCGACGATGCTTCTACGCCGACGGCCCCCGTCGGTATAGATGGATGTTTGCCGACGGCTTTAGTACGCCTACGGCCTTTCGCCGGCCGTCGGCATACCCGCATCTATGCCGACGGGGGCCGTCGGCATAGAAAAAGCCGTCGGCAGCGGCAGTTATTCTGGTAGTGATTGCAATGTGCGAGTGCTTCTTGGGGACAAAGCACCATTTCGGCCTGTGGAGGAAATATTTTTGGGTCAGGGCGCAGAAAAAAGGCAACGATCCTTATGATTGTGGTGGAGCCGGCATTCAGTTGAGGCCAAACCACGACTACTTCAAGCTGGGGTTGCCCGACTCAGTGAAGAAGTGGCAACAGGGTTGGTTTTACTGCCCAGATGTCTCGGCTCGCACCAACGGTACCAGTTTGGCTCCATACTCGGCCGACCGCCCCGTTCACCGCCGGTCTTGGGGCCCAGTTCCTCCTAGTCCCTCGCCTAGTTTCGAAGCACGCGAGGTGGAAGTCCTTCATCAGGAAGTGCAGCATCTCATCCACGATGGCCTCACTGGCGTAGAAATTCTAGTTACGTGGATGGACAGGCGGATCCAGCCTCCCCAGGCTCGAGAACACCCGATGTATGAGTACGCCGGTGTGACGGATTCGACCCAGTCGGTGATGGGTTTCTACGAGCAGAAAACTCCCCAGGAGATGGTCTCCTTCGTGGCAAAGGGGAAAGTACAGAATTTCCTGACAACTGCTAGCATCGAGCCGTACTGTCTCAAGAAACCACCGACCAATGTAAGTGCCAGATTCAAGGTCGTTTTTGTGGTTTGAGTTCTTTAGCATTGTTGGAATTGGTTCTAATACTGTGTTTCTTGTCGGATTTTAGGTCCTTCGTCTCAATGCCTCTGCTTACTGAGGACGAGCTGACGCCACAGATACAGTATCTACTCAAGCCAGAGGCCGACGAGGACACCGGTGCGGATCCCGTGGACGATCCAAGCGATAGTCAGGTGGGGGAGGATGACAATGATGACGACGATGATGATGGTTCGGCTAACCTGGAAGGTAGCCAAGAGGACGAGGTTGACAGTGATAAGGATGGCCCATTGATAATCCAACGATCCTCCAAGAGGGGATGAGAAACGCATGCATCCGGCTCTCAGGCCGCGCCGAAGGAACACGGGAAGAAAAAACAACGGAGTGAGACTGTACCCGGCGCAGGCGTTGTGGCGACATCGGTTGTTATGTTGCCGCCGAGGGGGAAAAAGCGCAATGTGCTGGAAGTACCAGTCGGCAACAGGCATGTTATCCTTGGTGGTCTCTTTCCTTAAATCTTGCTTGTAGGATCCAATCTCGTCCTTATTGAAGCTGAGTTGTCTTCAGGCATCCAAGTGAATTGAACGGTGAAAAAGGCAGCCAGGCTAGACAGCAAACTGGCTCGTCCCCCCCCTGCCAGAGCTATGAAATAGGCGGAGACGGGCGTGAGCGTGGAGGGGCAGGACATCGATTTGCCATCGTCTACGAGTTCGTCGGTGCAAGGTATGTCGACATCTTCTATTGCGTCCGACACCTTTCCCGACCAGGCGGCAAAGGCCTCGATGTTGACACCTTCACAATCCTTAGCACCTTCTTAAAACCGGCAAGCGGAACTGCAGGCTTTGGAGGTGGTGGTACTGGAGCCCGTCGCTGATACATATGGGATGGCGATGGGCATGAAGGTCGACACGGGCCTGATAACATTGATTAAGGCCATGGCAAAAACGGCCACCAGCTCGGAGGCTATAGCGGAGGGTGAGGTTGTGGAACCGGCTAACGTCGCTTGTGACATCGATCCGGCTGACCAAACATCTCCATGCTGTCAGCAAACGACCGCTGATTCTTTTTCTTCTCCCTATATACACGGTGTTGAGGCTGCTGAGATCGGCACTGATTTCACGCTGTCAGAGCAGTGGAGCAAGCAGGCCCCAGAACCAAAGAGCACGGTGGCCGGCCATGAGACGATGCCCGACCAGGAGAAGGCATCAAACTTGAAAAAGGCGGTGGTGCCGTCAGCTGGAGTGAGCCGTTGGGTGGGCGACGCGGTGTCAGTTGAAGTGAATGCCTGTCTAGCCGATGTACATGGCAGGGTAAAGGCCTTGGAGGAATTAGCATTTCATCTACGGAGCACGTTTGAGCCGGCGGTGGAGGTTAGCACAGTTTTTACTTTAAATGGAAGTTATTTTTTACCTGTAGCTGGTCCCTGTGTAGGAAATTTTTGGGAACTCCTTTTACTCTGTTTGATTTTGTCTTTAAGCAACTGTTGTAAATGCCACATGGCCTTGGCAACCAGTCGCAAAATCTCTTCGTGGAAGTTGTTAAGCTTCGGCTTCTGCTTGACGACGAGGAGAAAAAGAATGAAAATGGCCGCAAGGCGGCTGCTCAGTCAGTTAGTAAGTATTTCATGTTTGCATGATCAGTAATAGCTCTGTGGTTTTTCCTAAATGTTTATTATTCGTTTCTGCATTTGGCTGCAGTTGCCGAAAAGGAGAATGCACGTCAGCTGGAGGCTGCGAAGAAGCATAGCGAAGAAAATTTTCGGCTTGCACGCGAGGCTGAGAAGGAGGCGTACGCACATAAGAAGGTGGCCGATCGTCTGAAGAAACAAGCGGAAACTGACAAGGCCATAATCCTAGAACTACGGGGTTAGGCCTGGGTTGAGAAGGAGCGGCAGGAAGCGCTGAAGGCGGAGGTAGAAGAACTTGTCGCCGAGGTGCACAATCTTAAGGAGTGGCAGAAGGCGCAAGACCTGGTGGTTGTGAGGCTGAAGGAAGTCGTGAAGAGGGCCGATGACGAGCGTGAGGTGATGCGGGACGAGATCCGGAGGGCCGAACTGGCAATGTCATGTAAATATATAACTTTTTATTCTTCGTACCTTGTGCTTTCTCTTCTAGCAAGCTATTTTCCTTAGCGAATGGATTTTAGCATTGTTTCCAGATCTCGAGGAGGAAGCAAGGCGTGCGGCACAGCATTTCCAGCAGCCGAATGGACCGGCAATGGAAGCGGCTAATGCATTCTGGTCCAAGTTTCTTAACGATGATTACTCCATGACATTGTCGGATTATTTGAAGCAGGTGGCCAAATTGGTGAAGATGGCAAAGTTGGCGATGCAGGAAATGGGTGTCGTTCTCTGGCCGAATGAAGATATCCATACCAGCAGCTTCGCCCTTTCAGACGGGTTACCGCAGGGTCCAAGCTACATTGACCGGCGGCATCAATCCGCTGTGCGCGAAGGAGCCCGCTGGGTGCTGGCCATGCTTAAGGCGCATCTCCCGGACGCCGACCTCAAGGACATCATCAAATCGATGCCAATTGGACAAGACGATGCCCCGATCTGCCCGAAAATATTCTTCACTGACATCCGTGCCCATGCCATCCAAGGCGAGAAACATTGCCACCTAACCGAAGTAATAGAATAGATTGGGCGTAGCATGTAACGCCCTCAGATTTTCGAGTAGCATGTCAAGACACTTGGTCACGGCAGCTGTGCTCCGGCAATTACGTCGGTGTAATGCGATCAAAGAACACTGAGGGAAAAAGTGGCACTCAGAACGTAGTGAAACATCTTTATCCATAAGCTAGTCGAATGAAAACAAAGTTGGAAAAACAGAACAAAAGGTAAGCGTAGAAACGATTTAGCTGGGCGATACTCGATGTTTTGTTTGTTAGCTTATCATTATCGAAAAGCTAAAGAACTGCGTCTATATACTCAAGTGTGTTGGGGAACGTAGCAGAAAACAAAAAAAATCGGTACTACGATCACGCCCAGGATCACTATGAAGATGCATACAAGGTTTGATCTGATCATTACCAACTCGTAGCAGCAGAGAAACGAGGGTCGGTGAAGATCGTCGGTGCAGATCCCCGCAGTTAGGATTTTACAACCTCCCAACTACGAGGATGTTCTCCCTCGGACAGCCCTTCGGGTGGTCCCTCGGACAGCCCTTCGGGTAGGCACTCGAACAGTCCCTCGGACAGAAGATCAAACTACAATCTCTCTACCGGATTGCACACATACAACGTCAACTATTCAGCAGGGCTTCGCCGTCCAGAACTAGGCCCTACCGGAGACTAGACAGCCTTTTGGCTACACGAAACTATTTCGTGGAGGGATAGAAAGAATGCCAGATCATTGCATGGCTTGTGTGGAGAGAAACTTGAGTGAAATGAAGAGCCCTATCCACCTCTATTTATAGGGGAAGCAAGGGGTAGAGACTTGGGGGAAAAGACCAAAAAGCCACTTGGATATTTTCCAACAAAAGCAACATAAAGGGGGAAAGGGGAGCTCCATGGAGGAGCTACCCCTTGGCCCGGCCATGTGTGTGTGAGCACCTTGTGGGGGGCCCCACCACCCCCATGTCATCCTCCACTACTATTTGGGAAAGCCCCAAAAGGTGATTTTCCAAAAAGCCACCAAAAGGAGATGTACCCTAATAGTGTTCATTCCATGAATCGTGCGATCTTGTCCCCTCAAACCGGGACAAGATTTTCTGCGACCGTTTTATCCGAAAAAATTCCCAAAGGTCCAGAACATTTCCAGCACCCCCTTAAATAATTCTGGACGTGTTCCGAAACATTTCTGGTATGATGATTTTTCTCCGAAACATTTTCGGTTACTCTGAAACATTTCCGGTTTTCTCTCCGAAACTTTTTCGTCGTCTCCGAAACTTTTCCGGTAACTTTCTCTCGGACTCGCTGTCTATTACTCAGCAGATAGATGACCCGTAAGTGTGTGACCCTGTAGGTTCGGTGAAGTATACACATGACCGGAACTCTTTCCGATCAATGATCAATAGCGGAACCGTGGACATCCATATTGATCCCTATACCCACATGAATGAATATTCGAGTGAACCTTTAGTTACCGTATGCTATTCCTGTTGCTTCGCGATGTGTTACAAATATCCGAGGTGAGATCTATTGGCATCCCCGTGAATTAATAACTTGTTCATTATGCCGGTTACCTCGTTGCCGGTTTTGTTCTTTTTTCTCCTTCCCATGTTCCGGCATCCCCGTGATCAAATCACGCTGTGTCTGGCCAGACGATGATGGATACCGTAATACCGAGAGGGCCCCAAGAATATCTCTCCATTGTCTCAGGAGCAAATCCCAATCTTGAGATATTTAGTCCCTTGTCATACTTTTTCATGAACCCATAAGCTGTCGTAATAGTCACCCTGTTACGGATGACGTTTAACAAACCCCAAAGTTAATGAAGCAAGCATGAAGGACCTCGATACTCTCATGGTCTAAGGAATTATGCAAACGTTAACTTCCTCTGTGTTATTTACCATTAACTTGTGATGAATGTATCTCATAGCATAACATGAATTGGGTCGATTGAACACAAGTGTTCTTCTAACATTGTGTCCTCAAAGTTACCGGCATAGACATGCCCATTATCAGGAAAACGTAATCATCATGCAACACTTGAGCTAGTCTTAAAGGCATGCCTAGGAATAAATTTTACCGTTTATTATTCCACACGTTCATATGTGTTTTTCTCTGAGACTTTATGGATATACGGACTCAAGGACCATTGCAGTTATAGCATGGAATATAAAGATAATTACAAACATGAAAATAAATAATAATATTTGTTATTGCCTCTAGGGCATATTTCCTGCAGACTCTCACTTGCACTAGAGTCAATAATCTGGTCAATGCTAATGCACATTACACGTATGGTATATCGGTGTAAAAATATGCTTCGCTTGTGGTATAGTCTTTGTCCAACGGATCTGACAACTTCAGGTCCGTGTGTATCTTTGCATATCCTCGCGTTTTCACGCTTTCATAAAATTCATAATTTTTATGTGGTCTTGGCTTTGTATATAATTGAATCACTGATCGAACCTTGATTACTCAGACTGAGCTATGGAACCACTATCTACAATAGCGTTCCATTGACCAAAGCTATCTTGAAAGCATACTAAGTTCATGAATGAACTATTTGATTCAACACCCTCTTTGTCGCTTCATAAGCGACAACATACTTAACCCTCGTTATAGAATTCGCCACGGTAACCTGTTTGGAAGAATTCCAACATACTGTGCCACCATTTTATATATCACACAAAACCCTTTATTTAAATTGAAATTCACACGGAGTTTTGATGAAGACAGTATCGATGTAACTCTTTACAATGATCTCTTCATAGTCTCCGCTTGCGAGAAAACATGTCATCAGTTCTATTTTAGTATTGAACGACATTTTTCAATGTTGTCAATCAATACTTTGATCACTTTGGTATCTTACTCGCAACAAATTTGGAGTACTGGACATATCTGCTTGTTTTACATACCATGGAATACATGATTAATTCAAACACAAAAATATGTGAAATCTCAGTCATGTACTTTGCTCATCAGTGTTTTTATGACACCGAGTCTTGCAAAATTCTTTCCATGTGACTTCGGGAAGAATCACTCCTTGGCGTTCTCATGCTAAACCATTTTAGCATCTTGTCAATATGTTTTTTGGCTTAGCCCTATTAGGCAATTCTATCTCCATGGATTTTTATGTCTAATATCGAGGCTACCTAGCCCAAGTACTTCATCAAAAACTATTTTTTCAATGAAGTCCTTATTTGTGTCAAGAAATTTATATTATTTCCTATCAACAATGTGTCATGCACATAAAGTTTTAGAAATATTATTATGCTCCCACTTACTTTCTTGTAAAAACACAAGCATCTTTGCTATCCTTGATGAAATCAAACTCATTTGACTATTTCATCAAAACAAAGATTCTAACTCCATTTTGCTTGCTTCTGTCCATTACTGGACCTCTGAAGTTTGCATACTTACTAGCATCCTCTGGATCGACAAAATATTTTGGACTGTATCACATACATGTCTTATGTTGTATTTTCATCTCATGGAAATCCTTTTGGCGTCCATCTGTCATATATTATAATTAAAATACCTATTTAATTACTAGTTTAACCCGAACCGACTTTAAGCATAGCTACGGCGATACAATCTCGTCGTAGTCAACTCCTTGAATTTGTTATTGCAACAAGTCGAGCTTTATGGTTCAAACAATTTTATCCGCATCTGTTTATGGTTTCATTAATATTCGTTAGACTTTAAGTCTTTCGGAGGGTTTATTATGATCTAATCTTGAATCATTTATATGGATACTATCTCGGATTATTTTGGCATTTAGCCAATTCTAGAGTCAGGGCCCATCATTGCTTCCATGTGTATTGTAGGTATACTGTTGTCTAACAACAATATCTCGTTTGCACACCTTAGAGGTTTGCACGTGTTTAGCCTACGTGGTTCAGCTGCAAGTTCACCGAAGTCCATACATCTCATGTAGAGGCTTCCGTATCAGTCACAGTAGGAAACTCTGGAATTACTTCCAAATTTCTTTTCTTTGACCTGATGACGAAGATACTGTTATCTCATCGAGTTGTCCTGCCCTCCCACTCACTCTTTTGCAAGAAACATTTTCTTCAAAATCATACCGCTCTTTGTGACAAACTTTTTGCCTCGGTATAGTGATGGAGGAATACCCAGTGATTTGGGATATTCTACAAAGTAGCACTTGTCTGATTTGAAATATGTTTGTAAAACACTTTACACAAGCCCCATATTCCAAATGTTAAGAAAAGACATAACCTGGTTGGGCGTACCATACCATGGCGTCATTTCAATAGATCTGATGGCGCTCTTTTCAGTGTAAAAGCTGAAGTCTCTAAAGCATTACTTTAAAAGGAATAATGGCAAATTGATTTATAATATCTTTTTGGCTTACCATGTCATATATGGTATGATTACATCTTCTCGGACATTGCACTCACAGTGGTGTTCCGAGAGGTGTAAGTTATGAAACTCTTTTCACAACTCGTCAGACATTCACTAAACTTGTAACTCAAATATTCCTTTCCGCAATCTAATTGCAGAAACATAATTTTCTTGTTACAATAATTTCTACTTCATTCTGAAAACGTTTTGAATTATTTCAAAGGATCCAGACTTATGTCTCATTAAGCAAATATTCACATATCTACTTGAGTCATTACTGAAGATAGACAAATCCACAGCTAGCAACAACATTTATTGGACAACACACATCAACATGCATGATTACCAATACGTTTGTTGCTCGTTCCTTATGGTCTGTGAACGGTATTTTAGTCATTCTACTTCTGGACGAAAATCGCAAGTGTCAGATGATTCATAATCAAATGACTTCAAAATCCATCATGTATGGAATTTCTCCATGCAGGTTTCTCCAATGTGACCAAATGCAGTGCCACACATATGTGGTATTCTTTTAGTCTCGCGACATTTAGCGTTAGTGTTATGAATGTATTATATTATCATCAATATTCATAACATGCATCTCATCGATAATGGGAGTATGACCCATATGTTATTCACAACACCGAACAACAATTGTTCTTTTATGAACATCCTTCTTGCAACAACTATTATGCAATGGGCTAGAGTGTATAAAACTCGAAAATGAATTAATAAAAATAAATGCAGAGGTAATACGCTAATGAAAAGTGTAGTAACTTTTACTATGTTCCCAGCTTCTTGCATCGAGTTGCAACAGAATGTAATCGAACGGGTATCTCTGTGATCAACTTTTAATCGCAATACCCAGGAATCAGTGACTAACAGTTTTAATCACAATTGCCAAGAATTATATTTTTGACCAGCTTTCTATACATCTATAACTCGTATGACATTCATACATGAGCTGGACATTTCAGTCTTTTTTCTATTTGCCTTTATACTTCTAACAGTGTACTTCGAATATTTCTACTACTCTCAGAGGAAGCACCCAACTTTAAGAGTGGCGTTAGCCCCGGACTTCCTAGGCGTGTATGTCTCACTAACACCGTTCGGACTTGTCCTTTCTCTTTAAAATGTTGTTTTATTCACCATCATCACATGACAGACGTTTTTCTGGATCCCATCCTATCAGTCTAATGCATACACTAGTAGAAAACGGGCCTTTAGTCCCGGTTCGTAAGGGCCTTTAGTCCCGGTTGCCCAACCGGGACTAGGGATTCGGGACTAAAGGCCCCCCCTTTTTAGTCCCGGTTGTGTTACGAACCGGGACTAAAGGGGCTCCACGTGGCCGCTATCTGGGGCGGGGGCTGGAGGACCTTTAGTCCCGGTTGGTAACACCAACCGGGACTAAAGGAAATTTTTTTTTTTTTAAAATGAATTTTTTTTTTCGAATTTTTTTTTTGAATTTTTTTTAAGTTTTTTCCGATTTTCAAATCTTTGAATTATTTGACAATTTAATCTGTAATCACCCCTCCTCACTGCTCCAGCGTGGAGCACTCATTCAAAATCGTCTAACTTCCCGGCCGGTCACCCATCCTCTCACTGCTCCAGCCCCATCACGCTTAACTTCCCAGTTCTATCTCCCCTAGTTTCCAAGTCTGCACTTGTTGTTTTCCTGACAATAGTAAGCTATCAATCCTATTAACCCTTAGGTCTTGATGTCACATGATTTAATTTTTTGAATTCCAAACAATTAATAAAATAAACAACAATGATTAACAAACAACAATGATTAATTTTAAAACTCAAAAAAATTCAAAAAAGGCAAAAATTTCAAAAAAATTCAAAAATCCTCAAAAAACAAAAAAAAACAAAAAATCCAAAATAATACAAAAAGTTCAAAATAAAATATAATATTGAATTTCAATGAAAATAAAATAAGTAATAAAATAAGAATTTTTATGCGGAATTCAATTATTAATTTTAAAACTCAAAAATTTCAAAAAAATCAAAAAACACACCAAAAACTAAAAAAAAAACAAAAAATGTCAAAAAAATTGAAAAAATTCAAAATAAATAAAAAAAATTTAAAAATTCAAAAAATTAAAAAATTTCAAAATAAATCAAAAAATTCAGAAAATTTTAAAAATCCAAAAAAAATCAAAAATTTCAGAAATCAAAAAATAAAAAATTTCAGAAAATTCAATTATTATAATGTCAAAATCTTTTAAAATATCATTTAAAACAAATAAAAAACCCTAAAAACCCTAAACCCGGGACTTAAAACGTCCGAAACCCTATTCTAAACAGTAAACACTAAAGGTTCAAACCCTAAAACCTAATCCTAAACATGGAAATCTAAACCCTAGCCCTAAACCCTAAAACGTCCAAAAACTCTATTTTCCCTTTGGAATATTGTGATTTTAAAAATTCTCGAAACCCTAAACCCGGGACTTAAAACATCCGAAACTCTATTCTAAACAGTAAACACTAAAGGTTCAAACCCTAAAACCTAACCCTAAACTTGGAAATCTAAACCCTAGGCCTAAACCCTAAAACGTCTAAAACGTCCAAAAACTCTATTTTCCCTTTGGAATTTTGTGATTTTCAAAATTCTCGAAACGGAAAACAGGAAGTTTCTTCGGATAGATCTTATTTTTCTGCAAATTTTGATATGTTATTTGTATTTTTCTGAATTAGAATGATTTAGTTATGATTTTTCTAGGATTAATGTGGTAAAAGGGGAAAAAAGGAGGACCTTTAGTCCCGGTTGGTAACACCGATCGGGACTAAAAGGCAGCCCAGGCCGGAGGAGGCCACGCGTCAGCACCTGCTGTGGGGCGCCCAGGCCGGAGGAGGCCACGCGTCAGCACCTGCCAAGCGCTGGGGATTTTGGTTTTTTAGTCCCGGTTGGTAACACCAACCGGGACTAAAGGTCCCGACTTTAGTCCCGGTTGGAGACACCAACCGGGACTAAAGGGGCTGCAGCCTGCCGCAACCCCTTTAGTCCCGGTTGGTGTCTCCAACCGGGACTAAAGGTCCCGTTCGACCCGGGACTAAAGCCTGCCGTACCCGCGCGGGGTCAGTAGCCGTTGGAACCGGGACTAATGGGCACATTAGTCCCGGGCCCCAACACGACTGGGACTAAAGGCCATATCCGGTTTGGACCAAAGGCCCTTTTTCTATTAGTGATAGTAAACACTTCACTAATACTTGCAAACAAACATTGCTTTGGATATCCCATATCTTTTAGCCATTGTTTGTATCTGAAACTAATTTTTAGTTCCATGAATATTACATAACTATTCCAAACTTTTGAAGTTCGGGTCTCGTGGAAGCAAACATATTGCACTTGACCATAACGGAATTCTAGCTTTTGGATTGAAGGACGAGAGTCAAATCATCCATAGCATTAGCGGGAGAATACCGGAAACGTGCGATAGGACAAAGTCCTTCTTGGCACTCTTGAGGACAATCCTCACATTACGTTACCAATCGCAAAGTTTTAACCAGATAAATAACAGCTCTTCATTTTAATAGGGAAGGTGGAAATGCGAGCCAATATCTACAACTATTAAGCAAATTTCACTTAGACATTGTTCATAATTAATTGCACTGAGAATTAAACAATTTAATTCTAATGTGCACTCCCACTCAAATCAATATCTCTCATAATTGATTGTGAGTGATTCAAGACCCATATTCCAATTCAACGCCATTGATGTGGACATCACTGATGACGTGAATTTCAATCGGTAGGTCAACTTGCCGATCACATCTTTATGTGACTATTGTTCTTTTTTCAATGGGCGTGTTCCGAGCTCGGGACGATCCTGCCTGAACGTTAAGACAACCAAGTGATCTTGCTATGAGGTCTGACCATCACCCACCTCATACCTCTCAATCCGTTCGTACCCATGTGGACATGGCGCACCCCGAAAACATACGTATTTCAGACGGTGCTACACTTGGGTGAACACTAACTACTTGATATTTTTAAGTGAGAGATCACCCTAATAAAAGCGACTACTGCGCAATCAAAAGGATGCAAATATAAGGGATAAACATCTCAGGCAATTCATAATAGCATGATATGGTATAGCCCCTTCTGATAGAGAAGTACTCATCGCTTCATGAAATTTCAGCCAGAAACGTTGCCATGGCAGCAGTTTCGAAAAACTGATGTCGTGGCAGAACTTTTCTGCCAAGGCCTGTTTCTTTAGCTTTTCCTCTTCCCTCTTCGGCTTTTGCGTCAGTGTCCACCTTCGCAAAGCTTGTCACCGCCTTGTGGATGCATCAAATAGTATTGCCATCTCTATAGCTAATAAAATAAATGCATTACATGAAGGTTGACACGCAGGTCATTTAAAGTGACAATCATATGGCTCCAGCCATCATGCCGAATCATGACACGCAGGTCATGTTAATTAATTTACATTATATAGTCATCTCATACATAATCAAATTAAATATGATAAAGACCATACCACATCTCATGCACATGCATCCTGCAAAACCAAATCAGACGCCTCTAATCGGTTCATACAAGATTTTATTTTACGTGGCTTCTAAGGTTTCGAAACAAACCGAAGCTACCAACGTCCATCATCAAGTATGATTATTCAAGTCACTAGATTAATTTTGCGGGGCGTATGAAACACGAGATAAAAAATCTCGAGCCCCATACTAAACTTCGTCATACGCAAGAACGCCGTGCAGATCATATTTACATGCCCTTTAGTTTGCGAAACATTCATCTTTCTTAACTATGACGGAACCCGAAGAACTGAAGCACATCATTGATCTTTCAACCAGCATACTCAGGCGCAGCATAGAAGGATCGCCGATAGCCAGAACTTTGTACCAAAATTACACCATGCCGCCAAGATCAGAACTACGCAAATTCAAGGGAAGCAACAAGAACATCAGGTAATAGATTTCATCTACTACCCGCACAAATAATTTTCAGCAATAGAACTTGGTCACGACGGCTGTGCTCCGGCAATTACGTCGGTGTAATGCGATCAAAGAACAATGAGGGAAAAAGTGGCACTCAAAACGTAGTGAAACATCTTTATCCATAAGCTAGTCCAATGACAAAGTTGGAAAAACAGAACAAAAGGTAAGCGTAGAAACGATTTAGTTGGGCGATACTCGATGTTTTGTTCGTTAGCTTATCATTATCGAAAAGCTAAAGAACTGCGTATGTATACTCAAGTGTGTTGGGGAAAAGACCAAAAAGCCACTTGGATATTTTTCACAAAAAGCCACTTGGATATTTTCCACCAAAAGCCACAAAAAGGGGGAAAGGGGAGCTCCATGGAGGAGCTCCCCCTTGTCCCGGCCATGTGTGTGTGGGCCCCCTTGTGGGGGGCCCACCACCCCCATGTCATCATCCACTACTATTTGAGAAAGCCCCAAAAGGTGGCTTTCCAAAAAGCCACATAAAGGGGTTGTACCCTAATAGTGTTCATCCAACGAATCGTGGGATATTGTCCCCTCAAACAGGGACAAGATTTTTCGTGACTGTTTTATCCGAAAAAATTCCCGAAGGTCCAGAACATTTTCGGCACCCCCTAAAATAATTCTGGACGTGTTCCGAAACATTTCCGGTATGATGATTTTTCTCCGAAACATTTCCGGTTTTCTCTCCGAAACTTTTTCGTCGTCTCCGAAACTTTACCGGTGACTTTCTCTCTGACTCCCTATCTATTACTCAGAAGATAGATGACCCTTAAGTGTGTGACCCTATAGGTTCGGTGAAGTATACACATGACCGGAACTCTTTCCGATCAATGATCAATAGCGGAACCGTGGACATCCATATTGATCTCTATACCCACATGAATGAATATTCGAGTGAACCTTTAGTTACCGTATGCTGTTCCTATTGCTTCGCGATATGTTACAAATAACCGAGGTGAGATTTATTGGCATCCCCGTGAATAAACAACTTGTTCACTATGCCGGTTACCTCATTACCGGTTTTGTTCTCTTTTCTCGTTCCCGTGTTTCGGCATCCCCGTGATCAAATCACGCTTTGTCTGGCCAGACGATGATGGATACCGTAACACCGACAGGGCCCCAAGAATATCTCTCCATCGTCGGAGGAGCAAATCCCAATTTTGAGCTATCTAGTCCCTTGTCATACTTTTCCATGAACGCGTAAGCTGCCGTAACAGCCACCCTGTTACGGATGACGTTTAACAAACCCAAAAGTTCATGAAGCAAGCATTAAGGAACTCGATACTCTCATGGTCTATGGAATTATGCAAACGTTAACTTCCTTTGTATTATTTACCATTAACTTGTGACGAATGTATCTCATAGCATAACATCAATTGGGTCCATTGAACACAAGTGTTCTTCTAACATTGTGTCTTCAAAGTTGCCGGCATAGACATGCCCATGTTCAGAAAAACGTAATCATCTTGCAACACCTGAGCTAGTCTTAGAGGCATGACTACGAATACATTTTACCATTTATTATTCCACACGTACATATGGGTGTTCCTCTGAGACTTTATGGATATACGAACTTAAGGACCATTGCAGTTATAACATGGAATATAAACATAATTACAAACATGAAAATAAATAATAACATTTATTATTGCCTCTAGGGCCTATTTCCTACAAAGTGTCAACCTAAAAAAATAAAGACAGAAGATATACTTCGAACCGGTAAAGCGCCGATCAGACGGCCTCCACCATCCGGCTAGCCCCATCAATGTCCAACAGTCGAGTACATAGAAAGAGGTCCGATTAGGTGGCGTTGCACAGTCGGGTACACAGGGTACCGACTGAAGCGACCCGGCGGGGGGCGCTGGCGTAATGCGCCAACCCGACGACAGCGAATAGACATGTAGACCCGGCAGTGCCCAGCAGACAAAGACAACCGACAAGGCGACGTTCTAACGGCCGATAATACACGAACCCCCGAATCAGATACACACACCCACCGAGAACATGCCAGACCCACCCAGAACACGCCAGCGGGGAAGCCCTATGCCAACCGGGCAGGCCCAGCGACGTTAAACATCCGGTTAGACGGCAAAGGTACCCGATCACGAGGCACTCAACAGCAGGGCAGACAGCAACCGAGCCCCCACCATGCCGCCCCCACCAGTGCTGCAAATGCATGCATAGTGGCGAGGCAAAAGACGCCAGACGAGGGGGCCTCGCAGATTACACTTGCAGAAACAATCCTCACGCCGAACCCAATGAGTTAGACCTGGTCAAACGGGAGCACGCAGCGTCGCAGGCCTCAGATAGGCTACATCCCATCGCCTGCCGTATTAAACATGACCAGATGCACAGCCCGACATGGGGAATAGGACCGCCATCATTATGCCTTGTTCCCCGTGTTGTACCTGCGTATCATGGAATATTGGAATTAGAGGCGTAGCCACGTGTTCTGATTTACGGGTTGCGGTTACGACCTCGTTTGGTCATAATAGGCACTGACGCATCACACAGACGCCAGTTTGCTTTCACCCCTTTCGTCATCTCCTTCCTTGCGCTCCCTCCATCATTAATCCCATTGGAACATTTTGCGCCCAGGCTCTTTTCTCTCCCCGCTCATAGATACTTAGCAATCACAACCGCCAATGGGACGAAAGGTAAGCGCACGCCCTCGGGGCTGCGCCGGAGATCAAGCCAGAGCTGTCGGTGGAGGCGACGCCACTGCCAGCGCCAATGAGGGACGGTGGATGCCTTCCATCATAATGGAGGACAATCTGGAGAAGCTTGCCATCCGCGCTTTCATTCCGTTACGAGAGCAACTGTGCTGGCGGGCGCCGGTGCAGGAGGGTAGGCCGTCGCCGGATGCGTTCCCGAAGCCGAATGGGTAGGAACGGGTGTTGTTGACGCCATTCGTGCTGCAAGGGCTGTCTGCCTCCACACGATTTTCTCCGCGGCCTTCTCTTTTATTATGGCATTCAACTTCATCACATATCTCCTAACAGCGTGCTCCACATCGCCTGTTTCATCACGATGTGCGAGTGATTCTTGGGTACTCAGCCCCACTTTGGACCGTGGAAGAAATATTTCCAAGTCAAGGCGCAGAAGAGCAGCGGTGAAGATGAACTCTGGGAGTGTGGTGGAGCCGATATTCAACCAAGGCGGCGTTCTGGGTACTTCAAATTGGATCTCCCCAACTCCCTTAACCAATACTAGGACTGTTGGTTCTATTGCCCCGATGCAACAGCTCACCTTAATCAGGACGGGCTTCCTCCGTATTCGCCAGGCCCTCCAGTCGAGCTCCTATATTGGACTGCGGAGCCGTCCGACGACGAACTTCGTGACGTGGAAGTCCTCCATCAAAAGGTGCATCAGTTGATTGCTCGTGGGCTCACCACGCTGGGTATCTTGGTGACCTGGTTAGGTAGGCGAATCCAACCTCTCCGCGCAAGGGTGCATCTGATGTACGAGTATACTGGGCCTCGAGATGAGTCTCGGTCGATCGTCGAGGACTATGGCGTGCCGATACTTCAGGAAGTGGCTGCCTTCGTGGTGGGGGGTAAGGACTCGGATATGCCGATTCATCCCGAGGTCGCCCCATATTGCCATGGAAATCCGGCACCCGGTGTAAGTAGATTTGGCTCCGACTTCATTTATTTGCTCAAGACTTTTTGTATTACTAAACCTGTCCCCGGATTGCGCTCCATTCGCACGATCTGAAAAAACCTGTCTCTATGCCACCGCTGCCCAAGAATGCATTCGTACCGGAAGACTACGAAGAGAAGCCCATTGTCTCCTCTGCCGACACGGCGAGCCGCCAGGTGGGGGACGACAGCCGTCTGACCATCGAGCGTGCACACAAGAGGAACTGCAAGGAAGGGGCGCTCAGCTCGCAAGGAACCGCGCTTGCTGATGAACTACAGGCCGTTAAAAAGGTGCGGAGTGGCGTCCGTATCACCGCGGCTCCCCCCCCCCCCCGCGGACTCGGTGCCGGGTGCCGACGAGCCACAGGCACGTTGGTCCTAATGTCTTGTGTACGAGTTCAAGTAAGTCACCTCATCTCACCTTGCTCTCATTATTGTAGAATTTACTAATATGTTTCAAACCTAGCTCCTTCGTTGGTGCTAATGCGGCTTTTCAGGCCTCAAAGAACCCTGGGGAAAAAGAAACCGGCCAGCCCTCCACACTGTCGGCTGGCACAGCAGAGCTAACAGCTGTTGTATCTGACGTGCCGCCGCTCCGCTCCTTGCCGCCTCTCGCATATAAACAAGCAGAACCGGTCAGTACGGGGACGACGATGGTCATCTTCGACAGAGAGCCCACTGAGCCTAGGCCTCCTCCTGCAGAAGATCTGCAGGTTCCTCTGTCCACCTGTACGATGGGTACCACGCCATCTACATCGCAAATCGGCAAAGCCGAAGCCGTCGGGCACGTTAAGCCCGGCGCTGGTCTGGATCCAGATGCCCAGCAGGAAAAGGGAAGGTTGGCCACCGCTCCAACAAACGACGGGGCAGTAAGGCCAGAAAATGTGGGGGTGCCTTCCTCGCGGCCAAGCGATGAGAGAGACGTGCAACTGTTATTTGCCGATATCCACACCGAGACCAAGGCCCTGGAATGAGCGTTGGTCGAGCTGAAAAGTGCAGTGAACCCTATAATAGAGGTTAGTTATACTGCCAAGTAAATTTTATTTCAGTAATTTGCACTGGGCGTCTTTATAGTATGCGCCCATGGGCCGTGAACCCTGAGTTTTTGGTCGATTTCCTCCAGTAGGACAGAGGTTCTCTATGGCTTTCTTTGAATGTTTCTGTTTTTCTTTATCCTTAGTCTTGACACAATTGTGCTTGAAGGCGCAAAGTTTTGCCAAGAAGAATCAAGATTACCCCAGAGAGGTTGCCAATCTCCGACATCTGCTTGCAGAGGAACAGAAAAAAATGAAAAGCTCCAAAAAGCGGCCGCCGACTACATCGGTAAGAAACTCAGTTTCACATTTTCTACGATAATTCTGCCTCTGTGTAAATTATACTCGGTCGTGGGCGTACATCATTGCCGCCGCTGAACGCGAGTAGGCTATGAAACAACTGGGTGTGGCTCGGATGGCGTACGAAGACCAACGTTGCTTCGCCCACGAAAGCGCGATGGAAGCCGGGGCGCTGAAGAGGTGGATCGGCTCCGCGCCAAATTGAACAGCGCGAAGGAGCTACTGCAGTCGGAGCAACTGGCAACAAGTGGCCTTAAGGAAGCGGCTAGGAGAGCCGATGAGCTAAGGGAGGCAATGGAGATTGACATCTAGGCATCGACGCGTGAGCTTGAGGAAAAGGCCAGATTGCTGGAGATGGCGAAGGAGGCGATACAGGAGATGTGCTCGGTCCTTTGGCCTTACGACCATCCGGCTATGACAGTCTTTGCCCTTGCCGACATGTTAAAGCAGGGCCCAGGCTATTTCGATAAGTGGCAGGAGTTGGCCGCTATCTGCGGGGCTCGGATGGCACTGGCATTGCTGAAGGCCCACTACCCGAATTGCAACCTGGATAAGATCATCAAATCGACACTAGTCAATGCAGATCGGAGACGCATCGAGCCGAAGACATACTTCTCCGAAGTCCATAGCCATGCCTCCCTGGTCGCTAAATATTGTGACTTATGGGAGTATATAGAATAGACTAAGTGCACGAAGACAGCTCCTCGGAATGCCGAGTGAAAGAACTGTAAAAACTTTTTGTTAAGCCTCGACCATTGAAGATACTTATCATCCTGCTCTATAGCTTTTTTGTGCGACAAATTCATTGGTATCAAGGTAGCCTTATTCTTTTGGTTCTGGCAAACGGACAGATGGGTTGCGCTGCGATCGTAGCCGGACAGCCTAATCGGCCTTAGCGAAGCCGGAATTGCATATAGTCCAGGAAACAAGCCCATTTATCACATCTTTGGTGGTGTGGAGCATTGAGTGTCACAAGTCCAGGGAATCTGAAAGACACAAGAAGCAGATAAAAGGGTCACAACAAACCAGATGGAAGAAATTCTTGAAATACCGGATGAAAGATGCTGAGAACCCATATAAAGAGTCATGTTCATAGGGTAAGGAGCGAACTGCCCTTTACAATGGCTTGCCAAAGCTCTCTCATCGGCAGTAGGATGAAGCCTGTAAAGAGCAGATCAATCCAGGGATTGTTTTGACGGTGCTTTGACAAAGCTCCCCGAGCGTCAAAGACTTTAGTCTCATAAACTTACAGAACAAATATCATATGCGTACACAAAAAGTCGCTAGACAGGCTTGTCGTCCTATTATAGTGATGCAGCGACAGAGCCAAGGTAATCAGCGGTACGTACTGATGTAGCGACTATGAAGCCGTCCCCCTTCTCCTGTGAGCACAAACTTGAAGCATTGAGCATGCAGGAGTAGTGGCCTCTACGCAAAATAACCTGAAACAGACGAAAAAATAGGCGTGAACAAAATCTCACTAGAGCTGACTGATTATAAAAGCAGTAGGTCGAGCATATAAAAAGTGGGTTACCTTCTATACACAAACGACCCTTCTAAAGAGAGCAAAGGCCATAAGGTTTGGTTTTCTTAGGCCCATTGGTCCTGGTACCAGCAGTGATCCTAACATGGAAAAAATATGTATAAAGAAAGCAGTTGTCATTCACTATAGGAACTGAATTACCCAATTCACTCGATTGAATAGCTTGCATCCATATGAAGGTGACCGACGAAATAAAAAACAAATGAATATTATCATTCAACCCCATTGACATAGCTTAAGAACACACACATACCATTAGAACAATGGTGTACCATTACATCGGAATGTAAGACATCACAAAGTTAAATCCACTGCGTGCATGTCATGCAATAAGCATAAAGAAAACGAAAACTACAATCTAGAGATAGAACAAGAAAAAGAGCATTGGTGTCTATCAAAGAATCACAAGATATTAGAGAGGCATACCTTTTGGTTTTTGTCATGTCAGCAATGACAAGCTTTGACTTGTCAGTAGCTGCAACGCTAGTCTCTGTTTCCTCCATGACAGGCACCTGCGAGACAGTAAAACAGATGAAGTGTGAAGAATGCATTTATTAGAGCGGGGATGAAAGCAGAATCTAACAGAGCACTAACATTTGACTTGCCATCGCCAACATCTTCCTTCACATCAGAGGGGATTTCTTCGTCCTTCGGAGAGTCAAGAACTAACTTGCGTCTGGTAGTGCTGTTAGGGCAAGGTGATTTGCTGAATTGGAAAAAGCACAAATAAATCGTATGAGAAGTGCATCAAATATCACGAAGGTAAATGGATGAAGAAACATTATAGGGAAATACCTTGATGGTGGGTTCTTCCGAACCTTCACCTTTGTGGTCAAGGGTGGTGTGAATACCTGCATGGTACAAAGAATGAAGAAAAAAAAATAGAAAGATAGGCAAAGCATCATGACAACAGAAGAAGTATGAAATGCACCTGCCAATCAGGTGATTGGGCATCAAGAAGAGGAATCTTTCCATTCACATCTTGCAGCAAAGGTGTGCCCGGTGAAGAAGATGAGGCTCCATTATTTATAAAACCGGGACCAAACCCTATTGGCCCGAGCTCTGGTTTGTATGTCTCGATAATCCTAACCACTTGGAACGATAACATGGCATTCACTGCTAAAAAGCTTTTCTTGGAAATACTGGCCACGAGCTTGAATTTCTGGGTGACAATGTGCCCAACCTCTGGAGGAAGGGGCATGTCAGCCCCTCCCATCTGTGTAAGATTTTTCACGAAAGTAAACCTGGATACCTCAGCTGGAGCAGGTTGATGAGTGGCTTCCCAATAAGTCCTCTAGCAACCCTATCAAACATCTTGAACTCGGCCTCAGCCGAGTCATCCGATGACATGTTGCATATAGAGTACCTACAAAGCCCATCATAGGTTACTGAACATGCAGCAGAAACCAAATACATATAAACTAAGGAACGAGGGACAGGCAACTCACGCTAGCTTTGCATCGGTAGAACAGCAACTGAGGTACGTGCATCGGTACTGACCACCATAAAGAATGGCACTTTTGCGGCAAAGATTGCACGAGAGGAACCACCAGTGCTGGTCAGTGCCCAGCCTTTTAACAGTCACAATGCAGATAAACTATTTGTGCTGCATCAACAAGAAAATACATCATTAAAATAGGTGCTTTGTGAAGAGCATAAAAATATCATTATAACCAGAAAACAAAGCAAGCGTACCTCATTCTCAAAAGGGTCGAGATCAAGCATTTCTTTAACAGTCTTTACAACCAGCTCTTCGCGAACAGAGGACGAACTCCCCTGTTCTATAGGAGCAAAAGCAACAAGAGGCACAAATTCTATGCCCAGGGTATAGAACAAGGAAAATGGAAGTAAATAACCAATGGGAGTGGAAAAACTGAACAGGGGTAAAAACAAACAAGAGTGAATACCTATTACGGAAGGAATTGATATCGGGCAAATCCTCATCGATGTACCAACGGCATGCAGCGCTACCACTGAGGCCCAGCACACCCGTAATCAGCCACAGGGACAAAGCATAAGCACAAATCCTAGGCCGTGAAGATAGGAAACATAAAAGATAGGTCGATAGTGCACAGGACATGACCATGGTTTGTAAAACGAGAGACTATTACCTTTTAACATCTTCGGAAGTGTCCCCACAAAGATTACGATGACAGTAACCTTCTCACTCGCAACAAGGACCACATCAGCGGGAAATTCACTTGCACAATTGCCCCAAAGAACAAGCCTAATCTCAGAGCCCCTGCAATTAAGAACACAACTCGTAATTACAGCATGGGAAGAAGAAATCTGATAGCAGAAACATAGGCTGAAAACCCAACGCAGATCAGTAAGAACAACTATCCTAGTGTCAGAAGACTGCTCCTGATGGTATGACTGGACGGGTGCTTCTTCTCCACTAGGAAGGTGTTGGGGCCCCCCAAGTGGAAGGGTTTGTAGCAAGCAGCAATTTTCTAAGTGACCTTAATGTTTATCGAACCAACATGAGTTTATTAATACAGCCAATGATCAGTACCTGCACACACAAATACAAAATCACCTTGGCCCCCAACGAAACTAGTGAGGTTGTCAATCTCACTAGCCTTGCTAGTTACAAAGGATTAAACGCAAGTGTGTATGGAAGATTGATTGCAATGAAAAGTAAAAACAAGGAATTGTAAAAGAGAGCGTTTATCGAGGTTGGAAGAAAATAGGATCCATAGGTTCACTAGTGGTTTCTCTCCAAAATATAGCATGGTGTGGCAAACAAATTACAGTTGCGTATCAATTAAATTGCAGTTTTTATAACTATGACTATGAGGGCAGGCCTGGTGCAGTGGTGAAGTCCTCCCCACTTGTGCCAAGAGGTCCTGGGTTCGAACCAGCCTCTCTGCATTGCACTGTAGCAGGGGTAAGATTAGGTTCCAATAATCCCTCCCCAGACCCTACCTTGTGTGGGAGCTTCTATGCACTGGGTCTGTCCTTTTTATAACTACGACTATCCATGGCATAAATAACATCTGAGCATCAAGTCCAAACATCTATAGACCATTATCCAACTGCATCTGTAGCTAATACTCCACCCAAGACCACTATCCAGTATGCATCTTAAAGTATTAAGTAAAAACAGAGTATTGCATTAAGTATGGTGATATGATGTAGATGATATATTGTCTTCACCCTGCATTCAAAGGACAACTACGCAATCATCTTTTTATCCCTAGTGGCAACAACACAATACAAGCCTTTTGCACTTTCTGTCACTGCGGTAGATTACTTGCAAGGTTGAACCCAACTATCATACACAACTCCCTTTTGGAGATCACCCCTCAAACTTGGCCAAAGAAAGAAGAATAGATCGGAGAGCATATATGAATAAGAATTATGAAGCAAAGAAACCAAATAGATCTCAAAAATATTCATGGATAAATTTGATCATAAAGTGACAATTCATCACACCGCAACAAACACACCAACAAAATTACATCAGATGGATCACAATCATGTAGGGCAGATCATGTGATCATTGTATTGAGAAACATGGGAGAGAAAACCAACTAGCTACTGCTATGGACCCATAGTCCAAAGGAAACTACTCACGGGCGATCATGGTAACCTTCAAGTTGATGGAGATGGCCACCGTGATGATTTACCCCTCCGGCAGAGTACCAAAAAAGGCCTCCAGAGTGGATCGCCATGGAACAGAGAGGTGCGGCGGCGGAAACAGAAAGACTCCTCGATATTTAGGGTTTTCGGAGCGGAAGAAAAATATAGGCATTGAAAGGCGGTGGAGAGGTGGACCAGGGGCTCCACGCGCCCCCCCTGGCCGCATGGTGGGGGCGCGTGGGGGTTGTGGGCCACCCCCTGGCTGCCTCTTGTGTCCTCTGGAAGCTTCCCGATGAAAAAGATTTTCTGGATTTTTTTCGGTATTTTTGGAGCTCCAAAAATTTGGTTTTCCTGTGAATCCAAAAACATGCAGAAAACAGCAACTGGCACTGGGCACTGAGTTAATAGGTTTGTCCAGAAAAATCATAAAAATTGGTGCCAAATCTATGCCAAAATGATATAAACATAGCATGAAGCAATCAAAAAATATAGATACGTTTGAGATGTATCAGCATCCCCAAGCTTAATCCCTGCTCGTCCTCAAGTAGATAGATGATAACAAAATAATTTTTTATTGTGAATGCTACTAACATGAATTATAATCAATCTGATGTAATTAGGTATGACTTTAAAGAATAGCGATGCAATGCAATAGTCTATAGTTGATACAAAGCAAGTAACAACAAAATGTGCAAATAAAATCATTCTCGCGTTTCATGGATCAAAGCTTTCTCATCATGCTCATCAACACTATAAGGTTTGGAAAGAATGTCAGGTGTATCATGGAACATAGTATACTAGGTCTTCATCGTATAATAGCAATCTTATCATGAAAATAACCAGGAGCAAACCAAGCGCTAAATCACGCTTCATCACTGTGTCAACCTTTCAACACTCGCGCAATACTTAGGCGCAAGTTTCAACCTTAGCACTTAAATGGCAAAGAGAATGATGATGGGGAGTTTAAGAGAAGTCAAAAAGTGAAGAACGTCTTGCACCAACGCGGCTGATCATTAGGCAATGGAGAGGCCTTATAATTGATGTTGATGCGAGGAGTAGGGATTGCCATGCAACAGATGCACTAGAGCTATGAATGTATGAAAGCTCTCCAATGGACTAGTGGGGCATGCATCCAACTTACTTGCTCACGAAGACCTCGAGCATTTTGAGGAAGCTCATCATTGGAATGTGCAAGTCAAGTTCTATAATGTAAAAATCGCACTAGTATATATGAAATAAATGAAACTCTCTATGAAATGCAAGGTGCTACTTTGAAGCACAAGTGTGTATAAAGGATAGTAGTGCCTCCCCCTTTCTCTTTATTCTCTTTATTTTATTTTATTTTTATTTTTCAAAAAAAAAATCATGGCCTCCGTGGCTCTTTTTTTATTCCTCACAGGTAGGGGCGACATTCTAGAAAACATCACACTTTTATTTATCCATAACTCAACTCAACTCATAACATGATGCAAATGAATGTCTCTGGCAGTGTACCAGGATGTGCAATGATCTAGATAGCATAGACATCAAAAAATGGATGAACCATATAAATATCAAGCTAGCTATCTTACAATCATGCAAGGCTATACGACAGTGAAAAACACATCAAGTCATGTAATGAGTCATGTAATGGTGGATGTTGCATGGCAATATATCTCGGAATGACTATGGAAATGCCATGATAGGTAGGTATGGTGGCTGTTTTGAGGAAGATTGGTGGTTTATGTGTAGGAGATCAAGAGGAAGTTCTACCACGGGGTTTGGATGCAGCGACAAAGTTTGCACCAAGTCTCGAGGTGAGATTGGGCAATGCGCAGTACCGAAGAGTCTAGCAAATATGGATAGGTGGAAGTGCATAACAATGGAAAACTCACATTAGTCAAAAGAACACAAATACTTAGTGCAAGTGTCTAGTAGTCTATGCAGCAAATTCATGCAATCGTCGCACTCCTAGGAGGATAGTTTGGCGAAGCCGAAGCCCCGTTATGCGTCCTCGGTCCAACTCACGTGATTAGTTCATTTACGACGCCCCTGTACTTGGAATTCACTGCAATACCAGCGGTTCGCACTTTTATGTATATTAATGAAGAAAGAGCGTTGACTTGAACGAAGATACGGCATCTCCCCACTACTTAACTCAAACTCTTTTATCGACACAATCATCTATTACTCCCATTATATCTCGAAACTATTGCAAAGAATCATATCTTCAAATCAGTGATTCCATATTAATTCATGCAATTATAATTATACCGTCAAAGCATACTTATCATTTTAATCACCAACATATTAACCAATGCCAACTACCAATTACTATTGAACTCTCCAAACAGATATAAGTGAAGCAAGAGAGTTCTAATCATTTCTAACAGGATTACCGCCATGCTCTAAAAAGAATAAGTGAAGCAATAGAGCAATTCTATAAATGCAAGGACTATGGTAAACTCCCTAAGCATATTTATCAAGGTGTGATGATTGATTATGACCAACAAACAAAAAACAAAAGACGCTCCAAGTATAACACATATCATGTGAATAAATAAAAACGTAGAGGTCCAACCGAGACTAACCAATAGTTATTGATGAAGAAAGGTGGGATGCCTCGGGGGCATCCCCAAGCTTAGATTCTTGAGACTTCTTGAAATATTACCTTGGCGTGCCTTGGGCATCCACAAGCTTAAACTCTTGTATCTCCTTTATTCCTCTCATATCACAGTCTCCCCTGGGTCTTAAAAACTTTATCCACACAAAAGTTCGCAAAACTCGTGAGATAGATTAGTATAAATAAATTCAAAACTTTAACATCCCTGATTGTAGAAAATTGATAAAATTATAATTCAACATTAGCTATTGTATGTATTTTTTTTAATATTTCTACCCCCCAATAGATACATTAAAACAGCAAACAATGTAACTATAATAGCAATCTGTCAAAACAGGACAGACAGTCTGTAAAGGTAGAATTGAAAAAATACTTATGTAACTCCAAAAATTCTGAAAAATTACCACGTAATAGAGAGCTTATAAATTCTTACTGTGTAAAAATTTCAAGATTTGTTCATGTTCTTACTAACCATGAAAATTCAGGACATAACAGAAAACTTTCTGTTTCGGCATAGCAACTCATAAACTTTCAAACCGAGCATGGTAAAGGCTACACTTAGCACTTTATTGAAAGAAAAGATACAAAACATGATTACTACAGTAGTACTAACCATGTAGACACACAAAAAAGAAAAAGAAAAATATTGGGTTGCCTCCCAACAAGCGCTTTTCTTTAATGCCTTTTAGCCAAGCATAAAGGATTTGATGATGCTCACAAATAGATAAGAAATGAAGCATAAAGAGAGCATCAACAAGCATATGTGTATGGAAGATTGATTGCAATGAAAAGTAAAAACAAGGAATTGCAAAAGAGAGCGTTGATCGAGGTTGGAAGAAAATAGGATGAAAGATGGACCAGGATCCATAGGTTCACTAATGGTTTCTCTCTAAAAGATAACATGGTGTGGTAAACAAATTACAGTTGCATATCAATTAAATTGCAGTTTTTATAATTATGACTATCCATGGCATAATTAACATATGAGCATCACATCCAAACATCTATAGACCGTTATCCAACTACATCTATAGCTCTTACTCCACCCAAGACCGCTATTCAGCATGCATCTTAAAGTATTAAGTAAAAACAAAGTATTGCATTAAGTATGATGACATGAAGTAGATGATATATTATCTTCACCCTGCGTTCAAAGGACAACAACACAATCATCTTTTTATCCCTAGTGACAACAATACAATACAAGCCTTTTCCACTTTCTGTCACTGCGGTAGATTACTTGCAAGGTTGAACCCAACTATCATACACAACTCCCTCTTGGAAATCACCCCTCAAACATGGCCAAAGAAAGAAAAATAGATCGAAGAGCATATATGAATAAGAATTATGCAGCAAAGAAACCAAATAGATCTCAAAAAGATTCATGGATAAATCTGATCATAAAGTGACAATTCATCACACCGCAACAAACACACCAACATAATTACATCAGATGGATCACAATCATGTAGGGCAACTCATGTGATCATTGTATTGGGAAACATGGGAAAGAAAACCAACTAGCTACTGCTATGGACCCATCGTCCAAAGGAAAATACTCATGGGCGATCATGGTGACCTTCAAGTTGATGGAGATGGCCACAGTGACGATTTCCCCCTCCGGCAGAGTATCGGAAAAGGCCTCCAGATTGGATTGCCACAGAACAGAGAGGTGCGGCGGCAGAAACCGAAAGACTCCTCGATATTTAGGGTTTTCGGAGTGGAAGAGAAATATAGGCATCGAAAGGCGGTGGAGAGGTGGACTAGGGACTCCGTGCGGCCCCGCTTGGCCGCGTGATGGGGCCGCGTGGGTGTTGTGGGCCACCCCTTGCTGCCTCTTGTGTCCTCCGGAAGCTTCCCGATGAAAAAGATTTTCTGGAATTTTTTCGGTATTTTTGGAGCTCCGTAAAATTGGTTTTCCCGTGAATCCAAAAACATGCAGAAAACAACAACTGGCACTAGGCACTGAGTTAATAGGTTAGTCCAGAAAAATCATAAAAATTGATGCAAAAACTATGCCAAAATGATATAAACATAGCATGAAACAATCAAAAATTATAGATACATTTGAGACGTATCAACGGGAAACACATTTGAAACTGCAACTATCCTGCCAATCACATCTAAAGCAGGCAAAACATCAAAGGACGTCAGAAAAGAAAATAGAAGAGCTAAACATGTATCATGTAAAAAGCACAAGGACTAACCAATGAAACGGGGAGTCACACTGGCATGTACAGGGATGTCCACAAACAGAGAGAGGCTGTAAGTGCAGTATGGGAAATCGTCCTCAAGACCAGGCTAAGCAACAGCCGTGCTAAACCTTGTAAACTGCATCATATAGGTGCTTTCAACGGCCCTAAATGCTGGTTTTGCCAGGTTGCAGAGGAACTTTCTTATGAGAAAACCTTGACCTTTGCCGGCGTGTGCTGTAGCGGATTAGCTACCTTAGGAGGGAGCTGCGCATACATATGATTCCCCTACAAACAGAATACACAAACGAGGATAAAAAACATAGCTAAGGCAGGAACATGCAAGTCAGCACATATGTAAGGCTAATACAGAACGCAAGATTAGACCAACCTCCTGATCAAGTACAACCAAGTCAGTATGCTTGATAGGGCCTTGGTGCCACATGCGTGAAACCAAGACAGAGACATTCCAGTTTTTTTCTTTGTCGTGTATTTGCGAAAGCAAGCTAACTGCGCCAGCCATCTGCAGCTAGAGAATTAACTGCCGAGTGAAATACAAATAAAGGTCATTCGAACAAATGAACTCAAACTCATTGAAAGTCAAACCAGCCGACACAACAGTTGGACCCTGGTTTTTCTTAATAGTTATCACATATCACAATCTAATAGGGAATTACCGATGATGCAAGGTAAATAGCTATTTAGGATGCTTTCTTGTAAAACACAATTGCAGTTTATGAAAGAACCCCCAATATAGAAACTAGTTATAAGAACCGCCTGAATAATTTTCTCCACAAAGCTAGTAATCACACGATAAAATGCATTGCACGCTTAGGGCAGCCCACATCCATCAGCTAGCCGAGCAGCAATGATAGGACATGAAACTGCGGCAAGGACGGATGAGAGGTAAAAATAAATATAGGAAGAAGAGAAAAGAAAAACAAGCCCGGCAGAAGCAAGGAAGAACCAACCGAAAGAAAGAAGAAAAGGCCCAACGGTGGGGAGGTCCGTAAGCCTGGCTCGTGAAACTAAAAAAGGATTGTACTGGGCCACGCACAATAAAGAGGCCAAGCAGACACACCCAAAGGCATAGGCAGAAGGTAGATATATCCATGGGGGCTTAGGCCCTTTAAAACAAGGTAGGAGCCTATTGATCATAGGCCAATTGTTGTAGCAAGGAAATTTAAAGTGTAAATGTGAAGAGGAAGGCAAACAAAAATACGACACACCGTTAGAAACGGAATATTCTTTCAATGGGAGGGGATGTCCCGGCCTGTAGCTAGGTGCCTACGGTGTCTTCTTCAATGCCAAGATCTACTGCTCGATCCTTAGAGGTGCTTATAGGGGTAGGGTGTGCGTAAGTTCATATGGATCGGTGTGCACGTCTAGGAAAAAGAGAGCAGGCCAGGCATCTTTATTCGACGACAGCAACAAAGTGACATCTAGTACATCATGGTCAAGATAAATAGCAAAGCAAATGATCTACCTAAACGGATTGGACTGTGGCCAATAGGCACGAGTACATCAACGCTAGGTCAAGGCACTGGTCAATGCCTTGATGTCAAGATGAAAGCCGCAGGGAATCAACTGCTCTCTCCAAGCGGCATGCGTAACGTACGGTAGATGCCGCCACCGCGACAGCAGAACGGACCAACTTCTTATACACCAACATGCAATCATAGTTATATTCCCTCACCACAAATCCAAACAAACCTTGCAAAAACCTGATGGCCTGCAAGGCAGCCTGGTCGTACGCATCGAGGCCACCTTGCCAAGCAATGCTCCAGAAATTTTTTCACTTCGGTGAGGGAGAGACGCCATCCCCAGGCAACTCGATCTCTATTCCGGCCAGCACAGCTCCGTCCTCAGCAATCTCACACACGTAAGAAATCGCTGGCAAAGCAAACCGCATTGGCATGTTCTCGAAAATAGGGATTACAAAAGAGACAACAGAACACATCCTGTACGCATGAATGAATAAGAAAATGTAAAAAGTTGCAGCAAGAAATCACACACAGAAACACGATGCACGGATAAACTGACATGAAGAGAATCAATTATATTAGACATGCAAAAAGTAGTAAAATGTCCATAAAGAAATCAAACGAGCAAACCTTGACGAGGTGGACGTGGGTGACGAGAAGGGACGGCCCACATGCAAAAAGGAGTCAGAAAGCAAACAAACCTGCTCAAGAAATAGGGATTAGACAGACTACACGGAAAGGTCCGAAGAGATAGCTTACGTCGAGAAGCAGGGATGCAAGTACGACTACAACCGAACAACAAGAAAAAGCTCGCAAGACCTGCAAGCGCGAGGGGAGAGAAAACGCACGGTGAGTGAGAAGAAGAGATCGCGCACAAGAAAGAAGGAAACGAGATCCGAACGTCAGCTAGTCGAAGCCACGAAAGCATTGCAGCCCGGCGAACAAAACCGCAGGCAGTCGGGTACGAGGACCGACGAGAAAGCTTACAGAACCCCTTCCATTCCAGAGGAGCGAAGCGAGAGGAACCTGGCGTGCTTTGTTAGTTGTGAGATGGCGGGCATGAAGGAAAGCACCACGCGAGGAAGAAAAGGATATGGGGAAGGAAGCAGGGTAAAGGGAATGACACCACACAGGCAACTGAAATGATAAAACCCACCACTCGAAGTGGCACACGTGTACGTGGCACACTTCCACGCGGACCCAGATGATAACCCGGGCCCAACAAACAGCTGGGTAGACTAGAAAAGAGCATTGGATCAAGCGCAGGCAACCACAACGGACGTTACATGTCCCTTCTCACGCCCACCCACCGTGTACGGAGCAGGCAAGGGCGAAGAACTAAATGCTCACCCATTCAAGCCGTCGACCCAACACACTGCACGCGGACCCGGATAATAACCCGGCCCCAACAAGCAGCTGGGTAGACTGGGAACGAGCACCGGAGCTCCATCGCGGGCAATGAGGAGGAATGTTACCCATCCCATCCCATGGTGGCTACCCGCAGAGCAAGGCGGTATTAAACGACCGAGTAGACGACACGCGTTTACCCAGTGAGTCAAACGGGAAACGCCCCCAGTCAATGGCCTCACCCATCCGAGCCGTCGACCCAACACACTGCCACGCAGACCCAGATGATAACCCAGCGTCAACAAACAGCTGGGTAGACTGGAAAAGAGCATTGGAGCTCCAGCGCGGTCAACCATGAGGGACGTTTCACATTCCATCGCACGCCCGCCCGCCGCATAGGGAGCAGGCAAGGGTGAAGAACTAAACGCTCACCCATTCAAGCCGTCGACCCAACACACTGCCACACGGACCCAGATGATAACCCGGCCCCAACAAACAGCTGGGTAGACTGGAAAAGAGCATCGGAGCTCTAGCGCGGGAAACCATGAGGGATGTTACACATCCCATCGCACGCCCGCCCACCGCGTACGGAGCAAGATGCAACCAAGAGGAACGTTACCCGTCCAATCCCATGCCCACCGCGTATGATGCAATAGCATAACACATGCTTTTACCCAGCGAGTTAAATGGGACCACACACCCTCATCCGAACCGTCCACCCAACACATCACCACGCGGATCCTGACGATAACCCGGCGCCAGCAAACAGGTATAGTATCCACCCTATGACCGATAGCATCCGACTACCAAATACAGCCTCCACCCTAGGACCGAAAGCGTCCGACCCCGAATACAGCCTCCACCCCAAGACCGAAGGGGCCCGACTGCTAGAAAAAAATGCGGACCCAACGGCCTCCACGAACTGGGTAGCCCCGGCAGCGTCCAACAGCCAGATGGGCACAACAGGCCCGATCAGGTGCCGCCGAACAAACAGCCTCCAGCATCCGGGTAGCCACGGTAACACACAAGAGACGGGCGGGCAGATGGAGGGCCGACCAGGCGGGTTTGAACAGACAACCTCCACCATCCGATTAACCCCAGCCCCATCCAACACCCGAGTGGACAGGAAAGAACGTGCAGGCAGCGCTGAACAGCCATCCTCCAGCATCCGGGACCAGGCGGCGCGGTAGCCCCGACAGCGTCGAACAGACGAGTACACACATAGAGGGCTGGCCAGGCGACGCTAGAGAACCATCATCCGACCCCTCACACCCCCACCCACACACACACACAAGCGCACGAGATGGTACACGACGGGTAGACGTAAACGACGCCAGACGAAAGGGACCGAAAGCGTCCGACGACCAAAAAAAAAGCGACCCAACGGACTCCACCAGTCGGGTGGCCCCGGCAACATCCAATAGCCGGGTGGGCAGAACAAGCCCGATCGGGTGCCGCTGAACAGACAGCCTCCAGCATCCGGGTAGCCCCAGTAACGCACAAGAGATGGGCGGGCAGAAGGAGGGATGACAAAGCGGGTTTCAACAGACAGCCTCCACCATCCGATTAACCCCAGCCACATCCAACAGCCGAGTGGACACGAAAGGATGAGCAGGGCGCTGAACAACGATCCTCCAGCATCCGGGACCAGGCGGCGCGGTAGCCCCGGCTGTGTCGAACAGACGAGTAGACACAAAGAGGGCCGGCCAGGCGACGCTAGAGAACCATCATCCGGCCCCTCACACCCCAACCCCCACACACAAGCGCATTAGATGGTACACGACGGGGCCAGGCAAAAGACATCAGATGGGGGGCCCCGCAGGTGTCCACGGCCCATGCGTCATGGACCTCCGGAGCCGTCGGGGCAGTGAGAGACGGTCCAACACGATCGGATTGCGGGGAGGCCGCCAGGCAGGCAGCGGGGGCGCCGCGAATGGATCAGACAACACGGATGACGCGCGAGGCCGCAAATGCCTTGAGGAGGTGGGTACTCCAGCATCCTTTAAGGGGGTAAGGGTCAGTGCTTTGCGTCGGTCGACCGATCGGGGCTCGCGAGCTGTCAGTCGCTTCCCCCTCAGGTTGTTGGATCACGTCTCCTGTCGTTTCCCCTTTGCCCCAGTCGGACCTTTCGGTTCTTGGATCAAAGGTGAACGAGATTCAATGCGTCGAATCAAATAGAGAAGAAAGGAAATTTGGTGCTGCCAAAATCATGCAACTTTTTGGGGTTTTTCTTTCACTTTATATAGGCCTCAAAGAGCCGACCTCGCGTCCAACACGGCCTACTATTATTGCCCAACATGACGTGACCCTAATCATAGATCGATTAGGTTTAAACTCCACTTTATCTCTAAGAGATTGATCCTACTACGACTCGGGACGAAGCCTAAACTTTCGCTATCTTTTACAGACTCAGGACTCTGTTATTTTGTGTGCTTACAAGGACTCACATTCACCCCCCCTAAGCACTATGCTATAACTAACTAACCGCCTTTACTCCGATCTTCTCGCGCATCTCCTGGAACTTTACCCTGCCAAGTGATTTCATCAAAATATCCGCGAGCTGATCTTTCGTGTTGACATACTCAATCTCCACCTTCCCTTCTTCCACACACTCACGAGTGTAGTGGAACCTTGTATCAATCTGCTTGCTACAATCATGATGCACAGGATTCTTGCACAAAGATATGGTGGATTTATTGTCAACTCGGAGCGTCACTTGTTTCGGCTGTTCACCCATCAAGTCCGCAAATAGTCTGCCGAGCCAAACCCCTTGACATGCCGCCGCCGCTGCTGCAATGTACTCAGCTTAGCAAGATGAAAGAGCAACTACTTTCTGCTTTTGTGACAGCCATGAGACCCAAGTTTTCACCTAAGAAAAATGCAATGCTAGTAGTACTTTTCCTGTCGTCCATGTCCCCTGCCATATCACTGTCACTATACCCCACCAATGGTGGTCTTCCTTCTTTCTTTCTTGTGTAACTACAGCCATACTTTAGAGTCCCCTTGACATACCATAAAATTTGCTTCACTGCAGCCCAATGCTCAGTTGTAGGGTTCTCCATGTATCTACTCACAATCCCAACAGAGTAGGCCAAATCAGCCCTTGTGTTTACCAAGTACCTTAGGCTTCCCACAATGCTTCTTAATCTGTTGGATCAACGGCCGGCGCCTCACTACTTTTGCTCAACTTGAGCCTAGCCTCCATAGGCGTTTGAGGGGGATTGCAGTCATCCATCCCATAATTCACCAAAAATTTCATGGCATATGCCTCCTGGTACAAAGTGATCCCATCATTGCATTACTGTACCTCAATACCAATGTAGTAGCTCAACAAGCCTAGAACACTCATCTTGAACAAATCCTTCATCTGCTCCTTGAATCTCCCTATCTCCTTCTCACTTGCACCTGTGATTAGGAGTTTATCAACATACACACCAATGAGTAAATGACTTGCATCTTTTCCTCTCTTATACATGGCATGTTCCAATGGACACTTTTCAAAACCAAGTGAAACCAAAGTGCTATCAAGCTTGGTGTTCCATGCTCTAGGGGCCTGCTTAAACCATACAGAGCTTTATGCAGTTTATAGACCATGTGTTCTTCTCCTTGCTTGACAAAACCAGTAGGCTGCTTCACATACATCTCTTCCTCTATATCTCCATTGAGAAACGCAGATTTAACATCCATATGATGCAGAGACCATGATTCTTGAGCTGCTAGTGCAATCAACAACCGGACCGACTCCATCCTTGCAATAGGAGCAAAAACCTCCTCAAAATCAATACATTGCTGCTGTACATAGCCCTTGGCCACCAAACGTGTTTTGTGTTTCACCACTACCCCTTGCGAGTCCTTTTTAACTTTAAAGACCCACTTAAGCCCAATTGCTTTGTGTCCACTTGGAAGTTCAACAAGACTCCATGTGTGATTATCCTCTATTGAACCAAGCTCTTCTGTCATAGCGTTGCCCCAAGACTCCTCACTCTTCACCTCCTCGAACGTGGCTGGTTCTACTTCAAAGAGCAAGCAAAAATCTCCTCTCTTTTTAACCCGCACAGGGTTAACTTTCCGAAGCGCCTCCTTTGGATAAAAAATCCAATACTAGCCGGAGCTTCACCGGTGTCGGTGGCCTTCCCAGAGTCCTCTCAGGGGACCCCTCCATCATGCTTCCATCTGCCGGGGTCGGCGGGTCTTCATCGTCGCTAGTTTCTGCCGCATCAGGATTTTCGGCTGCCATGGCAGCGTTTGTCGCTGCTATGGCAGCGTTTTTCGTGGCCATGGCAGCGTTTCTGGACGTGCCCTGCTGCGTGCCTAATTTTGCTGCCATGGCAGCGCTTTCCAGCGGCGCTGCTTCTGGACCGGCGTCGTCGCCCGATCCTGCACCTTGATCATCGTCACCCCACCACGGTCCACCCCCAGAGGTTGAGGGCGAGGTGGGCGACCCGTGGCTGGGGGTCCGCGTCATGGGGGTTGCTGGTGTGCTGCCAGATCCCGGATTCCCACCACCGTGTCCAGGGTCATCATCGATGTCGTCTCCGGCACCTTGTCCTTCGTTGACGTGATCGTGGCCTGCAGGGTCAGTGTGATAAGTCATAATGAACATGTCGTCACCTCCAGAGGGTTGGTCTGCTACAGCTGCTCCATCCCAGTTCTAGGCCTTCTCCTCATTGACGATTACATCATGCGACACTTGAACCTTTCTTGTCATCGGATTGTAGACTCGATATGCTTTTGAACCTTGCTCATACCCCAATAGAATTGTGGGAGTGCTCCTGTCTGCCAACTTCCCAGTGTGTGTCCCCAACACCTTGATATGAGCAATGCATCCAAAAGTCCGAAGATGATCAACCGAGGGTTTTCTACCGCACCATGCTTCATACGGTGTCATTCCAACAACACTTTTTGTTGGAGCTCTATTGAGCAAATAAACTGCGGTAGTCACGGCTTCTCCCCAAAATCTCCCTTGTAGCCTTTTGCTTTTCAACATACTTCTAGCCATGGCTACAATGGTTTGATTTCTCCTCTCGACGACTCCATTTTGTAGCGGATTATAGGGTGCCGTCAAGTTCTGTTTAATCCCATGCTTCTCACAATAAGATTTAAACTCATTAGAGGTGAATTCCCCTCCTCGATCAGTCCACAATGCCTTCAACTTCTCTTCAGATTCAACCTTCGCTGCAATTCTAATTTTCTTGAAAGCTTGAAGTGCTTCATCTTTGCTCCTCAACAAAACTAACCACATATATCTGCTGTAGTCATCCACTTGTAGGAAATATGCCCTAGAGGCAATAATAAATGTTATTATTAATTTCCATGTTCATAATTATGTTTATATTCCGTGCTATAACTGCTATGATTCTCAAGTCTGCAATAACCACGAGGCTCGGAGGAAAACTCATATGCACGTGTGGAATAATAAACGGTAAAATAGATTCCTAGTCTTGCCTCTAAGACTAGCTCAAGTGTTGCATGATGGTTATGTTTTCCTGATCATGGGCATGACTATGCCGGTAACTTTGAGGACACAATGTTGGAAGAACACTTGTGTTGAACCGACCCAATTGTTGTTATGCTATGAGATACATTCGTCACAAGTTAATGGTTTATAACACAGAGAAAGTTAAACGTTTGTGTAATTCCTTAGACCATGAGAGTGTTGAGTTCCTTCATACTTGATTCGTGAACTTTGGGGTTTGTTAAACATCATCTGTAACAGGGTGGCTATTACGGCGGCTTACGGGTTCACGGAAAAGTATGACAAGGGACTAGATAGCTCAAGATTGGGATTTGCTCCTCCGGCGATGGAGAGATATTCTTGGGGCCCTCTCGGTGTTACGGTATCCATCATCGTCTGGCCAAACTGTAGGAGATATGCCCTAGAGGCAATAATAAATGTTATTGATTATCTCCCTGTTCATAATTAGGTTTATGTTCCATGCTATAACTGCTATGGTTCTCGAGTCTACAATAACCACGAGGCTCGGAGGAAGACTCATATGCACGTGTGGAATAATAAACGGTAAAATGTATTCCTAGTCTGGCCTCTAAGACTGGCTCAAGTATTGCATGATGATCCTGTTTTCCTGATCATGGGCATGGCTATGCCGGCAATTTTGAGGGCACAATGTTAGAAGAACATTTGTGTTGAATCGACCCGAATTGATGTTATGCTATGAGATTCATTCGTCATAAGTTAATGGTTAATAACACAGAGATGGTTAACGTTTGCATAATTCCTTAGACCATGAGAGTATCGAGTTACTTCATGCTTGCTTCATGAACTTTGGGGTTTGTTAAACGTCATCCGTAAATGGGTGGCTATTACGGCGGCTTACGGGTTCATGGAAAAGTATGTCAAGTAACTTGATAGCTCAAGATTGGGATTTGCTCCTCCGACGATGGAGAGATATCTCTGGGCCCTCTCGGTGTTACGGTATCCATCATCGTCTGGCCAGACACTTTGTGATTTGATCACGGGGATGCCGGAACACGGGAACGAGAAAAGAGAACAATACCGGTAACGAGGTAACTGGCATAGTGGACAAGTTGTTGATCCGCGGGGATGCCAACATGTCTCACCTCGGGTATTTGTAACATATCGCGAAGCAACAGGAATAGCACACGGCAACTGGAGGTTCACTCGAATATTCATTCGTGTGGGTATAGGGGTCAATATGGGTGTCCACGGCTCCGATGTTGATCATTGATCGGAAGGGGTTCCGGGTCATGTCTATGCTTCACCGAACCTATAGGGTCACACGCTTAAGGGTCATCTATCTGCTGAATACTAGATGGGGAGTCTGAGAGAAAATCACCGAAAAAGTTTCGGACGAAACGGAAACGTTCCGGAGAGGATATCGGAATAGTTCCGGTGAAACCGAAAAGTTGTTTCGGAGTACACCATAAAGTCAAAATGGTTTCGGCACATGCCTGATAATTCTTGGAGGGTGCCAGAATCGTTCTGGAAACTTTCTGGAATTTTCCGGGATGAAAACCGGAAATGTTCCGGAGCTGCCGGAACCGCTTCAGATGCTTTTCGGAGATGAAAATCACTAAACCGGAATTGTTCCGGCTCGCGTTGAAAATTATTTTGGTGGGTACTGGAAATGTTCTAAGCCCACATGAATATTTTCAGTTCGATCAGACGCTGAAAAATGTCGTCGTGAATAGTGAAAGTGCTTTTTGGGATATTTATGGAAAAGTCACCTTTTGAGATATTTTCCCAAAAGGTTTCTAGAAGGCTTGGGGGCCAAGCAACCCTACCCCTTGGATTTCCTATAAATAGAGGTGGAGGGGCTGCCTCCACACTCATCTCCTTCTCACATACAAGTGCCATGACATTTCTGGCTTCTCTCTCCCTCCCAGCGAAATAGTTTCGTAGAGCCGAAAGGCTGTCTGGGTTCCGGTGGGAACTAGTTGTGGACGGCGAAGCCCTGCGGGATAGATGACTCCGTATGTGTGCAACCCCGTAGAGAGGTCGTAGGTTCGATCTTTTTGCCCGAGGGGCTGTTCGAGGGTCCTCCCGAAGGGCTGTCCGAGTTTCTGTCCGAGTTTCGGGGGTCCTCCCGAAGGGCTGTCCGTGAGGCCTCCCGGAGGGCTGTCCGAGGATCCGTCCGGTGGGACTATCCGAAAGACTGTCCAGAGGCCTCCCGGAGGGCTGTCCGAGGATCCGTCCGGTGAGACTATCCGAAAGACTGTCCAGAGGCCTCCCAGAGGGCTGTCCGAGGATCCGTCCGGTGGGACTATCCGAGGGACTGTCCCGAGGCCTCTCGAAGGGCTGCCCGGAGATCCGTCCGGTGAGCTGACGAGGGAGTACATCCTCGCGGTTGGGAGGTTGTAAAATCCTAGCTGCGGGGATCTGCACCGCCGATCGTCATCGACTCTACTTCCGCTGCGCTACGAGTCGGTAACGAAACAGATCAAACCTTGTATGCAGTCTCCATAGTGATCCTGGGCTGGTGCGTAGGTCGAAATTTTTGTTTTCTGCTTTGTTACCCTACACAAACAATGCGTGATTTGATCACAGGGATGCCGGAACACGGGAATGAGAAAAGAGAACAAAACCGGTAACGAGGAAACTGGCATAGTGAACAAATTGTTGATTCACGGGGATGCCGATAAATCTCACCTCGGGTTTTTGTAACATATCGCGAAGCAACAGGAATAGCACACGGTAACTAAAGGTTCACTCAAATATCCATTCGTGTGGGTATAGGGGTCAATATGGTTGTCCATGGTTCGGCTATTGATCATTGATCAGAAAGAGTTCTGGTCATGTCTATATTTCACGGAACCTACAGGGTCACACGCTTAAGGGTCATCTATCTGCTGAGTACTAGGAAAGGAGTCTGAGAGAAAGTCACCGGAAAAGTTTCGGAGACACTGAAAATGTTTCGGAGAGAAAACCGGAAGTGTTTCGGAGAAATTAAAAATTGTTTTGGAGTAAACCATCAAGCCAAAAAAGTTTCGGAACGCGTCTGGAATTTTTTGGAGGGTGCCGGAAATGTTCTGGGACCTTCCAGAATTTTTCCGGAGAGAACGCGCGTGAAAAACACTATGTTCCCGCAAGGGGGACAAGATCCCCCTTTTCGTTGGGAGCTGTTTTTGGGTGGGGCCCCCTTTGGGGGGCAGCCCCCTTTTCGTGGAAGCTTGTTGGGGGGCCCCCCCATGGTGGTGGGCAGCCCCCACAAATGGTGGAGAGATGTTGGGAGGGGGGGCCCTTGGGGACAACCTTCCCCTTTTAGTGGGTTGATGTTTGTGGGGGGGGGGGCTTTTGGGCAGCCATCTTCCACCCCTCCTCCACTATAAATAGAGGTGAAGAGGTGGTCTCCATCTCATCTCAAGTTCTCACACAAATGGCATGCAATGATCTGCCTCTCTCTCCCTCCATGAAATAGTTTTGTAATGTCGAAAGGCTGCCTAGTCTCCGGTAGCGATTAATTTTGGACGGCGAAGCGCCGCTGGATAGGTGACACCGTATGTGTGCAATCCGATAGAGAGATCGTACATTCGATCTTCTATTTGAGGGACTGTCCGAGGTTCTGTCCGAGGGACTATTCGAGGGAGAAAATTCTCGCGGTTGGGAGGTTGTAAATCCTGGCTGCGGGAATCTGCCCCAACGATCTTCAGCAACTCTTCTTCCGCTGCGCTACGAGTTGGTAACGATCAGATCAAACCTTGTATGCATCTTCATAGTGGTCCTGGACTGGTGCGTAGGACGGAATTTTTTTGTTTTCTGCTGCGTTACCCAATAGTGGCATGATGAGCCGTGTTATGCGTAGATGCAGGTTACGATCTAGAATACATGAGATGCATGGGTATTGCACAATATATTTATATAGTAGATGAGATCTATTACTAAATATTTTTTGTACGGGTAGTAGATGAAATTTATTACCTGATGTTTTTGTTGCTTCCCTTGAATTTGCGTATTTCTGATCTTGACGGCATGGTGGAATTTTGATACAAAGTTCTGGCAATCCGCGATCCTTCTATGCTGCTCCTGAGTATGCTGGTTGACAGATCAACGAAGTGCTTCAATTCTTTGGGTTCCACCATAGTTAAGAAAGATGAAATTTAGCAAACAAAAGGGCATGCAGATATGATCTACACGGGGGTCACGCGTGTAACAAAGTTTAGTATGGGGCTCAAGATTTTTTATTAAGTATCGTGCGTCATACACCCCGCAAAGTTAATCTAGCGACTTGAATAATCATACTTGATGATGAACGTTGGTAGCTATGGTTTGATTTGAAACCTTAGAAGCCACGTAAAAATAAAATCTTGTATGAACCGATTAGAGGCGTCTAACTTGGTTTTGCAGGATATGCATGTGATGTGGTATAGTCTTCGTCATATTTAATGAGATTATGTATGAGATGACTATATGATGTAATTAACATGACCTCCGTGTCATGATTCGGCATGATGGCGGGAGCCATATGATTGTCACTTTAATGACCTGCGTGTCAGCCTTGTTGTAATGCATTATTTTATTAGCTATAGAGATAACAATTTATTTAGTGCATCGACATGGTGGTGACAAGTTTTGCGGAGGTGGACACCGACACAAAAGCCGTACGTGAAGACGGAGGAGGAAAAGCTAAAGAAACAGGACTTGGCAGAAAAGTTCTGCCGCGGCAACGTTTTTGGCTGAAATTTCGTTAAGACGATGGGTACTTCTCCATCGGAATGGGCTATACCATATCATGCTATTATGAATTGCCTGAGATATTTATCCCTTATATTTGCACCCTTTTGTTTGTGCGGTAGTCGCTTTTATTAGGGTGATCTCTCACTTAAAAATGTCAAGTAGTTAGTGTTCTCCCAAGTGTAGCACCGTCTAGAACATGTATCTTTTCGGGGTGTCACATGGTTGCATTGGCACGAACGATTAGAGAGGTGTAAGGCGGGTGAAGGTCAGACCTCACTTCGAAATCACTTGGTTGTCTTGACGATCGGGCAGGATCGTCCTGAGCTCGGAACACCCATCGAAAGATGAACAAGAGTCACACAGAGATGAGATCGGCAAGTTGGCCTACCGATTGAAATTCCCATCATGAGATGATGATTCTATGGCGATGAATTGAAATATGGATCTTGAAACATTCACAATCAATTATAAGAGATATTGATTTGAGTGGGAGTGCACTTTAGAATTAAATTGTTAAATACTCAGTGTAATTAATTACTGAACATTGTCCAAGTATAAATTGCATTATAGTTGTAGAATATTGGCTCGCATTTCCACCTTCCCTGTTGAAATAGAATAGCTGTTATTTATCTGGTTAAAACTTTACGTTTGGTAAGGTAATGTGAGGATTGTCCTCAAGAGTGCGAAGAAGGACTTTGTCCTATTGCATGCTTGCGGTATTCTCCCGCTAATGCTATGGATCATGTGACTCGTGTCCTTCGATCCAAAAGCTAGAATTCTGTCACGGTCAAGTGCAATATGCTTGCTTCCATAAGACCCGAACTTCAAAAGTTTGGGATAGTTATGAGATATTCATGGAACTGAAAATTAGTTTCAGATACAAACAAAGGCTAAAAAATATGAGATATCTAAAGCAATGTTTGTTTGCAAGCATTAGTGAAGTATTCACTGTGCATTAGGCTAATAAGATGGGATCCAGAAGAACGCCAGTCATGAGATGATGGTGAACAAACAACCATTTAAAGAGAAAGGAAAAGTTTGATGGGTGTTAGTGAGACTTACATGCCTACGAAGTCCGGGGCTAAACGCCACTCCTAAAGTTGGGTGCGTCTTCTGTGAGTAGGAGAAATATTGGAAGTAAAAATGTTAGAAGTATAAAGGCAAAAAGAAAGGAGACTGGAAGGTCCAGCTCGGGCATGAATGTCATACGAATTATAGATGTATAGAAGGCTGGTCAAAGATATAATTCTTGGGAATTAGGACTAAATTACTAATCGCTGATTCTTGGGTATTGTGATTAAAAGTTGATCACAAGGATACCCGTTCGATTGCATTCTGTTGCAACTCGATGCAAGAACTACTATGGCCTAAACGACTAGCCAGTAATGAGGTTTAGATACGCGCTGGGAACATAGTAAAAGTTACTATACCTTCCATATGCGTATTACCTCTGTATTTATTTTCATAATTCATTTTAGAGTTTTATACACTCTAGCCCATTGCATAATGTTTGTTGCAAGAAGGTTGTTCATAAGAGAACAATTGTTGTTCGGTGTTATGAATAACATAAGGGCCATGCTTCCATAATGATGGGATGCATGTTATGAATATTGATGATAATATAATACATCCATAACACTGATGCTAAATGTTGCAAGACTAAAAGAATACCACATTTATGTGGCACTGTGTTTGGTCACATTGGAGAAACCCGCATGGAGAAATTCCATAGTGATGGATTTTGAAGTCATTTGATTATGAATCATCTGACACTTGCAACTTTCGTCTGAAAAGTAAAGTGACTGAAATACCATTCACATGCCATAAGGAACGAGCAAGGAACTTATTGTTAATCAGACATGTCTGATGTGTGTAGTCCAATAAGTGTTGTTGCTAGCAGTGAATTTGTCTATCTTCAGTAATGACTCAAGAAGATATGTAAATATTTGCTTTATGAGACATAAGTCTGGATCCTTTGAAATAGTTCAAAAGGTTTCCAAAATGAAGTAGAAATTATTGTAACAAGAAAAAATTATGTTTCTGCAATTAGATTGCGGAAAGAATATTTGAGTTAGAAGTTTAGTGAATGTCTGATGAGTTGTGTTTTCATAATTTACACCTCCCGGAACACCACTAAGAGTGGAATGTCCGAGAAGATGTAATCAAACCATATATGACATGGTAAGATCAAAGATGACATAAATCAATTTGCCATTATCCCTTTTGAAGTGATGCTTCAGAGACTACGGCTTTTACACTGAAAAGAGCGCCATCAAATCTGTTGAAATAACGCCATGGTATGGTACGCCAAACCATGTTTTGTATTTTCTCAACATTTGGAATATGAGACATATGTAAAGTGTTTACAAACCTATTCCAAATCAGATAAGTGCTACTTTGTTGGTTATCCCAAATTGTTGGGTATTCCTCCATCACTATGCCAAGGCAAAGTGTTTGTCACATAGAGCGGTATATTTTGAAGAAAATGTTCCTTGCAAAAAGGTGAGTGGGAGGACAGTGCAGCTCAACGAGATAACAGAATCTTCGTCATCGGATCAAAGGAAAGAAACGTTGGAAGTAGTTCCAGAGTTTCGTACTGCGACTAATACGGAAGCCTCTACATGAGATGTATGGACTTCGGTCAAACTTGCAGCTGAACCACGTAGGCAAAAATCGTGCAAATCTCAAAGGTTTGCGTACGAGATATTATTGTTAGACAACAGTATACCTACGATACACAAGGAAGCGATGATGGGCCCTGACTTCGGAATTGGCTAAATGCCAAAGTAATCTGAGATAGTATCTATATACATGATTCGAGATTAAATCTTGATAAACCCCTCCGGAAGACTAAGAGTCTAACGAATATGAATGGAACTATAGACTAATGCGGATAAAAATGGTTTTATCCATAAAGCTCAACTTGTTGCTAATAACAAATTCAAGGAGTTGACTGCTGCGAGATTGTCTCATCGTAGCGATGCTTAAAGTCGGCTCAGGTTATACTAGAAACTAATACATATTTCAATTGTGAGATATGATAAATGGATGCCAAAAGGATTTCCATGAGATGAAAATACTACCTAGGACTTGTATATGATGCAGTCCAAAGTGTTTTGTCGATCCTGAGGATACTAGTGGGTGTGCAAACTTCAGAGTTCCAGCAATGGACAGAAGAGAGCATAATGGAGTTGGAATCTTTGTTTTGATGAAATAGTCAAAGAGTTTGATTTCATCAAGGATAGCAAAGATGCTTGTGTTTACAAGAAAGTAAGTGGGAGCATAATAATGTTTCTAAAACTTTGTGTGCATGACACATTGTTGATTAGAAATAATATATATTTCTTAACACGAATTAGGACTTCATTGAAAATTGTTTTTCGATGAAGTACTTGGGCTAGGTGTCCTCGGTATTAGACATAATTATCTATGGAGATAGAATTGCCTAATAGGGCTAAGCCAAAATATATATTGACAAGATGCTAAAACGGTTTAGCATGAGAATGCCAAGAAGAGTTTCTTGGTGAAGTCACATGGAAAGAGTTTCTATCAAGACTCGATGTCCTAAAACACTGATAAGCAAAATACATGACTGAGATTCCACACACTTTTGTGTTTGGATTAATCATGTATTCCATGGTATGTAAAACAATCAGATATGTCTAGTACTCCAAACTAGTTGTGAGTAAGTTACCAAAGTGATCAATGTGTTGATCATAGGACAACAGTGAAAAATGTCGTTATGTACTAAAGTAGCACTGATGACATGTTTTCTCACAAGCAGAGATTACGAAGAGTTCATTGTACGTAGTTACATCGATACAGGCTCGTTGTAAGTTATTACGTTGATGCAGTCTTCATCAATGCTCCAAGCAAAAAAAAAAATTAAATTAAGGGTTTTGTGTTATACACAGAATGGTGGCATAGTAAGTTGGAATTGTTTCAAACTGGTTACTATGGCAAATTCTACAACGAAGGCTAAGTATGTTGCCGCTTAGGAAGCGAAAAAAGAGGGTGTTGGATCATATAGTTCATTTATGAAGTTAGTATGGTTTCAGGATGGCTTTGGTCAATGGAACACTATTGGAGATAGTGGCTCCATAGCTCAGTCTGAGGAATCAAGATTCGACCAGTGATTCAAATATACAAAGCTAAGACCACACAAATATTATGAATTTTGTGAAAGCGTGAAAACGCGAGGAGATGGAAAGATACACACGAACCTGAACTTGTCAGATCCGTTGGACAAAGACTATACCACAAGCGAAACATATTTTACACCGGTATGTTAGGAAACGTAGTAGAAAACAAAAAAAAATCGCCCTACGATCACCCAGGAACAATATGAAGATGCAAACGAGGTTTGGATCAACGATCGTTACCGACTCCGGAGTGCAGCGGAAGAAGACAAGTCGGTGTGGATCGTTCTTGGAGTCCCTCAAACCATTGATGACGATCCCACGAACCGTCCTCGAACGATCCCTCGAACAGAAGACCGAAAGCACGGCCTCTCTACTTGGTTGCAAGCGTACGGTCTTCATGATCCGGCAGCGCTTTGCCATCCAGAGCTAATCGTCACCGGCGAATTAGAGGGAGGAAATTAGAACCACACTGGGCTTCTAATTATGAGTATTAGAGGAACTAGACCTAGCTCTAATTAGTCAACTAGGACCAACTAGAACTAGAACTAGAAGAACTAGAGGAGGCTCCAAAACTTGTGTATACAAAAGGTCCAAATCCTCTAGTATATATAGGTTAGAGGGGGAGAGGAGGGCTGCCACCAAGGAGGAAGGAGCCCTCCTTGGGGCGCCGGCCAAGGGGAGGAGTTGGACACCTCCCGCACTAGGATTCGGCCCCCCACTAGGAAGGGGGGGGGCGCCACCTCCACTTTGGCCCTTGTGGCCCAAGTTGCCATCCACCTCTAAGCCTTTCAAGGCCCGTAGATATTTAATTAAATATAAAAATGTTCTAAATACTTTCAGACCATTTTATATATAATTTAACATCCCTGGAAACATTTTCCACCTATATATTATTTATCGGTAATACCCGGTATTACCCGATACTCACCGAAACCCTTCCGGTGACCCCGAAACGCTTCCGGTTCCTCTCGGAACTATTCTGAATATTAATGAAACAATTCCACAAATAAATCCTCGATACTCTCGTCCTACCAACACTCAGCAGATCGTGATTACCTTAAGCTTGTGACCCCGTAGGTTCGGTAAATTATAGACATGAACGAAACCCCTTCGTTCAATGACCGACAGCGGAACCGTGGACGTCCATATCGATCCCTATGATTACACGAATGATATTCGAGTGAACCTTTGGTTATCATGTGATGTTCCCTTTGCTTCGTGATACTTTACAAAATCTGGGGTGCATCGGTATCCTCCTGAGTCATCACCATGCTCACTATACCGTTGTTCCCGTTACCTGTTTTGTTCTTCTTTCTCGTTGAAGTGTTCCGGCATCCCCGTGACGTAGTCACCTGTGTCTAGCCAGACAATGATGGATGCCATCACACCGAGAGGGCCCTAAGAATATCTCTCCATCGTCGGAGGAGCAAATCCCACTCTCAAGCTATCCAATCCCTTGTCAAACTTTCCGATGAGCCTGAAAGTTGTCGTTATGATCACCTTGTTATAGATGACGTTTGAGCTACCCCAAGGTCCACCGTACGGTAGGAAGTGATTGTGACACTCTCATGGTCTGAGGAACTTAAAACACATGCTAACTCTCTGTGTTATAACAATTGATTTCAGACGATATTATCTCAAAGTATAACAAACAAGTTTGGGTCGATTCAATATGATCGTTCTTCTAACGTCATACTCTCAATGTTGTTTTAGGACTATCGTTACACTTAACGATATCCTAAGATCCGGAAAACGCGATCACCAACAACACTTGAGCCAGTCTTAGAGGCGAGACCGGGAACCTATTCTTTTACCGTTTATCGTTTCACACGTGCATATGAGATTTCCACTGAATCGCATATTCCAAGATCATAGCAGTTATAGCATGAAATATAAATCTTAATTATGAATATGGAAATATATTAACACAATATTATTGCCTCTAGGGCATATTTCCAATAGTCTCTCACTTGCACTAGAGTCGATAATCTAGTTGCATAGTCTTTCAAACACCTATGGCTTATCTGGTGTTGCTCATGTATTGCTCGTGGTATAGACTTTGTCATTAGTTTTGACGTATTCAAAACATTGTAATATTTGTGTTAGTCACATCTATTTTTAAGGATCTCGATTCAGTTTGCTTTGAGCAATAACATTTTATTCATAATATAATGTCACTGGTCTCATTGCACTTTGAATCACACCAATTACATCAAGACTCTTCTTGATCAGCTATATTCGTAATATTGTGTCATTGGTTTTATCACAATTTGGATCATACCAATTACATCAAGACACTTCTTGATCGGCTATATTCATAATATAGTGTCATTGGTTTTATCACAATTTGGATCATACCAATTATATCAAGACACTTCTTGATCAGCTATATTCATAATATAGTGTCATTGGTTTCATCACAATTTGGATCATCCAATTATATCAAGACATTTCTTGATTCAGACAATTTTTGAAATATCTAATGTTTTCAAACACATAATTCTATCGTCATAGAATCAAAAATATCGTTCATAAAAATAATTCCAAACAATTATCATAGCCCAAAAATTTATATCAGTCATGAAGTTTGTGTTTCATATATTCATTAATAATGAGCATCTACTTCATTTTCTCAAAACAACACACTCTTTTGAGGTACTTGATATCTGTTACTAACACTTAGTACATAGAACTTTTTGCCTTTATATATATCATAACTTTCATGATGAATCCATTCATCTATCCATGCTTATCAACTGATCCTTATAAGCATCATGTTATGTGACATTGGGAGAAAACATTTTCTCCTTTTAAACCTTGTCAAAATATATAAATTTAGTCTAGCTTAATCAGACAATTTTGATCTATCTTTATAGATCTTTTATGTCCAATATTCTGCTTCACTATTTCACTGGAAACATATTTTAAGATCTTTTGCTGTGCTCAGAAGCTTTATATTATTTCCATTCTTCAATATGTCATTTACATATGAGACTGGAAAAATATATAGCTCCCACTGAATTTCATATACACAGATTCCTTTTATCATTCTAACAAGATCAAACTTATTAAAATGTTAATTCCAGCTCCTTTTGATATTTTCTTCAAAACCCCTTTTGAAGTTTTGCACATTATCCGGTGTTCTGATGACTTCAAAACTTTCCAGTTGTATCATTCATACGTCCTTTCCATTTAGGAAATTAGTTTTGACATCCATTCCATTTACTTCATATCTCTTGAAGGATCAACCAAGTTCCAAACTTGATTATTGTATGAAGTCTATATCTTATAGAGGATCAACCAAGTTCTAAACTTAATTATATATGAACCTCATTCTGGTGTGCATGGCTATGAGCCATCCCTTTGTGCTGGGCGCCGCCATCGCTTCCTTGCAGATTCAATCTTCTTCTAAGATGAATATCTCATTGTGAAATCATCAGGTGGTTCAATAACCTTTCCTTGATCTACACAGTTCAGTTACAAGCTTAGAGTTTCTACATCTGGTGTAGTAACTTACGGTTTAGTTTGCAGATAATTTATCGGAACAACTTCTGGTTTGTTAAACCTGCTTACTTTTGCCAGAGATTCAATAATCTTTATTAAGCTGTACTGTCCTCCCACTTACTTCTTTAACGAGAAACTCATCCTCGAGAAAGTGTCCACTTTTTGCAACAAACACTTTTTTTCACTGGACTTTTGGTAGAAGGAAAATGTTTCTACAAAGTAGCACTTGTCTGCTTTAGGATCAAGCTTGTTTGGCTGTAAACGTTTTACATAAGCTTCACAACCCCAAATCTTGAGATGCTACAAATTTGGTTTCTTACCATTCCATAACTCATATGGTGTCGTCTCAACAGACTTTAACGGTGTTTTGTTTTGTATATATTGATGTCTCAAGTGCATATCCCCAAAATTAATAAAAGCAGATCGGTAGAGAATAATTCCATAATTATTCGAGTGTTTTTGCTAAACTTATGACTCAGATAATTTTCTTCAAAATTGAAGAACCCTCTTATGTTTTGTCAGAATGATTCTTATCTTCATTATGAATTCTTTGAACCTTTCAAATACTATATTCTGAATTTCCTTTGAACTATTCAAATATTTCAGATTTATATTAAGTAAATCATATTTACTCAATTTATTTAATGAAGCATAATTATTCACTGTGCCCTTGGTTATTCATGGGAGCTCATACATCACTATGTATTCTCTTATTTGATTCTAAATCAAAATATTTCAACACTTCATCTATATGAAGATTATATTCCGATATAACCAAGCAGTGCCACATTTAAGTAGTGCTCATCATTCTTCTCAAGACGTTTAGCATTAATGTTATAAAATTTCAATTCAAGATTCATGAATAAACCATCAATATCTGAGGTAAATCCAAACATATTCTTATAACTACTTCAACAACTATTGTTTAAAACTTTATAAGATCATCCATCGCATAATCCAAAACATAATGTCTTACACAACTCTGGAATGTAATAACTATTATTCGATCCTAAGATAAATCTTGAAGACAAACTAAAGGCAAGATTTCAACGGTCTTGAGTAGCGATCCCATCACCATTCCCGATTTGCATCACGTCTTCATTTCTTCTCAACTTGTGAGCTTTCTGTAGTCCCTGCATCGGATTGCAAATGAAAGCAACCGATCAGCATCAAATACTCGTGACACACAGAAACAAGTAAAATATCATTAACTTTGTATAACTTTTATACCTTTACCAGAAGAACCGTTCTTCTTATCCGCCAAGTACTTCTTGCAATTGCGCTTCTAGTGTCCCTTTTGTTTGCAGTAGAAACATTCAGTCTCCTTAGTGGCTCCGCCCTTGTTCTTCTTCTGAGAGACAGTCTTACCGGCACCAGCAGATTTCTTCATGGACTTGCCCTTCATCTTGAAACTGGTAGTTTTGTTGACCATCAACAGTTCTTTGTTCTTCTGCATCCCAGCTTCCGCAGTTTTGATCATAGCAAACAACTCGTTTGCACTTTTCTCCATCCCGTTCATGTTGTAATTCATGATAATACCATCGGAAGATGGGGGGAGTGAAGCAAGCACAATATCTATACCGAGTGTCGGCGGAATTCCAAATTCCAGAGAAGCCAGTCTATCAACATAGCCAGCAAGCTTCACTATATGCTCACTCATTGAGGAACCGTCTTTCATCTTCCATTCAATCAAGGCCTTGGTTAATTAAAAACATTCGGTCCTTGCCTGCTTCTTGTACAGAACTTCCAGTGACCCAATTAGAAATTGAGTGGTAGATCGTTCAAAACACTTTTGTAGTTCAGGATCCATGCAAGTCAACATGAGGCACTGGACTGACTCATAGTCATCACTACGAGCAGCATAAGCAGCAACTTCTTCTGGTGGTGCATCCTTTGCAGGAGCATCACCCAGGGGATGATCCAGCACATACTCCTTCTTAGCACTCCTGAGAACAAATCTCAGGTTCCGAATCCAATCCGCATAGTTTCCACCATTAGCAGCCAACTTTTCATTCTCAAACATAGGGGCTAAGTTGAACATATTGTGAGCCATTTGATCTACAATGATAAACACACAAATAATTTTAGACACGATTCATAATTAATATTGCACTTAGTGTTTAAACAAATTTTAATTTAAAGTGCACTCCCACTCAAATTAATATCTCTCATAATTAATAGTGAGTGATTCAAGATCCCAATCTAGTTCTCAGCCATTGATGTGGACATCACTGATGACGAGAATTTTGACCGGTGGGCAAACTTTTGCCGATCATATCCCCATATGACTCTTGTTCATCTTTTGATGCTTCGTGCTCCGAGCTCAAAACGATTCTGCTAGAACTTCAAGACAACCGAGTGCTATCTGCATACATGGTCTGACCATCCCCGTCTTACACCTCACGTCCCGTTTGTACACATGTGGACATGATGAACTCCGGAACGCTACGTGTTACAGACGGTTGCAACACTGGGAAGAGCACCTTTTAACTAGATTTTTACTGTGAGAGATCACCCTAATAATTGACTACTGTGCAATCAAAGGGTGCAAACAACAAAAGGATAAACATCTCAGGCAATTCAAAACAGCATGATATGATATAGCCCTGGGCGCCGGGAATCCTCCTTGATCGTCTTCAATCTCAAGTTGAAGTGTCGTGATAGCCAATATTTCGTTGCCGTGGCACCCGTTTCAAAAACGTTGCCGTGGCGGTAATTTCAGAAAACGTTGCCGTGGCGACCATTTCAGAAAACGTTGCCGTGGCGGTAATTTCAGAAAATGTTGCCCTGGCGACCATTTCAGAAAACGTTGCCGTGGCGGTAATTTCAGAAAATGTTGCCGTGGCGACCGTTTCAGAAAACGTTGCCGTGGCAATAAATTCAGAAATTCCGCCGTGGCACGAAATTATAGGTCATCGTCCGGCGCCTAGTACACCTTCTCCTCCTCGGGGTCCTCCATGTACGCTTGCCACCGTCACCTGTAGCCTATCTCTACGATATTTACATTAAGGTGGCAATCTCGTGGCTCCAGCCATCATGCCGTGACGCGCAGGCCACATAACATTACAACATATAACCATCTCATACATAAACTCATTATCATGACGAAGGCTATACCACATCATATGCAATCCCTGTAATACCAAGTTAGACGTCCTCTAATCGGTTTTAGCAAATTTTAATTACGTGGTTAACCAGTTTTAACAAGTAATACGAGCTACCTACGTGCACACCAAGGCGATAATTCTTGTTGCTAGTTTAACTTTCGGGGTGTGTGAAAGAAGAGACTTAATTAAAAATCTCGCTCCCCCACACTAAACTTCGTCAAATACGTATGACCCCCTAGAAGATCGTTCATCTTCATTGCCCTCTTGCATACGCGACGGTTCACTATTCTTGACTATGGTGAGGCCAAAGGAACTGTTAACAGATCGTCGACAGCCAGAGCTGAGCGATTGTCAGAACCTTGTGAAATGCGACACCATGCCGTCAATGAACTGAACCGAAGCAACACTCGAGGGAAGCATAGCAAGAACATCAGCCCTCACATCCACATGTGATCTAGATCGAAACCTGCATCTACTCATAGAACCGCTCATGATGCCACTGTTGGGAAATGTAGTAGAAAACAAAAAAATTCGCCCTACGATCACCCAGGAACAATATGAAGATGCAAACGAGGTTTGGATCAACGATCGTTACCGACTCCGGAGTGCAGCGGAAGAAGACAAGTCGGTGTGGATCGTTCTTGGAGTCCCTCGAACCGTTAATGAAGATCCCGCGAACCGTTCTCGAACGATCCATCGAACAGAAGACTGAAAGCACGACCTCTCTACTTGGTTGCAAGCGTACGGTCTTCACGATCCGGCAGCGCTTCGCCGTCCAGAGCTAATCGTCACCGGAGATTTAGAGGGAGGAGATTAGAACCACACTGGGCTTCTAATTATGAGGATTAGAGGAACTAGACCTAGCTCTAATTAGTCAACTAGGACCAACTAGAACTAGAAGTAGAAGAACTAGAGGAGGCTCCAAAACTTGTGAATACAAAAGGTCCAAATCCTCTAGTATATATAGGTTAGAGGGGGAGAGGAGGGCTGCCACCAAGGAGGAAAGAGCCCGCCTTGGGCCGCCGGCCAAGGGGAGGAGTCCAACTCCTCCCCCACTAGGATTCGCCCCCCCCCCCCACAAGGAAGAGGGGGGGGGGCGCCACCTCCACTTGGGCCCTTGTGGCCCAAGTTGCCTTCCACCTCCTGGCCTTTTAAGGCCCTTTGATATTTAATTAAATATAAAAAAATTCTAAATACTTTCAGACCATTTTATATATAATTTAACATCCCCGGAAACATTTTCCACCTATATATTATTTATTGGTAATACCCGGTATTACCCGATACTCACCGAAACCCTTTCGGTGACCCCGAAACGCTTCCGGTTCGTCTCGGAACTATTCTGAATATTAATGAAACAATTCCACAAATAAATCCTCAATACTCTCGTCCTACTAACACTTAGCAGATCGTGATTACCTTAAGCTTGTGACCCCGTAGGTTCGGTAAATCATAGACATGAACGAAACCCCTTCGTTCAATGACCGACAGCGGAACTGTGGACGTCCATATCGATCCCTATGATTACATGAATGATATTCGAGTTAACCTTTGGTTATCATGTGATGTTCCCTTTGCTTCGCGATACTTTACAAAACCCGGGGTGCATCGGTATGCTCCTGAGTCATCACCATGCTCACTATACCGTTGTTCCCGTTACGGGTTTTGTTCTTCTTTCTCGTTGACGTGGTCCAGCATCCCTGTGACGTAGTCACCTGTGTCTGGCCAGACAATGATGGATGCCGTCACACCGAGAGGGCCCTAAGAATATCTCTCCATCGTCGGAGGAGCAAATCCCACTCTCAAGCTATCCAATCCCTTGTCAAACTTTCCGATGAGCCTGAAAGTTGTCGTTATGATCACCTTGTTATAGATGACGTTTGAGCAACCCCAAGGTCCACCGTACGGTAGGAAGTGATTGTGACACTCTCATGGTCTGAGGAACTTAAAACACATGCTAACTCTCTGTGTTATAACAATTGATTTCAGACGATATTATCTCAAAGTATAACAAACAAGTTTGGGTCGATTCAATATGATCATTCTTCTAACGTCATACTCTCAATGTTGTTTTAGGACTATCGTTACACTTAACGATATCCTAAGATCCGGAAAACGTGATCACCAACAACACTTGAGCCAGTCTTAGAGGCGAGACCGGGAACCTATTCTTTTACCGTTTATCGTTTCACACGTGCATATGAGTTTTCCACTGAATCACATATTCCAGGATCATAGCAGTTATAGCATGAAATATAAACTCTTAATTATGAATATGGAAATATAATAATACAATATTATTGCCTCTAGGGCATATTACCAACACGGTATGCCATAGGTGTAAAGTGCATTAGCACTGACTAGATTATTGACTCTAGTGCAAGTGGGAGTCTGTAGGAAATATGCCCTAGAGGCAATAATAAATGTTATTATTAATTTTCATGTTCATAATTATGTTTATATTTCATGCTACAACTGCTATGGTTCTCGAGTCTGCAAAAACCACGAGCCTCGGAGGAAAACTCATATGCACGTGTGGAATAATAAATGGTAAAATAGATTCCTAGTCTCGCCTCTAAGACTAGCTCAAGTGTTGCATGATGGTTCTGCTTGGCTAATTATGGGCATGACTATGCCGGCAACTTTGAGAAAGCAATGTTGGAAGAACACTTGTGTTGAACCGACCCAATTGTTGTTATGGTATGAGATACATTCGTCACAAGTTAATGGTTTATAACACGGAGAAAGTTAAACGTTTGCATTATTCCTTACACCATGAGAGTGTCGAGTTCCTTCATACTTGATTCGTGAACTTTGGGGTTAGTTAAACGTCATCTGTAACAGGGTGGCTATTACGGCAGCTTACGGGTTCACGGAAAAGTATGACAAGAGGGACTAGATAGCTCAAGATTGGGATTTGCTCCTCCGGCGATGGAGAGATATTCTTGGGGCCCTCTCGGTGTTATGGTATCCATCATCGTCTGGCCAGACACTGCGTGATTTGATCACAGGGATGCCGGAACATGGGAACGAGAAAAGAGAACAAAACCGGTAACGAGGAAACTGGCATAGTGAACAAATTGTTGATTCACGGGGATGCCGATAAATCTCACCTCGGGTTTTTGTAACATATCGTGAAGCAACAGGAATAGCACACGGTAACTAAAGGTTCACTCAAATATCCATTTGTGTGGGTACAGGGGTCAATATGGATGTCCAAGGTTCCACTGTTGATCATTGATCGGAAAGAGTTCTGGTCATGTCTATATTTCACCGAACCTACAGGGTCACACGCTTAAGGGTTATCTATTTGCTGAGTACTAGGAAAGGAGTCTGAGAGAAAGTCACCGGAAAAGTTTCGGAGACACTGAAAATGTTTCGGAGAGAAAACCGGAAGTGTTTCGGAGAAACCGAAAATTGTTTCGGACTAAACCATAAAGCCGGAAAAGTTTCGGAACGCGTTCGGAATTTTTTGGAGCGTACCGGAAATGTTCTGGGACCTTCCGGAAGGGGGGCAAGATCCCCCTTTTCGTGGGGAGCTATTTTTGGGTGGGGCCCCCTTTGGGGGCAGCCTCCTTTTGGTGGAAGCTTGTTGCGGGCCCCCATGGTGGGGGGCAGCCCCCACAAATGGTGGAGAGATGTTGGGAAGGGGGGGGGGGCTTGGGGACAACTTTTCCCCTTTTTTGGGCAGCCATGCTCCACCCCTCCTCCACTATAAATAGAGGTGAAGAGGTGCTCTCGATCTCATCTCAAGTTCTCACACAAATGGCATGCAATGATCTGCCTCTCTCTCTCCCTCCACGCAATAGTTTCGTAGCGCCGAAAGGCTGCCTAGTCTCTGGTAGCGAATAGTTCTAGACGGCGAAGCGCCGCTAGATAGGTGACACCGTATGTGTGCAATCCAGTAGAGAGATCGTACGTTCGATCTTCTGTTCGAGGTTCTGTCCGAGGGACTGTTCGAGGGTGAAAATTCTCGCGGTTGGGAGGTTGTAAATCCTAGCTACGGGAATCTACCCCAACGATCTTCACCAACTATTCTTCCACTGCGCTACGAGTTGGTAACGATCAGATCAAATCTTGGATGCATCTTCATAGTGGTTCTGGGCTGGTGCATAGGACGGAAATTTTTTGTTTTCTGATGCGTTACCCAACACCACTATGAGCAAGAAATACTACTTCCCGGCTGGGGTAGCCAGAGTAATGGGTCCACATAAAACACCATGAACCAGCTCCAAAACCATTGAAGCTCTAAACCTTGCCTCTCTCAGAAAGGCTGCTCTGCGTTGCTTGCCCACCAAGCATCCGGAGCACAATTGATTAACATGATCAATATTTGGGAGTCCCGTCGCCATATATTTCTTCCCAAGCTTGCGCAAAGCATGGAAGTTCAAGTGACCATACCGAGAGTGCCACTTCCACGCCTGCTTGTCAAAGTTTGTCAAGCAGGCACACCGGATCCACACAGTCTAGGTTCAGAACATAGAGCCTGTTATTTGACCTTTTCACCCGCATCATGAGATTCCGCAGACGGTCATAACACCATAGGTATCCGTCTTCGAGTACAATCTTGCACCCTCTCTCTTCAAGTTGTCCCAAACTGACTATATAGGTCTTTAGCCTAGGGATGTAATACACATCGGTGAGTATCTTGTGCTCACCACTTTTCACCACGAAGATAATAGTGCCCCTTCCTGCAATCAGCATTGTCTTGCCATCGCCGAACCTGACCGTGCCACCCACCATCATACTGAGCTCGGCGAACAGAGATTTATCCCCTGTCATGTGGTTGCTTGCACCCGTGTCTAAGTACCAGACCTTGCTGGCCCTCTTTGCCTCCACTTCATGGAAAAACATCTTCTTCTCCACGATTGCGACGGCCTCCTTTCCCTTCGCTAGATCGGCTGCCATGGCAGCGTATTCCGCTGCCAGGGCAGCGATTTTCTCTGACATGGCAGCGATTCTAGGATCCGATTCGGCTGCCGTGGCAGCAATTTCAGCTGCCATGGCAGGGTTTTCAATGTCATCCTTGATTTCACAGAGTAACATGTTTGCTTGATCGTCGTCGTTATTGCTTTTCTTCGCGACATAAGCCTGCTCCTTTGCTAGCTTCTTGCACTCTGACTTGAAGTGCCCCATGATACCACAGTGGTGACATTTGATCTTGCACTTGTCACACTTCTTCTTCTTCGGAGTGCCGACACCGGCGTTCTTCTTATTCTGTTTCTTCGGCCCTCGATCTTGGCGTGTGCTGCTGCCTGAGCCCTCGCCGCCCTTCTTTGAATTCAGGGCCTGCCATTGTGCCTGGGTGAGCATGACGTGTTCCCGGTCTCTCGCATCTCCGAGGCTATGGCGCATCCGCTCATCATGAGCTTTGTAACGGCCGACAAGATCATCGACTGTAAGCATCGTCAGATCGACGCACTGCTCAATCGCCGTCACGATCTACAGGTACCGTGGTGGGGCTGCGCGTAGGAACCTCCTGACCACCGAGGATTCTGTTAGGTTTTCTCCGAGCGCACGAATTCCATTGACCAAAGTGACTACCCATGAAGCAAAGGCCTCCACGGTTTCGTCCTCGCCCATCACAAGCGTCTCATAGGACCTCAACAGGGTCTGAAGATTCGCCTGGTTGACACGGGTATGCCCCTCGAACAGAAGGTTTAGGGTGTCCCATGCCTCCTTCGCCGTTCCCTTGGCAATCAGGTGCTGAAGAACTTCCATAGGCATCACCGAGAAGATCGCCGATGCCGCCTGCCTGTCCTTGCGGTGCTCAGCTCCATCCTTCTTGAAGGCATCGCCGCCGGGATCGACGGTGTCCCACAGTTCATTGGTGCGAAGGCCGCACTCCATCATGGCCTGCCAGACCCTGAAATTTTCCCGATCAAATCAAGGATACGAAGATCCCTGTGCCGCAATTACTTTAGCCGCGCCGGAACTCTCGCCGTCTTTCTTCCCGTCGTCCACCATGATCGCCTGTTACTAGGCAACCATAGAGAGGCTCTGATGCCACTTGTTGGTTCTTGGATCTAAGGTGAGCTAGATTCAATGCCTCGAATCAAACAGAGAAAAAAGGAAATTTGGTGCTGCCAAAATCGCGCAGCTTTTCAGGGTTAATCTTTCACTTTATATAGGGCTCAAAGAGCCGACCTCGCGTCCAACACGGCCTACTATTCTTGCCCAACACGACGCGACCCTGATCACAGATCGATGAGGTTTAAACTTCACTTTATCTCTAAGAGATTGATCCTACTACGACTCGGGACGAAGCCTAAACTTTCGCTATCTTTTACAGACTCAGGACTCTGTTATATCATGTGCTTACAAGGACTCACAGCACCAACATGCACAGGAGATAAAGCAGCAGCGAGCGCTGCCAGACCCCGCGCCCCTCGCTCTCCGCCCAGCTCGCAACGCCGACTTCCCCCACCAGCTCTTCTCATCTGCCGGCTACAGCCATCCCCAGCATCCCACGGTACCGGTTGCAGCATGTTGCCGTGCCGGTTGAGACCTGGGTAGTAATTAATCTAGTAGATCTCGTAGGATAGGACTGCATCAACCAACGAATGCATGCGTCCATATGTGTGTGTTACACAAGCATGAGAGATTTGGATCCAGGGGGGCGGTGTCGAGTTCTGCGCTGTCGGGTTCCTTTCCTTATTGTGTGCTTCTCCGCCATTGCACTGTCTTGTCCCCCGCCCTCGACCACCCGCTTCCACCCGGAGATGGCTGGCCTCATGGTGGTACAGTGTGTGCAGCATAGGCCCTGAGCCGGGGTACGCTGTACGTCGTGCCTCCCCCGGAGGCAAGTACAGCATGAGATGATAGTACTCACATGTGCGCGACGAGCTGCCGCTTCCCGTGTTGGCGGCCCGGATCATGGCGACGTGTTCCGGCGAGATTCGATCGGCGTTGTGTGCGTGCGTTGCTTGTGTGCAGTCGCCGGCTTGTGTACGTATACGTACGCGTGATCGCTGGAAAGCAATCGGCTGCTCACGTAAGTACTACTAGTACAAATGCCCGTGCGTTGCAACGGGCGATAAAAATAGTAGATCTTGCTCCTCGTGTCATTCCGCAACACTTCTTATATCCAATTTTGACGATCGACAGAAAAAAGGTAAGCCTGAGTATCGCTTTTTTGTCCATGGACTGTGAATGTGAAGAAGCCTCCGTAACATCGTTCGTCCGGATGTATTTCAGCTCCGCACTTTCATCCGATGACAAAGGAAACATGCCTGTGCGTTGCTACGGGGGGGAGGGGCATTGGTTGGAGAGAGGGTGATGCACGGAGGACTTCCGCCGAGTGCATTTTTTCTTTACTTTGAAGCACATTCTTCAAGAGTTCAGTTACTAATTCAAAGGATTTTTGAAGTAAGAGCACACATGATGTTTTTCGTCTGACTTCAATATGACGTTGTAGATTAGACCGTCAATATATAGTGACAACACATATCTCACCAGTAAATTAACCATCGTACTGATGATAAAAAAAATCACTTTTTTTATTATTATCACTTTTATTGAAATAATCATTATCACTTTGTTGAAATCACCTTTTTTGAAATAATGAAATCTTTAATTATTTTAGGATTAGTATAAAAAACATGCATATGACACCCCCAGTCTGCGCAGTTGACTGGACGCCACCGTCTATGTCACGCTCTGGACCGACACGACGCCCACACACAAACACCACCAACTGGACACGCACCGCTGTCTATATCCCCCACCAACCTTATCTTCAAGGCCAGATCTCCCCGCAGCTCTCGATCCAGATCGGATCGAGGCGCCACCACCCGAGCGCCTCCTCCTTCCTCCACTCGCTCAGCGCCCGATCCAACTCCCGCGCCTCCCCGCAGCACCTCCTTGCCTCGCCGCTGCCGCCACCACCACGGACGTCGTCGCGCCGCCGACGCCTCCGAGTTCGCCGGCCGCCGGCGCCCGTCCTCCCCTGCGACCGGCGCCGCCACCCTCTGCCTCGCCTCCATCATGCGTGAGGACAATGACGACAGCGCCACCGTCCGCGCGGGCAAGCCGCCCCTCGCCGACGGGAGCACCTGTGCCGCGAGGCCGCTCGCCGGAAGCATCTGATGCGACGACGGCGGCCGATTATCTTGTATTCCCACCTCTTCCCACTTGCGGCCGTTTTTGCTGATTCCTTTTTCCCTTTCATGATTTTCGAGGCCGCTTCCTCTGCAGAGTTAATTTCTTCATTTTCTTCCTGGCTTAATCCCATCTCTCGTTTCCTTCGTAGCATCGGTGCTCCTCACCCCTCTCTTCATTGAACCTTGAGGCGGCTTGCAGAATTAAAATCAAAGACGTATATAAATTGGTGCAATAGAGTGTAAGGGAGCGAGGTGGGACTATTAAATAAACCTTTGATTCTGTAAGGCAGGTCGGGAGTTCGATTCCCCTGCGGCCGTGGCAGGCTGAGGCCCAGGCGCGCGATGTTTTGGTTTCGTTATAAACCGGTAGTTTGACTTCGGCGGTGGCAGTGCCAGTAATTACCGTTTTAAAACAGGGGCAAAACCGTCCAATAAAAAGCGGGACGACCAGAAACCCAATTCTCTTCCCGTGCGTTGCAACGGAAGAGGCGAATTCTCACACTGACAATCGTGAAACTATAAATCCATGTCTACCAGTGACATGGACTGCGCTTCGGTGCCTTAAGGCACCTGCCTTTGCATGTATGACATGTGGGCCCAACAGGTAGCTGGCCCACATGTCACGGACCTGGCACCAAAGCTGCATCGCAATGACATCCCTATCAATTTAGTTGTATAGCTTATCTGGGGCATGCTAGGTATTTTTATGTAGTTACTATTGGTATGAATTGTAAAATAAGGAACTCATGCTGGATAGTTATGGAAATGCATATTAGATGAATTACACAGGTGAGTTAAGAAAAGTAACTTGATGTACTAAAAAGTTAATTTGTTGTGATCTAGTTATGGTAAACAAAATATGTCTATCTAATAAATAAGACCGGTAGGCATGCAACATATGACACAAATCTAAATTTGGAATTAAACAAATTGACGGTAAAAAATGATCTGAAATTCTATCCAATATGAAGCTGCGAGTTTAAGCTGGAAAGTTTTTGTTTTCTTGTTTCGAAGAGCTAAGTTGAATTGAATTGAATAAATTAAAAAAGACACGGACAAAGGTTCGGGCTGACGGGGGCGCTACTAAGCATGCCGCCTCCTCCACAATTAGGGTTTCTCTTCCTCCCGTCGGTGCCGGTCCGCCTCGTGTGGAGGTGTGTTTTCGACGGATCTGTCCTTGTTGGATTTGCTCGGATTTTTTCGTCGTTGTCTATATTCGTGTGTCTTCAAATTGGATCCAATTAGCGTTTTTCTATGAGGAAAAACAATTAGAGTGCACCACAAATTGAAATCTTAACTAAGACGCCCTAATACATCTGGATCTCTCTCTCCCATTAAATTTCAATTTTAAGTGACTACTCCTGTTTAATTAATCAATTGCTGCAATGAGCCTCCATTTAATATTCACGATCCCCCTCTCTCCTTTCAATATGACGCATGGCTAAGTGTGTGTGCATGGTCCGATTTAATTTGGTCTTTCCCCCACTAATTCCACCATACAGTCATGGGATTCGTCAGGGTGGCCATGTCCTGGGATGCAACGTGCATGCACATGCCGTTGACAACCTCGTTTTCGAGCAACTCTCGTACGTTTTTTTTAGGGTAACTCTCGTACGTTTATAAATCTGTAGGATTTGGTAAGAAAACTGGTTGGATGCCCACTTGCTTGGCAGGCCCAACCCAATACAGGTGGAAGCTGGAACGCGCGGCCCATACGGGTGACAGGTGACATACGAAACGTATCAGACCATGTGGATCGTGTGTTTTGTTTAAAAGATACCACCTCAGGTATATATCGTAAGTAAAAGTTAAAATCATCTAAGCGGGACGAAACCAAGAATATCATCTTGCTTTATTAGTAGGTAATAGATTGCATGTGGAGTTGTGGACATGATCGATCAATCTGGGAGGCTAACTTGGCTAGCTTTGTACGTGGTGATTTCCTCGGCCAAAAGCACCGGCCGGCAAGGATCGATCGACTACATACGTACAATCGTCTCTTCGTTGCATCTCGGCCGGAAAGTACTCGGCGGATGGGGCCTACGCCTACAGTCCCGGAATGGAAGGACTGCGTCCGGTCAGAGCAGGAGAAGAAAACACACGCGCTTCTCATTTTGCCTATAGAGTTTTGGTATTTGTTTTGCGCGTCTTCCGATTTTACCCCTTAAACAAAAAATACTATTGTTCTTGTCCAATAGTATTGGTGGATCCAGTCCATTGGATGACCGGGAATGGACGGCTCGTATATATTGTTTAGATGTACTGGAAAAGAACTCTAAAAACCTGTATGGGGATCGCCCTTCAGTTTTTGTTTTTGAAAGGACATCACCCTTTACTAACAGCAAAATTTTTAATTGTGGAATGGAAATTTTAACTGTGCATTGGCATTTCAACAGAACAACACGTCCACGTATCCGAGGAGTTTTTTTTAGAGACGATGGGGAAGTTGTGCAGCGTGGTACCATATGATGACTCGACGAAGCCGCCCACGATATACAGGGTTCCCGAGGAACTAAAAAGCCAATATGAGGACGAAGGCCACAAGCCGGTCGCTGTTCACCTAGGCGTCCTCAATTACTCCAGCCGCAGTAGCAGTAGAACAGAGCAACTCGAGGACTACAAATGGTGCTGTGTGCGGCAGCTCATCAGCCAGTCCGTCGTGGAGCCTGACGAGACTCCGGTGGTGCTGCGCAGGTGCTTGGATATCTTATGAAAAGCCTTGGGCCGCGAGTTCGAGCGTCCTACAGTTGAGGTATTGGTATTGAGGATGATGAGCTTGCACGCATGATGCTACTCGACGGATGCTTCATCCTCCACCGCTTGCTCAAGTACGCACGCCGCGGACGCGGAGGCGGCATAGCACATCAATCTGGCGAGGACGAGGATGACTACGACTGGACTCAGGTTTTCGGAAGGATCTGGGTGTGGCAGTTGGTGACGCACCTGCTGCTACTCGAGAACCAGATCCCTTTCTTCGTCCTCGTGGAGCTCTGTAAGCAGCTCATGAAAGACGAGCCCGAGGACGCTCTCGTGAAGGGCAGCCTCCAGCTTTTCAGGTTTCTCTGTCCCCACATGCTGAAACGTTACCCTCCGGGCATTACACGTGACGAAGTGCACCACCTGCTGCACCTCTTCCACCTCTCCGTCGTCAGCAATCCGTACTATCTTACGCCAAGGATCTGGAGGAAGCCGGGATTCAGTTCAAGAAGAGGGACCACGCCAACAGCTTCCTGGGGATCAGGTTCAAGCGCGGCCTACTGGAGATACCGCCGCTGCAGCTCTATAACTCCAGCGAGGCCCTGTTCCGGAACTTGATCGCATTCGAGCAGACCTACCCAGACACCAAGTGCCTCGTCTCCGCCTACGCCGTCTTCATGGACTGCCTCGTCAACACGCCGGAGGACATGCGGATCCTACACCTGCGTGGCATCCTTGTCAGCAAGATGAACAGCCAGCAGGACGCCAGCCGCTTCTTCAACCGGATCTGTGCGCAGGTGCACTGCTCCGCGAACAACTACCTGGTCGAGTATATGGACGATGTGAGGGAGTACACGGAGTGCAGGCGGCACAAGTGGCGCGCGGCCCTTGTGCGCGATTACTGCAGCAACCCTTGGGTGGTCATGTCGCTGCTGGCTGCCGTGCTCCTGCTCGCCATGACCGTGCTGCAGACCTTCTTTACAGTATATCCCTACTTCAAGCCTCCAAACTAAGCACCACAAGCAAAATATACTTCTACTTGCCATACTTTTAATAACAAAAACATACTCTAATTATGTACATTAATATGTAATTAATGTAACATTCTGGTCTACTGCAGCTATACGTGATTGCGTAAAGCTTTCTTCGGTATTACCGTATCTTGTACTTGTGCGTCGCCAATATCTTATCTTTTTGTTTCCTTTTTCTTTTTTCTTTTTTTGCAAGGAGACACCATCTTGTCTTATAAATATATTGAGTACCAGCTGCATTGGTGTGTCATTATTCGGTTCCCTTGTTGTACACTGCTGGCTCACTGTCATTGGCTTGTTTGTTGGTTGCAGTTGTTCGTGCAACTTTCCATGCGATGCGGATTGCCGATTTATATAAACTGCACATTGTTTTTATATTGCAGATTTGCAGATAGTACGTGCATTTTCTGAAATTTTTGCTTATGCACAAATGGAGTACAGCTCTTGTGCATACACAAAATTTTGGAGGACAAACGAGTGATGCTTTTCCTTTTCTGATATACAAATATGTGTAGATTGGTGAACTAAGGCATAACCCGGATGGCAAGGGCAGGCTGATGCGTCCTTGCCCACCCGCGTTCGAGTCTCCGCGCTCGCAACGGCGGGTTGTCACACGCTCTTCTTAAAATAAAGACCGAGGGGTTTCTTCCCCCTCCGGTGTCATTTTTTCTAATATGTGTAGATTGTAGGAGGTTCAGTAGATGTTCTTTTCTTCAGTTAGTGCTGAAAGGATTTTTGCAGATATTGCATTTTATTTCAGTTGCTGAATTCCATAAAGCGTTCCCGGTTTTCAGTTTTTACATAATAGAAGGTATCTATCTAATTCATGTGCAACACTCTACTCATTAGAGGTACCGCTTCTCTTGGGACCACACCCATTTTGTTCTTTGAGTCTGCACCTCTTTTTCAGATCCTTTCATTCAGACCGAAAATATTGAAACAGATTAAGATGATTCAACAAGTGTAGCATGCTGAGAAAATGAAGGGATGGATGACATGGATTCTTTGCTGGATGAGATGACCCAAGTGCCTCCATGTAATGGAGCAAAACACGTGACTAATATTAGTATTAGGAGAGGGGTCGAGCCAGCAAAATCTGGGGCCCTGTGCGAAGCTCTAAAATGGGACCTACTCCTAGTTTTTTTTTTTGAAGTTTCACCGCAGGGCCGGGGGGGAGGTTCCCCCACCTGAATTTTCACAAAAAGGGTCAAAAAATCCAGATGTTTTTACAGCAGTTTGGGAGGGGCAGACGAGAGAAACTCATACAATAGAGAGGCTAACATCACACGATCAGGCATCCACACGCCGCGCGGGGCGGTTGGGCGCAAGGGCACGCAGCCAGACATCAACCTGGCATCGGAGATCCATCTGCAGCCTGGATCGCCATAGAACAACGTCATCCCTGCAGTTCTTGAGGGTGAGGTCGAGGGAAGGCGAGGCCTCCCTGAAGACCAGGGAGTTGCGACACCTCCATAGGTGCCAGCAGCACCGTAGCATGAAGGCATTAGGAGAGGCGGCAGCGACAGCAGCAGAGACGTCGAAGAGGTGGAGGTCATGCACAAACGCACCATCTGTCGCGACACCGAGGCTGCCCTAGAACGCGTGAGCAAATGGGCAGCCGAACATCAGGTGATCCTCCGTTTCCATGGTTTCCGAGCACACGGGACAGCCAGGTTCTGAGGCGGTAATGATCGTCTTCCGCAGTAAGACGTCTCGGGTTTGGATCCGGGCCATCGACAGCAACCAGGCAAAGAATTTCACTCGTGAAGGCATCCTGGAGTACCACAGGAAAACGGCGTTCTCCGCCTGCTTCCTGCCCAAGCGGGAGAGGGCATACACCTTGCTAGCCGAGAGAGCACCGTGAGGGGCAGAGCACAGCGTCAGACGGCGCTCATCACACCGAGCCGCCGCAGGGTGTTCGGCCAGGAAAGCGAGGACCTGGTCTCGTTCCTGGTCACCAACATGGGAGAGCCTTGGCACCAGCATGGCATCGAGGCCACGCTCTCGCATGTGCCAGACCGTCGCTTCAGGGCTCGTCATGTGAGTGAGAAGCGTGGGGAAAGCACTCCGCAGCGGCCCACGCGGCAGCCAAGAAACATTCCAAAAGGAAGTTATCTTCCCATCCCTCACAGCCACACGGGAGAGGTCGCGGTAGGCCAGAAGGAGCAAGCGCATGTAGCACTAGTGCTCGCCAGCCATAGAGGTGTCGCCAGCAGAGAGGAGGGAACTCCCGTGGAGCTCTGACAAAACCCAGGCAGCCCAACGCGAGGGGGCATGGGAGTGGAACCGATGGAGCATCTTCAGCAGCAGACAGTCGTTTTTGGGCGGCGAGATCATGCACCCCCAGACCGCCCTCATCCTTGGACCGGCAAACCCGTTCCCAGGCCACCAAGCATTGAGCACCGGAGACGCGTTTGGCCACATTCCAGAGAAACGCTCGCCTCAGAGAGTCCAGTGGCTTGACCACGGGTGGTGGCAACTTCATCGCCGCCAGGGCGTAGGTGGGTATGGCGTCAAGGACGGTGTTGATAAGGACTAGCCGCCCCGCCGGAGAGAGGAGGCGTGCTCACCAGCCTGAGAGGTACCGGTCCTAATTTGCAATCATCACGGCGAAGCCAGCGAGCTTGAGCTTGTCACAGGACAGTGGAAGCCCAAGGTAGGACTGGGGGAAGCTCCCCACAGTGCAGCCAACCGCCGCCACAATCTCCTTCAGCATGCTCGTGTCCACATGCATGGGCACTAGGGTGCTTTCGTCGAAGTTGATGACGAGACCCGTGGCCGCCGCGAACATGTCGAGGATGACATCCGCGACGAGGAGGAAGAAGTACGGGGACAAGGGATCCCCTTGCCTGAGTCCCCGCCGCACCTGGAACCACTTCCTAGGGATCCCATTGAGGAGGACCGCCGAGCGCGACGATCTGAATATTAGGTCCATCCAGCCACACCACCGCGAGGGAAAACTGCGTACCTCCATTATTTTTCGCAGGCTGCACCAATTAATCGAGTCAAAGAATTTCGTGAAGTCCTACTTGAGCACCAAGGTGGGGGCGGGGCGTTTGTTGCAGCACTAAACCATCTCCGACGCGTAAACAAAGTTCTCAGATATGCTTCGTCCAGTGAGGAAGCCGGACTGGTCCGCATCAATGAGATTATTGATCTGCCCCTGGAGCCTGGAGGTGAGCCCCCTGCATAGGATTTTGACATCTCCACTCTGAAGGGAGATCGGGCGGAAATCGACGGGGGTAGGCACGCTGTCTAGTTTGGGAAGAAGGGCGATGTATGCCCTGTTAATCCCGTCGAGCTGCACGGTGCCAGCATCCAGCTCATCGAAGAGGCGATGAACATCGCCAGCGGTCGTCTCCCACGCGGACTGGTAGAAGGCAGGACCCCGCCCATCGGGGCCAGGCGCACTGTGCCTGTCCAGCCGGCTGGCAGCCTCCTGTTGGGAAACGTAATAGAAAACAAAAAAAAATCGCCCTACGATCACCCAGGAACAATATGAAGATGGATACGAGGTTTGGATCAACGATCATTACCGACTCCGGAGTGCAGCGGAAGAAGACAAGTTGGTGTAGATCGTACTTGGAGTCCCTCGAACCGTTGATGACGATCCCGCGAACCGTCCTCGAACGATCCCTCTAAAAGAAGACCGAAAGCACAACCTCTCTACTTGGTTGCAAGCGTACGGTCTTCACGATCCGGCAGCGCTTCGCCGTCCAGAGCTAATCGTCGCCGGAGAATTAGAGGGAGGAGATTAGAACCACACTAGGCTTCTAATTATGAGGATTAGAGGAACTAGATCTAGCTCTAATTAGTCAACTAGGACCAACTAGAACTAGAGCCAGATGAACTAGAGGAGGCTCCAAAAACTTGTGTGTTTAATAGGGCACAATACCTCAAGTATATATAGGTTAGAGGAGGAGAGGAGGGCTGCTACCAAGGAGGAAAGAGCCCTCCTTGGGGCGCTGGCCAAGGGGAGGAGTTGGACTCCTCCCCCACTAGGATTCGCCCCCCCCACAAGGAAGGGGGGGAGGGGGGGGGGGGGGGGGGCGGGCGCCACCTCCACTTGAGCCCTTGTGGCCCAAGTTGCCTTCCACCTCTTGGCCTTTTAAGGCCCGTTGATATTTAATTAAATATAAAAATATTCTAAATACTTTCAGACCATTTAATATATAATTTAACATCCCCGGAAATATTTTCCACCTATATATTATTCATCGGTAACACCCGGTATTACCCGATACTCACCGAAACCCTTCCAGTGACCCCGAAACGCTTCCGGTTCCTCTTGGAACTATTCCAAATATTAATGAAACAATTCCACAAATAAATCCTCGATACTCTCGTCCTACTAACACTCAACAGATCATGATTACCTTAAGCTTGTGACCCCGTAGGTTCGGTAAATCATAGACATGAACGAAACCCCTTCGTTTAATGACCAACAGCGGAACCGTGGACGTCCATATCTATCCCTATGATTACACGAATGATATTCGAGTGAATCTTTGGTTATTATGTGATGTTTCCTTTGCTTCGCGATACTTTACAAAACCCAGAGTGCATCGGTATCCTCTTGAGTCATCACCATGCTCACTATACCGTTGCTCCCGTTACCAGTTTTGTTCTTCTTTCTCGTTGAAGTGTTCCGGCATCCCCGTGACGTAGTCACCTATGTCTGGCCAGGCGATGATGGATGCCGTCACACCAGGAGGGCCCTAAGAATATCTCTCCATCGTCGGAGGAGCAAATCCCACTCTCGAGCTATCCAGTCCCTTGTCAAACTTTCCGATGAGCCTGAAAGTTGTCGTTATGATCACCTTGTTACAGATGACGTTTGAGCAACCCCAAGGTTCACCGTACGGTAGGAAGTGACTGTGACGCCCCCGAAATTAATCGTGCACTAATCATGCACGCAATATGCACGATCAGGATCAAGGACTCACGGTTTAATATCACAACACAACTCTAGACACAAATGATGATTAAAACATTTATATTACAATAGGGGCAACAAAGGCCCGGGGATACATCAGTACAAAACAAATGATTATCTGAGTATAGACAGGTTCAAACAAGTTTGTGCCTTAAGAAGGCATCAAACAAACAACGACATCTAGATCGAAAAGGCAAGGCCTCCTGCCTGGGACCTCCACAAACTACTCGGCTCCGTCGTAGTCCACGTAGTATTAGGCACCATCGTAACCTCCTGCTCCGGCGGATCCATCATCTGTAGCAGCAATCGGGTAGGGGAAAAGAAGTGCAAAGCAACGGTGAGTACTCATCCAAAGTACTCGCAAGACTTATATCAGAACTATGCTAGTATGCATTGGTATCAAGAGGAATGGGGCTATAACTGGGGTTAAACTACAGAATGCCAGAGTAAGAAGGGGGAGAGCCTATCTTATCGAAGACTAGCATCTTGCAGCAATAGAAGAGAATAGCGCCAAAGATATCAACTTGTTCTAGTAACAAGAGATACCAACTTGTATATAATACCAACTTGTTCCTCATAAGGATCAACTGGCACAACCAACCAACATGTCATAACATGTGGTCACAAGTAACAATAAGTAGCAGTAATAATTTAGTAACATCATGCACAGAGATTCCTTCCTCGACTCCCTGCGAGAAAGTGATCTCAGGCATCTATATCTGTGGTAGTGGCGTGTTTTATTAAGTATCCGGTTAAAGTGGTTAGAGAGTCCAGAAACAACTCCAAGTGTCCTGTTACCGTGGACACGGCTATTTGAATAGATCAATCTTCCCTGCAGGGCTGCACCACATAGCCCGACACGCTCAATAGCCCTTTGGCCGGACACACTTTTCTGGGTAATGCCCGGCCTCAAAGTATCGACACGTCGTGGCCCTAAGTCAGATCTCCAGAGAGGCCGCCCGGCGGTCTATATCCTATGGCGAAGCGATCTTCGGCCGATCACCCTCCGCACACCTGCCCGTTGCGTGGCGGGTCGGGGCCCAAGCCCACCTGTCTTATACAAGCACCAGGCGGTTACCGCTCACCCCAACAAACGCCCGACAATGCTGAACTGCGACATCCGGATCACCAACCTCGGAACTGACGACGTCGAGGGCCAAACTAAATCCCGCGTGGCGGTTAGTGCGTCTTGGCACGTAGCCAACTCAGATAACATAACCAGCTCTCATGGTAGCGTATTGTTTTAAGTAACTGCGGACACGCCCAGGGCTAGGCCCATCCCGGATGGTCTCCGCCTGCCCTGTCGTTTCACCACAGTAATCACTCGCGAGTGCCCTTGGGGCCGACCCGACTTTAGTAACATGTAAAGTATAGTAGTTATGTATATCCGTGATCATCACCCAAATGGGATCATGGCCCGTTAATAAAGCATGGCATACGGACAAGGTGTTGGGCCACTGATGTGACAACATCATAAATATACTTAAGCATAGTAGGACTGCAGGTAAAGTATCAACAGAAGATACAAGGACAAGCTATGCATCAGAATAGGTGCTACCGATAAAGTAATAACAACAGCAGCAACTAATGCAAGAATGTAGAGGAAGAGAGTAGGTGATATCTGGATGATCAAAGTGGGGTTGCTTGCCTGGAAGCTCTGCACAGTAGGAAGGGTCGTCGGAGGGGTAGGGCTCCTGGTCTGTCGGAACCTCGGGGTCTACCGGAAAAGAATGCCGGAGGGGGAAGAAATAAGCAGCGAGCAAACAGATGCAACAATATGCATGACATGATTAAAATGAGATGCAGGGGTGTTCAAATGCCTAGTTAAACACTTTAGGTGGAGTGGGAAAATAATCGGAATTATTTTCCCAGACGAATTCACTATTCATTTTATCGAAAGAGGCCAAAAGTTCCATGTTCGATATGTTAGAGTGATCTAACATAGAAACTAATGGCATAATCAGATTCTTTAGATTTTTCTGATCAAAATTGATATATAAAACTTTTCCATCCGACTTACGGTTTAAAAGATATGAATTATCAAACTTTTAGCAATTTTCTGTATTTATTTTAATTATCTAAATTCGCAGAAAAGGAAATATGACGTCAGCATGACGTCAGCACTGCGTCAGAGGTCAACAGACCGGCTGACCAGTCAACGGGGCCCCTGGGGGACCCACCTGTCAGCGACTGAACAGAGCCAGAACGGCCAGGGGAGCGACGCGTGTCCTCCGGCGCGCGAGGAGGTGACGCGTGTCCTCCTCTGGCGCGCGAGGGGGCGACGCGTGTCCTCCTCCGGCGCGGCTAATTAATTTTTCTTTTTAATTTGTTTTTAACCCAGCCGGCTTATTTAGCGCGTGGGGCCCGCCTGCCATCGACACTGGGGCTAATTAAACCGGGTCATTAGCGGTAATAAACAGCGCCACGTCATCGCCATTACCGGCGTTAAGCCGGAGCTAATCCAGCGACGGCGACGATGATCGCCCGGCCGTTTCCGGCCACGGGAGGACGAACGGATGGCACCGCTGCCTAGATGGGGGTCGCGCGCGTTCGTTGGGACCAGCGGGAGGCCGGGGGGTGGTCCGGTTGGACGGCAGCGACCGTTTTAGCGGCGGCGGCAGTACGGGCTTGAGCGCGCGCTTGACACAGAGCTCAAACGAGCTAGCTAGCAGCGGCAAAAGGAGCAACGGGTGCTCTGGAGCACGCCTGCGGCACGACGGCATCAAACGGAGCACGGGGAGCACGAAGCTCGTAGCAATGGCGGAGCCGAGCTCGGGCTTCCATGGCGGTGGCAGCTAGAGGACGCAAACGAGCGCGCGGAGAGAGGGGAAAGGTAGAGGGGCTCACCGCGAGCCTGTAGGTGTGCAAAGCATGCTCGGGGAGGGCTTGGGGCGGCCGGAATCGTCTGAGTTTTGCCGGCGTCCGAAGGTTGAAGAAGGGGTCGATGGAGTCGTAGCAGAGCGCCCCGGCACGAATGGCTTGGTGCAATCGAAGCAGAAGGGGCGCGCGGAACTTCTGGACACGCTGGTTGGTCGAGGGGAAGCCGATGGCTGCGTGTGCTACTGCGGCGGTGCCATGGCAGCGCTGTTGCGGGAAGAACAGAGGAGAGCGACAAGGGGAGGAAGAGAAGATGAGCTTGGCCTTGTCCAGAGTGTCGGCAGCTTCGCTCTTATCCTCGAGGACCTCCTGTAGCGACGCGGGACGGCGAGATGGTGTGGCGCGGACGGCGTCTCTGGCTCGGGTTCGGTTTTGTTCGGTGCCAGTCGGAGGAAGACGAAGACGCGAGGGGGGCTGGGCTCGGGACTATTTGACTAGAGCCCATAAGCACAGTACCACTTACAGTTTTTCTTTTTCCTTTCCTGTCTTAATTTACTGCTCTATTTTTTATTTATTTTTGCACTTAAATGAATTTAGTTTAATACAACACTTGGTGTATTAATGCAATGCAATGTAATGAATATGCACACAAAGTTTGGGATTATTCTGGAACTGTTTGAAATTTGTTTTAAGTTTAATTGTCCCATTTAGTTTTGTTTGGCCTCTGTTTCAATTTCCAGGGGCACTTTGGGATTTTTATTAATGTTGATGTCCTCAACATTATTCAATATGGATTATCCCCTAAATTAGGAACATTTTAGTTTATTTATTTGACAAAGTTTTTATTCTGCCAAATTTTGAAGTGGGTCCAAATTGAATTTGAAATGGATTTTTATTAAATTGATCATTAAGCCTTTGCAAAACATGATGACCTGGCATTTATAATGAGGATCACTGTAGATAAGCACATGATCACTGTAGCATAATACAGGGGGTGTTACAGTGACTGCGATACTCTCATGGTCCGAGGAACTAAAAAACACATGCTAACACTCTGTGTTATAACAATTGATTTCAGACGATATTATCTCAAAGTATAACAAACAAGTTTGGGTCGATTCAATATGATCGTTCTTCTAACGTCTTACTCTCAATGTTGTTTTAGGACTATCGTTACACTTAACGATATCCTAAGATCCGGAAAACGTGATCACCAACAACACTTGAGCCAGTCTTAGAGGCGAGACCAGGAACCTATTCTTTTACCGTTTATCATTTCACACGTGCATATGAGTTTTCCACTGAATCGCACATTCCAGGATCATAGCAGTTATAGCATGAAATGTAAACTCTTAATTATGAATATGGAAATATAATAATACAATATTATTGCCTCTAGGGCATATTTCCAACAGTCTCCCACTTGCACTAGAGTCAATAATCTAGTTTAATTAGTCTCTCTAACACCTATGGCTATCCGGTGTTGCTCATGCTTCGCTTGTGGTACAGCCTTCGTCATCGGGTCTGACACATTCAAATCCGTGTGAACCTTGAGAACCTTCACAAAACCCTTCTCGACATACTGTCGGATAATGTGATACTTGCGCTCGATGTGTCTGGTCTTCATGTGGGATCTTCGTTCCTTTTCTTGAGCAACGGCACCACTATTATCACAATAGAGCGCCATTGCGTTCATAGCACTTGGGACCACACCAACTTCTTCAAGAAACTTCTTGATCCAGACTGCCTCCTTCGAAGCTTCTGAAGCCGCAATATATCCTGCTTCTGTCGTAGAATCCGCAACAGTATTTTGCTTGAAACTCTTCCAAACCACCGCACCACCATTAAGGGTGAAAACATAACCCGATTGAGATTTATAGTCATCTATATCAGTCATGAAGCTTGCATCGGTGTAACCATTTACAACGAGTTCTTCATCTCCTCCATAGACAAGGAGCATGTCCTTTGTCCTTCTGAGGTACTTAAGAATATTTTTAACAGCTGCCCAGTGAGCCACTCCAGGATCACTTTGGTACCTGCTACTAACACTTAGCGCATAAGAAACATCTGGTCTAGTACATATCATAGCATACATCATGGATCCAATTGCTGAGGCATATGGGACTCCACTCATCTGCACCCGCTCATCAACTGTCTTGGGACATTGATTCTTGCTAAGTGTTGTGCCATGTGACATTGGAAGAAAACCTTTCTTTGCATTCTCCATTTTGAACCTCTTCAAAACCTTGTCAATGTACGTGCTTTGGCTTAGCGCAATTAAACGTCTTGATCTATCTCTATAGATCTTTATGCCCAATATATATGCAGCTTCGCCTAAATCTTTCATCGAAAACACACTCTTTAAATAGTCTTTTATTGTGCTAAGAAACTTTGTATCATTTCCAATCAACAATATGTCATCTACATATAAGATTAGAAATGCTACAGAGCTCCCACTAAACTTCTTGTATACACAAGCTTCTTCATCTTTTTTAATGAAGCCAAACTCTTTTACCACTTCATCAAAACGTTGATTCCAGCTCCTTGATGCTTGCTTCAAACCATAGATAGATCTTTGAAGCTTGCACACCTTTCCGGCATCCTTCGGATCGACAAAACCTTCTGGTTGTATCATATATACATCCTCTTTCAAAAACCCATTTAGGAAAGCAGTTTTGACATCCATCTGCCATATCTCATAGTCGAAATATGCAGCAATTGCCATCATAATCCGTACAGATTTTAGCATTGCTACCGGTGAGAAAGTCTCATCATAATCAACTCCCTCAACCAGCGAAAACCCTTTCGCTACTAGCCTTGCTTTATAGATAGTAGGATTACCATCCGTATCTGTTTTTCTCTTGAAGATCCATTTGCACTGTATGGGTTTCACACCCTCTGGAAGATCAACCAAGTTCCAAACTTGATTCTCGTACATGGACTCCATCTCGGATTGCATGGCTTTGTGCCATTCTTTTGAGCTGGGCGCCGCCATTGCTTCTCTGTAGTGCGCAGGTTCATCTTCTTCTAAGATGAATATTTCATTGTGAAACCACTCAGGAGGTTCAATAACTCTACCTGACCTACGCGGTTCAGTTACAGTTTTAACCGGTGTTTCTACAGCTGGTGTAGTAACTGCTGGTTCAGTTGTGTGGACAACTTCTGGAACAGATTCCGTTTTGTCAGTCCTATCCACTTCTGGAGATTCAGTAATCTCATCAAGTTGTACTGTCCTCCCACTTACTTCTTTAGCGAGAAACTCCTTCTCGAGAAAGTGTCCATTCTTAGAGACAAACACTTTGTCTTCGGACTTTTGGTAGAAGGAATACCCAATTGTTTCTTTGGGATATCCTACAAAGTAACATTTGTCGGCCTTGGGATCGAGCTTATTCGGCTGTAAACGTTTTACATAAGTCTCGCAACCCCAAATCTTGAGATGTGACAAGTTGGGTTTCTTCCCATTCCATAACTCATATGGTGTCGTCTCAACAGATTTAGACGGTGCTCTGTTTAGTATAGATGTTGCTGTTTCAAGTGCATATCCCCAAAATGATAATGACAGATCGATAAGAGACATCATTGACCTCACCATGTCTAACAAAGTTCGGTTACGCCTTTCAGATACTCCATTTCTCTGTGGAGTTCCGAGAGGAGTAAGTTGTGAGAGAATTCCACAATCACTTAGATGTTTGCTAAACTCATGACTTAGATATTCTCCTCCATTTTATCTTTTTGCCATGATGATTCTCAACTTTGTTCTGAAATTCTTTGAACTTTTGAAATGTTTCAGACTTATGTTTCATCAAGTAGATATAACCGTATCTACTTAAATCATCAGTGAAAGTTACGAAGTATAAGTATCCACCGCGCGCCGGTACACTTAGTGGACCACATACATCACTATGTATTATGTCCAATAATTCTCACGCCCGTTCAGGATGACCAGTGAACGGTGTTTTAGTCATTTTACCCATCAGACAAGCTTCGCATGTATCGAATGATTCAAAATCGAACGATGTTAATACCCCATCTTTATGAAGTTTCTGCATGCGTTTCTTTCTGATATGACCAAGACGGCAGTGCCACATATAAGTGGTATTATCAGTCTTCTTAAGACGTTTAGCATTAATGTTAAAGACATCTTTTTCACATTCAAGATCCATTATGAATAAACCATCAACAATGGGTGCAAATCCACAAAACATATCCTTATAAAATATCGAACCACCATTGTTTTCTGATTTATAAGAATAACCGTCACTTATCAAACATGATCCAGAGATAATGTTCTTACATAACTTTGAAACGAAATAACAATTATTCAATTCTAAAATAAATCCTGAAGGTAAACTTAAAGACATGACACCGACGGCTTGAGCGGCAATCCCATCACCATTCCCGACTCGCATCACGACCTCATTTCTACTCAGCTTGCGAATCTTCCGCAGTCCCTGCATCGTGTTGAAAATGTGAGCAATAGATCCGGTATCAAATACCCATGACTTAGAGTTTTCAGCAAGTAGAATATCAATAACATTAACTTGTATAACTTTTATACCTTTACCAGAAGACGTGTTCTTCTTATCCGCCAGGTACTTCAAGCAATTTCTTTTCCAGTGTCCTTTCTCTTTGCAGTAGAAACATATAGTCTCGCAAGAAGCTCCACCCTTGTTCCTCTTGGTGTTGCATTTCTTTTTGAAACTCTTTGTTTTGTTCACAAGCAACTTTTGCTGGTTCTGCATATTGGTTTTGAGCATTGCTTCATAAAGCATAGTAAGGATCAAATCATTCTCCGGTGTCTTGGGAAAATCAGTTTCCATTGCATTAATACTATCATAATAGTCTGCAAGCCTGACACCTTGCTCACCAACAACAGCTATCTTGCACACATCCATTGCTTCAGTCATCTCATGAACTTCAGCTGGGTCTTTGTGCAACAGAACTTCCAGTGCCTCGACAATCTCGACGGTACTGAGTTGTTGATAACGTTTCTGTAACACTTGATCCATGCATGATAGCATAATACTTTTGACAACACATAAATCATTCTTGCGAGATAAAAACACGTTGATGACATCTTGAGACGCTCCAGGCGCTAGGTAGTCACCAAGTGGTTGATCTAGCACATATTCTTTATTAGCACTTCTGAGAACACATCTCAGAGTGTGGATCCAATCCTCATAGTTTCCACCATTCTCAGCTAACTTTTCTTTCTCAAATAGTGGTGCTAAATTGAAACTATTGCAAGCCATTGATCTACAATAATAAACACAAGGTTCACTTTAGACATAATTCATAATTAACATTGCACTAGTGTTTAAACAAAATTTAATTTAAAGTGCACTCCCACTCAAATCAATATCTCTCATAATTGAAAGTGAGTGATTCATGATCCAAATCTAGTTCTTAGTCATTGATGTGGACATCACTGATGACGAGAATTTTGACCGGTGGGTAAACTTTTGTCGATCATATCTCCATATGACTCTTGTTCATCTTTCGATGCTTCGTGCTCCGAGCTCAGAACGATTCTGCTAGAACTTCAAGACAACCGAGTGCTATCTGCATACATGGTCTGACCATCCCTGTCTTACACCTCACGTCCCGTTTGTACTCATGTGGACATGACGCACTCCGGAACGCTACGTGTTATAGACAGTTGCAACACTGGGAAGAGCACCTTTTAACTTGATATTTACTGTGAGAGATCACCGTAATAATTGACTACTGCGCAATCAAAGGGTGCAAACAACAAAGGTATAAACATCTCAGGCAATTCATAAAAGCATGATATGATATAGCCCTGGGCGCCGGGAATCCTCCATTATCATCTTCAATCTCCAATTGAAGCGTCGTGACGGCCAATATTTCGTTGCCGTGGCACCCGTTTCAAAAATGTTGCCGTGGCGGTAATTTCAGAAAACGTTGCCGTGGCGGTAATTTCAGAAAATGTTGCCGTGGCGACCGTTTCAGAAAACGTTGCCGTGGCGGTAATTTCAGAAAATGTTGCCGTGGCGACCGTTTCAGAAAACGTTGCCGTGGCGGTAATTTCAGAAAATGTTGCCGTGGCGACCGTTTCAGAAAACGTTGCCGTGGCACTAAATTCTGAAATTCCGCCGTGGCACGAAACTATAGCTCCTCGTCCCCCGCCTAGTACACCTTCTCCTCGTCGGGGTCCTCCGTGTACGCTTGCCACCGTCACCTGTATCCTATCTCTACGATATTTACATTAAGGTGTTAATCTCGTGGCTCCAGCCATCATGCCGTGAAGCGCAGGCCACATAACATTACAACATATAACCATCTCATACATAAACTCATTATCATGACGAAGGCTATACCACATCATATGCAATCCCTGCAAAACCAAGTTAGACGTCCTCTAATCGGTTTTAGCAAATTTTAATTATGTGGTTAACCAGTTTTAACAAGTAATACTAGCTACCTACGTGCACACCAAGGCGATAATTCTTGTTGCTAGTTTAACTTTCGGTGTGTGTGAAAGAAGAGACTTAATTAAAAATTTCGTCCCCCACACTAAACTTCGTCAAATACGCGTGACCCCCTAGAAGATCGTTCATCTTCATTGCCCTCTTGCGTACGCGACAGTTCACTATTCTTGACTATGGTCAGGCCCAAGGAACTGTTAACAGATCGTCGACAGCCAGAGCCGAGCGATTGTCAGAACCTTGTGAAAAGCGACACCATGCCGTCAATGAACTAAACCGAAACAACACTCGAGGGAAGCATAGCAAGAACACCAGCCCTCACATCCACATGTGATCTAGATCGAAACCTGCATCTACTCATAAAACCGCTCATGATGCCACTTTTGGGAAACATAGTACAAAACAACAAAAAAATCGCACTACGATAACCCAGGAACAATATGAAGATGCATACGAGGTTTGGATCAATGATCGTTACCGACTCCGGAGTGCAGCGGAAGAAGACAAGTCGGTGTAGATCATACTTGGAGTCCCTCGAACCGTTGATGACGATCCCGCGAACCGTCCTCGGACGATCCCTCGAACAGAAGACCGAAAGCACGGCCTCTCTACTTGGTTGCAAGCGTACTGTCTTCACGATCTGGCAGCGCTTCGCCGTCCAAAGCTAGATGAACTAGAGGAGGCTCCAAAAACTTGTGTGTTTAATAGGGCACAATACCTCAAGTATATATAGGTTAGAGGGGGAGAGGAGGGCTGCCACCAAGGAGGAAAGAGCCCTCCTTGGGGCGCCGGCCAACTCCTCCCCCACTAGGATTCGGCCCCCCCACAAGGAAGGGGGGGGGGCGCCACCTCCACTTGGGCCCTTGTGGCCCAAGTTGCCTTCCACCTCTTGGCCTTTTAAGGCCCGTTGATATTTAATTAAATATAAAAATATTCTAAATACTTTCAGACCATTTTATATATAATTTAACATCCGCGGAAATATTTTCCACCTATATATTATTTATCGGTAATACCCGGTATTACCCGATACTCACCGAAACCCTTCCGGTGACCCCGAAACGCTCCCGGTTCCTCTCGGAACTATTCTGAATATTAATGAAACAATTCCAAAAATAAATCCTCGATACTCTCGTCCTACTAACACTCAGCAGATCATGATTACCTTAAGCTTGTGACCCCGTAGGTTCGGTAAATCATAGACATGAACGAAACCCCTTCGTTCAATGACCGACAGCGGAACCGTGGACGTCCATATCGATCCCTATGATTACACTAATGATATTCGAGTGAACCTTTGGTTATTATGTGATGTTTCCTTTGCTTCGCGATACTTTACAAAACCCGGGGTGCATCGGTATTTTCCTGAGTCATCACCATGCTCACTATACCGTTGCTCCCATTAACAGTTTTGTTCTTCTTTCTCGTTGAAGTGTTTCGGCATCCCCGTGACGTAGTCACCTGTGTATGGCCAGACGATAATGGATGCCGTCACACCGAGAGGGCCCTAAGAATATCTATCCATCGTCGCAGGAGCAAATCCCACTCTCAAGCTATCCAGTCCCTTGTCAAACTTTCCGATGAGCCTGAAAGTTGTCGTTATGATCACCTTGTTACAGATGACGTTTGAGCAACCCCAAGGTTCACCGTACGGTAGGAAGTGACTACGATACTCTCATGGTCTGAGGAACTAAAAAACACATGCTAACACTCTGTGTTATAACAATTGATTTCAGACGATATTATATCAAAGTATAACAAACAAGTTTGGGTCGATTTAATATGATCGTTCTTCTAACGTCATACTCTCAATGTTGTTTTAGGACTATCGTTACACTTAACGATATCCTAAGATCCGGAAAACGTGATCACCAACAACACTTGAGCCAGTCTTAGGGGCGAGACCGGGAACCTATTCTTTTACCGTTTATCATTTCACACGTGCATATGAGTTTTTCACTGAATCGCACATTCCAGGATCATAGCAGTTATAGCATGAAATATAAACTCATAATTATGAATATCAAAATATAATAATACAATATTATTGCCTCTAGGCATATTTCCAACACCTCCTTGATTTCGGCCCGGGTAAACGGGACCACCAGAGCCGGCCCGTCCACCCGGCGCGACTGGGGCGCTGATATGTCTCGCCTACAGCGAGACGAGAGGAAGTCTCGCTGAAGGCGAGCTCCATATTGGGCCGGCCCATCGCGCCGCTGACCACAAGCCACGGGCAATATTCTCGTTTTTTTTGTTTTCGTTTTTTGTTTTCTTTTACTTTATTTACATTTCCAGATATTCCATATTACAAAAATACTTTACATAAAACATTTCAAAAAATGTTAATCATGCATTTGGAAAATGTTTAATGTCCATAGAAAAAATGTTGACCATGTATTAAAAAAATGATGATTTTTTTTGATCATGTATATAAAAATGTAATCAAGCATTTGAAAAAATATTGAACAAGTATTTGAAAAATGTTAAGTGTGTATAGAAAAAATGTTGACCATGTATTAAAAAAATGATGAAAAAATTTGATCACGTATATAAAAATGTTAGTCAAGCATTTGAAAAATGTTGAGCAAGTATTTGAAAAATGTTGATCAAGCATTTGAAAAATGTTAAATGTGTATAGAAAAAATGTTGACCGTATATTAAAAAAATGCTTAACGTGTATTTGAAAAATGTTGACCGTGTATTCAGAAAAGTGTTCAAAAACATGTATTTAAGAAAAATGTAGATCATGTATTTGAAAAATGTTCAATGTGTATCAAAAAAATGTTTCATGTGTACACTAAAAATGTATATTGTGTACTGAGAAAATCTACGCGAAACAAAAGAAAAATGAAGAAAACCAAAAGAAAACAAAGAAAAAGAAACAAAGAAACCCAAATAAAAAAAATAGAAAAAAAAGAAAACCGTTCAAAAAAAAAGAAAACCGAAGTATAACGAAGAAAACCGATGAAAAAAACAAAGAAAATCGTAGTATATCGAAGAAAAAAGAAAAACCAAAGAAAACCGATGAAGAAATAAAGAAAATCGAAGAAAAAACAAAACAAAACGAAAAAAGAAAAGAAAGAAAGAAAAAACCGAAGTGAAGAACCAGCGAAGAAAACACGAGCGATCAGGCCCAGTACTGTAGCGAGTGGGTGGGGGGGGGGGGGATCCTTCAGCGAGAGCTCCTTCCAACTCGCTTAATGCGAGACATAGCTCTCGCGGCGCGACTGGGTGTAGAGGGCGTCTAGGTCGAAGTGCCAGGCCGCCATGCTGGGCCGGCCCAATAGGTGGCGGCGCTGAGAAGCTTGGGCGTGGAAGAACCCGGTGTTCTCGTCGCCCTCCTTCACAGCCCTCCATTTGCCACGTTGCTTCCAGTATGCCCCCTACCGCTTGACGGAAGCGGCGAGGCACACGCGAGCATCCATCCAGACAGAAGCCTCATCTACAGAAAGGTTACGGTATTCCTCAAAGAAATCCAGAAGATCCATAATAAATTTGCAATTGTTATCAAGGGTAGGAATAAAACGATGTTGCCTCTTCCAAACCTTGGCAGCAGACCTGAACGCATTTTTCCGGGAGGCAAGGTCGCTAGCAGTGCCTCTGGCACAGGGCACGTCAGTCCAAGATGCGATGGTGGTGGGAAGAAAGAGAGGATCTAACAACCAACCAGGAGGTTTCGAAGAAGAACCTGGTGGAGGAGGGGATTTTAGTGGACGCGGAGGCAGTGTACGAGACTTTTTTTTTCTTTTGCGAGAAGTGTGTACGAGACTTCACTAGCACGCTCCAGTTCGGTTTTGCACGCTCCAGTTCGTTATTGACTACAACCAACGTGTGTGAGCTTTCTCTCTAAAAAAAAAGCACGTGTATAAAAAAACTTCCTAAAATGATTTATGACATTTAAAAAAAGACCACGATAACTACCAAACGTTATGTTTTTAAGCTTAACCACCAAACACCTCCATCCTCCCCATTAATTACATGCATGCAAGCATTAGAATAACCTCATCTCCTCCCACATGCACTCCTCCCTCTAATTACATGCATGCATACACTAGAGGACAAAAAAGCTGATGTCATACTAGATTCTTCCTATTTTGAATTTTTTTAAAATGTTTTGTAGCTCAAACCGTTGGTCCGATTGAAAATCTGTTTTCACATAAAAGATTCGTCGCGACGCGACTTCCGAAACTAGATCCCATGTTAATATGTTCCGACGACTTTTTTTCAGGTCAAAACTTATCACGCCTGGGCTACGTAAATTATCACATCTATGGTAAATAAGTTATCATACAGTTTACACAAAAATTACCGGGGCAAAAAAAGGTTTCTCCAACCTTCTCCCCATATGCACATGCATGCCTGCACTACAGCACAAAAGCTGATGCCATCCTACATTATCCCGAATTTGAAAATTTTAAAATGTTTTGTAGCTCGAACCGTCGGTCCGATTCAAAATTCATTTTCACATAAAAAATCCCTCGGGACGAGACCTTCGAAATTAGATCTCATGTTGGTATGTTCCGATGACTTTCTTTTTCAGGTCAAAAGTTATCACGTCTGGGCTAAATAAGTTATCACGCCTACGGTGTGTATACTACCATGCTCTTTACACAGAAGTTAGGGGGTATGTTTTCAACAACTTTTTTTCCCGGATCAAAAGTTACCGTGGTGTTTGTGCGTAAGTTAGCACCCATACAGTGTTTATATTACCGTGCTATTTACATAGATGTTACCGGGGGTATGTTACACAAAAATTACCGGGGCAAAAAAAGGTTCATCCAACCTTCTCCCCATATGCACATGCATGCATGCACTACAGCACAAAAGCTGATGCCATCCTACATTATCCCGAATTTGAAAATTTTAAAATGTTTTGTAGCTCGAACCGTCGGTCCGATTCAAAATTCATTTTCACATAAAAAATCCCTCGGGACGAGACCTTCGAAATTAGATCTCATGTTGGTATCTTCCGATGTCTTTCTTTTTCGGGTCAAAAGTTATCACGTCTGGGCTAAGTAAGTTATCACGCCTACGGTGTGTATACTACCATGCTCTTTACACAGAAGTTAGGGGGTATGTTTTCAACAACTTTTTTTCCCGGATCAAAAGTTACCGTGGTGTTTGTGCGTAAGTTAGCACCCATACGGTGTGTATATTACCATGCTATTTACATAGATGTTACCGGGGGTATGTTTTCAACAGCTTTTTTCTCAGGATCAAAGTTACCGCGGTGTTTGTACCTAACTTATCAGGTCTGCAGTGCATATATTACCATGCTATTTACACAGACATTACCGGGGGTATGTTTTCAAAAACTTTTTTCCCGAGTCAAAAGTTACCGGTGCATATATTACCATACTATTTACATAGAAGTTAGCAGGGGTATGTTTTCAATAATTTTTTTCTCCGGGACAAAAATTACCGCGGTGTCTGTACGTAAGTTATCAGGTCTACGATGCGTATATTACCATACTATTTACATAGAAGTTACCGGGAGTATTAACACATGAGGGCTAGACTTTAACAGACGGGACGGAAGCAAGCATTGTGGATGGTGGATGTGGCGGCGGAGGCCGTATGGGTCATTGGGTTCAAATGTCCAGCCATGTTGCTGGTTCGCTGCTTCAGCTGGCCGAACGTTACGTCGCCACGTTAGATCCACAAATTCGATGGATAAAAAAGTAGACTTTAACGTGCTAGTATAGTCAACACAACACAAGTCAAATTGGTATGTGTTCAGCAATTTGGACAACAACAAATAGATGGTGAGGTGGTCATGGGCCGACGTGTAGTTTGTCCTATACTCCGCGGACTAGGGATCGAATCCTAGCAGAGCCTTCTTTTTTGCTTTCCTGCGTAAGCAGCCGCGCGCGCATGAGCAGGAGAGCACCGCGATTTCCTGGGTAAGCAACCGCGCGCGCGTGAGCAGGAGAGCGACCGCGAAAAAAATTGGGACGAGCGAGACGTGCAAGGGATCACGGAAAAATCGGGAGCGAGACGTGCGGGGTATCACAGGAAAAAAAGGGCGCAGTTGGAGCGTGCATGCGATCGTACGATCCGGACCTGACGGCATCAGATGTGTTCGGTAGTTATGCGAAAAAGATGTGGTGTGGCAGTTAGATTTCCCCTTAAAAAAATGCTCACACATTTAGAAAATGTTCATAGATTACTAAAATACAAGGTGAACATTTTTAATATATAGAATGAATACTTTTTAAACAAGATGAATATTCTGTTAATACACGGTGAACATATTTTCAATATATGATTAACATTTTTTAATACACACATTATTAATACATGATTTTTAGTACACGCTGAATGTTTTTAATACATGATGAGCATTTTTAAAATACACAATGAATTTCTTCTGAATACACAATAAACTATTTTTAAATACAAGATGACTATTTTTAATGCTCATTAAAATACACTTTTAATTTTTTTAATACCAGATGAACCTGTTTTAATACCTTTTTTTGCATGGAACCTGTTTTAATACCTGGTCAATATTTTTAAATACACAATTAATTTTTGTACATGATAAACATTTTTAAAATACACAATAAATATTTTTTTCAATACATGATGAACATCTTTTAATACAGGATGAACAATTTTTAAATACACCATGATGTTTTTTTAATACACGGTGAACATTTTTAAAATAAACGATGAACATTTGTTTAATACACGATAAACATTTTTAGTACGTGGTGAGCATTTTTTATAATACACGATGAACATTTAAAAAACATGATGAACATTTTTAATACACACTATTTTATTAAATACATGATGAACATATTTTAATACATGATGGACACTTCTTAGTACACTACTAATATTTTTGAATTACACGATGAAAGAAAAAATCATCGGAAAGAAAAAATCATTGTGTATTTTAAAAAAATACACGTTCAATAAAAATTGTTCGTTATGTATTAAAAATATTTCGTCACTTATTAAACAATTTATTCATTATATATAAAAAATTCATATAATTATAGAAAACGCTGACATGTTTAAAAAAATGTATGTATAATTTTAAAAAGGGTTCACGTAGTTTTCTGAAAAGATGTTCTTACTTATTTACAAAAAGAAACATAAAAGTAAACTAGAAAAGAAAAACAAAAAAAGTAGAAAAAAGAAGAAAATAAAAAAGGAAAAGAAAGTAACAACGAAACTCCGCCTATGTTGTCTCAACATAGCCGGTCCCAAGCCCGGATAAAGGAGGAGGGTTGTGATAGGCTTGGCGAGCCAACGTCAAAACTCAGCCACTCTTATGGAGATGAAACCCAAAAGATTTTCGTTGGGGCGTAACCCTCTCAGCGACGCGCCACATCGGAACCCGGGTGTGGTGGAAAATGGGCAAGGGCCGGGCCGTCACCCCCCAGGTGGCGCGCCGTATCTTGATCTGGATACGGTGGCAAGTGAGCGAGGATCGGGTCGTCGCATCCTTAGTGGCGCGCTACATCGGCGCCCGGGTGTAGTGGAAATTGAGCAAGGGTCTTCGCATTTGACTCGACGAGTGCGAAGGGTAAGGAAGCTAGCCGAGCCTAGGAGGATTCGCTTAGGTAGCTGGAACGTAGGGTCTCTGACAGGTAAGCTTCGGGAGGTAGTTGATACCGCGGTGAGGAGAGGCGTTGATATCCTTTGCGTCCAAGAGACCAAATGGAGGGGACAAAAGGCGAAGGAGGTGGAGGGTACCGGCTTCAAGCTGTGGTACACGGGGATGATTGCAAACAGAAATGGAGTAGGCATCTTGATCAGCAAGAGCCTCAAGGATGGAGTGGTAGACGTCAAGAGACGTGGGGACCGGATTATCCTGGTCAAGCTGGTAGTTGGGGACTTAGTTCTCAACGTTATCAGTGCGTATGCCCCGCAAGTAGGCCACAATGAGAACACCAAGAGGGAGTTCTGGGAAGGCCTAGAGGACATGGTTAGGAGTGTACCGATTGGCGAGAGGCTCTTCATAGGAGGAGACCTCAATGGCCACGTGGGCACATCTAACACAGGTTTTGAAGGGGTGCATGGGGGTTTTGGCTATGGCATCAGGAACCAAGAAGGAGAAGATGTCTTAAGCTTTGCGCTAGCCTACAACATGATCATAGCTAACACCCTCTTTAAGAAGAGAGAATCACATCTAGTGACTTACAGTAGTGGGCAACACTCTAGCCAGATTGATTTCATCCTCTCGAGAAGAGAAGACAGGCGTGCATGCCTAGACTGTAAGGTGATACCTGGAGAGAGTGTTGTCCCTCAGCATAAGCTTGTGGTTGCTGACCTCCGCTTTCGGATTCGTGTCCAGCGGGACAAGCGTGCCAAAGTCGCTAGAACGAAGTGGTGGAAGCTCAAGGGGGAGGTAGCTCAGGCGTTCAAGGAGAGGGTCATTAAGGAGGGCCCTTGGGAGGAAGGAGGTGATGTAGACAACATGTGGATGAAGATGGCGACTTGCATTCGTAAGGTGGCCTCAGAGGAGTTTGGAGTGTCCAGGGGAAGTAGAAGAGAAGCTAAAGATACCTGGTGGTGGAACGATGATGTCCAGAAGGCAATTAAGGAGAAGAAAGAGTGTTTCAGACGCCTATATCTGGATAGGAGTGCAGACAACATAGAGAAGTACAAGATGGCAAAGAAGGCCGCAAAGCGAGCTGTGAGTGAAGCAAGGGGCCGGGCGTATGAGGACCTCTACCAACGGTTAGACACGAAGGAAGGCGAAAGGGACATCTATAAGATGGCCAAGATCCGAGAGAGGAAGACGAGGGATGTTGACCAAATCAAGTGCATCAAGGACGGAGCAGATCAACTCCTGGTGAAGAACGAGGAGATTAAGCATAGATGGCGGGAGTACTTTGACAAGCTGTTCAATGGGGAGAGTGAGAGCTCTACCATTGATCTGGACGACTCCTTTGCTGATACTAGCAGGCTTTTTGTGCGGCGAATCCAGGAGTCGGAGGTCAAGGAGGATTTGAAGAGGATGAAAGGAGGCAAGGCGATGGGCCCTGATTGTATCCCCATTGAGGTGTGGAGAGGCCTCGGGGACATAGCGATAGTATGGCTAACCAAACTTTTCAACCTCATTTTTCGGGCAAACAAGATGCCAGAAGAATGGAGACGGAGTATATTAGTACCAATCTTCAAGAACAAGGGGGATGTTCAGAGTTGTACTAATTACCGTGAAATTAAACTGATGAGCCATACAATGAAGCTATGGGAGAGAGTCATTGAGCACCGCTTAAGAAGAATGACAAGCGTGACCAAAAATCAGTTTGGTTTCATGCCTGGGAGGTCGACCATGGAAGCCATTTTCTTGGTACGACAACTTATGGAGAGATATAGGGAGCAAAAGAAGGACTTGCATATGGTGTTCATTGACTTGGAGAAGGCCTATGATAAGATACCGCGGAATGTTATGTGGTGGGCCTTGGAGAAACACAAAGTCCCAGCAAAGTACATTACCCTCATCAAGGACATGTACGATAATGTTGTGACAAGTGTTCGAACAAGTAATGGCGACACTGATGACTTCCCGATTAAGATAGGACTGCATCAAGGGTCAGCTTTGAGCCCTTATCTTTTTGCCTTGGTGATGGATGAGGTCACAAGGGATATACAAGGAGATATCCCATGCTGTATGCTCTTTGCGGACGATGTGGTGCTAGTCGATGAGAGTCAGATGGGGGTCAACAGGAAGTTGGAGTTATGGAGGCAAACTTTGGAATCGAAAGGTTTTAGACTTAGTAGGACTAAAACCGAGTACATGAGGTGCGCTTTCGGTACTACTAGGCACGAGGAGGAGGAGGATGTTAGCCTTGATGGGCAGGTGGTGCCGCAGAAGGACACCTTTCGATATTTGGGGTCAATGTTGCAGAAGGATGGGGATATCGATGAAGATGTGAACCATCGAATTAAAGCCGGATGGATGAAGTGGCGCCAAGCTTCTAGCATTCTCTGTGACAAGAGGGTGCCACAAAAGCTAAAAGGCAAGTTCTATAGGACGGCGGTTCGACCCGCAATGTTGTATGGCGCTGAGTGTTGGCCGACTAAAAGGCGACATGTGCAACAGTTAGGTGTGGCGGAGATGCGCATGTTGAGATGGATGTGTGGCCACACAAGGAAGGACCGAATCCGGAATGATGATATACGAGATAGAGTTGGGGTAGCGCCAATTGAAGAGAAGCTTGTCCAACATCGTCTGAGATGGTTTGGACATATTCAGCGCAGGCCTCCAGAAGCCCCAGTACATAGCGGACGGCTAAAGCGTGCTGATAATGTCAAAAGAGGCCGGGGTAGACCGAACTTGACATGGGAAGAGTCCGTAAAGAGAGACCTGAAGGATTGGAGCATCACCAAAGAACTAGCCATGGATAGGGGTGCGTGGAAGCTTGCTATCCATGTGCCAGAACCATGAGTTGGTCGCGAGATCTTATGGGTTTCACCTCTAGCCTACCCCCAACTTGTTTGGGACTAAAGGCTTTGTTGTTGTTGTTGTTGTTGTTGTTGTTAAAGTAACAACGAAAAAAGAGAAAACTAAAAAATGAAAACGGAAAAAAAACCCGGACACAAAACCCAAAAAACCAGATAGAAAACTGGACCGTAGAACCGACAACAAAAGAAAAAAAAACAGAAAACTGACCCGGCCCACGCCCTCCGCGTCTGTAGGAGAGTGCGCCGTGAGACTCACAATAGGCAAGATTTAGCCTTTTCATTGATCGGTGGCCTGCGTTGATCATATACATAACACGGCCTCACCCAGAAAGTACGGAGGCCTGGCCCAAGAACAACAATTATTATTATTATTATTTATTCATCAAAAAAATCAAAATAAAAAAAATGCAGAAAGGGGAATCGGGTGCGTGTCTGTCTGGTGGCGCGCGCGATGGATAAAGGCACGGCGGCGCCGGTGACGGCGAGGGTGTGCCGACAGTGCAAGGCGACGTACGCCCCGTCAGGCAACACGGCGCAGTCTTGCAGGTTCCACCACTCCTTCATCTGTCGCGCGCGTGACGACCAGAAGAGGTGTGTACCTTAGCCGACTCTGATCCGCAGTTCCATCATCCATCGGCTACATCCATGGTTAATCTCGGCAACTAATCGGCACAGGTTCTACAACTGTTGCGGTGCCGAGGACCCCAACGTCCCTGGCTACGCCACCGGCTTCCACCTCTCCTGCAATGACCCCGAGTAACCAACCAACTAGTACGCTTAGGGCGTGTTTGGTTGCTCGCAACCACTCCAAACAGGCCCAGTGGGTGCAAAAATAGCCCGTTTGGTTGCTCACACGAGGCGCTGGCCAGTATCCGCACAATAATCAAAGCACCCCAGATCCTGGCTTGCGAGGAACACTTTAATCGGCCGTTTCTGTGGAGCCAGGCTGAGGCGAGCGCAAGGGGGGAACGTTCCACGCGGGGGAGCAGGCATGGAGATGGCGGGAAACAAAAATCTGCAGGGGCGGTATGGCGCGAAATCTGCAGTCTCACCCCCCTTTTACTCGCTCACGTCTAGAAGGAGGACAAATCTAGCCTCAATTCTTGGCACCGGCAACGGCGGCGACTTAGATCTGTGGTACCGGCAACGGCGCGGACCAAGATCTCCGGCACCGGGACGTGCTCCTCCCCTCCGTCAGCTGCTCGTCCCCTTCGTCTCCATCTCCATCTCGTCCGCCTCGTCTCTAGCATGGGCGGGTCATAGCTGTCGTCTCCCATGGAGGTAAGCAGCATACAACCACCCTCTAGCCCTCCCACTGTTAGTTCGTTAGGTAAGGTATAGGGTCGATTTCGCCGTTACTTACCACAGCATCAATTTCACTAGGACGAACAGATGAAGTTTACGATTCAGGCAGCAACACTCATAACTGTGATTCACACCTGGCTCCTGTTGGTCCACAAGAGAGCGGTTCGTCAAAATTCAAGCCCTGTGGTCAGATATGCTCCATTGTTACCCCGAGATAGGGAGAGGATGACGAATCTGAACTACATCTACAACCGTAACGATGTAGAGGCCGTGAACATGCTTCGAATGAGAAGTACCCCTTTTGCCAAGCTTGTGGAGACGTTTAGGGAGAGAGGGGTTGCTAAAAGATAGCATACAAGACTTGCTTGAAATACCAGAAAATTGTCTCGTTGGATCTCCTGAATATGTTGTGAATCACTCTGAACCTCTGGTTATGACCTACAACATGAAGAAACATTGCTACTTGCTCAGCGGAGAGATGATCAAGGCACCTACTGGTCAAACTTCTTTGAAGATACGAACGAGCTATAGATGGTATCCATATTTCAATGTGAGCAGTACTAACTGTTAGTTCATGCAATGACATGATTTTACTGTTGTGAACCATAACACTCTGTTCATGCCATCACAGGATTGTATTGGCGCAATTGATGGTACTCATGTGACTGCTAGAGTGGCGAGGTCACAGGCTGCAACATACAGGGATAGAAAGCACTACACAAGCCAGAATATGCTTGCTGTTGTTTATTTCGATCTCAAGTTCACATATGTGTTAACTCGTTGGGAAGGGTCAGCCCATGATGCTAATATTCTTGCTGATAGCATGGCTCGATATGATGAAATCAATATCCCTGATGGTAAGTTCTACCTAGGAGATGCCGAATATGCATGTTGGCCTGGGGTTCTTCAACCCTTCAGGAAAACCAAGTTAAGCTTGTTCTTGCATGTTGCATTCTTCATAACTGAATCTTAGAGTGGGGTCTTGATGAATATGTGCCAGATGAGGATGATGTGACGACTGATGATATTAACTCCGGCCATGGTGTGGAGGCACATGATAATGAAGCTTGGAAGATCAAAAGGTTGGAGTGGGCTGAGGCAATGTGGGCTACTAGAGGTAACACAAGGATCTGAAGAAGAAGACGAGGATGGTGAACTTCCCCCTTGATCACCATTGATGACCCCGATCCATATGACTGTTAATTTGGTATTGCCATTTGTTAGTAGCTAGGCCTATCAGGACAAACTATCATTTATTAGCTAGGATTGAAACGATGTTAATTTGATACTGCCTGTGTAGTGTAATTTGTAGTAAGGTCACCACTAGTGAGAAGTGAGAAGGGGTGACCACAATATTAGGCTGGGAGCAACCAAATGCCAGGTAATTACATCTTCACAGCCTTAACCCTCAAGTGCTGCCAACCAAACGCCAAGTATCAAACCACCTTCTGATGCAACGCTGGCAGCCAAACGGGTTGCAGAGCATGGTTCAAGCCTTGGCCCAATCGACCCAGGCTCCACTCGGCCAGGCCGGGCGAAAACATGAAAACTCTGTCGGCAACCAAACACGTCCTTACTTTTTTCCGCTTCTGCTAGCTCCTCCTCTGAAGCGAACGCAATGTTCTGACTCTAGTCCGTCACTATGTACATTGAATCAAACTATCCAATCGACAGAATAAAATCCTATCATGTAATATCAATTGTGTTTGACACTCGTGCACAGACATGATGCGTTTGTATTCAGGCAAATCAGTTTGTCTAAAGAAGTCTGAAACATGTGCATTGTTTCTGAAAATGTCTACACACAGTGCATAGTGAAGAAATTTTGTCTGGACCCTGTCATTTCTGTAGGGAAGAAACTTTGTCTGCGCCCTTTGCTTTGTGGCTGTGGCTGTGGCTGTGAGTGTTCAACCTATAACTTTGAGCACCAGTCAGTTCAGCCATTGACACACACACACGGCGCGCGCGGAGCATGGGACTTGGTGCGGCCCCTGGCATGATTCATTACACATCAACTTTACATACCCAAACCTTACTCTACAAAATACTCCTCAAATACATATATGTGAACAGTATTAGTACAATGAGTACTTCAAAAACATGCATACAAGGTAAAATCCCCACACTCTACATGATAAAAAACTGGAGAACCAGAGCTAGCTAGCTATTGTTCTCAGCTTCCACACATTTTTCTCTTGTCCAGGAAGCCCAAGTAACGGCCACCAGCACATATAGACCCAGTCGTAAAACCTATCACAGAAGGAGTACCACTTAACTCTCCATTTCATCTTGAACAAGAAGGTGTAGAAGACTACCCAGATACCCATCACATATCCAGAACTCATAGCGATGAAAAACGATGCCACATCATTTAAATCTTCATGGTGTTCTCGAGTAGCTGGAATTGGCTCGGGTTGTGAACATTTCTGCGAGAGAGGAGGACCGCAAAGGCCTGGATGCCAATATAAATATATTCTGGGTCCTCAAGTGTTCGCGGTTGATCTCCGGATGGCACCTCTCCTATCAGGTTGTTATAGGACATGTTCAAGTGACTTAATGACGTGAGAGCCGATAAGCTTGCTGGGATTTTACCATACAACTCATTGTGTGATAGGTCGAGTGACTCCACTTGCACTAAGGCTGAGTTCGTTCGGTGTGAGAAATCCCAAGAAAAAAATAAATAACTTTCCACAACATTTTCTGACCAGAGTAAACAACATCGATCTGACAACAGATAAAACAACAACTCATGCTAATCTAGATAGTGGGGATTAAGATTCTAACAATGAACTGGGTCAGCACGAGGATTGCAATTTCCTATGACTACATTGCTCTTCTACAAGTCTCCTCTGTGAAACAAGCTCTGAAGGTAGATAGTCGAGCTCACTATTCAACTGTAGGAGCTGTTCTTCCTTCTCCCACTACTAGGGAAAACCCTATAGGTAGACCAATAATAGTGGCGTGGGGTATGTGGCCCTTGCTACTGTTAAGTAGTAGTAGCGCGGGCTAGAACCCCACGCCACAGGTAGCGTGTAGTAGTAGCGCGTGTTGATAGACCCCGCGCTGCTGCTAAAGTGGGCCCCACGGTACCCCGGGTCGAGCAATAGTAGCAGCGTTGGGTATATCACCTGCGCTACAACTAAGATGTTGTCTGTAGCGCGGGACTTGTACCCAGCGCTGCCAGTACTGTTACACGGGGCCACCAGCTGGCCCCATTTAGCAGCAGCGCGGTGTATATAACCCTCACTACGGATAATAGGTGTAGCAGTAGCGCGGGCCGTCTTCCCCGCGCTACTGAGGCGCACCAGCCAAAACAGCCCCCTTTTCTCCCCTCCTTCTCCCTCTCCCTCCCCCTTACTTCTCCCATAGATTGCTTTCCTCTCCACTTGCTCTCTTCTCTCTTGCTTCTCCACCCTCCTCCCTCTCTCTCCTTTGCTCCTCCATTAATGGCTCACCTTCCTCACTTGCTTTTCTTCTCCCTCTCTCTCCTTTGCCCCTCCATTAATGGCTCACCTTCCTCACTTGCTCTTCTGCCCATATCTCTTGCCCCTCCACTCCATTTCACTCAGTAGCTCTCTCTCCCTCTCCACTAGTTAGATTCATCTCTTCCCAAGTAGATCTACTCATTAATGAAGCTAGGATCATTAAATATCTTTATCCACTTCGATCCCAAAAGCGACACCGGCCTCATCACCGTGCTCCCTATCTAGATACGTGAGTAAAAAGTATTGTTGTGCAAGAATGGAATTTGTGTGTGTGCGATATGACCGAATTGTGCGATATGACCGATTTGTGCGTTGCATGAGTTGCCTATATGTGTATTTGCCGAATTGTGCATGACATGAGTTGCCTATGTTTTGCCGAAATGTCGATTTATTTCCGTTTCGGCGAATTTCGGGCAAACTCGATATGTCCTATTTTTATGGAAGGTCATGCCGAATTTTTGTATGACTTTGATGCATGCATGCATGCATGCGTGGTTATAATCTTTTGCTTATACCGCGCAGGCGATCATGAAGGTCAGTGGAAGGATGGTGGATAGATACTTGCGATCCGCGGTGGACGACATGTATGAAAATAACCAGAAGGCGATTTTATGTCCGTGTTGAAGATGCAAAGAAGGAGTCTGGCTCGACCCCTTTGAGGGTGGCCGTTTGAAGGCGCACCTGCTCATGAATGGTTTCATGGATGGCTATACTCGGTGGATAAGTGAAGATGATGATGAGGACGTCGACGGGGCAGCCAATAACGACATGGGGCCAGACGAAGAGATGACCGATGGACCCGAAGAAGAGGGCACCGGACATGGCGGCGGAGAAGAGGCCGGACATGGCGGAGAAGAGGCGGACACGCCGCAGTCTTCGTCGCTACTAAGTTCAGTCGTGCGGGACCCTTATGTTCGAGACCTGCTTCGCAAGAAGACGACTAGCGACAGAGCTGCTTCTAGAGAGGAGGCCAAGCTGGCGCAACTGGAGGTAGACTCGAAGACTCCATTGTATGATGGTTGCGATCCCGAGGTGACCCGCTTGAGTTTCACGCTCGAACTTCTAAAGACGAAGGCCAAAAACAAATGGACCGACGCAAGCCTCGATGAGCATTTGAAGTATCTACATAAAGTTCTTCCCGCGGGGAACCTGTGTCCTACTAGTGTCGAGGAGGCCAAGAAAATCATGTGCCCTCTTGATCTGCCGCACATTAGATACCACACATGCATCAATGATTCCATCATTTATCGGAAGGAGCATGCGGAGAAAATCAGCGGTCCAGTGTGCAATGCTTCTCGATACAAGAAGGCCAGAAAGAAAGCTCCTCAGAAAGTTGTATGGTACTTTCCGATCACTCCCCGTCTGCAGCGGTATTTCGTAGATCCTAAGGAAGCAAAGCTCATGCGCTGGCACGCGGAGAGGATGAAGCCCGACAATGGAGATGATTCGAAGCTGAGACACCTCGCAGATGCTAGCCAGTGGAGAGCATTCAATGCTGAATATCGATATTTCGCAGATTATCCAAGGAACATCGTGCTTGGCGCGAGTACCGATGGCATGAATCCGTTTGGCAACCAGAACACCAACCATAGCACATGGCCTGTGTTTGTATGGATGTACAACCTCCCCCCTGAAAGTGCATGAAGACAAAGTACATACACATGAGCATGCTGATTCAAGGGCCGAAACAACTGGGAAATGATATTAATCTATATCTCGAGCTACTGAAAGAGGAGCTACATACGTTATGGACAGCACCGGTCAAGACATGGGACGCCAGCGCAGGAGAGTATTTCAATTTGAGAGCCGCGCTGATGACGACGGTGCACGACTATCTCGGTTATGGATATGTCTCAGGCCAGGTGTGCCACGGATATTTCGGATGCACCAGGTGCATGGATGATACAACGTCTCAGCAGCTAACAAAAGATGGCGGGTCTACGAAAATCGTGTACATGGGGCATCAAAGATGGCTCGAGAAGGATGACCCGTGGAGAAAGCGTGGAGATATATTCAATGGTGAGGCTGAGCATCGAGGACCTCCACGTAAGAGGAGCGGCGTTGAAATCGACGAGTTGTTGAAAAACTGGGAAGAGTGCCCCGCGCCGGGAGAGAAGAAAAAGGTGCCGGAGCCGCTGCTGAAGGTATGGAAAACGAGGTCTGTTTTCTGGGACTTGGAGTACTGGCCCAAACTCGACACGCCTCATAGCCTTGATCAAATGCATATCACGAAGAATGTCCTCGAGAGCTTGCTTGGCACACTGATGAACATGCCGGAGAAGACCAAGGATGGACCGAAGGCAAGAAGATGTTGGGGAACGTTGTATGGGAAACAAAAATTTTCCTACGCACACACAAGATCTATCCATGGTGATGAGCATCTACGAGAGGGAGAGTGAATCTACATACCCTTGTAGATCGCTAAGCGGAAGCGTTTAAGAAACGCGGTTGATGTAGTCGAACGTCTCCGCGATCCAAATCGCAATTCGTCCCTCGAACCGATCACGAACTAGTGCCGAACGGACGGCACCTCCGCGTTCAACACACGTACGGCTTGATGACGCCTTCACCTCCTCGATCCAGCGAGCGACGGTGAAGTAGTAGATGAGTTCCAGCAGCACGACGGCGTGGTGATGGTGGTGAGGAACAATCTCTGCAGGGCTTCGCCAAGCACTACGGAGATTATGACGGGAGAACTAGAGGGTTAGGGTTGCCGCACACGGCTTGGGGAAATCTTGATGTGTCCCGTGTGCTAGCCCTACCCCTCTATTTATATGTTGAGCCTTGGGGTCTAAACTTGGAGTAAAAGCCTCCTCCAGGTCGGTTTTGCCCGCACAAGGTCGGTTTGGCCCGCAGGGAAAGAGTCCAACTCGGATCCCTGCAGTACCGCGCACAAGCGGTAGTACCGCTTCACACAAGCGGTAGTACCGCTTGGGCGGTAGTACCGCTTCACACAAGCGGTAGTACCGCTCGGGCGGTAGTACCGCTTCAACAAGCGGTAGTACCGCTTACGCGGCAGCAAAACTACTTTTGCACTTTCAAATACCTCGTGGGCTTTTATCCCTTGGCCCATATAAAGTGTTCTCGCACCCGAACACTTCGGTAAACATCCGAAACTTCTTCTGGCGAATTCCGGAACCCTTCCGGAGATCAAAACACTATTATCACATATATCAATCTTTTACCTCCGGACTATTCTGGAGATCCTCGTCATGTCCGGGATCTTATCCTAGACTCCGAACAACTTTCGGTCACCAACATAATAACTCAATTATACTAATCGTCACCAAACGTTAAGTGTGTAGACCCTGCGGGTTCGAGAACTATGTAGACATGACCGAGACACCTCTACGATCAATAACCAATAGCGGGACCTGGATGCCCATATTGGCTCCTACATATTCTACGAAGATCTTTATCGGTCGAACCTCTATGTCAAGGATTCAGTTAATCCCGTATGTTGTTCCCTTTGTTCTTCGGTATGTTACTTGCCCGAGATTCGATCGTCGGTATCTCTATACCTAGTTCAATCTCGTTACCGGCAAGTCTCTTTACTCGTTCCGTAATACAAGATCTCGTGGCTAACACTTTAGTCACATTGCTTGCAAGGCTCATTGTGATGTTGTATTACCGAGTGGGCCCTGAGATACCTCTCCGTCATACGGAGTAACAAATCCCAGTCTTGATCCATGCCAACCCAACAGACACCCTCGGAGACACCTGTAGAGCACCTTTATAGTCACCCAGTTACGTTGTGACGTTTGATACACACAAGGTACTCTTCCGATGTCAGGGAGTTGCATGATCTCATGGTCATAGGAACAGATACTTGACATGCAGAAAACAATAGCAATAAACTGACACGATCATATGCTACGTTTGTAGTTTGGGTCTTGTCCATCACATCATTCTCCTAATGATGTGATCCCGTTTATCAAATGACATCTCATGTCAATGGCTAGGAAACCTTAACCATCTTTGATCAACGAGCTAGTCAACTAGAGGCTTACTAGGGACACAGTGTTGTCTATGTACCCACACATGTATTTGAGTTTCCAATCAATACAATTATAGCATGGATAATAAACGATTATCATGAACAAGGAAATATAATAATAACCAATTTATTACTGCCTCTAGGGCATATTTCCAACAGTCTCCCACTTGCACTAGAGTCAATAATCTAGTTCACATCACTATGTGATTTACATTGTAATGAATCGAACACCCATGCAGTTCTGGTGTTGTTCATGTTTAGCCCTTGGAAGAGGTTTAGTCATCGGATCTGCAACATTCAGATCCGTGTGCACTTTGCAAATATTTATGTCGTCCTCCTTGATGTAATCGCGGATGGAATTGAAGCGTCGCTTTATGTGTCTGGTCCTCTTGTGAAATCTTGGTTCCTTGGCTAGAGCAATGGCACCAGTGTTATCACAAAACAGAGTCATTGGGTTAAGCGCACTCGGCACTACTCCAAGATCTGTCATGAACTCCTTCATCCAGACACCTTCCTTCGCCGCCTCCGAGGCAGCGATGTACTCCGCTTCGCATGTAGAATCAGCTACCACGCTTTGCTTGGAACTGCACCAGCTAACCGCACCCCCATTAAGAATAAATACGTATCCGGTTTGTGACTTAGAGTCATCCGGATCAGTGTCAAAGCTTGCATCGACGTAACCCTTTACGACGAGCTCTTGATCACCTCCATAAACGAGAAACATGTCCTTAGTCCTTTTCAGGTACTTCAGGATATTCTTGACCGCCGTCCAGTGTTCCATTCCTGGATCACTTTGAAACCTTCCGACCATACTTATGGCAAGGCTGACATCGGGTCTTGTGCACATCATTGCATACATGATAGAGCCTATGGCTGAGGCATAGGGGACGACACTTATCTTTTCTCTATCTTCTGCAGTCACTGGGCATTGAGTCTTACTCAACTTCACGCCTTGCAATACAGGCAAGAACCCCTTCTTGGACTGATCCATTTTGAACTTCTTCAAAACTTTGTCAAGGTATGTGCTTTGTGAAAGTCCTATCAAGCGTCTCGATCTATCTCTATAGATCTTGATGCCTAATATGAAAGCAGCTTCTCCTAGGTCCTTCATTGAAAAACTCTTGTTCAAATATTCCTTCACGCTTTCCTATATTGTTTCCAATCAGCAATATGTCATCCACATATAATATTAAAAACGCTATAGAGCTCCCACTCACTTTCTTGTAAATACAAGCTTCTCCGTAAACTTGTATAAACTCAAACGCTTTGATCACCTCATCAAAGCAAAGATTCCAACTCCGAGATTCTTGCACCAGTCCATAAATGGATCGCTGGAGTTTGCAAACTTTGTTAGCATTTTCTGGATCGACAAAACCTTCTGGTTGCATCATATACAACTCTTCCTTAAGGAAACCGTTAAGGAACGCTGTTTTGACATCCATCTGCCAAATTTCATAATCGAAAAAGGCAGCTATTGCTAACATGATTCTGACGGACTTAAGCATCGCTACTGGTGAGAAGGTCTCATCGTAGTCAACTCCTTGAACTTGTGAAAAACCCTTTGCCACAAGTCGAGCTTTATAGACGGTGACATTACCGTCCGCGTCCGTCTTCCTCTTAAAGATCCATTTATTCCGAATGGCTTTACGCCCTTTAGGTAACACTTCCAAAGTCCATACTTTGTTTTCATACATGGATCCCATCTCGGATTTCATGGCCTCTAACCACTTTTCGGAATCCGGGCCCATCATCGCTTCTCCATAGCTCGTAGGTTCATCGTTGTCCAACAACATGACCTCTAAGACAGGGTTGCCGTACCACTCAGGAGTAGTACGCGTCCTTGTCGACCTACGAGGTTCGATAGCAACTTGATCCAAAGCTTCATGATCATCATCATTAACTTCCTCTTCAGCTGATGTAGGCTCTACAGAAACATCTTTCTATGCTGCGCTACTTTCAGGTTGAAGTAAAGGTTCAACAACCTCATCAAGTTCTATCTTCCTCCCACTCAATTCTTTCGTGAGAAACTCTTTCTCAAGAAATGTTCCGTTCTTAGCGACAAACACTTTGCCTTCGGATCTGAGGTAGAAGGTATACCCAACTGTCTCTTTTGGGTATCCTATGAAGACGCATTTCTCCGCTTTGGGTTCCAGCTTTTCAGGCTGAAGCTTTTTGACATAAGCATCACATCCCCAAACTTTAACAAACGACAGCTTTGGCTTCTTACCAAACCAAAGTTCATATGGCGTCGTCTCAACGGATTTCGATGGTGCCCTATTTAAAGTGAATGCAGCTGTCTCTAATGCATAACCCCAAAACGATAGTGGCAAATCGGCAAGAGACATCATAGATCGCACCATATCCAATAAAGTTCGATTACGACGTTCGGACACACCATTACGCTGTGGTGTTCCAGGCGGTGTCAGTTGTGAAACAATTCCACATTGTCTTAAGTGACTGCCAAACTCATAACTCAGATATTCTCCTCCTCGATCAGATCGTAGGAATTTAATCTTCTTGTTACGATGATTCTCAACTTCACCCTGAAATTGTTTGAACTTTTCAAATGTTTCAGACTTGTGTTTCATTAAGTAAATATACCCATATCTACTTAAGTCATCAGTGAAGGTGAGAAAGTAACGATAACCACCGCGCGCCTCAATGCTCATCGGACCGCATACATCAGTATGTATGATTTCCAATAAGTCACTTGCCCGTTCCATTGTTCCAGAGAACGGCGTTTTAGTCATCTTGCCCATGAGGCATGGCTCACATGTGTCAAGTGATTCAAAATCAAGTGACTCCAAAAGTCCATCAGCATGGAGCTTCCTCATGCGTTTTACGCCAATATGACCTAAACGGCAGTGCCACAAGAAAGTGGTATTATCATTATCAATTCTACATCTTTTGGCATCAACGTTATGAACATGTGTATCATTACTATCAAGATTCAATAAGAATAAACCCCTCACATTGGGTGCATGACCATAAAAGATATTACTCATATAAATAGAACAACCATTATTCTCTGATTTAAATGAGTAACCGTCTCGCAATAAACAAGATCCAGATATAATGTTCATGCTTAACGCAGGCACCAAATAACACTTATTTAGGTTCATCACTAATCCCGACGGTAATCGAAGAGCGAGCGTGCCGACGGCGATCACATCAACCTTGGAACCATTTCCCACGCGCATCGTCACTTCGTCCTTTGCCAGCCTCCGTCTATTCCGCAGTTCCTGTTTAGAGTTGCAAATATGAGCAACCGCACCGGTATCAAATACCCAGGCACTACAACGAGGGTTGGTAAGGAACATATCAATAACATGTATATCATATATACCTTGTTTGTTGTTGGCCGCCTTCTTGTCAGCCAAATACTTGGGGCAGTTCCGCTTCCAGTGCCCAGTTCCCTTGCAATGAAAGCACTCAGTTTCTGGTTTGGGTCCAGCCTTGGGTTTCTTCACGAGAGGAGCAACTGCTTTGCCACTCTTCTTGGAGTTACCCTTCTTACCCTTGCCATTTTTCTTGAAACTAGTGGTTTTATTGACCATCAACACTTGATGCTCCTTCTGAATTTCAGACTCAGCGGCTTTCAGCATCGCAAACAGCTCGGCGACTGACTTGTTCATCCCGTGCATGTTATAGTTCAACACGAAGCTCTTGTAGCTAGGTGGCAATGATTGAAGAACTCTGTCAGTGATAGCCTCTGGCGGAAGGGGCATCCCCAATTCAGCCAGACGGGTGGAGTACCCAGACATTCTGAGTATGTGATCACTGATAGACCCGTTCTCCTCCATCTTGCAAGCATAGAACTTATCAGAGATCTCATATCTCTCAATCCGGGCATTCTTCTGAAAGATAAACTTCAATTCCTGGAACATCTCATATGCTCCATGACGTTCAAAACTTCTTTGAAGTCCCGGTTCTAAGCCATACAACATTGCACATTGAACTATTGAGTAATCATCAGAACGAGCCTGCCAGGCGTTCACAACGTCTAGAGACTCAACTAGAGCGGGTGGATCACCAAGCGGTGCATCAAGGACATAAGCCTTCTGGGAAGCCGTAAGGATAATCCTTAGATTACGGGCCCAGTCCACAAAGTTACTTCCATCATCTTTCAACTTAGCTTTCTCTAGGAACGCATTAAAATTCAGGGGTGCTACTGCGCGAGCCATGATCTACAACATAAATATAGCAAAGACAACTTAGACTATTGTTCTAGATAATGAGTTTAGTTAATCATATTACTTTAAAAAACTCCCACTCAAATTGACATCCCTCCGATCATTCGAGTGTAACATGATCCAAATCCACCAACTCAAGTCCGATCATCACGTGAGTTGAGGTGGTTTCAATGGTGAACATCTTCATGTTGATCATATCTACTATATGACTCATGTTCGACCTTTCGGTCTCTTGTGTTCCGAGGCCATGTCTGTACATGCTAGGCTCATCAAGTTTAACCCGAGTGTTCCGCGTGTGCAACATGGCTTGCACCCGTTGTATGTGAACGTGGAGTCTATCACACCCGATCATCATGGCGTGTCTCGAAACGACGAACTTTCGCAACGGTGCACACTCGGGGAGAACACAATTTATCTTGAAATTTAAGTGAGGGATCACCTTATAATGCTACCGTCGTCCTAAGCAAAATAAGATGCATACAAAGATTAACATCACATGCAAATCATAAGTGACATGATATGGCCATGAACTTGTGCTTTTGATCTCCATCTCCAAAGCACCGGCATGATCTCCATCGTCACCGGCATGACACCATGATCTCCATGATCTTGATCTCCATCAACGCGTCGCCATGAGGTTGTCGCGCCGTCTGTTGCTTCCACGACTATAGCTAACGTTTAGCGATAAAGTAAAGCATTACATAGCGCTTAATGATTGACACGCAGGTCATACAATAATTAAAGACAACTCTATGGCTCCTGCCAGTTGCCGTACTCATCGACATGCAAGTCGTGATATTCTATACAACACATGATCATCTCATACATCACATATATCTCATCATGTAATTGGCCATATCACATCACAACATACCCTGCAAAAACAAGTTAGACGTCCTCTAATTGTTGTTGCAAATTTTACGTGGCTGCTACGGGTTTGCAAGAACCGTTCTTACCTACGCAAAACCACAACGTGGTGTAGTGATTGCTTTTTGATCTTCTAAAAGAACCCTCTTCATTGAAATCGATTCAACTAAAGTGAGAGAGACAGACACCCGCTAGCCATCTTTATGCAACAAAATTACATGTCAGTTGAAGGAACCTGTCTCGCGTAAGTGTACGCGTAATGTCGGTCCGGGCCGCTTCATCTCACAATACTGCCGAATCAAATATCAACTAGTAACGGCAAGCAATATGTATACACCCACGCCCACAACTCGTTTGTGTTCTACTCGAGATCTCATCTACGCATAGACCTAGCTCGGATGCCACTATTGGGGAACGTTGTATGGGAAACAAAAATTTTCCTACGCACACACAAGATCTATCCATGGTGATGAGCATCTACGAGAGGGAGAGTGAATCTACATACCCTTGTAGATCGCTAAGCGGAAGCGTTTAAGAAACGCGGTTGATGTAGTCGAACGTCTCCGCGATCCAAATCGCAATTCGTCCCTCGAACCGATCACGAACTAGTGCCGAACGGACGGCACCTCCGCGTTCAACACACGTACGGCTTGATGACGCCTTCACCTCCTCGATCCAGCGAGCGACGGTGAAGTAGTAGATGAGTTCCAGCAGCACGACGGCGTGGTGATGGTGGTGAGGAACAATCTCTGCAGGGCTTCGCCAAGCACTACGGAGATTATGACGGGAGAACTAGAGGGTTAGGGTTGCCGCACACGGCTTGGGGAAATCTTGATGTGTCCCGTGTGCTAGCCCTGCCCCTCTATTTATATGTTGAGCCTTGGGGTCTAAACTTGGAGTAAAAGCCTCCTCCAGGTCGGTTTTGCCCGCACAAGGTCGGTTTGGCCCGCAGGAAAAGAGTCCAACTCGGATCCCTGCAGTACCGCGCACAAGCGGTAGTACCGCTTCACACAAGCGGTAGTACCGCTTGGGCGGTAGTACCGCTTCACACAAGCGGTAGTACCGCTCGGGCGGTAGTACCGCTTCAACAAGCGGTAGTACCGCTTACGCGGCAGCAAAACTACTTTTGCACTTTCAAATACCTCGTGGGCTTTTATCCCTTGGCCCATATAAAGTGTTCTCGCACCCGAACACTTCGGTAAACATCCGAAACTTCTTCCGGCGAATTCCGGAACCCTTCCGGAGATCAAAACACTATTATCACATATATCAATCTTTTACCTCCGGACTATTCTGGAGATCCTCGTCATGTCCGGGATCTTATCCGAGACTCCGAACAACTTTCGGTCACCAACATAATAACTCAATTATACTAATCGTCACCAAACGTTAAGTGTGTAGACCCTGCGGGTTCGAGAACTATGTAGACATGACCGAGACACCTCTACGATCAATAACCAATAGCGGGACCTGGATGCCCATATTGGCTCCTACATATTCTACGAAGATCTTTATCGGTCGAACCTCTATGTCAAGGATTCAGTTAATCCCGTATGCTGTTCCCTTTGTTCTTCGGTATGTTACTTGCCCGAGATTCGATCGTCGGTATCTCTATACCTAGTTCAATCTCGTTACCGGCAAGTCTCTTTACTCGTTCCGTAATACAAGATCTCGTGGCTAACACTTTAGTCACATTGCTTGCAAGGCTCATTGTGATGTTGTATTACCGAGTGGGCCCTGAGATACCTCTCCGTCATACGGAGTAACAAATCCCAGTCTTGATCCATGCCAACCCAACAGACACCCTCGGAGACACCTGTAGAGCACCTTTATAGTCACCCAGTTACGTTGCGACGTTTGATACACACAAGGTACTCTTCCGATGTCAGGGAGTTGCATGATCTCATGGTCATAGGAACAGATACTTGACATGCAGAAAACAATAGCAATAAACTGACACGATCATATGCTACGTTTGTAGTTTGGGTCTTGTCCATCACATCATTCTCCTAATGATGTGATCCCGTTTATCAAATGACATATCATGTCAATGGCTAGGAAACCTTAACCATCTTTGATCAACGAGCTAGTCAACTAGAGGCTTACTAGGGACACAGTGTTGTCTATGTACCCACACATGTATTTGAGTTTCCAATCAATACAATTATAGCATGGATAATAAACGATTATCATGAACAAGGAAATATAATAATAACCAATTTATTACTGCCTCTAGGGCATATTTCCAACAGAAGAGACTTGGAATCTTTGAATATCAGGGAAGATCTCCACATGCCCCGTAAAAAGTCGTCGGAGGAGACGGAGACGGAGGCAGAGGAGTGGGGCAAAAAAGTCAACAAGAAGGAAGAGCATTATTGCCCCCCCTCTTGCTTCACCTTAAGTCCGAAGGAGATCGATCAATTCTTCAAGTGCCTTACCGGAATCAAAGTTAGTTCCGGTTACTGTGGGAAGATAAGCAGATTTCTAGACACCAAGAAGAAAAGGTTCAGCGGGATGAAGTCTCATGACTGTCACGTGATGATGATGCAGATACTCCCGGTTGCACTTAGAGGGATATTGGACAAGCACATCCGTGACACGCTTACTGGTCTCTGCAACTTTTTTGATGTTATCTCTCGAAAGTCGATCAGTGTGAAGCAGCTCCGAAGGCTACAGGAAGAGATCGTTGTCATACTAAATGAGCTTGAGATGTACTTCCCGCCCGCGTTCTTTGACGTCATGGTGCATCTGTGTGTCCGCATTGTGGACGACATCATCGACCTCGGGCCGACATTCCTGCACAACATGATGCCGTTCGAGAGGATGAATGGGATCATCAAAGGATTCGTTCATAACATGTCCCGTCCGGATGGAACCATCGTCCAGGGCTATCTGACCCAAGAGTGCATCTCCTTCTGCGAGAATTATCTAGGCGTCGGAAACCCTGTTGTTGGTTTGCCCATCAACAAGCACCTTGGGAGGCTCGGAGGAGAAGGTCACAACAACGGCCGGAGGGAATTGCATGTGGACCACTCGGGTCGACGCAACGACTTTGACAGAGCAAACTTAGTAGTGCTACAGCACCTAAAGGTGCTACAAGATTTCGTGACACTGCACAAAGACACCATCGCAAAGAACTACCGTGACCGGGGGCTGCGCAAGACGGACGCCGAAGTTATTAGAGAGCACAACTCCACTTTCTTGCGTTGGTTCAAAGAGCGAGTTTTGGCTAATCCCCCGGAAGAGGGTTGTACGGACGAAATGCTCATATACGCCTTAGCACATGGCCCCGCGGTCAACCTCGCGACCTATCAGGCATATGATATCAATGGATACACTATCTACATGGCGGCCAAAGATATAAACAGTGATTACCAGAACTCCGGGGTGACGATGGAATCCATGACCGGCGACGACAACGTAACTGAAAGATACTACGGAATGGTCGAAGAGATCTGGGAGCTTGACTACTCTGGACTGCACAACGCGACGATGTTCCGTGTCAGATGGGCTAAGTCAGTCCAAAGGGAAAACCACTATTTCACTACCATGTCTATACCCGACGCCACGAGCGCTACCGTCAACGTCACCGCCAAAAATGAGCCATGGGTACACGCTAAGCACGTGACACAATGCTTCTTCATAACCGACCCGAGCAATCCCAGTCGTGTTGTCGTGAGGAGAGGCAAAAGGAGCATCGTCGGAATGGATGGAGTCGCCAACGAGGAAGACTACGACCAGTACGGCGACCCGATGAGGGAAGATGATGATGACGATGAAGCATACGTCAAAAGAAGAAGTAAGACTACATTACCTAAGAAAGATCGTACTCCCAGGAAAAGGAAAAGTCACGACGAGGGGCTCAATTATTCGACAGGGAACAAAAAAGGAAAGAAGATCACTCTGAAACGTCGTCGACGCTGAGAAACTAACATTTATATATGTACCTATTTTGTATACGCACTTAACCGTTATCGGTTAAATGATGTAATATGTATTATGCATTAATATCGCTAATTAATATTGTGCATCGATCTGAGTTATATACATTGTTATCCCCTGCCCACCAGGGTTTCGGCGATATTCGCTCAGTGGGAGGACGTTCTCGTCGACTGCGAGGCGCCTGTGGTGACTTCATAAAATCTCAAGATGCTATGCCGGCTCAGTCTTTAGGAGGTGAAAAAGAAAAAGAAAAAGAAAAGAAAAAGAGAAAATAATAAAAAGAAAATGTTATCTGTAGCGCGGGGTACAGTGGGACGCGCTACAGCTATCGTGTATATATAACTGAAAAAATAATAAAAAAGAAAAGAAAAAGGTAAACTTACTAGTAGTGCTGGTATGTGAACCCGCGCTATAGCTAAATTTGTAGGAGATATGCCCTAGAGGCAATAACAAATGTTATTATTTATCTCCATGTTCATAATTATGTTTATGTTCCATGCTATAACTGCTATGGTTCTCGAGTCTGCAATAACCACGAGGCTCGAAGGAAGACTCATATGCATGTGTGGAATAATAAACGGTAAAATGTATTCCTAGTCTGGCCTCTAAGACTAGCTCAAGTGTTGCATGATGGTTCTGTTTTCCTGATCATGGGCATGACTATGCCGGCAACTTTGAGGGCACAATGTTAGGAGAACACTTGTGTTGAATCGACCCGATTGATGTTATGCTATGAGATTCATTCATCACAAGTTAATGGTTAATAACACAGAGATAGTTAATGTTTGCATAATTCCTTAGACCATGAGAGTGTCGAGTTTCTTCATGCCTGCTTCATGAACTTTGGGGTTTGTTAAACGTCATCCGTAAATGGGTGGCTATTACGGCGGCTTACGGGTTCATGGAAAAGTATGTCAAGTAACTTGATAGCTCAAGATTGGGATTTGCTCCTCCGACGATGGAGAGATATTCTCGGGCCCTCTCGGTGTTACGGTATCCATCATCGTCTGGCCAGCCACAAGTGTGATTTGATCACAGGGATGCCGGAACACGGATACGAGAAAAGAGAACAAAACCGGTAACGAGGTAACTTGCATAGTGGACAAGTTGTTGATCCACGGGGATGCAGAAAATCTCACCTCGGGTATTTGTAACAATAGTGAAAGTGCTTTTTGGATATTTTTGGAAACTGACCTTTTGGGATATTTTCCAAAAGGCTTCTAGAAGGCTTGGGGGCTAAGAAACCCCCCTTGGGGGGGCCCCCAAGAGAGTTGGCCGGCCACATGAGGGGCTCCTCCATGGGGCCCCACTTGCTCCATTAAATCTCCTTTATGCCCTTGTGGAAGTTTTCCTTCATGGGCATTTTGGGTTTTTTGGAAGTGCCCATCCTACCCCTTGGCTTTCCTATAAATAGAGGTGAGGGGGCTGCCCCAAAACTCATGCTTGCTCTCATACACATGCCATAGACTTGTCTGGCTTTTCTCTCCCTCCCACGAAAGAGTTTCGTAGAGCTGAAAGGCTGTCTGGGTTCCGGTTGGAACTAGTTCTGGACGGCGAAGCCCTTCCGGATAGATGACACCGTATGTGTGCAACTCTGTAGAGAGATCGTAGTTTCGGTCTTAGTTCGAGAGTGCCTCCCGGAGGGCTGTCCGAGTGACTGTCTGAGTTTCGAGGGTCCTCCCGAAGGGCTGTCCGAGTGACTGTCTGAGTTTCGAGGGTCCTCCCGAAGGGCTGTCCGCGACACCGTCCGAGGGACTGTCCGACCGCCTCCCGAAGGTCTATCCGAGGGGCTGTTGTGGGAATACATCCTCGCGGTTGGGAGGTTGTAAATCCTAACTACGGGGATCTGCACCGCCGATCATCATCGACTCTACTTCCGCTGCGCTACGAGTCGGTAACGAAAAAGATCAAACCTTGTATGCATCTCCATAGTGATCCTGGGCTTGTGTGTAGGTCGGAATTTTTTTGTTTTCTGCTGCGTTCCCCTACAGTGGCATCATGAGCCGTGCTATGCGTAGATGCAGGTTGCGATCTAAAATATATAGTGATGTATGGGCGTTGCACAATATAATTAGGTAGTACAAGAGTTCTATTGCTGAAAATTATTTGTGCGGGTAGCAGATGAAATCTATTAGCCGATGTTCTTGTTGCTTCCCTGAAATTTGCGTATTTCTGATCTTGATAACAGCATGGTGGATTTTCAAAGTTCTGGCAATCCGCGATCCTGATTGATCAACCGAGTGCTAACAGTTCATTGAATTCCACCATAGTTAAGAGAAAGATGAAATTTCGCAGACGAAAGGGCAATGCAGATATGATCTGCACGGGGTTCTTGCGTATGACGAAGTTCAGTATGGGGCTCGAAATTTTTATCTCGTGTTTCATACGCCCCGCGATGTTAATCTAGCGACTTGAATAATCATACTTGATGATAAAACGTTGGTCGCTTCGGTTTGTTTTGAAACCTTAGAAGCCACGTAAAAATAAAAATTTTCATAAACCGATTAGAGGCGTCTAACTTGGTTTTGCAGGATGACATGAGATGTGCATAAGATGTGGTATAATCTTCATCATATCCAATTTGATTTTGTATGAGATGACTATATAATGTAAATTAACATGACCCGCGTGTCATGATTCGGCATGATGGCTGGAGCCATATGATTGTCACTTTAATGACCTGCGTGTCAACCTTTTGTAATGCACTTATTTTATTAGCTATAGAAATAGCAATATTATCTGGTGCATCGACAAGGTGGTGGCAAACTTCGCAAAGGTGAACACCGACGCGAATGCCGAAGACGAAGAAATACAAGACTTCTCCGTCAGAAAGGGCTATACCATATCATGCTATTATGAATTGCCTGAGATGTTTATCCCTTATGATGCACCCTTTTTGATTGCGTGGTAGTCGCTTTTTATTAGGGTGATCTCTCACAAAAATATCAAGTAGTTAGTGTTCTCCCAAGTGTAGCACCGTCACGGCACCTAACTTCTCGGAGTGCGTCATGTACACATGAGTACAAACGATTAGGGAAGTGTGAGGCGGGTGAGGTCAGACCTCGCAGCGAGATCACTTGGTTGTCTTGACGTTCTGACTTGATCGTCCTGAGCTCGGAACACGCCCATCGAAAGATGAACAAGAATCACATAGAGATGTGATCGGCAAGTTGGCCTACCGATTGAAATTTGCGTCATCAGTGATGAACCCGTCAATGGCGTTGAATTGAAATGCGGGTCTTGTATCACTCACAATCAATTATGAGAGATATTGATTTGAGTGGGAGCGCACTGTAGAATTAACTTGTTTAATTCTCTATGCAATTAATTATGAACTTTGTCTAAGTAAAATTTGCATAATGGTTATAGAATAATGGCTCGCGTTTCCACCTTCCCTATTAAAATTGAATAAGCTGTTAAATATCTGGTTAAAACTTTACGGTTGGTAACGTAATGTGAGGATTGTCCTCAAAAGTGCCGAGAAGGACTTTGTCCTATCGCATGCTTTTGGAATTCTCCCGCTAATGCTATGGATAATGTGACTCTCGTCCTTCGATCCAAAAGCTAGAATTCCGTTATGGTCAAGTGCAATGTGTTTGCTTCCATGAGACCCAAACTTCAAAAGTTTAGGGATAGCTATGTGATATTCATGGAACTGAAAATCATTTTCAGACACAAACAAAGGCTAAAAGATATGGGATATCCAAAGCAATGTTTGTTTTGCAAACAATTAGTAAAAGTGTTTACTATGCATTTGACCAATAACAGAGGGATCCAGTAGAACGCCTGTCATATGATGAAGGTGAATAAAACAACAACTTAAAGGAAATGTCCAAAGGGTGTTAGTATGACTTACACGCCTAGGAAGTCCGGGGCTAATGCCACTCTTAAGTTGGATGCTTCTTCTGAGAGTAGAAGAAATACTAAAAGTTAAACTGTTAGAAGTATAAAGGCAAAAAGAGAGAAGACTGGAATATCCAGCTCATGTATGAAAGTCATACAAGTTATTGATGTATAGAAGGCTGGTCAAAGAAATAGTTCTTGGGAATTATGATTAAACATGTTAATCACTGATTCTTGGGTATTGTGAGTTTATCACAGAGATACCCGCTCAATTGCTTTCCGTTGCAATTCGATGCAAGAACTACTACGGCCTAAAAGGACTTGCCGGAGTGAGGTTTAGATACGCGCTGGGAATATAGTAAATGTTACTATACCTTCCATCGGTGTATTTCTGTTTGTATTTATTTTCATAATTCATTTAGAGTTTTACACACTCTAGCCCATTGCATAAGGTATCTTGCAAGAAGGTTGTTCATAAGAGAACTTTTAATGTTCGGTGTTATGAATGACATAAGGGCCATACTTTCATTATGAATGAGATGTATGTTATGAATATTGATAATAATACATTACCTCTGTATTTACTTTCATAAATCATTTTAGAGTTTTATACACTCTAGCCCATTTGCATAATGTTTGTTGCAAGAGTGTTGTTCATGAAAGAACAATTGTTGTTCAGAATCATGAATAACATAAGGGCCATGCTTCCATAGTGGATGGGATGTATGTTATGAATATTGATGGTAATATGATACATCCATAACACTGACGCTCAATGTCGCAAGACTAAGAGAATACCACACATGTGTGGCACTGCATTTGGTCACATTGGAGAAACCCGCATGGAGAAATTCCATTATGATGGATTTTGAAGTCGTTTGATTATGAATCATCTGACACTTGCAACTTCCCTCCGAAAAGTGAAGTGACCAAAATACCGTTCACAGGCCATAAGGAACGAGCAACGAACTTATTGGTGATCATACATTTTGATGTATGTAGTCCGATAAAGGTTATTGCTAGCAGTGGATTTGTCTATCTTCAAAATGACTCAAGTAGATATATGGATATTTACTTGATGAGACGTAAGTCTGGATCTTTTGAAATCATTCGAAAGGTCTTCAACATGAAGTAGAAATTATTGTAACAAGAAAGATTATGTTTCTACAAACTAGATTGCAGAAAGGAATATCTGAGTTACAAGTTTAGCGAATGTCTGATGAGTTGTGAAAAGAGTTTCATAACTTACACCTCCCGGAACTCCACTATGAGTGGTACGTCAATGAAGATGTATTCAAACCATTTATGACATGGTAAGATCAAAGATGACATAAATCAATTTGCCATTATCCCTTTTAAAAGTAATGCTTTAGAGACTGCGGCTTTTACACTGAAAAGAGCACCATCAGGTCTGTTGAAATGACGCCATGGTATGGTACGTCCAACCATGCTTGGTCTTTTCTTAAACATTTGGAATATGGGGCTTGTGTAAAATATTTACAAACCTATTCCAAATCAGACAAATACTACTTTGTAGGTTATCCCAAGTAATTGGGAATTCCTCCACCACTATACCGAGGCAAAAAGTTTGCCACCAAGAACGGTATGCTTTTAAAGAGAATGGTTCTTGCAAAAAGGTGTGTGGGAGAACAGTGCAACTCGACGAGATAACAGTGTCTTCGTCATCAGATCAAAGGAAAGGAACCTTGGAAGTAATTCCAAAGTTTCCTACTGCGACTGATACGGAAGTCTCTACAATAAAATGTATGGACTTCGGTCGAACTTGCAACTGAACCACGTAGGCAAAGCTCGTGCAAACCTCTCAGGTGCGCAAGCGAGATATTGTTGTTAGACAACAATATACCTACGATACACAAGGAAGCGATGATGGGCCCTGACTCCGGAATTGGCTAAATGCCAATATAATCCGAGATAGTTTCTATAAATGATTCAAGATTATATCTTGATAAACCCATCGGAAGACTTAGAGTCTAACGAACATTAATGGAACTATAAACTGATTTGGATAAAATGTTTTATCCATAAAGCTCGACTTGTTGCAATAACAAGTTCAAGGAGTTGACTGCGATGAGGTTCTCTCACCGTAGCGATGCTTAAAGTCAGATCGGGTTAAACTAGCAATTAATACATATTTCAATCTTGAGATATGATACATGGATGCCAAAAGGATTTCCATATGATGGAAATGCAACCTAGGACTTGTATGTGGTACAGTCCGAAGTATTTTGTCAATCCAGAGGATGCTAGTAAGTATGCAAACTTCATAGTTCCAACAATGGACAGAAGAGAGCAAAATGGAGTTGAAATCTTCGTTTTTGATGAAATAGTCAAAGGAGTTTGATTTGATCAATGGATAACGAAGATGCTTGTGGTTTCAAGAAAGTAAGTGGGAGCATAATAATATTTCTAAAACTTTGTGTGCTTGACACATTGTTGATTGGAAATAATATAAATTTCTTGACACGAATTAGGACTTCATTAAAAATAGTTTTCCGATGAAGTGCTTGGGCTAAATAGCCTTGACATTAGGCATATTTATCTACGAGATAGAATTGCCTAATAGGCTAAAGCCAAAAATACATATTGCCAAGATGCTAAAACTTTTTAGCATTAAAACGCCAAGGAGTGATTCTTGCCAAAGTCACATGGAAAGGGTTTTTGCAAGACTCGGTGTCTCAAAACACTGATGAGCGAAATACATGATGGAGATTCCACACACTTTCGTGTTTGGATTAATCATGTATTCCATGGTATGTAAAACAACCAGATATGTCCAATACTCCAAAGCTGTTGCGAGTATAGATACCAAAGTGATCAAAGTACTGGTCATGGGACAACAGTGAAAAATGTCATTAAGTACTAAAGTAGAACTGATGACATGTTTTCTTGCAAGCAGAGATTATGAAGTACTCGTTGTAAGTGATTACATCGATACAGTCTTCATCAATGCTCCATGCGATTTTCGATTTAAGTTAAGGGTTTTGTGTAATACACAATATGATGGCACGGTGTTTGGAAATCATTCCAAATAGGTTACTGTGGCGAATTCTATAAGAAAGGCTAAGTATGTTGCCGTTTTCAAAGCGACATAGAAGATGTTGAATCATACAGTTCGTTCATGAACTTAGTATAATTTCAAGATGGCTTTGGTCAATGGAACACTATTGAAGATAGTTGCTCCATAAACTCAGTCTGAGGAATCAAGGTTTGACCAGTGATTCACATATATACAAAGCCAAGTCCACACAAAATATGAATTTTGTGAAAGCGTGAAAACGCGAGGATATGCAAAAGATACACATGGAACTGAAGTTGTCAATCCGTTGGACATCAGGCTATACCACATGCGAAGCATTTTTACACCGGTATGCCACAGGTGTAATGTGCATTAGTATTGACTAGATTATTGACTCTAGTGCAAGTGGGAGTCTGTAGGAGATATGCCCTAGAGGCAATAACAAATGTTATTATTTATCTCCATGTTCATAATTATGTTTATGTTCCATGCTATAACTGCTATGGTTCTCGAGTCTGCAATAACCACGAGGCTCGAAGGAAGACTCATATGCACGTGTGGAATAATAAACGGTAAAATGTATTCCTAGTCTGGCCTCTAAGACTAGCTCAAGTGTTGCATGATGGTTTTGTTTTCCTGATCATGGGCATGACTATGCCGGCAACTTTGAGGGCACAATGTTAGGAGAACACTTGTGTTGAATCGACCCGATTGATGTTATGCTATGAGATTCATTCATCACAAGTTAATGGTTAATAACACAGAGATAGTTAATGTTTGCATAATTCCTTAGACCATGAGAGTGTCGAGTTTCTTCATGCTTGCTTCATGAACTTTGGGGTTTGTTAAACGTCATCCGTAAATGGGTGGCTATTACGGCGGCTTACGGGTTCATGGAAAAGTATATCAAGTAACTTGATAGCTCAAGATTGGGATTTGCTCCTCCGACGATGGAGAGATATTCTCGGGCCCTCTCGGTGTTATGGTATCCATCATCGTCTGGCCAGACACAAGTGTGATTTGATCACATGGATGCCGGAACACGGATACGAGAAAAGAGAACAAAACCGGTAACGAGGTAACTTGCATAGTGGAAAAGTTGTTGATCCACGGGGATGCAGAAAATCTCACCTCGGGTATTTGTAACATATCGCGAAGCAACAGGAATAGCACACGGCAACTGGAGGTTCACTCGAATATTCATTCGTGTGGGTATAGGGGTCAATATGGGTGTCCACGGCTCCGATGTTGATCATTGATCGGAAAGAGTTCCGGTCATGTCTATACTTCACCGAACCTATAGGGTCACACGCTTAAGGGTCATCTATCTGCTGAATACTAGACGGGGAGTCTGGGAGAAAATCACCGAAAAAGTTTTGGACGAAACGGAAACGTTCCGGAGAGGATATCGGAATAGTTCCGGTAAAACTGAAAAGTTGTTTCAGGGGATACCATAAAGTCAAATTGGTTCTGGCACACGCCTGGAAATTCTTGGAGGATGCCAGAAGTGTTCTGGAAACTTCTGGGAATTTTCCGGAATAAAAACCGGAAATGTTCCGGAGCTGCCGGAACCGATTTGGTTGCTTTTCGCTGAAGAAAAACATTGTTCCGGAATTGTTTCGAAATGCGTTCAAAATTGTTTTAGTGGGTACTGGAATTGTTCTAGGCACACACAAATAATTTGGGATTTAACGGACGCAGAAAAATGTCTTCGTGAATAGTGAAAGTGCTTTTTGGATATTTTTGGAAAGTCACCTTTTGGGATATTTTCCAAAAGGCTTCAAAAGGCTTGGGGGCTAAGAAACCCCCCTTGGGGGCCCCCCCAAGAGAGTTGGCCAGCCACATGAGGGGCTCCTCCATGGGGCCCCACTTGCTCCATTAAATCTTCTTTATGCCCTTGTGGAAGTTTTTCTTCATGGGCATTTTGGGTTTTTTGGAAGTGCCCATCCTACCCCTTGGCTTTCCTATAAATAGAGGTGAGGGGGCTGCCCCAAAACTCATGCTTGCTCTCATACACATGCCATAGACTTGTCTGGCTTCTCTCTCCCTCCCACGAAAGAGTTTCGTAGAGCTGAAAGGCTGTCTGGGTTCCGGTGGGAACTAGTTCTGGACGGCGAAGCCCTGCCGGATAGATGACACCGTATGTGTGCAACTCTGTAGAGAGATCGTAGTTTCGGTCTTAGTTCGAGAGTGCCTCCCGGAGGGCTGTCCGAGTGACTGTCTGAGTTTCGAGGGTCCTCCCGAAGGGCTGTCCGAGTGTCTGTCTGAGTTTCGAGGGTCCTCCCGAAGGGCTGTCCGCGACACCGTCCGAGGGACTGTCCGACCGCCTCCCGGAAAGCTGTCCGAGGGGCTGTTGTGGGAATACATCCTCGCGGTTGGGAGGTTGTAAATCCTAGCTGCGGGGATGTGCACCGCCGATCGTCATCGACTCTACTTCCGCTGCGCTATGAGTCGGTAACGAAAAAGATCAAACCTTGTATGCATCTCCATACTGATCCTGGGCTTGTGCGTAGGTCTGAATTTTTTTGTTTTCTGCTGCGTTCCCCTACAAAATTAGCTATAGCGCGGGGTTAGGACCACGCGCTACTACTAATTGTCACCTAGTACAGCGTGGCGGCCCTCCTTTCCCGTACCTATCCATTCCCCACTCCTCCCTCCTCTCGATCCCGCGCGCTCGCCATCGCCGGAGCCCTTCCTTGTCGCCCCAGCCTCCTCGACGTCGCCGTGCCTGCCTCCTCGACGTCGCCGCGCCTGCCTTCTCGACGTCGCCCCCTCCGGTGCCCGCGCGTCCCCCCCGACCTCCACCTCGCCGCTGCCGTCTCCACCGACCCCCCTCTGTAAGTCCCCCGCCCCTCCCTCTCTCTCATTTTCCTCTCTCTCTCTCTGCTTCAGTGGAGGTTCTAGGGTTCTAGGGTTAACTGAATTTGTTTAGTTAACTGAATTTGTCCCTTGAGTATTGAATCAAACTGAATTTGGCTAAATGTTTTGATTAATGGAGTATTCAGTAAATGAATTTTCAGAAAATTTTCAGTAATAGAACAGAAAATTTACTGCCAACATACATGAACAATTTTTTTACTGAAAATATTAGTATTAGAAAAATATTTGTTTATTTCTGGGTTCAGTATTGTTTTATTCAAAATGAACTCAATCATTTTTGAACTTAAATTGTGTGGTTGCTCTGGTTCAAGGGAATTTATTTTCCCTTTTTGATTGATTGCATTGGCTAACTACTTTGCACGGATTGTTGTAAAAAAAATAGTGTACTTGTTAAAAAATTTAGTGTGCTTATTGTCCTGGCTATATCCTACTTTCTTGTTTAATAATCAGGTGCATGTGGTGGCTGTGACCACATGAGGTGGCTGCTTATATATTATGTTGGATGAAGGAAATTAAAATGTTATTGTAAATGCTGTGCAGAGATACCTACTTGTGCATTTTTTGTTGTGTTGGCACATTACATAGTGCTGGTGATACATATCTTTGCAGGGAAACTGATCCGAGTGGCCTATGTTTTGCCGGAATGTTGATTCATTTCCGTTCCAGCAAATTTCAAGCGCTCGATATGTCCTGTTTTTAGCAAAGGTCATGCCGAAATTTTCCGTGAATTTCGGCATGACTTGTGCTAGAAAGTAGGACATATCGAGTGCCCGGGATTTGCCGGAACGGGAATGAAACGACATTCCGGCAAAACATAGGCCATTTTTTATGTCATTATTCATTTTATTAGTTCTAGAATTAAACGAGCAGATTGAACCGTAGGAAACATGTCGAGCAACGACGAAGCCGGGTGTTCTAACGCTGCCGAAGATCATGCGAGCGATTTCCTCGACTTTCTGGCTAGTCAGGAACAACAAGGGTCGCAGGGCCCCCTTGATCTCATCACGGAGGGTGGTGGTGGCGCCGACACCGGCACCGATGGCACCGACACCTGCACCGATAGCGGCCCCGAGACCAGCACGGATGGTGGCAACCAGACCACGGAAGGTGGTACCCAAGCCACTAAAGAAACGAAGAAGAAGAGGGCACGACGCCCAAATAAGCTCGGCACCGGAAGACTGGTGGTCACGGAGGTGCACCCCGGCGAATTCGAGCCAACAATGCCGCTGGACGTGTCAGCGTGCTACGGCAACCAAATAGGATGCATCCTACGGGAGACCGCCAACATCAACGACACAGACATAAGGAAGAAACCACAATTGGAGCACCTCCTCCTAACCAGGTTGCACGCGAGATTCCAGTTCCCCGGCCGGAATGACGAAAAAGTCCCGTGGGAAGATGATGCCATGCAAAAGATAAACAACAAAGCAATTGTCAAGTTCAGCAACGCATTGAGCGCCTGGAAAAGTAGGGTGAAAAGAGCAATTGAAGAAGAATGTTCATCCTACGCCAAGATTTTTGCACAGAATCCGACAATTACGGAAGCGGACTACGAAAAATTCAAGGAGACTTGCGCTGCCGAAGAAACCAAGGCCAAGTCGGAGAGATTCAAGGAGCTTCAGGCCAGGAACATCGGGAACCACCGCCTCGGAAGCCGTGGTTACACGGGCGAGAGGCCCGTGTGGATTAAGGAAGACGCGCAACGTGAAAGTCAGGGGATAATAGACCCCTGGGCGGAGTTCACCAACCCGCAGGAGCGTGACTTCATCAGGGGCCGGTACAAGATTGACAAGAAAACCGGGCAATGCTACACGGACGCGCCGACGAGGGAGTTCATGAGAATACTGGTAATTATTAATTTACCACCTTATATTAGCTTCTGATCAAGTCGACTACATCCTAGTCACATTTGTAAACGGTTCACGTTCCTTTTGCAGAGAGAGCAAAACAGGCTTGCATCAGAAAGCGACTCGTCGTCTCAGTCATCGACGAAGTACAAGTGGGACACCCCTTTCAACCGGGCCATTAACATAATGGAGGGAAACCCGGTGAACCAGCGGCCGCAGTATGGACGTGTGCACGACGCCGGAGACGGCACCACGTGGATGTACTACTACCACGAGGACACAGAGACAAAAAGGCAGAGAAGGAAGTTGAGCGAAGTGTCTATCGAGATGAAGGTGGCGCAAGCGGTCGAGAAAGCCACAACTGAGGCCAAAGCTACCAAAGCTGAGGTACTCCGGGAAGCGGTAGCTGTCTGCAGAAATGATATGGCAGCTGCGCTTAGTTCCTTGATTCCGGCTGTTTACAACTGGGTTAAAGAAAATCCAAACGCAAAGGCAGATGATTTTCGCATTCCCAGCTTCGTCGGGAGCAACTCGGGGAACTCCGCACGCGCACCCGCACCTGCTCTCGCAACCGCACCCACACTTGCTCCCGCACCAGCACCCGCTCATAGCAGCCCGTCCTCCGTCTCTAGCATGCCCGGCGGGGCTTCGACATTAGCTAACCTCGACGCCCTCACGGTAATTACGCGTCGCACCCTCATCAACATATCTAATCTTCAGTTTCCGTTGCCTTTCGGATCTCTGACGCCGCACACATGTCTTCGCAGGCCGACGACAATCCATGCACCCTACTCTAGTAGATCACGGGCCAGTTGGTGGATGTGGGAAAGGGTACGATAACGAAGCCCAAGGATCGCTTGTTCCACAGCCGGCGGATGCCTGGTGACGCCTTCAGGGTTTGCGTGGCGAGTGTGAAAGCGGGCTACGAGGGTTTGGCTATTCCCCTACGAACCGGGGGAGAGGACGACGAGACCCCGGCGCAGCTTGGCCAATGCAAGAATTGGATGCTGCTGTGGCCGAAGAATCTTCTTTGTCTGGAGGCGGCCGGGAGCACACCAATGGCAACACCTCAGCAAGGTATGACCACCACCCCACCCACGCAATTACCACCATCTGTCGTGCTGAGTGAGAGCAGACGACGCGAGGAAGGGGGTCCAACCGTTCCGGTGGCTGATCACGTCGCCCCTGTGGAGGAAGATATGGATGATGACATGGAGGTGGATGACCCTATCCGGTACATCAATACCGGTATGACGACGGAGGAATGATGAGTCAGCCATATGACTCAGGCTATGAGCGTGAAGATGAGATGCATGATGTACCGGAGCCGGAACGTCCTCGGGTTGAGTGCAAGAAGTCTTTGTTCATGCAATCCTCGCAGGACACGCCTCCAGATGCCGCCTCAACCGAGGGTCAACTATGCGAGGGTCGTGCAGTGCTGAGCCCGACAACACTGGGGGTGGTGGTCAGGCAGGGTCTGATAGACTCAGTACCTGAACCCAAGAAGAAGCAGAGGAAGAGACCGCCGAGGAAAGGTTCTGCTGCCGCCAAAGCTGCCAAAGCTGCTTCTAGCAGCCAGCCGCCTCCGGCGACCTAGGTTGCGGACAGTGTACCGATCACAAATGCGTCGCCACTCCATGTCGCGGGCAACCCGATGCTACCGGCGAAAGCGCTCGCGGCCATTTCAGGGGATCTCAGGAGACTGCATGACCATGTGCTGTCGACAGACAAGAGCCTTCTCATCTCGGAGGCTGCAGGATACCCGCTTTACGTGGTTCATGTGCCGATGGGCAAGTGCTACGTCGCTACCAGCCCCGCGGATCTGTTCTTCCTGCGGTTTGATCACATCTTCGAGATGTATCTCATGAGGTGGCTCGATTTTACGCTCGTCCGCCTTTTTGCGCTACATATAAACTACATCATCAGGAAAGAGCAAATCTCGCAAATCGCGGTAGCGGACCCGTACTACATGCGTGAGGGCTTCTTGGGTATCAGCAACGTGGATAGTGAAGCTGCGAGGCAGTACATCGAAGACTTCATGTTAATGAATAAGGACAAGGAAGCGGTTCTCCTGCCTTATCATCCCATGTAAGTCATTCCCGGATAGCCACTATAACACATCCTTTCGTACATTTCAATCATTCCTTCGCACGTATGGAGGCTAATTTGAGGTGTATTTATTTTGCGCTGGGAGGGGCGCACCGTCTGTATCGTTCTTTTCCCGCGAGTCTCCCACTCTCTGTATTTGGACTCGTCCAAAAACACGGAGAAGAAATACTACACACACATTATGAGTATTCTGGATCGTGCTCTCGTAGGCTTCGGCATGAGGGGTGGCCACATCCAGATCAACAAACAAAGGAAGGGCGCGTCGGGTTTCAGCCATAAAACTGACTTCTGCTGCGTCCAGCAACCGGCAGCAAGTATGAATGATGAATTCTACGTCATCCATCACATGATGGAGTTCAGAAGGGATCGCCAAAAACTTAGCATGACATCTACATCCGATGCCCATATCCGCAAATGGGTCGATGCCTTAGGAGCCGAACCGGATCATAAACTCAGAAATGACTTCTATCGCATCCAGCAGGACATTGCGACGATCATCATGAAAGACGTCGTCAAAGAGAATGGGATGTTCCACGGCCGCCATGTATCGCGGGCTGACGTCCGAACTCGCATAGCCCTACAGCGTGTGGACATGACGCCTTTCACGAAGCTAGGGAGCATCCTCCCGGATATGGATGGATGGAAATTCTAGTGATTGACGATGACGATGATGATGTGTCCGTTGAATTTGTACTTTCTGTAATCGACGAAACTTTGAATTTCTGTACGACAAAACTTTGTGATGTAAACGGTCCTCCTCAACTTGCATAGCGCTCTAGTTAATTAGTTTGGGTACGATGAACTTCGTTAATTATGTTTACTATATGTTGCTTCTATTTGCTAACTCTTTTTCTTCGTGTTGATCAAGTATATTATGTTGCATATTATCGTTGAATTTGCCTGATGACGATGCATCTCTGACAGGGATATAGATCATCGATGGCGAAGAAGTGCTATGCCGTGTATATAGAGAGGGTTCCAGGAGTGTACGACGAGTGTCCAGAGTGTCAGGCCCAAGTCGACCGCTTCCCGGGCAGCAGCCACAGAGGGTTTCAAAGTAGAGGCCAAGCGGAAGCTAGTTACTTGAGGTTCACGCTAGCGCGAGAGAGGAATCAGAACCGCCTCAAGAACTACTACATAATCCCGCTCTTGCTGATAGTGATCGCTCTTCTCTTGTATGTGATCATATCATAGTTTAGATAGATGATGAACATGTGTATGTTCGAGCACTATGATGATTACGATGATGAACATGTGTATGTGTATGTTGGATCATTATGATGATGATGATGATGTGACTATGTTGGAGCACTTTGATGATTATTGCCTCATATAGTTTCATTGTATGTGTATGTGTATTGTATAAAACCTGTATAAATACCGTGTATGTGTAGCCAGAAAAAAAATAGAGAAAAATTAGCAGTAGTGCGGGGTAATAGCGTAGCAGTAGCGTGCGATATAGCGCTGCTGCTACTACCAGTAGTAGTAGCGCTGGCTCTGCGCCCGCGCTACAGGTAACTATCAATAACGCGGGGTTTACCAGCGCTACTACTACCAGAATTAGCAGCAGCGCGGGTAGGACCCTCGCTACTGCTAAAAGTTAGCTGTAGCGCGCTAGCAGTAGCGCGGGCCCCCGCACTACTGGTAGACCCTTACCCCGCGCTACTACTAGGGTTTTCCCTAGTAGTGTCCCCAAGACTTGTCCCGGCACGGCATGCCACGCGCGAAACTTATCCCGGCTTCACCCCCAACCCAGGTGGTGGCCGGCATGAATCCAAGCTCCGGCCACCACGAATAGAATAGGGTTTGGTAAAAAGGAATGATTGATCCCCAATGCTATTCATTTTAGCCATTGATCCCCTACAGAAGATGCTCTCCTTGGCTACGAAACTGGGTATTCTCTCTCCTCTCAGCCAAAGGGCGGCAAGGCTGAGAACCAGCCTCTATGCTGACGATGCGGCTCTCTTTGTCAACCCTGTCAAGAATGAGATCAAGGCAGTCCAATTCATCCTTTAAAACTTCGGCAAATCTCAGGCCTCAATGCAAAAAAATTGAACTGTGTGGTGTACCGTGTTTGTTGTGACAATCTGGATTTGCAGAGCACCTTGTCTGACTTTGGAGGAGCTGCTGGCAGCCTTCCTTGCAAATATCTTGGCCTCCCTCTCAATGTCAGAAATCCGAGAAGATGTGAGATGCAACCAGTCATTGACAAAGTGGCTGCAAAGCTTAAGCCCTAGAAAGGGAAGCTCATGGCAAGGAGCGGCAGACTAGTCCTGATAAATGTTGTTTTAACTTCCACCTTGACATATTTTCTTACGAGCCTACCACTTGCATCCTGGGCGATTAAGAAAATTCACAAGATCAGGAGAAATTTTCTATGGGCTGGCGACGAAGAGGCGCATGGTGGGAAATGCATGGTGAACTAGAAGAGGTTCTATGCTCCAAAAAAATTGGGAGGCCTGGGAATCAAGGATATGAGGCTTTTTGGAAGAGCTCTAAAACTGTGGTGGCTTTGGTTCGATTGGGATGCATCTGTTGTTCGTCCTTGGAAGGACACCCCCATTCCTTGCGACCCCTCGGATGTGCAGCTATTCAGGGCCTGTACCAAAATCACGATTGGAGATGGAAACAAGGCCAACTTCCGGTCTGATCCGTGGTTGCAGGGAGAAGCTCCTGCGGCCTTGGCCCCTATGCTTGCAAATATGTCTCAAAAAAAGAATTTGAGGGTTAAGGAAGCCTTGTGTGAGAGCAAATGGATGACTGGTTTGCACCGCATCAACACTGAAGCTCAACTCCAGCATTTCCTGAACTTGTGGGATAAACTTCAAAGCGTCCAGCTCGTTGACACCCCAGATGTGGTGGCCTGGACGATTTCGACCAATAAAGCATATTCTGCCAGGGCTGCATATGAGGCCCAGTTCCTGGGATGTATCTATCTACCAGAGATCAACAAAGTTTGGAAGGTCACGGCGGAAAGCAAAGTAAAGTTCTTCCTTTGGCTGCTGATTCAGAGGAAAATTTGGACGGCTGATCGCCTGCAAAAGAGGGGCTGGCCTCATAACGCTGCTTGTTCCTTCTGTGACCAAGCTATGGAAACCCCGGTGCACATCATGGTACACTGTGGCGGAGCTTGAAGCCCAACTCTGGGCGGGCTGGGCGGGCCAAAATGAAAGAAATAGCCTGTGGGCTGGTGTTCTAAGGCCCAACAGTAAAAAAAATTGTGTGCAAATTTAAAAATGTTGGGCGGGCCATGGCCCATCCGGCCTTGCTGTAGCTCCGCCATTGATGGTACAATGTCCTTTTGCCACGCAAGTGTGGAATTGCTTCAGCAACACCAACCCTGAACTTGCGAGCGTTGGCGGGAACTCAAACAGCATTGCTGGCTGGTGGAAGAAATGCCACTCCAAGATGCCAACGGGACAGAGAAAAGAACATCTAACTCTGGCCTCATACGTGGTTTGGCACCTGTGGAAAGAAAGAAACCGTAGGGTTTTCGAGGGCAAGGTTTGTGACGATGTTGCACTTTCCAAATTAATCAGAGATGATATTAGCCTCTTAGCTGAGGCGAGAGAGTCTTAGAGATCTGTTTGTTTTGAAGGTAAGCAAAGCTTGCCTTTTTTGTTTTCTTTCTAATTTGTTTCATTTTCACCTACACCTCTCTGTATGTCGTGTCACAGCAGATTGTACAGTATTCCCCTTTCTATAATGAATAAGCAGAGCTCCTGCTAGTTCCGGTCATAAGAAGGAATGATTTTTTTAGATGCTGAATACTCGGAGGTTATGAGTGAGGGGGGAAAAAGACCAAAATACTCTCAAATGAAGTAATAACGGTTTTTATTATTACAGTTTTGCCCCTTGTCTCAAGGTACTCTCTGAGCTTGAGTTAGTACTCCGTGTGACTAGTGGTGGAGTACCAAATCACATTCGCCATTGGATCGGGGAAAATAAACGGCCATATTAGTTTCGGGGTACTATAAAAGAGCTCATAAAAGCATCCCCAACAACATATATTTGGATGTAAATTTAGTGTGAAAGAAAAACATAACAAATCCATGTATAACGGTTTCTTGCTCTGGGAAGAAACATCATTATACAACGCATGTGTCGGGACATCCATAGCAGGCATACAGTTGTAGTGAGTTTTTTTTAGCAACCGCCAGGAGCTCTGCCTTTTCATTAAGAAGAAGAGAATTGACCAGTTAATAAGGAAAACTGGCCGAAAACCAATACAACCGAGCCACACACTAGCCCCGAGGCTACGCACCAAACGAGCCGACGACTCAGCCACCCAAGCGACCAGAGTCGACACCCTACAACACGACCCGGAGCCGCCGCTCCGGCTTACAAAGAATGCACACACACCGGCCCCGAGCCGCGTACCAGCCAAGCCGACGACTCTGCCACCCAAGCGACCAGAGTCGACACCCTAACAAACCGACTCCGAAGCCGCCGCTCCGACTTCCACGCCAGCCCCGAGGCCGCGCACGAGCCACGTCGACGGTTCTGCCGCCCAAACGACCAAAACTGGCACCCTGCAACACGGAGACAAAAACCCAGAGCCACCGCTACGGCATCCACGCCTACCCTGGGGCTGCGCACCTGCCAAGCCGATGCCGACACTGCCAGACAACACAAGGCACCGCCGTCGAGCAGAAGACCGGACCTCCAAGGCGACGCCCCCAAGGGGGAAGCGACGAGTACGCCGTTGACGCCCACTCCGGCCAAAGCCGAAACTTGGGTTTTCACCCAGAGAACTCGAGACCCAATGACAAGGGAGGTGAAGGGGCTCCACGACGACGCCTCCAAGGAGGGGAACGACGTCCGAGGACGCCGTCGTCGCCGGCATCGACCGAAGTCAGTGCTAGGCTTTCACCTGGAGCTCACCAATCCCAAAATCATCGTGTCACGCCCAGCCATCCATCGAGCCACAACAGCCATGCGTCCCAGACCAGCTGCCACCGCCAACCACCACCACCAGAGCGCAGACGACGAGCAGAGGAGAGGATAGTAGGACCACCGCAATGCCACAAGGGGGACGTCGCCAGCGGGCGACGCCGCTGCTGCCTCCGGACACTGCCGGAGCAGGATTGCTCCCGTCCTACGCCGCACACCAACCACTCAGCATCCGCCAGCCCACTGCCGCCAGCAGTCCACCAACGCCACACCGCCATGCGCCGGTCGCCACAGCGCACCCGGAGCAGCCCAACTGCCGCCCTTGATCCGGGGCCGCCGCCCCGGCTTCCTCCTCGGAGACCACTGGGCCCGCGCCGAAACGAGCAAAGTAGCCGACACTGCACACCCGAGCAGCCCGTAGCACCACCCCGCCGCCAGCCCGCCGACCAGATCTGGACACCCGCGTCACCACGCAGCCCACAGTTAACGCCGAGCTAGCACAGGCAGCAGTTGCACGGCCTCACCGGCCACGTGCCCGGATCCACCCCCGGCAGCCCGGATCCGGCGCACCGGAGGCCACACCACCCGGACGACCGCCGCTCCACCCTCGTGGACGAAGTCGCCGACCGCCACCCGCAGAGAGCGTGTGCCGCAGCGCACGCCCACGTCCACCACCCGAGCCGCCATCCGCGACGGCGAGCTCAAAACCCGTGGCTGCCGCCCTGGCGTCCGCGTACCGATGGCCGACCGCCATCGCCCCAGACTGCAGAGCAGGCCATCAGTGCCACCCAGAGGGAGAGCTCCCCACCACCTTCGACAGCGGGGCCCGCCGCCACTGCGGCGAAGGCCGGCGGCAGCGGCGGCGGACGAAGCCGGGTGCAGAGACGAGGATGGCGGCGGACGAAGCCGGGTGCAGAGACGAGGATGGCGGCGCTAGGTTTCCCCTGGCGTCGCCTGGGGAGCAACGCAAGGGGGATCGGTCTCAGTTGTAGTGAGTGATTATGGATATATATTCGTCTAAGAATACTGATAGCCGTTCGGTCAAGATGTTGTTATCCCTCGTACTAGTTTGAATAATAATTCTCTTCTAAAATAAAAGCTTGAATAATTCTCGATTAAACGGTTGTCAGTGCCATCGATCACATGAGAAACAACCATTTCCTCGATCGCGTGAGGAATAGCAAAACTGTTTAATCCATACGGTGAGAAAGTCTTGTCTTACGAGCTCCGTGCTCTCCTTGTTTTTCTTTTTTTACGGAAATTTGGAGAGCTTGTTACAATGGTGCTGAATTAAAGTGTTGTCTTCCTCCAAATGACGAACTTAACTTCATAACAGCAAATTGGAGACGAAGCTGTAGAAGTATATTTTCAAGGGAAATAGAAAAAGAAGATTTATTTTGAGCAAAAAGAAGGAGGGGGCTGGAGGAAAAAAGAACAAAATCACTAGTTAAAAGGTACCCTTTGCAAATGTTACCCCAAACTCCTTTGTTGGTGACAAGTGGCGCAGCGCATGTGCGCCACTTGTCGCCACCAGAAAGTTTTGGTGGGTTTTTTCACCACGTGTGAGGGATGGGAGGTTGGTGTTTGTGCTTTTTTTTTCGTAGGTTCGGTTTTTCAAAATGAAATATCTCATGAATCGTTCGTCCAAATTACAAATCATTTTCACCGTTGCATTCCTCGCGTCGAGATCTTTAAAACTAGATTCCAGGTTGATAGGTTTCGACGAACTTTTTTTTCCAGGCAAAATTTGTGCTCCCAAAGTGAACTAACATGTGCTCCCAAACTGTACTAACCTGTGCTCCCGCAGGGTGAAACACAATTGTATTAACCTGTGCTCCCGCAGGGTGAAACATATTAACCTGTGCTCCCAAGTGTACTAACCTGCGCTCGTGAACTGTACTAACAAACATGTGCTCCGAAGTGTAACTAACCTGTGCCCCCAAGTGTAATAACCTGTGCTCCCAAAATTATACTAAACGATTCGTCCATCAGCATCACTGCGCGTTGGCCGTGGGGCAGCGCGAGGTGCCGTGCGATGGCGCTCATCTGCAAGTGCGGCCGTGGCGGCTAGAGGCCCACGCTGAGCATGTTGACCTCAACCACCATGTGAGGCTCTGTCTGGAGAGGCTGCCTCTCCACGCGTGGGACGACCACGCGATCACCGCGGCCATCGGCGAGGGCTGCGCGCTGGACTACGTCGAGGCGGCGTCCAAGTTGAAGACGGAGACAAAAGTGGTCGGGCTGTGGGCTTGGGTGGCTTGTCCGAGCCGGGTGCCGCGGATCAACTGGATCACGCTCCCGGGTCGCAACGGTGGCGCACCTGTGTATGGGCGACGCGGACTGGAGCACCACGTGCTCATCCACCTCGCCATCCACGAGGACCCCACCGGTGCGGCGATCGTCTCCATGCCCTACAACTAGCGCTACAACATCGTCAACGGCGAGACGGCTCATCGAGACCGGCGGGAACGCATCTCCAGGCAGTTCAGCACCACCGCCGCGACCGAGACTACGACAACGACCGCCGCCGTGATCGGGATGGAGGTGGTGATCGCCGCGGCCGCGACGCGTCAAGGCCAAGCGAGGGCTGGAGCGACAGGATCCACCGCAGCCTCTCTCGCGCGCCCAGGGATGCTTCGCGTGGTGGCGAACGCGGGCAAAGCCGCGGCCGTGATGATCGGCGCCGCAACGTGGAAGATGGCGGCTCCCGTCAGGTGCTGCGCGGCTCGGGCTCCTGTGGAGTGGCGCCCTCTCTCGCTGCCGAGCATGCCAAGGTGCCCTCGCCACCACCCCAGGCCCGTGGCCGCAGCCCCGTGCGGCAGAGAGCGCCTCGGACAGCCCAGGGGCGCTCGATGGAGAACTTGACGCCACCCTCATCCCCGCCCTTGTCTCCCACCTCGGTGTTGCACGATGTGCCACGCTCCAAGCGCGCCTCGCCATCTCCGGTGATCAGCACCACGGCATGCGAGGACCTCATCGACCTTTGCTCACCGGTGGTCATGCTTAGGCCGCTTGTTTCGCTCTCTCCAACAAGGCCACCAGGGTTCGAAGCCTCTCCCACCCCACCTCTGATCTCCACGGAGGCCCCGAGGCGCACACCCTCCCCAGCTCGCGCGCGTCAGCTCGGGCTCGGCCTTGACGGGCTGGACGACCTATTCGCCCCGGCGGCTACTGCACTGCTGGAGACGCCTGCATCGCCACCCAACGTGCCCCCCACTGCTCGCCGAAAGACCCTCGCGGGTGTCACCATCGACAGCTCAGCCGTCCTTGCCATCAGGCGTGTCACTGCTCGTGCTGGTGCTCGCAAGCAAAAGGCGCCGATGGAAATGCAGGCCCAGGCTAGCATTTGCCGCAGTCTGGGAATCGTCCAGGATGGAGAAGACATCACCGAGAAAGCAATTACAAATTTCGCTGCCCAGTTCAAGAACCAGCTTCCTGACGATGTCATTGGCGCCATGCGCACCTTCTTCCGGCTTGATGATGTGCAGGTCAACGTTGCTGAAGATGGACTGCTAGACCATGGTGGTGCTGGTGCTCTCGACCACGAGGGCGCCATGGAGCAACCGGCAACAGCCTGAGCGCTGCTGTGCCTTGTTGATGCGGATCAGTGCCATGTTAGTGCAACCCCCAAGGGTGTCCAGTAGCACTGTTTGCTGTTCTCTAGTTAGTGTTAGTACTTCCAGGGTGACCAGCAAGTGTGTTTGCTGCTGGCTGTTTAGATTAAATGCATCATGGGTGGCCTGCAAGTGTGTTTGCTGCTGCTACCCCAGTCCTGCCGCTAGCCTGCTTCCTGTTGAAACCTACTTTGCTGGCTCCATGCCGTGTACCAGGGTTATTTTGGTTTATCAATGTTAGCACAACCAATCAATGTCCTTAGTTGGAATGTAAGGGGCTTAAACAGTTCGGCTCGTCGTGATACTGTCAGAGAAACCATTGCTGCTTCTTCATGCCAACTGGTATGCTTGCAAGAAACAAAACTTGATGTTGTTGACAAATTCACCGCCCTGCATCTTGGAGGTAGCAGATTGTGCAGCTTTGCACAGAGGCCAGCCACTGGCACTCGAGGGGGAATTCTCCTGCTATGGGATGACCAGATGGTCGACATCTCTAATATTTCCACCTCCAATTTTTGCCTTTCGGCCATGGTCAACATTAAGGGCTCAGACTTATGCTACAAGATAACCATTGTCTATGGTCCCACCTCTGCTGCTCTCAAAGATGCATTTTTCGCGGAGCTCACCGATCACAAGCCGCCGCAGGGGGTGTCTTGGCTCGCACTCGGAGACTTCAACCAGATTTATCGTGCCCGCGATAAAAACAAGAGAAACGTCAATACCAGCCGCATCACTCGTTTCCGCAACGCTCTCCAGGCATGTGAGCTCAAAGAGATTCACCTTCAGAATCGGCGTTTTACTTGGAGCAACGAGAGGCAAAATCCAACACTTTGCAAGCTCGACTCTTGCTACTGCAACGCGGAGTGGGATGTTCAATTTAGCACGCACATCCTGCAAGCTTTGTCTTCTTCTCTTTCCGACCACTGTCTGCTCTTGCTTGCCGATGATGCGGGGCCGAGGAGGCCGCAGACTTTTAAGTTCGAAAACTTTTGGGCCTCCCTCCCTGGCTTCTAGGAGGTTGTCACCAAAGCTTGGAATGAGACCACCCACCACACCGAGCCCTACCAAGCCCTACACCACAAGTTAAAGAAGACCGGCTTGAGGCTATCCGAGTGGAGTCGGAATTTGTTCTCAAAGGCCAAGTTGCAGCATCACACCGCCCTCTGGGTCATTCTTCACCTTGACATGGCACAAGATCAAAGGCCTCTCTCACTCGCGGAGTCAGACCTGCGGGCAAGGCTCAAGAGGAGGGTTATCAGCTTGGCGGTGCTCGAAAGAACACGTAAAAAGCAATGTGTGAGGATTGCAAACCTCGGGGAAGGTGATGCAAACACCAAGTTTTTCCACCAACGTATCAATGCGAGGTGTAGAAAGAACCATATTCATCGGATCAAGCACAATCATGGTTGGGTCACGGAGCACGACCGCAAGGAGAACATCATTTTTGACCACTTCTCCAAAGTCATGAGCAAGGGTGCTGCTAGGACAAAGGATTTCAATTGGGAGGGTCTCGGCCTGGAGGCCCATGAGTTGGCATCCCTTGGAGACCCTATCTGCGAGGAGGAGGTGTGGGAGGCTATCAATCAAATGCCATGCGACAAAGCGCCCGGGCCGGATGGGTTCACCGGCCTCTTCTTCAGGAAATGTTGGGACACCATTAAGGGCGACCTTATGCGTGTCATCTCCCTGTTTGGCAACCTCCGCACCGCCAATCTGCATTGGCTCAACTCGGCGAATGTTGTGCTGCTGCCAAAGAAAGAGGGGGCTGAGGAAATTTCAGACTACCGCCCAATCAGCCTCATCCATGTGGTGGCCAAAATTATTGCGAAGATTCTGGCCACCCGGCTAGCTGACCATATGCACACCCTGGTCTCCCACGCCCAAAGTGCGTTCATCAAGACACGGAGAATCCACGATAACTTTATGTATGTCAGGAACCTGGCACGGCGGCTCCACAAGCGCAAGACGCCCTCCCTCCTATTTAAGCTGGACATCCGCAAAGCCTTTGATTCCGTGAGATGGGACTACCTCCTTGATCTTCTGCAGAGAAGAGGTTTCCCGAGCATTTTTCGCGACTGGATTGCCGCGCTGCTTTGCAACTCGACTTCTCGGATCCTCTTGAACGGGGTTGCAGGCAGCCCCATTAAGCATGGCCAAGGGCTGCGCCAGGGTGACCCGCTGTCCCCCCTGCTCTTCGTCATTGCCATTGGCCCGCTCCAAAGAATTCTTGAGGTGGCCACTAGAGAGGGATTATTCCACAAGATCCGTGGCCGCGGCGCGGTTCTCCGCACCTCTCTTTATGCGGATGATGCGGTCGTTTTCATGGCACCTATTAAGAGCGACATCGACAACCTGGCCAAGATCTTGCACCTCTTTGGGAAGGTCACGGGCCTTGCCACAAACTTCCTCAAAAGCTCGGTTGTCCCCATTCGGTGTGGCAACATCAACCTCTCGCACATCCTGCACAGCCTGCCGGCTGCCCGGGCATCCTTCCCCATAAAGTACTTGGGCCTACTGCTCTTGGTGTGGCAGCTTAAAAAGGTTGATTTCCAATTCCTCGAGGACAAAACGGCCTCCAAGTTGGTCACTTGGGACAGGCAAAACATCACCTCCATTGGGCGGGCCAATCTTGTCAAGTCGGTGCTTGCTTCCCAAGCAACGTTCTTCATCACGCCCCTGATTGTCCCCCCTGGCACCCTCCAGAGCATCAACAAGCTTGAGCGGGCCTTCCTTTGGGCGGGTGCGGACACGACTTCTGGAGCTAAATGCAAAGTTAACTGGGACACCGTCTGTCGGCCGCTTGAATATGGGGGCCTTGGCGTGCTCAACATGGACAAATTTGCCAGGGCGCTCCGGTTGCGATGGCTCTGGTTTGAGTGGAAGGAACCGGCTAAGCTTTGGATCGGTTTGGGCAACCCGTGTGATGAGGCTGATCGCGACTTCTTTTACGCCTCAACGACCATCATTATTTGCAATGGTGCCCGCACGCCTTTTTGGGATGTTCCTTGGGTGCAAGACTGAAAACCGAAATGCATCGCCCCATTAATCTTTGAGGCTTCCAAGACAAAAAACTGGAAGATTCGTTAAGCCTTGAAGGACGACGCCTGGATCTCTAAAATCAACACCTCTGCCGGCTTCTCTCTTGCACACTTCAGGGAGTTCCTTGAGCTCTGGACTACCCTGCGTGGCTTCCAGCTTCAGGATGACATTGAGGATGACATCACCTGGAAGCACACGAATAGCGGCCTCTACACGGCGGTGTCTGCCTACAAGGCCCAATTCCTGGGCTTGACCCGGTCTCCTATGTTATGCACGGTGTGGAAGGCTTGGGCGCCGCCTAAAGTCAATTTTTTTGCTTGGTTGGCTATGCAAAATAGGGTGTGGACCGCGGATAGGCTGACCAAGCGGGGATGGCCAAACTGTGGCCTATGCCCCCTATGCAAGCAAGTTCAGGAATCTGTTGACCACCTTCTTTTCAAATGCAGGTTCACGACCAGAGTGTGGGGCATGATCAAGGACTGGCTTCAACTGGATCACATTGATACCTCCTCTTGGCTCCTGATCCGGTCCGCCAAGGAGTGGTGGATTGGGCTCTCCGACACCTCCGTTCCCAATAGGAAGGCCATGGCCTCGCTTGCCATGTTAGCCTCATGGACCATCTGGAATGAGCAGAACGCTCGTGTCTTCCGCCACAAAAGCGCGACGCCGACGGTCCTCCTGAATAATATTAAGAAGGATGCAACCCTATGGGTGGCCGCGGGAGTAATTCTTTTGTATTCTAGGGGCGTTGTAACGCAAACAATCTCTATTCTCCTCTTTATTAATATATGAGGCAAATCTTTTGCCTCCGTTTCAAAAAAACAATTATACTAAATCGTGCTCCTAAGTGTACTAAACAGTGCTTCCAAACTATACTAAGCTGTGCTTCTCAAGTAACTAACATGTGCTCCCGCAGGATGAAGCACACATGTGCTCCACGCGGGAACACACAGAAATAAAAAAAAACCAAAAAACCCCAAAAACAATGTAAAATAAAATAAAATAATCGAAAACAAAAAACCAGGAAAAATCTGGAAACCGAGAAAAAAAAGCCTGAAAACAAAAAAAATAGGAAAAAAAAACCGTCGCGTGGGGAAACATCAAGCGCGCGACACGTGGCGGCGCTGAAACGCTCCCCGCGCTCCCCCGAGTGACCCTTGGAAGTCCATCCTCTGGGTACTCTCTAACTAGTTGCAAATGGAAGTGAAGAAAGTTTGGCGATGCATGCAAATGGAAGAGTTACGTAGCCAACTTGTGGCATGTATGGATGCTAAAGAGGTGGTGCAAAAAATTCTGGACCTGCCCGAGGAGAAATGCGTCCTGGTGACATGCTTGCTCTGGCGTTGGTGGAGCCGACGCAACAAAATAAACGCTGGTGAAAAGACGGGGCCTGCAGAAGAAGTAGAAGGAAGTGTCAGAATAATAGTGGAGGTTGGGGTTTTGTGATCCGGGACCTGCATGGTGATATTAGAGAGGCTCTTCATGCTGCAGCAACCTGGGGTATGATGAATGTACAAGTGGAAGCAGACTGCCAGGTCCTAGTACAAGCGCTGCATGGTGATGAGTACGATCTTGCTTCAAGGAAATAAAACTATTTGCACGGCAGAACTTTAATTCCTATTGTTTTATTTTCGCCCCACGGGGTTGTAATAAGTTGGCCCATGCACTGGCTGCTTTAGGAGCCAGGAGGACAAGCTGTTAGGTAGCACTGGGCAAATGCTTTGCTTGATGATGTAAACGTTTTAAGGGTAGGCGTTGGTGCCGAACCCGTGTGAGGTATGGAATCGTAGTGTTCCATTTCAAAAAAAGAAAAGAAAAAGAAACTAGTTGCTCCATTTTTTAACTGATCGGTGGCCTGCGTTGTATCATAGGTCCATAACAGGGTCCCGCCAGAAAGCACCGAGGCCTGGCCCAGAGCAGCAAGCAATTATTATTACTATTATTTATTCGTCAAAAATAAAAAAAATACAGAAAGGGAAATCGGAAGGAAGAGTGTTTGTGTCTGTCAGTGTCAGGTGGCGCACGATGGAGAAAGACACGATGGCGTCGGCCACGGCGACGGCGATGGCGACGGTGATGATGACGGTGTGCCGGCGGTGCAAGGCGTCGTACTCTCCGTCGGGAAACACGCCGCAGTCCTGCAGGTTCCACCCTTCCTTCTTCGTCTGCCGCCGCCACGATGACCAGAGAGGTAGGTGCCTCCTCCGACTTCGATCCTCACTTCCATCATCAATCAATCAGTTTGATCCATCCATCGGCCTGATGCTTGAACACGGCGACGGCAGGTACTACGAGCTCAAGGACGGCGACCCGCCCTACGCCGCCAGGTTGTACGACTGCTGCGGCGCCGAGGACCCCGCCGCCACCGGCTTCCACCTCTCCTACAACGACCCCGAGTAACCAGCCAACTAGTACCTTGCTTGTTCCTCTGAAACAAACGCAGTGTTCTGTTACTTTGAACAATAGAGCAAACACCCTGTCAGTCATCTGAATTAAAATCCTATCCTGTAATATCAGGGTTCAGAATAAAATCTTCAGAATGAATTCTGGCTGTGAGTAATCCTACCTGAACAGACAAGGTGCGTTTGCATTCTGGCAAATTTGCTTGTCTGAAGAAGTCTGAAATCTGTAAAATGTTTCTCTAGGGAAGAAATTGCGTGTGCGTGCAGTATAGTGTGTCGACTGAAAGGATAAAATCCTTTCCTCTTTTGTTGGACACCCTTTGCACAGACTAAATTCTGGCCGTCAGAAATCCTAGTCCTATTTGAATAAACATGATGAATTGGATTCAGAGCTTAGAATGAGATGTGGCAAGTTAGTTTGTCTGAAGAAATTTGAACCATGTATAATACGTATTTCTCCAGTGAAAAGCCTGAAACCTGTACATTGTTTCTCTAGTGAAGAAACTGCGTCCGCACCCAGTATAGTGCATCAAGGGAAAGAATCGAGCCTTGCTTTGTGTGTGCACGGGTGTTCAACTTATAACTTTGGGCACCGGTTAATTCAGTCATTGACAAACACACGCCCGGAACAGGGGACTTGGTGCGGCCCCTGGCATTATTCATTACAAATCAACTTTACATATATCCAAACCCTAGTCTACAACACAATCCACAAATATTTATATGTGAACTGTACTAGTACAATACTTTAACAACATTGATATGGGAAAATCCGCACACTCAAATGATAGCAGATGGAGAACCAGAGCAAGCTAGCGATTGGTCTCAGCTTCTGCACTTTTTTCTCTTGTCCAGGAAACCCAGGTAACAACCACTTGCATATAGACCCGGTCATACAAGCTGTCGCAAATCAAGTACCAATAAACTCTCCATTTCCTCTTGAACAAGAAGGTGCAAAAGACTACCCAGAGACCCATCACATATCCAGAACCCACAGCGATGAAAAACGAGACTATGTCGCTTAAATCATCATGGTGTCCCGTAGTACTTGGAATTGGCTCGGGTTGCCAACATTTATGCAAGAGAGGTGGACCACAGAGGCCTGTGTTGCCAATATAAATATATTCTGGGTCCTCAAGTGTTTGCAGTTGATTTCCAAATGGTACCTTTCCTGTCAGGTTATTATAAGACAAGTTTAAGCGACTTAATGACGTAAGAGCCGATAAGCTTTCTCGGATTTCACCAGACAACTTATTGTGTGATAGGTCGAGTGACTCCACTTGCTCCAAGGCACCAATATTCTCAGGAATTTTTCCACGAAAGGTGTTCCATGATAAGTTCAGGTTCTTCAATTTGACAAGAGCACTAATTTCTGTGGGAATATCTCCATTTAGATTATTATTGGATAAATCAAGATTCACCATATATATGATATCTTCTGTATATAATCTCTCTTGACCCTTTATGACTACCACGAAATTGTCGGTATTGGTGGAATCATCAATACCAAGTGACCATCCATAACCAAGAGCACTGTGAGTTGTATAATCATCATAATCATCTCTCATCACCATAATTCCATTGAAGTAAACAATAAATTTTGGTATGCTCCCTGTTATGTTATTGTAGGCAAGGTCCAAATACCGAAGATTAACTAGATTCGTAAGCTCCTCTGGAATGTGACCATAGAACATATTTGATCGCAGTCTTAAGAAAGCCAATTCTGGCAATTTCTCCTGAATTCATGTTGGGAAAGTCCCAAAGAAATGGTTGTGTGAAAGATCAAGAAAGACAAGTTCTTGGCAGTATTGGAGAAATGAAGGAAATTCACCAGAGAGGTTGTTATTCCTCAAGTTTAGATTAAGAATACTCAAACTTGTCATGTTTGTTATGGATGAATCAACAAAGCAGTCAGGAATTGCCCCAGTTGGCTTATTTTTGGAGATATCCAACATACATAGTGATCTCAGTTTGCACAAAGAAGAGGGAATGGTGCGAGAGATAGAATTGTCAGATAGAATATGCGTTGTAAGGCGTGGTGCTCCAAAGTCTAATGGTAGTGGCGCAACTAATTTATTTCTACTAAGATACAAATCCAGCAGACTAATGGGAAGCTTAGGTATAGGGCCTTTGAACTGGTTGAACTGAGATCAATTGCAATTGCGCTCATAAATTTCATTGTGAGTGGTAAATAACCACACATATTGTTCTGGCGCATATTCAGAATACCCGCTGTGGAAGCCATTATCCAAAACCAATCTGGCACCTTGTCGGATATACTTGTGTTTGAGATGGCAAGTTGGTCTAGACGTGTTAGCCATTTAAGCCACTCTGGAAATTTAGGTCCGAGAATGCATGACCGAAGTCCAATAGCTGTCAGATTGGAAGGAGGAACCCACCTCGAATTCACCGCAAGGGCTATGGAATTTTTTAGTAAACGACAACATCTCCAAGCTTTCTAGGCCCGATAAATGGCCTTCATGTATGAAGCCATCTAGGCTATTGTAGCCCAGATTCAGTTCAGTTAGCTTTGTGATCTTTCCTATCCATAGTGGCACAATACCAGTGATGTTGTTATGACTAAGATCGAGGCTGACAAAATTGCTTGAGGGTTCTAGTTGGGACGGTAGGGTCCCTGTCAAATTGCAGAAACGCAAATTCAAGTATCTCAACTTATCCCTTGAACAACTAGGCAAGCGTAGGATGAATTCTGTTATGGTTCCATTGATGTTGTTTTCATATAAAAAGAACTCTTCTAAGCTACATAGGTTTTTCAGGTTTGATGGTATCATGCCCACAAGCCTATTCATTGATAAATCAAGCCTTACTATGGAGGTGAAATTACCTATCTCGTCTGGAAATGGGCCATAGAAACCATTCCGTGCGATATCTAGATACTTAAGTCTAGTCCAACCCTGAAACAAGTTGGGTGTGATACGTGTATGGATGCCATTGCCGTGAAGGTGAAATGTTTCAAGTGAAGTCAGATTTGAAAGATGAAGTGGACCAGAGCTAGTTCTAAGAAAAAAAAATCGAAAAGGAGTACCCCGGCCTCTGCATCAAGCGATGCACACAGCTATTTTTATTATATTATTCAATAGGACCCGACAAAATAAATACATGATCAACCCAAAGCCACCTACAATCTTGATGATGTGCCCTTACCTCGCATCAACATACACCATCTAATCCGGTGGCCTCACCAAGCCGCCAGCCGGCAAGCCGAGAGCACCAACCGGTCTAGCGGACCCTCTGCGCGCACCGCATGGGCACGCTCTAGAATCAGCTGCCACCATCTTCCGCCATTCCACCTTCAGGAGCGATCAACGCATTCACCTTGCCAGCCCATTCTGCCGTCGATGCCACCACGGCGCCAGACATCACCACCGCCCTGCGCTCGTCCATCAAGACGCATCCGCCGCCGAGACTCCGCTGCACCATGCCGCCAAGACCCGCCGTCATCGATGCGGTAGATACATTGCCGCACCACCTCCTGATCCAAATCGCCGCCAACGCCAACCCAACGGTGTCCAACAACCACATAGCTCCCAAGGCGGCGCCTTCAAGAAGGAAACGACGCCGAAGGCGCCGTCGCTGCCCACCGCAGTTAGGGCTTTCACCCGGGAGACAAATGGCGTGGTGGAAGTAGAAGTAGATCTGATGAACATCTCCATGGAGAAGAAACGGCGCCCTCGGGCATCGCCACCGTCGCGCGGCCCAAAGGCCGGCTAGGGACAATAGCTAAGAGACGTAGAACTTTCAGAGACGGAAGCATGTTCACCACTGGAAGCTAGTGGACTATTGCACTGAGGTTCATGCTTGTCAGGTCCAGGTGCACAAGGGAAGTTAACTGCGACAACCAGGTGATATCCGTGGAGTAACCTGTGATAGCATGAGCCGGGTTGAGATCCAAGTATTGTAAGTTGGAGAGTTTACCCAGCTGCGGTAGTATCCTTCCAATGAAGCTTAACCCGGAAAGGTCGATGAATCTCAACTTGTGGAGAGAACCTAGAAACTCCGGTATTTGCACTCCACAGAACCCATTGCAGCTGAGGTTGAGATAACGTAGATGTCGTAGACCAAGCAACGAGGAGCTAATGTTGCCTGCTAGCACATGCATCATCTCATCGTCGGGGTCACAACTTTGGCCCGGGAGATTGAGCTTGACGACATGGCTGTTTCTTCTGCTGCAATGGACACCTTTCCATTTGCAGCAATCATCACCCTTCCATGATAAAAGAAGGTTTGCAGGGTCTGAGAGGCCTGCTTTGAATCCAGCAAGCACTGACCTCTCACGGGCAATACAACTGGTAACTGTATCGTTCGGATGGGAAGAGGATGATGATGGCTCCGGAAAGCCGTCGCATTTCTCCTATAAACCTCGCTAGTCTGCCTGCCCATCTGGGCTACCTGCGTCGCGTGATGAATTTGCTACGCACGATCTGCCTCGCTGGCTGGTTTTTACAGCGCTGTCAAAAATCCAGCCATTTGTTTCTCTGTACGTTGTTCTTTCGTGCTCAGCTGGATGACGTGTGGGCCTCCTTTCTCGCGGGCCCAGCTTTCCAGTGTCCGTCCCGTGTGTGTGTCGTGTGTGTCTTCGGTGAAAAAACGTTTGACCGCGGCGGTCATGGGCAACGTGGGGTGGGTCGAGCCTGGTGAAACCCTAACAACCAATCCTCCACGCTCCTCGAGCCCCGCGTCCCTCCTTCCCCGCTCTCCACTCCCCACGCTTCCCCACGCAGCCGCCATCTCCCCCCTCCCCGCTCTCCCCATCTCGCCAGAGCCGCCGCGCCCGGAGTCCTTCCCGACCCCCGAGGAGCCCCCATCCCTGCCCCGCGCCGGAGTTCAGCGGTAGGGGAGGAGCGGATCGATGACGTCGAGGATGGGAGATCGAGGAGGGAGCGAGCCATTGCAGAGGAGAGGGGAGACGAGGGTGGGGCAGAGGTCGGGCATCAACACCGGAGACGCGGATCCGAGGCAGAGCAGGAGAGGTGACGCCGGCCGGCCACCGCCTCACCACCGGCTATTGTTTGGCGGCGGCAAGGAGAAGGGCGCCGAGGATGTGCTGCTCTGTCTCGGGGCTCAACGCCCTCTTGGACGCAGAGGTTGGCGGGCTCTCTCTCTGCACCGGGGCTCCGACGGTCGTGCTTCGTGTGGCAGCGCTGGACAACGGCAAGAAGGAAGAGCATGGGCCGCCCACGATGCCAGGCCGCTGGCCCTCCTCCCTCAAGCTCAAGGCGGCGAGGAGATGGTTGGGATGGTGCTGCTGCTCCGCAGGTACCAGCTTCTGCACCGTCTCTTGCTCCCTCAATTTCCTTGCCTCCTCTTGAATTCAATGGACGCAGAACATGTGTTGACAAACTGCATGAGGTTGGGCTGTGTGATTGCACCCTGTTTGTGTGCCGGCAGGAAGGGTGTGATTGCACCCTGTTTGTGTGCCGGCAGGAAGGGAGAAGCAAGAGATTTTTTTTTTTTTGCTTCAATTAGTAAAGGAATAATGAAGTGATATTTATTCGGTTATCATCCGTTCACTATTTTGAATTGTGCTCATGCTTATTACAGCATGGTGATTAGGGTGAATTGTTTGCTCTTGGCTCTCAAATACTTCTATTGATGGCTCATTTTCAAAATACAGGTTCGATGATTCACTGCATGTTATTCCCGAAGAAGTGCCGTGCTCTCCTTTGTTGTGAGCTCGTCGCCTGTTGCGCTCGCGTCGCTGCCGTTCTTGCGCCGGTGCTGCTGCCGTGGAGGGCTTGGTTTGATGTACGTTGCTCTTCTTCTTTTTTTTCATTTATTTGTTCTGTGGTCTGTTGTCCACTTTCTTGCCTCTGGTGCAGCCTCTGTTCTTTGATTTGTCCATGATCCGGAGGTTAAAGAAATTCTTGATTTTTTTGTGTGAAGCTTGTCTATGGTGGGATGGAGGAGGGCAGTAGGCATCATCGCCGGATCGCCAACGATGTCACCAAGGTGAGCGCCCATCTCCTCGGCTCCTCAGTGTCCTGTGTTTGGAGATGGCGGGCCAGCCAAGCGGAATTTGTCCAGTGTACCTCAACAACGTGACTGGCGGGTCCGTTGGTCGCATTGCTGCCAACCTCGAGTTCATGGAGTCCTACTCAAGCGTCTAGGACAGGTCAGCTGGCCGCGCTGCTGAAACCCTTCCTCTTTGTGGATCCCCATGGTTTGTTCTCCTGTATTTGGATTTGAACTGAAGATTTGTTATCTATTTTGTTGTTTCCATGGTTGTGCAGGATAGGATACAACATGATCACTGATGCGGAGGAGAAATGGGTTCATCATCCCTGGCAAGTTGAGTAAAATTGACCCTTTCTTTTGGTGCTTCTGCAATTGGAATGGTTTGCCATTACAAACAATAGTTTGCACTTCGTACAATATGATTATTCCATGTAATTTTGGTATGTGTTAGCTGTGACTTGACTGGATTCAGTCCGGTAGAGAACACAGCTAATTTGCACTTCCTGGAATATAATTATTATTTGTGATTTTGGTATGTATTAGCTGTGATTTGGCTGATTTCAAGTCAGGAACATGAGTAGGCTGATGTATTATGCACGACCATGGGAAGACGGCGTTTCTATGATAGAATTAGTGTGGTGGTACAAAATTATAATTCAAAAATGATTTATTGAAACTTTATAGGCAGTAAGAAGGTCAAGCCTGAGACGTCACATGGCAGGGGATTTAGTATTTAGTCTCTTCTAATCGAGTGAAGTAGCTAAAACATATCCGAAGGAAATGAAGGAATACCTCATTTGGCGCTAGGTTAGTTGTTATTCCCAACGTGGTTACGATGGTGTTCTGGTTCCGGAATGTGCGTTTGTGTGTGCGCTTGATGGATGAACATGGTTGGTAGGTCACTGCTGCATTTTGTTTATAGATGCCTCCTCTTCTAGGCCGTCGTGGGCAGCCGCGCGTCGCCGCGCTTGCCTTGCTCTGTTCCGCTGTGGCAATATTTCCAACTTATTACATGAATGGCTTTTCCACAATATTGTGGCACATTCTCTGCCTTCATTCCTGTATGTTGCTGACAAGGATCGGAAATCTTTGTTCCCCTTGAGGACTGAAAATTGTCGAACACTAGATTATATGGTGTTGAATTATTTGAATACTACCAATTTATTTGTTAATGGGCAGTAGAAAAGGAAGGAAACTTATTTTTTAACACTGATGAGCAATGAGTGCACTCTACAAGGTTAGCCCTACTGTCATTGGTACTGAACTACTGACAATTATCTTTAGCTATTTCTCTTTTATCTATAGCGCCCCGAAGGCGACAAAATTTTATCTTGCATGGTTGTAGATTTTCTGCTAGCTCCTCATTATGGCTAGGCAGGCTAAGTAAAAGGTTACACAACTTTTTTTATTATAGCTGAAGCATGATTTACCTCTAGCTTGAAATATAGTTCCACATTTGATTTTCTTTGTTAGTGATTGGCTTAATTGTTTGGTTAAATTATTACAGGGAGCATATGGCATCCATAAATTATATTCATGTATGAAGTAGACTATTGGATCTGCTAGGATGGAGTCTGGAACTGGTAACGGTGATGGTGAAGTGCAGCGCACTATGCTTGAGCTTCTAAAGCAACATGATGGTTTTGGAACATCAAATATGCCACTGAGTTTTCTATGTGTTGATCATACATATGAAGGAGCATTATCTTGATGCATTATATGTTTCTTGCATATTCTGATGGCAACAAACATGATAGACTGCCAACACACTGCCAAATCCAACTTATGAGAAGTTGGATCGTGTTCTTACCGGTGTGGATTGGGAGCACAAGTTTCCTCTAGTGACGGTTCAGGCGTTGTCGCGAGCGATCTCTGATCATACCCCACTTCTTGTTGACTCTGGGGAGGCGACTCATGTGGGGAATAAAAATATCTTCTCTTTTGAATTAGCATGGTTTGAGAGAGAAGGTTTCTTGGATCTGGTTGTTGGGTAACGCAGCAGAAAACAAAAAAATTCCGACATACGCACCAGCCCAGGACCACTATGGAGACTGCATACAAGGTTTGATCATTATCGTTACCGACTCGTAGCGCAGCGGAAGTAGAGTCGATGACGATCGGCGGTGCAGATCCCCGCAGCTAGGATTTTACAACCTCCCAACCGCGAGGATGTATACCCTCATCTGCCCCGCGGACAGCCCTCCGGGAGGCGGTCACACAGTCCCCCGGACGGTGTCGCGGACAGCCCTTCGGGAGGACCTCCGAAACTCGGACTGTCACTCGGACAGCCCTTCGGGAGGACCTCCAAAACTCGGACGGTCACACGGACAGCCCTTCGGGAGGCACTCTCGAACTAAGACCGAAACTACGATCTCTCTACAGAGTTGCATACATACGGTGTCATCTATCCGGCAGGGCTTCGCCGTCCAGAACTAGTTCCTGCCGGAACCCAGACAGCCTTTCGGCTCTACGAAACTATTTCGCTGGGAGGGAGAGAAGAATGCCAGATCATGCATGGCTTTGTGTATGAGAGCAAGAGTGTGTCTTATGGCAGCCCACACACCTCCTATTTATAGGAAACCCAAGGGGTAGGGTGGTTTTACAAGAAGACCCAAAACCCACATGGAAAGGAGTCCTTCCCAAGGACCTAAAAGGTGAAACCAAGGAACAAGGGGGACTCCATGAAGGAGTCCACCATGTGGCCGGCCACACCCTCATGTGGGGCCCCAAAATTGGCCCCTATCCATCCATGTCATCCCCAAGATCTTTTGGAGCAAAGCCCCAAAAGGTGGCTTTCCAAAAATATCCCAAAAAGCACTTTCACTATTCACGACGACATTTTTCAGCGTCTGACAGAACTGAAAATATTCATGTGGGCTTAGAACAATTTTAGTACCCACCAAAATAATTTTCAACGCGAGCCGGAACAATTCCGGTTTAGTGATTTCATCTGCGAAAAGCATCTGAAGCGGTTTCGGCAGCTCCGGAACATTTCCGGTTTTCATCCCGGAAAATTCCAGAAAGTTTCCAGAATGATTCTGGCACCCTCCAAGAATTATCAGGCATGTGCCAAAACCAATTTGACTTTATGGTATCCTCTGAAACAACTTTTCAGTTTCACCGGAACTCATCCGGTGACCTCTCTGCGGAACTTTTCCGCTGTCCGAAACTTTTCCGGCGTCCGAAACTTTTTCGTTGATTTTCTCTCAGACTCCCTGTCTAGTATTCAGCAGATAGATGACCCTTAAGCGTGTGACCCTATAGGTTCGGTGAAGCATAGACATGACCCGGAACCCCTTCCGATCAATGATCAACATCGGAGCCGTGGACACCCATATCGATCCCTATACCCACACGAATAAATATTCGAGTGAACCTCCAGTTGCCGTGTGCTATTCCTGTTGCTTCGCGATATGTTACAAATACCCGAGGTGAGACATGTAGGCATCCCCATGGATCAACAACTTGTCCACTATGCCAGTTACCTCGTTACCGGTATTGTTCTCTTTTCTCGTTCCCGTGTTCCGGCATCCCCGTGATCAAATCACAAAGTGTCTGGCCAGACGATGATGGATACCGTAACACCGAGAGGGCCCAGAGATATCTCTCCATCGTCGGAGGAGCAAATCCCAATCTTGAGCTATCAAGTTACTTGACATACTTTTCCATGAACCCGTAAGCCGCCGTAATAGCCACCCATTTACGGATGACGTTTAACAAACCCCAAAGTTCATGAAGCAAGCATGAAGAAACTCGATACTCTCATGGTCTAAGGAATCATGCAAACATTAACCATCTCTGTGTTATTTAACCATTAACTAATGACGAATGTATCTCATAGCATAACATCAATTCGGGTCGATTCAACACAAGTGTTCTACCAACAATTGTGCCTTAAAAATTGCCGGCATAGTCATGCCCATGATCAGGAAAACAGGATCATCATGCAATACTTGAGCCAGTCATAGAGGCTTGACTAGGAATACTTTTTACCGTTTATTATCCCACACGTGCACATGAGTTTCCCTCCAAGCCTCGTTTTATTTGCAGACTCGAGAATCATTGCAGTTATAGCATGGAACATAAACATAATTATGAACAGGGAGATAATCAATAATATTTATTATTGCCTCTAGGGCATATCCCCTACAGACTCCCACTTGCACTAGAGTCAATAATCTAGTCAATGCTAATGCACTTTACACCTATGGCATACTGGTGTAAAATATGCTTCGCATGTGGTATAGCCTGATGTCCAACGGATCTGACGACTTCAGCTCCGTGTGTAACTTTGCATATCCCCGCGTTTTCACGCTTTCACAAAATTCATATTTTGTGTGGACTTGGCTTTGCATATGTGTGAATCATTGGTCGAAACCTGATTCCTCAGACTGAGCTATGGAGCAACTATCTGCAATAGTGTCCCATAGACCAAAGCCATCTTGGAACCATACTAAGTTCATGAATGAACTATATGATTCAACAACTTCTTTGTCACTTCTTAAGCGTCAACATACTTAGCCTTTGTTATAGAATTCGCCACAGTATCTTGTTTGGAACAATTTCCAACTACCGTGCCACCATATTGTGTTTTACACAAAACTCTTAACTTAAATCGAAAATTGCATGGAGCATTGATGAAGACTGTATCGATGTAATTACTTACAACGAGTACTTCATAATCTCTGCTTGCGAGAAAACATGTCATCACTACTACTCTAGTACTCAATGACATCTTTCACTGTTGTCCTATGATCAGTACTTTGATCACTTTGGTATCTATACTCGCAACAACTTTGGAGTATTGGACATATCTGGTTGTTTTTACATACCATGGAATACATGATTAATCCAAACACAAGAGTGTGTGGAATCACCATCATGTATTTTACTCATCAGTGTTTTGGGACACTGAGTCTTGCAGAAACTCTTTCCATGTGACTTCGGCAAGAATTACTCCTTGGCGTTTTAAATGCTAAAAGGTTTTAGCATCTTGTCAATATGTATTCATTGCTTAGCCCTATTAGGTAAATCTATCTCCATAGATCATCATGCCTAATATTGAGGCTATTTAGCCCAAGCACTTCATCAAAAAACTATTTTCAAATGAAGTCCTTAATTCGTGTCAAGAAATTTATTTCCAATTAACAATGTGTCAAGTACACAAGGTTTTTAGAAATATTATCATGCTCCCACTTACTTTCTTGAATCACAAGCATCTTCGATACCCATTTGATGAAGTCAAACCCCTTTGACCATTCCATCAAAAACGAAGATTCCAACTCCACTTTGCTCTCTTCTGTTCATCGCTGGAACTCTGAAGTTTGCATACTTACTAGCATCCTCTGGATCGACAAATTACTTTGGACGGTGTCACATACAAGTCCTAGGTTTCATTTCCATCAGATGGAAATCCTTTTGTCATCCATGTTTCATATCTCATGATTGAAATATGTATTAATTGCTAGTTCAACCCGAACCGACTTTAAGCATCGCTACGGTGAGACAATCTCATCGCAGTCAACTCCTTGAACTTGTTATTGCAACAAGTCGAGCTTTATGGATAAAACATTTTATCCGTATCAGTTTTTAGTTCCATAAATATTCGTTAGACTCTAAGTCTTCCGAAAGGTGTATCAAGATTTTAATCTTGAATCACTTATATGGAAACTATCTCGGATTGTATTGGCATTTAGCCAATTCCAGAGTCAGGGCCCATCAACGCTTCCTTGTGTATCGTAGGTATACTGTTGTCCAACAACAATATCTCGTTAGCGCACCTGAGAGGTTTGCACGAGCCTTGCCTACGGGGTTCAGCTGCAAGTTCAACTGAAGTCCATACATTTTATTGTAGAGACTTCCGTATCAGTCGCAGTAGGAAACTCCGGAATCACTTCCAAGGTTCCTTTCCTTTGATCTGATGACGAAGATACCGGTTATCTTGTCGAGTTGCACTGTCCTCCCACTCACCTTTTGTAAGAACTATTCTCTTTAAAAGCATACCGTTTTGTGGCAAACCTATTTGCCTCGGTATAGTGAGGGAGGAATACCCAATTACTTGGGATAACCTACAAAGTAGCACTTGTCTGATTTGGAATAGGTTTGTAACCTTTAACACAAGCCCCATATTCCAAATGTTAAGAAAAGATTTTAATATGGTTGGGCGTACCATACCATGGTGTCATTTCAACAGACCTGATGGATCTCTTTTCAGTGTAAAAGCCTCAGTCTCTAAAGCATTACTCTTTAAAAGATATAATGGCAAATCTATTTATGTCATCTTTGATCTTACCATGTCATAAATGGTTTGATTACATCTTCACAGACTTTCCACTTGCAGTGGTGTTCCGGGAGGTGCAAGTTATGAAACCCCTTTCACAACTCATCAGACATTCGCTAAACTTGTAACTCAAATATTCCTTTCTGCAATCGAATTGTAGAAACATAATTTTCTTGTTACAATAACTTCTACTTCATTTTTGAAAACCTTATGAATGAATTCAAAAGATCCAGACTTATGTCTCAACAAGTAAATATCCATATATCTACTTGAGTCATTTCTGAAGATAGATAAATCCACTACTTGCAACAACATTTATTGGACTACACACATCATAATGTATGATCACCAATATGTTCTTTGCTCGTTCCTTATGGCCTGTGAACGGTATTTCAGTCACTTCACTTTTCAGAGGTAAGTTGCAAGTGTCAGATGATTCAAAATCAAACGACTTCAAAATCCATCATAATGGAATTTTCCATGCGGGTTTCTCCAATGTGACCAAATGCAGTGCCACACTTGTGTGGTATTCTTTTAGTCTTGCGACATTTAGCGTCAGTGTTATGGATGTATCATATTACCATCAATATTCATAGCATACATCACATCCTGTGTGGAAGCATGGCCCTTCATGTTATTCATAACACCGAACATCAAAAGTTCTCTTATGAATAACCTTCTTGCAAAATACCTTATGCAAAGGGCTAGAGTGTATGAAACTCTAATTGAATTATGAAAGTAAATACAGAGGTAATGTATTATTATCAATATTCATAACATACATCTCATTCATAATGAAAGTATGGCCCTTATGTTATTCATAACATCGAACGTCAAAAGTTCTCTTATGAATAACCTTCTTGCAAGATACTTTATGCAATGGGCTAGAGTGTAAAACTCTAAAATGAATTATGAAAGTAAATACATAGGGAATACACTAATGGAAGGTATAGTAACATTTACTATGTTCCCTGTGTGTATCTAAACCTCATTCCTGGCTAGTCTTTTAGGCCGTAGTAGTTCTTACATCGAGTTGCAACAGAGTGCAATCGAGCGGGTATCTTTGTGATTAACTCACAATACTCAAGAATTAGTGATTAACATGTTTAACCATAATTCCCAAGAACTATATCTTTGACCAGCCTTCTATACAACAAAAACTTGTATGACATTCATACATGAGCTGGATATCCCAGTCTTCTTTCCTTTTGCCTTTATACTTCTAACAGTTTAACTTTTAGTATTTCTCCTACTCTTAGAAGAAGCACCCAACTTAAGAGTGGCGTTAGCCTCGGACTTCCTAGGCGTGAAAGTTTCACTGACACCCTTCGGACACTTCCTTTCTCTTTAAGTTGTTGTTTTATTCACCTTTCATCATATGACAGGCGTTCTCCTGGATCCCTCTCTTATCAGTCTAATGCATAGTAAACTCCTTTACTAATAGTTTACAAACAAACATTGCTTTGGATATCTCATATCTTTTAGCCTTTGTCTGTCTCTGAAAATGATTTTCAGATTCCATGAATATCACATAACTATCCAAACTTTCGAAGTTCGGGTCTCATGGAAGCAAACATATTGCACTTGACTGAAAACGGAATTCTAGCTTTTTGGATCGAAGGACGAGTGTCACATGATCCATAGCATTTAGCGGGAGAATACCGAAAGCATGCCATAGGACAAAATCCTTCTCGGCACTCTAGAGGACAAGCCACACATTACGTTACCAACCGTAAAGTTTTAACCAGATATTTAACAGCTATTCAATTTTAATAGGGAAGGTGGAAACGCGAGCCATTATTCTACAACTTTTATGCAAATCACACTTTAGACAGTGTTCAGAATTAATTGCACCGAAAATTAAACAAGTTAATTCTACAGTGCGCTCCCACTCAAATCAATATCTCTCAAAATTGATTATGAGTGATACAAGACCCGATTTTTGATTGTTCGCCACGATGGTAGCATCACAGATGACGAAAAATCTCAACCGGTAGGCCAACTTGCCAATCACATCTCTATGTGACTCTTGTTCATCTTTCGATGCGTGTGTTCCGAGCTCATGACTTTCATGCCTGAATGTCAAGACAACCAAGTGATCTCGCTGCGAGGTCTCAACTCACCGGCCTCACACTTCTCTAATCATTCGTGCCCATGTTAGCATGTGACACCCCGAAAAGTTAGGTGCCGTGACGGTGCTACACTTGGGAGAACACTAACTACTTGATATTTTTGTGAGAGATCACCCTAATAAAAGGCGACTACCGCGCAATCAAGAAGGGTGCATCATAAGGGATAAACATCTCAGGCAATTCATAATAGCATGATATGGTATAGCCCTTTGTGACGAAGAAGTCTTTCATTTCTTCGTCTTCGGCATTCGCGTCGGTGTTCACCTTCGCGAAGATTGCCACCACCTTGTCGATGCACCAGATAATATTGCTATCTCTATAGCTAATAAAATAAGTGCATTACATAAGGTTGACACGCAGGTCATTAAAGTGCAATCATATGGCTCCAGCCATCATGCCGAATCATGACACGCGGGTCATGTTAATCAATTTACATCATATAGTCATCTCATACATAATCAAATTATTATGAACACTGCTATACCACATCACATGCACATGCAAAACCATCCTGCAAAATCAAGTTAGACGCCTCTAATCGGTCCATGCAAAAACTTGTTTTTCGTGGCATCTAAGGTTTCGAAACAAACCGAAGCTACCAACGTCCATCATCAAGCATGATAATCCAAGTTGCTAGATTAACCTTCCAGGGTGTATGAAACACGAGATAATAAAATCTCGAGCCCCATACTAAACTTCGTCATACGCGTGACCCCCGTGCAGATCATATCTGCATTGCCCTTTCGTCTGCGAAACATCCATCTTTCTCAACTATGGTGGAACCCAAAGAACTGTTAGCACTTCGTTGATCTGTCAATCAGCATACTCAGGAGCAGCATGAAAGGATCGCGGATTGCCAGAACTTTGTGAGATTCCACCATGCCGTCAAGATCAGGACTACGCAAATTCAAGGGAAGCAACAGGAACATCGGGTAACAGATTTCATCTGCTACCCGCACAAATAATTTTCAGCAATAGATCTCATCTACTACCTAATTATATTGTGCAACACCCATACATCTCTATGTATTCTAGATCGCAACCTGCATCTACGCATAGCACGGCTCTTGATGCCACTGTTGGGTAAAGCAGCAGAAAACAAAAAAATTCCGACCTACGCACCAGCCCAGGACCACTATGGAGACTGCATACAAGGTTTGATCATTATCGTTACCGACTCGTAGCGCAGCGGAAGTAGAGTCGATGACGATCGGCGGTGCAGATCCCCACAGCTAGGATTTTACAACCTCCCAACCGCGAGGATGTATACCCTCATCTGCCCCGCGGACAGCCCTCCGGGAGGCGGTCACACAGTCCCCCGGACGGTGTCGCGGACAGCCCTTCGGGAGGACCTCCGAAACTCGGACTGTCACTCGGACAGCCCTTCGGGAGGACCTCCAAAACTCGGACGGTCACACGGACAGCCCTTCGGGAGGCACTCTCGAACTAAGACCGAAACTACGATCTCTCTACAGAGTTGCACACATACGGTGTCATCTATCCGGCAGGGCTTCGCCGTCCAGAACTAGTTCCTGCCGGAACCCAGACAACCTTTCGGCTCTACGAAACTATTTCGCTGGGAGGGAGAGAAGAATGCCAGATCATGCATGGCTTTGTGTATGAGAGCAAGACTGTGTCTTATGGCAGCCCACACACCTCCTATTTATAGGAAACCCAAGGGGTAGGGTGGTTTTACAAGAAGACCCAAAACCCACATGGAAAGGAGTCCTTCCCAAGGACCTAAAAGGTGAAACCAAGGAACAAGGGGGACTCCATGAAGGAGTCCACCATGTGGCCGGCCACACCCTCATGTGGGGCCCCAAAATTGGCCCCTATCCATCCATGTCATCCCCAAGATCTTTTGGAGCAAAGCCCCAAAAGGTGGCTTTCCAAAAATATCCCAAAAAGCACTTTCACTATTCACGAGGACATTTTTCAGCGTCTGATCGAACTGAAAATATTCATGTGGGCTTAGAACAATTCTAGTACCCACCAAAATAATTTTCAACGCGAGACGGAACAATTCCGGTTTAGTGATTTCATCTGCGAAAAGCATCTGAAGCGGTTTCGGCAGCTCCGGAACATTTCCGGTTTTCATCCCGGAAAATTCCAGAAAGTTTCCAGAATGATCTGGCACCCTCCAAGAATTATCAGGCATGTGCCAAAACCAATTTGACTTTATGGTATCCTCTGAAACAACTTTTCAATTTCATCGGAACTCATCCGGTGACCTCTCTGCGGAACTTTTCCGCTGTCCGAAACTTCTCCGGCGTCCGAAACTTTTTCGGTGATTTTCTCTCAGACTCCCTGTCTAGTATTCAGCAGATAGATGACCCGTAAGCGTGTGACCCTATAGGTTCGGTGAAGCATAGACATGACCCGGAACCCCTTCCGATCAATGATCAACATCGGAGCCGTGGACACCCATATCGATCCCTATACCCACACGAATAAATATTCGAGTGAACCTCCAGTTGCCGTGTGCTATTCTTGTTGCTTCGCGATATGTTACAAATACCCGAGGTGAGACATGTAGGCATCCCCGTGGATCAACAACTTGTCCATTATGCCAGTTACCTCGTTACCGGTATTGTTCTCTTTTCTCCTTCCCGTGTTCCGGCATCCCCGTGATCAAATCACAAAGTGTCTGGCCAGACGATGATGGATACCGTAACACCGAGAGGGCCCAGAGATATCTCTCCATCGTCGGAGGAGCAAATCCCAATCTTGAGCTATCAAGTTACTTGACATACTTTTCCATGATCCCGTAAGCCGCCGTAATAGCCACCCATTTACGGATGACGTTTAACAAACCCCAAAGTTCATGAAGAAACTCGATACTCTCATGGTCTAAGGAATCATGCAAACATTAACCATCTTTGTGTTATTTAACCATTAACTAATGACGAATGTATCTCATAGCATAACATCAATTCGGGTCGATTCAACACAAGTGTTCTACCAACAATTGTGCCCTCAAAATTGTCGGCATAGTCATGCCCATGATCAGGAAAACAGGATCATCATGCAATACTTGAGCCAGTCATAGAGGCTTGACTAGGAATACTTTTTACCGTTTATTATCCCACACGTGCACATGAGTTTCACTCCAAGCCTCGTTTTATTTGCAGACTCGAGAATCATTGCAGTTATAGCATGGAACATAAACATAATTATGAATAGGGAGATAATCAATAACATTTATTATTGCCTCTAGGGCATATCTCCTACACTGGTAGCACGGGAGTGGGCTAAGGATTCAGGAGGGAGATCGAACGTAGAAAAATGCCAGAATAAAATTAGACACTTAAGACAGTTCCTTCGCGGTTGGGCCAAACATTTGAGCGGCGTCTATAAGGTCGAAAAGGAAAGGCTCCTTAACCTTATAGATGCCTTAGATTTAAAGGCCGAGTCCTCTATTTTAGATACCAGAGAGCTGGAGGCTAAAGTGGAGGCGGAGCTGAGACTGAAAGAATTGCTGCGAGAGGAAGAATTGAAATGGGCACTTAGAGCTAAAGTGCGAAAAGTCGTCCAAGGGGACGATAACACACAATTCTTTCATACGATTGCGAATGGCAAGCATCACAAGAAGAAAAAATTTCAGCTTGAGCAAGATGAGGGGACGATTTTGGGTCATGAGAACCTAAAATTATACATTACCAATTATTACAAGCAGTTGTTTGGGGCTCTTGAGGATAGTTTTGTGTCCTTAGATGAGTCGAGGGTTGAGGATATCCCTCAACTTGCGACGGATGAGAATGAGATCTTATCCGCCCCGTTCTCAGAGAAAGAGGTGTTTGAGGCGATTTCACAGATGAAGAATAATAAAGCGCCTGGGCCGGATGGCCTTCCGACAGAGTTTCACTAGTAGAAAACAGGGCTTTTGTCCCGGTTCCAGAGGGCCTTTAGTCCCGGTTCTGGAACCGGGACAAAACGGTCGGGACTAATGCCCGAAGCCTTTAGTCCCGGTTGGCCTACGAACCGGGACTAAAGGCCCTCCACGTGGCCGCTGGCTGGGGCGGGGGATGGAGGACCTTTAGTCCCGGTTGGTGTTACCAACCGGGACTAAAGTCTCCACCTTTAGTCCCGGTTGGTAACACCAACCGGGACTAAAGGAATTTTTTTTTTGAAAGGGGGGTTTTAGGGGTTTTGGAGGGTTTAGGGGTTTGCGTGTCGGCCATCCCGCGACTCCCCCCAGTGGATAAGCCCACCCCGCCATCCTCTCGAACCCTACCCCCCCCCCCCGCACTCTCCCCTTTCCTCTTGCTCTCTCTCTCCTTGCCTTGCATCCGAGCGGGCTCGTCGCCGCTGCCTCGACGACGACGTGGCCACCGGCCACCGTTCACCGCACCGACTAGTCCAGGAGGACAGACCTCTCTTTCTCCGTGCTTGGTCGACGGTACCTACTACATACAGAGAGAACTCGACGCTAGCTAGTAAGCAAATGAAGGAACCATTAATTAATTACACAACATCCTGATCGTCATGAACATATATAGAGAGAAGTGACCTCTCTTTCTCCGTGCTTGTTCGAACAACAAGTTTTCGTATATCTATCCAAAGCTACTACATATATACAATATAACATCTCTTACGATCCCTGACATATATCATCTACCGATAATCAGCTTGAATTTCCATATGGTATTCTCCCTTTTCATGTATGACGTGTTCAAGAAAGAATCCCGCCAATTCCTCTTGAATTGCTCGTATGCGATCATGTGGTAGGAGTTCATCCCGCATCACACGCATCTAATTTAAAGAAGGGGGTCAATACATATATATGAATGAAACTCAACACAATTGATGGTAATAAAATAAAATTGTGAATATTTTTTACGTACTTCAAATTGTTTGTCAGAGTTGCCCCGCTCAGAGGTATAGCGGCGCATGTACTCGCAAACGTAGTATCCACATAAATTATTCCCGCCTTCCTACCACAACCACTTTACAAGAATAGAGTTCAATCAAACTGATAATCAAGCATGATAATGGTATTGATGAAACTAGAATCAATGAGAGATGCGCGGAACTAGCTAGTACTACTTACTTTGGGGTGTGTAAATCGCAGCTCGTTCTTCAGACCCGGAACCTTTCCGGTGAACTGTTTCCAAACCCTGCCAGGCAAAGAAAATGATTACTTGATATCAGGAAATGAACGAAAGTTGCCGATATGGTCCCGGTATTGATTGAACTTACTTCTGGAGCATTGCAGTCATGTCCGCATAATCCTTGGGATCTTTACGTCTCGAGTCTAAGACGGTTACTACTCCCTCGTCAAGCTTAATGGATAGCAGAATATAGTGGAACCTACTCACGCATAACTCATCAATTACTGTACTTAACCTCGAGTAAGCAAAACCGAATATGCACAAGACAGTAACACTCACTTGAAGTTGTAAGGAAAGAGTATTTCCCTTTTGTTTTGATGTCGAATGAGTGATTTTAGCAAGTTATCCTCGGTATCTTCAACTCTGTTTTTTACCGTCCATTCATTTACGGTATTTGGGCTAATGAACCCAATGTCATAGATCCGTGCATTCTTGCATTCGACGATCTTCAATCTGCATAATATAGCGAGGATAATTATATATACATGCAATGAACGAGTTGAGCTAGAGACTTAATTACAGAAATAATACTTACAGACAGTAGCAACTGATGAGTTGTTTGTCCAGGGCGTCTTGATTGAATAACTGAAATAATTCCACAAATTCAACAGGCAGCACCTCAACTCCAATGAAGTCGTGCTCATCTTTAATTGCCAGCAATATACTGTCGGCCCCAGACTTGCTGCAGGTTTCCAAGTACCAGTCATGCAATCTTCGCATCATCGTTGGTAGTTTCTTTAGCTCATCATCACTTTTGACGAGATCCTTCCCGTGCTCGTACCTAAAGGGAGGTACTACCTCAGCAATTTCATACTGTACGTCATCGCCCATGTAATCAGCAAGAGTGGTGCCGGGCAGTAGTCCCGGATGATTAGCGATATCTCTAGACACCTTGAGCGGGGGGCACGATTGCTTCTCCTGTTCGCCGAGCTGGGGAATTGTTTTCCTACTTCGTCGTCTTGTATCACTGGTAGTACTTCCCGACCGCCGCGCGTCAGCATATGTCTTTCCAATATAGCGGTTATAGTGGGATTGCGGCGGAGACGGTGGTGGTTGCTGAAGGGCATCCAGAGTGCGCTTCGCTTTCACCGGATCTACTTTTTCCTTCTTTTCTGGATGTTTCCGTTGAAAATGGGCCCGCACTTCGGCAGCACTGATCTCCTTGCGCTCCTCGTCATTCATATCATATGGTAACTTTGGAGGATCCTTGAGGCTTGGACCAAATTTAAATTTCTTCCCACCACCTCTTGTACTGCTAGCAGCCGGAACTGCGGTGGCTCTCTTCTGCCGTTGCTGACACGCCGGAGGAGGAGGTGGAGTGCCCTCACGCGCCGGAGGAGGAGCCGGAGGAGGAGGCGGAGTGCCCTGACACGCCGGAGGAGGAGGCGGAGGAGGAGCCGGAGTGCCCTCACGCGCCGGAGGAGGCGGAGTGCTCGTCGGAAGAGGCGGAGGAGGAGCCGGAGTGCCGTCACGCGCCGGAGGAGGCGGAGGAGAAGGCGGAGTGCCCTGATCACTCGCCGGAGGCGTCCAGTTTGGAAGCTTGATGTACTCCTTCCTCCACAGACAGGTACTCATCAAAGCATAAACCAGATGATTCTCCCCTTCACCTGTAGGGTGGTCAAGCTCCAGCTCCTCAAATCCCTCCATTATTTCATCCACCATCACACAAGCATATCCTTGTGGAATCGGACGGCAGTAAAAAGTTCCGTCAGCTTGAGGAGGTGCAACAGAGCCGACAGCCGCCTTCAAAGTTAGGTTCTGCCATTTCGTCATTAGCTCGCAATGTTGAGCCTCCGTGATAGTATCCACGGGGTAGCGAGGAGCCGTGAAATCAGGCTGAACGGGCTCCGTGGAAGCCACGCTGCTTCTCCGCTGAGATGGTGGGGTAGCTTCTGGGGTAGCTTCGTGCCGCTGAGATGGTTGGCCGATAGCTCGCTGGCTGTGAAGTTCCTCTAGCTTTGCTATTCTTGCATTGAGCTTCTGCATTTCGCTTGCTTCCGCTTTCTTCTTTCTATCTCGGCTTCTTTAACCACCGCTATCGGCAAACGCATACACCCACGAAAGGGAGCCTGATGTGCCTCGTGTTTGTCCAGGGTGCTCAGGATTCCCAAGGGCATGTGTCAGCTCGTCATTCTCTCTGTCGGGAATGAACGTCCCTTCCTGCGCTGCGCTGATATAATGCTGAAGCTTCTTCATGGGTATTGCAAGTTGCTCGTCCGTCCAACGACACTCCCCTGTTTCTGGGTCCAAAGTTCCCCCAACCCCGAAGAACCAAGTCCTTGCACGGTCTGGCCAGTGCAATGTCGCTGGTTGGACCCCTTTAGCAAGCAGGTCTTGCTCAGCTTTGTCCCACAACGGCCGGGCTTTGTAGTAGCCACCTGACCCCGTGTGATGGTGATACAGCTTCTTTGCAGCATTTATCTTGTTTGTCTCCGACCTTTTCTTACCCTTCTCCGAAGTCTTGTAGGCCACAAATGCGGGCCAGTGATATCTTATCTTCTCATATCAGCCGGCGAATTCTGGAGTCTTCCCTTTTTCGACAAACTTTGTGTTCAACTCTTTCTTCCAAGTCCTGAATAGATCTGCCATCTTCTTAAGAGCAAACGCCTTGACCTTTGGCTCTATAACTGGCTTATTCGGATCCTCCTCTGGCGGTAGGGTGAAATTTGCCTTCAACGCGGTCCAAAGATCAGCTTTCTGTCTATCCTGGACATAAGAAACTTCAGGGTGGTCCTTACTCTTATTCCATTGCTCGACGCTGATCGGGACGCTGTCCCTAACAATAGCTCCGCACTGACTAACAAACGTGTCCTTCGTCCGCTTGGGTTCAATCGGTTGGCCATCGTCATTGATTGCTGTGATCGTGAATCTTTCATCCTGGCGCAACCTTTTCTTCGGGCCTCGTTTCCTTACGGAAGTTTGGCTCGATCCGGAGGGCTGTAAAAGAAGAAAGATGCGTTAATATATGTACATACCAAAACAATTAATGCATCAATTAGTCAGCACAGGCTTAATTAATATATATACCTCGCCGGACTTTGCAACAGATGCCTCCTCCGTTCGGTCACCGGAGCCGTCATCATGATCTCCTTCTTCCGCCGCCATTCGGTCACCGGAGCCGTCATCATCTCCTTCCTCCTCCATTGTTCGATCACCGGAGCCGTGATTCTCTCCTTCCTGGCCATCGGTGTCGTTGAGAAACGACAAGGGATCACCTCCTCCGCCGAGGATTATATCCCCCAACAACTGTTCTTTTACCAAGTCTCTTTCCATAGTTTCTGCAAATATTACAACATGGCAATATACAAACATGAGAGATGGATATATTAGTGGCAAACATAGACCTAGCTAGCTAATCACAACAAGGGATCATATTCATATATGAGCAATGGATTAGTTGGGGTGGCCTCGACAACGCTCTTTTAACTTGGTAAATTTGGGTGGCCTCGAGAGATCGACAACGATTTTTTTCTAGGGTTTGGGTGGCCTCGAGAGATCGACAACGCTTTTTCTTCTAGGGTTTTGGTGGCCTCGAGAGTTTATTGGGTAGGGGCGGGAGGGGGTAGGAGATCGACAACGCTCTTTCTTCATGTCGAAGTTATCGGGGATACGTTTCGAGAGAAAATACAACATTTGATATGTTTCAAATATATGAACATTTTAACTTAGTAACTTATTAACGTTTCGAGAGAAAACTTTGTATTAACATCATTTTAACTTAGTAACTTAGTAACGTTTCGAGAGAAAACTTAGTAACTTAGTAACATTTTAACTTAGTAACGTTTTGAGAGAAAACTTTCTATTAACATCTCTCTCTCCCTCCTCATGCATGTCCAACGTCCCCCCCTCATGTCGAAGTTATCGGGGAGGGGGCCGGTAGATCGACAACGACATCCATACATACATACATACATGGACATAATGTTCATCCATCCATCCATCCATATTCAAAATGTTCATATTCTACAATATCACCAAAAAAAAATCTATGAACATAAAAAATTCTAACTTTTGCATATTCTTTGCATATGAACATACATACATTTTCTTTTTTTCTTAAATGTAACTTTTGCATATATGAACATACATACACAATTTTTTTTAAATGCACATATGAACATATACAGAGAACATACATACATAAAACTTTTCTAAAAATGTAACTTTTGCATATATGAACATATACAGAGAACATACATACATACATTTTTCTAAAAATGCAAAAAAAATCATCATATGAACAAAAAAAATTATATGAACAAAAAAAAAGCATACATCATCTATCATCAACATCATCATATCTATCATCAACATCATCTAGCTAACAATCATCAACATCATCATATCTAATAATCATATGAACAAAAAAATGTTCATATGAACAAGCAGGGGAGGAGGACAGGGATGAAAGGGGCCGGTCGGACCGTAGCGTGGGGCGGCGCGGACCGTCGGCGAGGGCTCGGGGCAGGGGCGCGGTGACGGCGTCGGGGGCAGGGGCGCTGCGACGGCGTCGGGCGTGTCGGCGAGGGCTCGGGGCAGGGGCGCGGCGACGGCGTCAGGGGCAGGGGCGCGGCGACGGCGTCGGGGGCGGCGACGGCGACGCCAACGATGGGGCAGGGGCGACGACGGCGTCGGGGGCGTCGGGGGCAGCGACGGCGACGGCGGGGCAGGGGCAGCCTGGCGGCGTCGTCGGAGAGATTGAAGAACTGAATGGAAATTTTCACAAGTGCTGCTTATATAGACGAAGCATTGGTCCCGGTTCGTAGCACCAACCGGGACCAATGCGCCCCTTTAGTCCCGGTTCGTGCCACCAACCGGGACCAAAGGTCTCTTTTGGTCAGCCCAAAGGGCGGGAAGCAGAGACCTTTGGTCCCGGTTGGTGGCACCAACCGGGACGAAAGGGGGGAATTGGTCCCGGTTGGTGCCACGAACCGGGACTAAAGTGTGGCATTGGTCCCGGTTCGTGCCACCAACCGGGACCAATGGCCTTGCACAGCGGCGTGGTGGGAGTTTAGTCCCACCTCGCTAGTTGAGAGAGTGCCGCACCTGTTTATAAGGCACGGTGCGCCAGAGCCTTCGAGCTCCTCTCTAAAGCAGGCTTACGGGCCTAACCACTCTGTATCTGCCTGTGGGCCTACTTGGCCTTCTGCGGGCCTGAATCCTGGCCCAACTGGCTAGTTGGGTTACTAGTCGTATTCAGGCCGTGGTGGCCTAGTAGGCGGCATTTTTTAAAAAAATTTTGCAGTTTTTTTGTTTTGTTTTTTGCATTATTTATTTTCTTTTGTTTTTTGCTTTATTTTTTTAATTCTTTTTGCTGTTAGGTCACAAAAATTATAAACTTTCTGTTATTGCCATTAGTTTTCAAATTTGAATAGTTTAAATTTGAATTCTTTGAAATTTGTGTGAATCACTAGTTTGTGAATAACTTTACTATAAAAATAGATTTTTGAGTGATTCTTTTTCCTGCTATTTAATATTACTGTGTTTTATCATTATATTCAAAAACAGATTTTGTTATTTTAGTTTGCTATTAAAGTTTCTAACAAAAAAATTCTTTATGAAAATTCTTTTTGCTGTTAATGTTTTGAAGAAAAAATACTTTGATAATTTTAGTTTCATAAATTTTTTATAATTTTAGTTTCAAAAATACTAGAAGTTTATAAAATCTTTTTAGTTGATTCCTTTTGCTATTAGAGTTTTATAAAATCTTTTTAGTTGATTCTTTTTGCTATTGAAGAATATTATAGTTTTGTTTTAGTTGATCATAACAGAATATTTTAATTGATTTTTTTAGTTCATTCTTTTTGCTATTAGAGTTTCATAAAAGTTTTCTAGTTCATTCTTTTTGCTATTAGTTCATTCTTTGAGCTAAATGACCCTGAAATTGAAAAGCACTTCAAATGAACTCTGAAAAGGTTGAAAGTTAGCATGGTATCATCATTTCACCCACATAGCATGTGCTAAAAAGTTGAGAGGGTTACGGCAAAAACTGGATGCACTTCGTGTACAAAACGGACAATCTCTTTCGAAGTATCAGGGTTTCGGACGAAAACTCATCTGTTACAAAGGGATTCCAATTTTTTGAACTTATTTGAACTCCAGACTTTTTGTGTGTTCAAAATGCACCATTCAAAGCCACATCATCAATTTTCAACCCTTTCTGACTTCATTTGGTATTTTTCATGCATTTACTGATTTTTTTGAGCTAAATGACCCTTTGTGGAGAGAAAGTCTTCACTTTTTCTTCGCTTGTGTCCTTTGCTTATTGCGCCGTAACCATGGATAATCTTCATCGTTTAACAGGGTGCTTGGGTCAGCCTTGACTTTGAAGGGAGGAATTTCATGAAACTTTTCATAATCTTCGGACATGTCTGTCTTGCCCTCCACTCCCACGATGTCTCTTTTTCCTGAAAGAACTATGTGGCGCTTTGGCTCATCGTATGATGTATTCGCTTCCTTATCTTTTCTTTTTCTCGGTTTGGTAGACATGTCCTTCACATAGAAAACCTGCGCCACATCATTGGCTAGGACGAATGGTTCGTCTGTGTACCCAAGATTGTTCAGATCCACTGTTGTCATTCCGTACTGTGGGTCTACCTGTACCCCGCCTCCTGACAGATTGACCCATTTGCACTGAAACAAAGAGACCTTAAAATCATGTCCATAGTCAAGTTCCCATATGTCCACTATGTAACCATAATATGTGTCCTTTCCCCTTTTGGTTGCTGCATCAAAGCGGACACCACTGTTTTGGTTGGTGCTCTTTTGATCTTGGGCGATCGTGTAAAATGTATTCCCATTTATCTCGTACCCTTTGTAAGTCAATACAGTCGAAGATGGTCCCCTGGCCAACGAGTACAGCTCATCAGAAACAGTGTTGTCACCCATGAGATGTGTTTGCAACCAACTGCCGAAAGTCCTGATGTGTTCACATGTAATCCAGTCGTCACACTGCTCCGGGTGTTTGGAGCGCAGAATATTCTTGTGTTCATTGACATACGGGGTCACCAAGGTAGAATTCTGTAGAACTGTGTAGTGTGCTTGAGACCAAGAATGCCCGTCCGTACATATTATTGAGTCCGCTCCTAGCGTGCCTTTTCCAGTCAGTCTCCCCTCATACCGCGATTGAGGGAGACCAATCTTCTTAAGGTCAGGAATGAAGTCAACACAAAACCCAATGACCTCCTCTGTTTGATGGCCCGTGGAGATGATTCCTTCTGGCCTAGCACGGTTACGAACATATTTCTTTAAGACTCCCATGAACCTCTCAAAGGGGAACATATTGTGTAGAAATACAGGGCCCAGAATGGCAATCTCGTCGACTAGATGAACTAGGACGTGCGTCATGATATTGAAGAAGGATGGTGGGAACACCAGCTCGAAACTGACAAGACATTGCGCCAGATCACTCCTTAACCTTCGTAGGATTTCTGGATCGATCACCTTCTGAGAGATTGCATTGAGGAATGCACATAGCTTCACAATGGCTAATCGAACGTTTTCCGGTAGAAGCCCCCTCAATGCAACCGGAAGCAGTTGCGTCATAATCACGTGGCAGTCATGAGACTTTAGGTTCTGAAACTTTTTCTCTGCCATATTTATTATTCCCTTTATATTAGACGAGAAGCCAGACGGAACCTTCATACTGAGCAGGCATTCAAAGAAGATTTCCTTCTCTTCTTTCGTAAGAGCGTAGCTGGCAGGACCTTCATACTGCTTTGGAGGCATGCCGTCTTTTTCGTGCACACGTTGCTGGTCCTCCCGTGCCTCCGGTGTATCTTTTGTCTTCCCATACACGCCCAAGAAGCCTAGCAGGTTCAAGCAAAGATTCTTCGTCACGTGCATCACGTCGATTGCAGAGCGGACCTCTAGGTCTTTCCAGTAGGGTAGGTCCCAAAATATAGATTTCTTCTTCCACATGGGTGCGCGTCCCTCAGCGTCATTCGGAACAGATAGTCCGCCGGGACCCTTTCCAAAGATTACATGTAAATCATTGACCATAGCAAGTATGTGATCACCAGTACGGACGACGGGCTTCTTCTGGTGATCTGCCTCGCCTTTGAAATGCTTGCCTTTCTTTCGACATTGATGGTTGGTCGGAAGAAATCGACGATGCCCCAGGTACACATTCTTCCTGCATTTGTCCAAATATATACTTTCGGTGTCATCTAAACAGTGCGTGCATGCGTGGTACCCCTTGTTTGTCTGTCCTGAAAGGTTACTGAGAGCAGGCCAATCATTGATGGTTACAAACAGCAACGCATGTAGGTCAAATTCCTTCTCGTCGTGCTCATCCCACACACGTACACCTTTTCCATTCCACAGCTGTAAAAGTTCTTCAACTAATGGCCTTAGGTACACATCAATGTCGTTGCCGGGTTGCTTAGGGCCTTGGATGAGCACTGGCATCATAATGAACTTCCGCTTCATGCACAGCCAAGGAGGAAGGTTATATATACATAGAGTCACGGGCCAGGTGCTATGATTGCTGCTCTGCTCCCCAAAAGGATTAATGCCATCCGCGCTTAAACCAAACCATACGTTCCTTGCGTCACCTGCAAAGTCCCCCCACTTTCTCTCGATTTTTCTCCACTTCGACCCGTCAGCGGGTGCTCTCAACTTCCCGTCTTTCTTACGGTCATCTTTGTGCCATCGCATCAACTTGGCATGCTCTTTGTTTCTGAACAGACGTTTCAACCGTGGTATTATAGGAGCATACCACATCACCTTGGCAGGAACCCTCTTCCTGGGGCGCTCGCCGTCAACATCACCAGGGTCATCTCGTCTGATCTTATACCGCAATGCACCGCATACCGGGCATGCGTTCAAATCCTCGTAATCACCGCGGTAGAGGATGCAGTCATTAGGGCATGCATGTATCTTCTGCACCTCCAATCCTAGAGGGCAGAGAACCTTCTTTGCTCCGTACGTACTGTCGGGCAATTCGTTATCCTTTGGAAGCTTCTTCTTCATTATTTTCAGTAGCTGCTCAAATCCCTTGTCAGATACACCATTCTCTGCCTTCCATTCCAGCATTTCCAGTGTGGTACCGAGCTTTGTGTTGCCATCTTCGCAATTTGGGTACAACGGTTTTTTGTGATCCTCTAACATGCGATCGAACTTCAACTTCTCCTTTTCAGTCTCGCATTCTCTCTATGCATCAACAATGACCCGGCGAAGATCATCATCGGGCACATCATCTGGTTCCTCTTGATTTTCAACTTCCCCCGTTGCAGCATCACCGTATTCAGGGGGCACATAGTTGTCATCATCCTCTTCTTCTTCGTTGTCTTCCATCATAACCCCTCTTTCTCCGTGCTTGGTCCAAACATTATAGTGTGGCATGAAACCCTTCTCAAGCAGGTGGATGTGAAGGGTTTTCGAGTCAGAGTAAGACTTCGTATTCCCACAAATAGGGCATGGACAACACATAAAACCATTCTGCTTGTTTGCCTCAGCCACTTCGAGAAAATTATGCACGCCCTTAATGTACTCGGAGGTGCGTCTGTTACCGTACATCCATTGCCGGTTCATCTGCGTGCATTACATATAATTAAGTGTGTCAAAAACCATTACAGGACATCATGAATAGAGAAGTGACCAACTATCTATCTAAATCATACAAGTAAGAATTTTTTTTCTTTTAGAAAGAAGATAAGAACAAGAGGCTCACCACGGTGGTGCCGGCGACGAGATCGGCGCGGGCGATCGACGGCGGTGAGGACGGGGACGGGACAGGACGGACCGCCAAACCTAGACAAATCTTGAGAAAAATGGAGTTTGGACAAGGAGCTTCGAGAGGAGATAGCTTAAGTGTGGCTCGGGCATTTCATCGAACACCTCATGTGCATAGGAGGTGAGCTAGAGCACCACAAAGCTCTCCCACGGCCGGCCAAAAAAACAGAGCACTGCACTGCTCTGCTCGAGGGTATATATAGGCCTCTCTTTAGTCCCGGTTGGTGGCTAAAACCGGGACTAAAGGACAACATTTGGTCCCGGTTTCAGCCACAAACCGGGACTAAAGGTTGTGGGCCAGGAGCGAGGCCCATTGGTCCCGGTTCGTGTCTGGAACCGGGACCAAAGGGGTCATACGAACCGGGACCAATGGCCCCAGAGGCCCGGCCGGCTCCCTGGCCTCACGAACTGGGACTAATGCCACCTTTGGTCCCGGTTCGTGAGTGAACCGGGATTAATGCCCTTATCCTGGCCTCAACCAAAGCCCTGTTTTCTACTAGTGTTTTATAAAAGGTGCTGGCATATTATTAAGGGTGATTTGCTTCCAATGTTCCATGATTTGTTTTCTGGGCATTTGCAGCTATTTCACTTAAATTTTGGAACGATAACTTTGCTCCCGAAGAAGACAGAGGCGGTACGGATTGAACAGTTCCGACCGATATGTCTTCTTAACGTCAGTTTTAAAATCTTCACCAAGGTGGGGACTAACAGGCTGACGCAGAAACATCCTTGAAGGGGTTGTTGTCCTTCATGAAACGCTCCATGAGATCCACACGAAAAAACTAGATGGGGTGGTTTTTAAGGTGGATTTTGAGAAAGCATATGACAAGGTTAAGTGGCCATTTCTTCAGCAGGCCTTGCGAATGAAAGGGTTCAATCAATCCTGGAGAAAGCAGGTAGATTCTTTCACGCAAAATGGCAGTGTCGGAATAAAAGTGAATGATGATATAGGTCATTATTTCCAGACACACAAGGGTCTAAGACAGGGAGACCCGATGTCACCTATCTTGTTCAACATAGTGGTAGACATGTTGACAATTCTGATAGAAAGAGCTAAAGAAAATGGCCAAGTAGGTGGTCTCGTCCCGCATCTAGTGGATGGTGGAGTGTCCATTCTACAGTACGCAGATGATACTATCATCTTCATGGAGCATGATCTGGCGAAAGCAAGAAATATGAAGCTTGTGTTATGTTTATTCGAGCAGTTGTCAGGGTTAAAGATTAACTTCCATAAAAGTGAATTGTTCTGCTTTGGGAGAGCTAAAGACGAACAAGAAGCTTACAAACAACTGTTTGGATGTGGGTTGGGCTCGCTGCCTTTCACATATCTGGGCATACCGATTCACCATCGCAAGCTCTCTAACAAAGAATGGAAGTGCATTGAAGATCGATTTGAAAAGAAACTAAGTTGCTGGAAGGGCAAACTTATGTCATATGGAGGCCGACTAATTCTCATTAATTCGGTGCTCACGAGTATGCCAATGTTTCTTTTGTCCTTCTTTGAGGTACCAGTAGGGGTACGGAAAAGATTGGACTTCTATCGATCGCGTTTTTTCTGGCAGAGTGACGAGCTAAAACGGAAATACAGACTTGCTAAATGGGATATTATTTGTAGGCCAAAGGACCAGGGTGGTATTGGCATTGAAAATTTAGAGGTGAAGAACAGGTGCTTACTCAGCAAGTGGCTGTACAAGTTATCTGTAGAGACCGATGCCACATGGGCCCAGATTCTGCGTAATAAGTACCTTCATTCTAAGACCTTATCACAGGTGACGGTCAGACCAACCGATTCGCCTTTTTGGAAAGGACTAATGAGAGTGAAATCAGCCTTCTTCCACAGGACAAAGTTTATCGTTGGCAATGGTACTTCCACGAGATTCTGGGAGGATACGTGGCTAGGAGAGACGCCTCTAGCTATCCAATATCCTTCTCTTTATAATATTGTTCAGCGTAGAGACGCTTATGTTGCAACAATATTACAGTCCAATCCTCTAAATATTCAATTCAGAAGGACTTTAGCGGGAAACCGTTGGGAAGCTTGGCTACATCTTGTGAGAAGATTGATGGATGTCCACCTTTCTCAACAGCCAGATCAGTTGCACTGGAAACTAACCAAGAATGGAGTGTTTTCGGTAAAATCCATGTATTTGGATATTATCAACTCGGCCTCTATCCCTCGATCTGTGCATATTTGGAAAGTCAAAGTGCCCTTAAGAATTAAAGTGTTCATGTGGTTTGTCCACAAACAAGTCATTCTCACTAAGGACAATTTGGCAAAACGTAACTAGTCAGGATCTCGAAGATGTAGCTTCTGTGATCATGATGAATCTATCAAACACCTCTTTCTTGAGTGCCCAATGGCCAAAATTTTATGGCGGTCTGTCCATATAGCGTTTAACATTGCTCCTCCTACTAGCATCCACACGTTATTTGGGACATGGCTAAATGGAGTTGACATAGAAACAGCTAGACACATTCGTGTAGGCGTATGTGCTTTATTATGGGCTATATGGAACTGCAGGAACGATTTGGTTTTTAACAGAACAACAAATATTCATTTCTTGCAGGTTATCTTCCGGGCCACTACGTTGATCCGTATGTGATCTCCCTGAGACCTAGCACATAGACAGAAAGACTGGATTTCCGAATCTTGATGAGGATGTATATGATGTATGGTGTAACATAGAGTGTTTTTCCAGTACACTTTTTTATGATATAAACCTTGCTTGATGTTTCTCATGATAAATTCAGAGTTTCCGAGTTAATTGAGAGGTCAAATTATTGTTTATGTTGTGTACGGCTGTAGGCATCCAGCGATAGAAGAACTGTATACTTTTGATATGTTTTATTGAAGGTTGTTAACATTAAACTTTGGTACTTTGTTGTTCTACGAAACATGAAACTACAAGAAACTTGAACAATACGAGTATTTTGTTTTGTCATTGCCAATATGTACTATTGCAGACCTCATTTATTTTTTTACCCCGTGATTTAGGACAGACTCATTTTAAGGTGCATAAATTATGGATGTCGTGCAACCAGCAGCCTAATACAAGGAGGACCCCATAAAGCAAAGGGGAGAGGCCAATGATATGCTCACATGGGATCCCTTTCCTTCAGTCTATTAAACGACAGGTAATATATTTCTACTGCACAAATTGGAATGCTTATCTCTGTCTTTTGTTTTTTCGTTGGAGCTACCATGTCTTTAGGGTGTATTATGAATGTGTTGCAGTAATACTCTTATGATTATAATGCATGACACTAGAGTTCAGTCTGTGTCCACATAAGTGTACTAGTGACTTCTGACTATAATTTAGTCTCTGTTATTGTTACTTGTGCCCAAGTAGCCACATTTCTGCTGGCTGAGCATTCTGTCTGTAATAGCAAAAAATGTTCAGAACATTATGATTGGGTAAACATTATTTACTTGTATGTGACAAAATTAGTAATTTATTAATACTCAGATAAAGCTTGTGGGTCCAGAATGGAAAGGAAGTATGGGTCAAGAAAACTTAGGCTGGTTGAGGAAATACACGAGTAAACGGTCATGGATTACATGGCCTATTTTGCTAAATGAACAATGGTCCAAGAAAGGTTGACATGCTTACTATTTTCATTTATTTCACTACGCTGGGGTCCATAACTGATCTCAAGCATTCATCCTCTGAACAGAATATCAATGCTCTAGATGATACGAAGGGAGACTGCACTAACCCCTTGGGGTGGTAGCTCAACTAGGGATTTACCTTAAGCACACAATTCACGTATAGATCTTAGTTTTCTTGCTGATGCCATAATCACTTTTCCTGCTATAGATTCCAATTTGTTTCCTGGATATGTTCTTTCCACACTAATAGGTTTGGTTACCTAAAAAGACCAAGGAATTGGTCATGATGGCATGTTTTCTAATTTGAGGTTATTGCATGCCGTGGTTAAAAGAAATATACTCCTATATGATAAAAGAATGCATTTTTAATATTGTATTGTTTTTTAGAAGACCATATACTACCAGATTATATTACTGAAGTACAGAGAACATACAGACTTACACCCTTGAAAATTCCTTTGTGTCTACTATGCCTGAGGCTTACAACTATCCATTTGAAATTCCTAAAGTGCACAAGAAATGCTTATTCAGTACCAATTTCTGAAACTTAGGGCCAATAACGGTGTCAGGACCACTGGGGTCACAAAGAAAGCCAAGTAGATGTTTCTCTGCTTTCTGCTGAAGAAGCATTTGTAAGTAAGGTAAGGCACTATTCTTCTATTTAGTGTTTTACTTTTTTATCATCAACATAATAGATGACTATATCTGCTTTTGTCCTCTGTTTCCTGTCAGGTTATTCTGCGTATAGGACCTCACTTCTATGTGGCGTTTCCCTCAAGTTGTCATTGCAGGAGAAGATGAATGGTATCTTCGTGATCAGTACATCAGTGTGTGATGCTGCCTGCTGTAGTTCTATCGCTGCGCCGGCATGTGCAAGAAATCAAGTATTGTAGTTTTCATGATGTCTGAGTATATCTTGTGTATGTGCAGATATGCAGCCCTGTTCAGAAGTGCTTTATGAAGCTCCAGATGCCCCATTTGATGTTGGAGCCCGCAGATCGCAGGTTTGTTCTGTCGCCGCCCAGGCGTTTATAATTTTAAGGTTCCTCTGAATTGCAATTTAGTTGCACACCCTCTATGTGCTGGTGTAATTATTTGGGCCTTATGTTGTATGCAATATATCTGAATTCATGTTTACGGTTTAGCCAAAATGTCACTGGTTATTTAATTGGGATACCATACTTAGTTATGTAACTACTATGACGTGCCATTAATTGATAGCCGCTTCCAGGTTGCTGATAATTCATCATTGGTATGTTTTTGCTTACCCCTTTGGTAATCAACATGATGCAGGTGCATCTATCCATAGATTTCATTTCGCTTTTGAAGTTAATACTCCCTCCGATCCATATTACTTGTCGCTCAAACAGATGTATCTAGCACTGAAATATGTCTAGATACATCCGTTTGAGCGACAAGTAATATGGATCGGAGGGAGTATTACATATTGCAAAAACAAAAGGTGTCCATGTGGCTGGCTTTGTTCCCCTTCCAGGAGGCATTGTCAAGCAATACCCTCCTGTATAGATCTTTGAATTTTTGTCGTGCTCGGTGGTGCGGTTAGCTGGTGGTCTGAGGCATGGTGGTCCTCTGCGAGGCATGTAGTGCAGTGGTTTTTGGTCGGACTCGGTTTCGATCCTCCCATCAAATGTATTTAAAATTCACTATTCAATTTTATTGATAAATTGGTAATTCATGGATACCCGTGGAAGCTTCAATTCAGTTAATAAGGATTGGAAGCTTACCAATCAACTAAATTTTGAATATTCTGTGCCATGACTTTGTTTGGTCAATAAAGAAAGTAACAATTTGGCGATTTTTGTACACCTTTTTGTAGTTCGTTGTTTTCATGATTAGAAGCTCTTTCATTAACTTATCTGAATTTTGTAGCTCAGTGGGTAGCTTATGTATGTAGGTGTATCTAAGTCTTTTGTAGATAAAGATTGTTGATATCTCTCTGGGAAGGACCCAATCGCCTGCCTCTTTCTTGGTCCACCCCCCCAAGGTTACCTTTTCCTTTACTTGTTTACTTAGAACCAAATTGTTCATTGCCAATTGTATTTGGGCACTATTTTATACAATATGCGGCTTAGTGTGCACTGAAACAATAGCTACACAGCTTGGCACAATTGGTAAAAGATTACTGCTGATGAACCGAAAGTTGTTACAAAGAATATGTGATGCAAGTAATCATGGTCACACAAGTTTTTCTTTGTTTGGCTCTTCTCATGTACGAAAGTTGCACTCACTAATTATCAACTGGTATGCCACTCTTCTCTATCAGCTATATTTCATACGGAGATGCTTTGTAAAGATAATTCCATGTTGTCTTGTATAGAGATTATTAATTTCGTATTTCTTTAGAGAGATCAAGTGTGAATTTATTATAAGAGTTCAAAAGTTCAGCGAAAATCGTCGACCCAAAGTGAAATAAGAGTTTCATATTGTCTCGGACATGAGTTCAAGCTTGCAACATCTATAATTAATTTTACAGCTTATGCGGCTATAATCAGTATTTGCCACTGAAACTTTTACTGTCTGAAGGACAAATCCTCTTATGGTGCTTTAGTAGAAGCTGCTTTTCTCAGTACTCGACATACTTTGTATGATTCCGTTTATTATTAATAATAGTAATAACTATTGTTTCTATTTACTAAAATGTTGCATGCTAAAGTCTTGTGTTTTCAGTATCACTGTTTGATTGTTTGGATATTTTAATTGTAGCACTTGTTACTAGAACTATTTATAATTGAAAAAGGGACCCTAAATGTAGTGTGTACCTAAATGGAAAATTTGGGCGACATAACGTGCAAGGATTCAGTTCTGCGGCGGTTGGCCTTCTAAAGAAGATTTAGAGAGGTTGTATGTTAGGTACTTATAGCAAATATTGGCTACACTTTATTCTTTCGAGTAGTCATTAGCCTTTTCTCTCTCTTTAACAGAGTACATTAGTTAGGAAATTTTGATCGTTGTCTGTTGTCCATGCACAGATTAGGTACTCTTATATTACTTCTAAGCTCCTACATAAGTGCCTATAGATCTATTTGATTTATTAGATCATACAAACTAATGCAAAGTATATTGCAGAATATTTGTTCTCCCCTAACAACAATGATCTGAACCATACTCTCCCTCAGGTCAAGTATGCCGCAGAACACCTTGACGATGCGACTTTACAATCAGAAGACATTAAACAAGCATCGCCGGGGCTTAGACGATGAGTTAAGTGATATGGAAGACATTTCTGCTTTCACGAACAATGGCCCACCAAACACACCAACCATGAATAGCTCAGACGATGAAATCATGTTCGATACTAATGGGACATGCAGCGATGACTCTACCTAATACCACCGCCTTCGTGTCTTGGTCTTTCTTGCTGTAGCAGATACAAGACTCGGCCAGAGTTTAAGAGACCAACGATATCTGTATGATACATCTCTGCTAATATAGCTTGCTTTATAAAGCCAATGTAAGCTATCATGAACTGATCTCATAACTTTGTTTTGAGCTATCATCCTACCATGTAATGACATATATATAACGCTATATGTACCTAAGTATCTATTAAATTGGATCTAAATCACTCTCACTTGCATGGTTTGAATGCTCGGTTCGCTCTTGCTTTTTGCGCCAGGGGCGTAACGGGTCATCTAGTGTGAGAAAATGGAGAGAACATGTATTGGGCCATGCTAGGCTAGACAATGAGCGTATACATGGGAGCATGCATGCAGTGAGCCTAGTAAGAGTGACTTGAATGAAGGATAGCACAACAAAAATAGTTAGTGGGACTTTTTTTGATGATGTGGCATATTTGTGAGGCGACGAGGCTGCATGTTAAGATAATTTTAGGTAGAGGGGATCCACTATTTAGGTATATAAATAGAATTCCGGTCACTACTACACACTACGTTGGCCGATCACTTAAACTCCAAAACTATGACCCACACACGTGGTTGGTCCAGACCCTTCTCTCCCCTATTTGTCCGTCACCTTTATTCTCGTATGTGTTGGGGGGGGGGGGGGGGGGGGGGGGGGGGGGAGGGCGAGAGAGAGAGAGAGAGAGAGAGAGAGAGGAGGATGAGCAGGACCATCCGAGGAGAAGAAAGAGGAGGACATTCCAACCTCTGAATTCTCGATTTAGGTAACCGGTTAATCTCCTCTCTAGAAATTTCTCATTTGTTATCTGGCAACGAGGGTTGATCATATCGCCGGGAGAGAAATGAATGCAAATGATGTGACATTACATTGCAGCAATCGACAATCACAACTTGCTTTCATGTCGTTGCCTTTGTATGTCGCACATTATATCATTCTCTTTTTTATATCAAATTGAAGTTCATGGCTGGCCTAAATCACCCCCCCCCCCCCCCCGCCCCCAAAAAATGACCTAAATCATATCCACGGGAAGTTCATTTGAAAAGGTCCATTCATTTTCTTTCCAGGGTGTTATATCTAGGAAATATCATTATGTATCAGTAGTGTAAACGGTTTCATATTAAAATTAGGAAAGTATCCACTGGAATGTAAAGCCTACTGAAAATCAGGAGGTTGGAGTAAAAACTTGATGGTAGTATAACTCGTTTCTGTAAAAATAAATGATGCTTATTTGTTTTGTTGTGACAAAAAGGTTGTCCTTTAATATCTTTCTCAATCTTACCAGACTCATATGTCAGAGCTTGGGAGATCTTACAATGAAATGGCGAAAGGTTTTAAAAGAGGCGTACACCTTGGAGACCTTGCAAAATGCATGCCGATTCTTTTGGTGCCATCCTTCATTTCTATGTTTATTGCTTTGCCTCGTAATATTGTATTACTACTTCAGTTGGTTCTCAATCCTTGTGGCCACATCACCAATCTTGCTATTCACTGGTTTATTCCTCGGGGTCATCCTAACTTACGGTGAACCGAACAATCCAGAATGTGATCATATCTACAAAAAGATAGAGAAGGCTCCTCGAACTCGGAATATTCACAACACTGCTAAACCAGTTGGGGATGTATGTGTTCCAAGAATTACATCTAGAGAAGATAGAATAGCTAACCACAACAACAACGAAAATAAATTTCGGAAGGGATCTCATGGCCGACGCTCTTCTTCTGAATCAGCATCAAGTGCATCAGATGGCTCAGAAATCGATACCCATCCAATGCTTCATGCATTTCATCAGCTTAGATCAGCCGCCAGTTCATCAGTGTCTTCTCGAGATGTGGATTCCATTGACAGCAACACTGAGGATGAAACCGAGAATCAAGAGGACAATGATGAAAATGAACTTGAGGAGAAAGAAGGTGTTAAAGTTGTGGCATGGACTGCTCTGACGATCAGAAGAGCATCTTGAAAATTGGATGTTTGGAGATTGAGAGAAACCAAAGGTTGGAGACCTTGATTGGACGCAGGGCTAGAAAATACACAGATAGGAACTTGATAGAATTTGGCAATAGTGAGCCTCTCCCAACAAAGGAGGAGCTCTCAAAATTTAATCTTCAAATTCCAACTATTTTTGCACCTAGGAGAAATCCTTTCGATCTTCCCTACAACGAAGATAACTTCCCAGAGTCTACTCCATCTGCACCAATTAAAACGAGAAATGCATTCGACATTCCATGTGAGCAAGAAGATGAAAGTAGCTCCACTGGAGGAGCTAACTCAAGTAATGTGGAGCCTACTCGTGTTGCATCCCAAATAAAAAAGATTACAATGCTTAGGAGGCATGAAAGCTTCACAGGAGGAGCACCATTCCTCGCTGATTTCTGGCAAGATCTACAACCTTCTCGGTTCAGACCATAATTTGTTACAGAAAAAATGTCCGACGAGGGAACTACGACTCCAAGTCTTGAAGGAGAAGCTAATTGGGTGAGCAACAGGAGGGCAGCTAATACCACTATGAGGATGTTGGAGAGCAGACACTTCTCCATTGGGGCTCTTTCTGTGGATTTGTGGTGTCGTTGCTTTGTTGTAAGATACAAACGCCACCATGTCATGATATATATAGTACTATAAGTTATCCCACAATACATGTTTCGTTGTTTCTTCACAAAAACAAATGAAGAGCTTGCATTATTGAGATTTCTGTGACAGCTGACCTACCATAGATGTGACTACAGTAGGTTGGAGAAGAAATTTCAAGCGGTGAAACAGAGACTGGTGGGACCGAATTCTGCGCATGTTCTGATGTTGAGAAAGTTTCTTCTCATTTTCTTCAAGAACACAGGTCTCCAAGCAATTACAAAACACCGAGACCAGTGACTTACTGTTGAGAACAGGAACGACGACCTGGGCCTGACAGACATGGAATTCCAGGCATCAAGGGTTGTTGACGCCCTTGACCTGCGTTGATTCCTCCGGCGCGTCTCGCCGTATACGGCAGGGCCTCCATCCCATGTCCCCTGAGAAGAGAAGAGATGGGAAGGTGCAGCAGTGAGTTAAGCATGGCACCGCACCATTTCGTTTGGGGTTGAATGATTGCGTCCCATGTGCACCATTTCGTTTGGGGGGGGGGGGGGGGGGGGGGGGGGAGGGCGAGAGAGAGAGAGAGAGAGAGAGAGAGAGAGGAGGATGAGCAGGACCATCCGAGGAGAAGAAAGAGGAGGACATTCCAACCTCTGAATTCTCGATTTAGGTAACCGGTTAATCTCCTCTCTAGAAATTTCTCATTTGTTATCTGGCAACGAGGGTTGATCATATCGCCGGGAGAGAAATGAATGCAAATGATGTGACATTACATTGCAGCAATCGACAATCACAACTTGCTTTCATGTCGTTGCCTTTGTATGTCGCACATTATATCATTCTCTTTTTTATATCAAATTGAAGTTCATGGCTGGCCTAAATCACCCCCCCCCCCCCCCCCCCCCCCGCCCCCAAAAAATGACCTAAATCATATCCACGGGAAGTTCATTTGAAAAGGTCCATTCATTTTCTTTCCAGGGTGTTATATCTAGGAAATATCATTATGTATCAGTAGTGTAAACGGTTTCATATTAAAATTAGGAAAGTATCCACTGGAATGTAAAGCCTACTGAAAATCAGGAGGTTGGAGTAAAAACTTGATGGTAGTATAACTCGTTTCTGTAAAAATAAATGATGCTTATTTGTTTTGTTGTGACAAAAAGGTTGTCCTTTAATATCTTTCTCAATCTTACCAGACTCATATGTCAGAGCTTGGGAGATCTTACAATGAAATGGCGAAAGGTTTTAAAAGAGGCGTACACCTTGGAGACCTTGCAAAATGCATGCCGATTCTTTTGGTGCCATCCTTCATTTCTATGTTTATTGCTTTGCCTCGTAATATTGTATTACTACTTCAGTTGGTTCTCAATCCTTGTGGCCACATCACCAATCTTGCTATTCACTGGTTTATTCCTCGGGGTCATCCTAACTTACGGTGAACCGAACAATCCAGAATGTGATCATATCTACAAAAAGATAGAGAAGGCTCCTCGAACTCGGAATATTCACAACACTGCTAAACCAGTTGGGGATGTATGTGTTCCAAGAATTACATCTAGAGAAGATAGAATAGCTAACCACAACAACAACGAAAATAAATTTCGGAAGGGATCTCATGGCCGACGCTCTTCTTCTGAATCAGCATCAAGTGCATCAGATGGCTCAGAAATCGATACCCATCCAATGCTTCATGCATTTCATCAGCTTAGATCAGCCGCCAGTTCATCAGTGTCTTCTCGAGATGTGGATTCCATTGACAGCAACACTGAGGATGAAACCGAGAATCAAGAGGACAATGATGAAAATGAACTTGAGGAGAAAGAAGGTGTTAAAGTTGTGGCATGGACTGCTCTGACGATCAGAAGAGCATCTTGAAAATTGGATGTTTGGAGATTGAGAGAAACCAAAGGTTGGAGACCTTGATTGGACGCAGGGCTAGAAAATACACAGATAGGAACTTGATAGAATTTGGCAATAGTGAGCCTCTCCCAACAAAGGAGGAGCTCTCAAAATTTAATCTTCAAATTCCAACTATTTTTGCACCTAGGAGAAATCCTTTCGATCTTCCCTACAACGAAGATAACTTCCCAGAGTCTACTCCATCTGCACCAATTAAAACGAGAAATGCATTCGACATTCCATGTGAGCAAGAAGATGAAAGTAGCTCCACTGGAGGAGCTAACTCAAGTAATGTGGAGCCTACTCGTGTTGCATCCCAAATAAAAAAGATTACAATGCTTAGGAGGCATGAAAGCTTCACAGGAGGAGCACCATTCCTCGCTGATTTCTGGCAAGATCTACAACCTTCTCGGTTCAGACCATAATTTGTTACAGAAAAAATGTCCGACGAGGGAACTACGACTCCAAGTCTTGAAGGAGAAGCTAATTGGGTGAGCAACAGGAGGGCAGCTAATACCACTATGAGGATGTTGGAGAGCAGACACTTCTCCATTGGGGCTCTTTCTGTGGATTTGTGGTGTCGTTGCTTTGTTGTAAGATACAAACGCCACCATGTCATGATATATATAGTACTATAAGTTATCCCACAATACATGTTTCGTTGTTTCTTCACAAAAACAAATGAAGAGCTTGCATTATTGAGATTTCTGTGACAGCTGACCTACCATAGATGTGACTACAGTAGGTTGGAGAAGAAATTTCAAGCGGTGAAACAGAGACTGGTGGGACCGAATTCTGCGCATGTTCTGATGTTGAGAAAGTTTCTTCTCATTTTCTTCAAGAACACAGGTCTCCAAGCAATTACAAAACACCGAGACCAGTGACTTACTGTTGAGAACAGGAACGACGACCTGGGCCTGACAGACATGGAATTCCAGGCATCAAGGGTTGTTGACGCCCTTGACCTGCGTTGATTCCTCCGGCGCGTCTCGCCGTATACGGCAGGGCCTCCATCCCATGTCCCCTGAGAAGAGAAGAGATGGGAAGGTGCAGCAGTGAGTTAAGCATGGCACCGCACCATTTCGTTTGGGGTTGAATGATTGCGTCCCATGTGCACAACCGCTTTGATTCTGAATTTCAGGGACCTGCTACGCTATTCATCCATGGACTTGCATCGGAACTTCAAGCGCTTGGAATTGGGAAACAATGATGTGTTGAATCACGTATGACTCCCCATGCGTCGAAACATAAGTGTTGGGAAAGGCCACCGTCAGGTTGGGTTAATTGAACACCTCCAGCGAGCCTGCAGGTGCAGGTACGGTCCTTCCTACGCATATGAAGCTGAAATTCTAGCATGCATGGATTGCACTTGGCCTCTCAGTACTCTGCTTTACAAACCTTTTGTGCATCCCATTGGACAGAGTAAGTTGTTGCTGTAGAGGATGCGCTGGCAAAGTTAGCTACAACTTAGGTCTAGGCATCAAGGTTTCCTCTGTTTTTCTTCAGAGACACTGTAGTAGTTTCCAGCCACTTCCAAACGACTGAGACTTCTGGTGGGAAAGAGGAAGTCAAGCCTCAAGTATGCACACCAAAGAGAAGACCTGGGTCTGATGACTTGGAATTCCAATTTCCAGACATCAAGGTATAGTACTTAGTAAAGCATACATGGATTGCACTTGTCCTCTCGATACTCTGCTCTACCAGCTATATTCTCCAACGCCACAAGTTAAGGAGCTGATAACAAATCCACGAAATGGAAATGAAGACGAACACTCCAACACCATCTACAATTTTATACATGGAGAAGGTGTTTTTTTAGGGAATCAAAGAAAGACGAACGTTGCCCTGCGCCACCAGGTTCTACGACTGCTACGGCGCTCAGGACCCCAACGCCCCCGCTCCTATGGCGACCTCGAGTAACGAACCAGTACGTTTGCTTGTTCGGCTTCTGCCAGTGTCTCCTCTGAAACAAATACACTGTGTTTTGTCTGTTACTATGCACAGTATAGCAAATACACTGTCACTCATATAGATTGTCTGAACAAATTCATTCAAAAAATTGTCTGAACAAATTGTGTGGATACTCTAGCATAAAAATTAATTATGGTTTTGAGTAATCCTAGTCCTACCTGAACAGACACGAAGCCCTGAACCTGTAGAATTTTTCTCTAGTGAAAAATCGCATCTGCGCCCAGCATAGTGGCATCGAATGAAAGGCTCCAAATTCTTTCCCTATAATATCACTTGTGTTTGACAGAAATCTTAGTCGTATACGAAGAACAGACACGATGGATTGGATTCAGAGCCTAGAATGAGAAGTGGCAAATTAGTTTGTTTGAAAAACTCTGAACCCTGCAAATTGCTTCTCTAGTGAAGAAATGTGCAGCGAGTGTAAGCGTCGAGCTTCGCTTTGTGTGTGCACGGGAGGCCAAAGACTGCTTCCAGTGGGTGTAGCTGTTCACCTTATACATCCAGCCATTGTGGCTTATATCTTTGGGCAGCAGTCAATTCAGGCATTGACACACACACCCAGAACATGAGACTTGGTGTGACCCCTGACATTATCCATTACACATCAACTTTACAAACCCAAACCTTAGTCTACAACATAATCTTCACATATGTATCCGTAAACAGTACTGGTTCAGTACTTTAATAACAACAATACATGGCGAAATCCCCACACAGACATAGTACTAAATGGAGAAACTGAATGATCTAGCGACCGGTCTCAGCTTCTGCGCATTTTTCTCTTGTCCAAGAAGCACAAGTAATAGCCACTCATACATCGACCCGATCATACAAGCTGTTGCGAGCCGAGTACCACTTAACTCTCCATTTCCTCTTGAACAAGAAGGTGCAGAAGACTATCCAGATACCCATTACATATCCAGAACTCAAAGCAATGAAAAAAGATACCTCATCATTTAGATCTTCATGGTGTTCTTGTGTAGCTGGAATTGGCTCAGGTTGTGAACATTTCTGCAAGAGAGGAGGACCGCAGAGGCCAGGGTTGCCAATATAAATATATTCTGGATCGTCAAGTGTTTGCAGTTGATTACCGGATGGTATCTCTCCTGTCAGGTTGTTGTAGGACATGTTCAACCGACTCAATGATGTGAGAGCCGATAAGCTTGCAGGGATTCCACCAAAAATCTCATTGTGTGATAGGTCGAGTGACTCCACTTGCATCAAGGCACCAATATTCTCTGGAATTTTTCCACTAAAGGTGTACCATGATAAGTTCAGGTTCTTCAATGCGACAAGAGCGCTGATTTCTCTGGGAATATCTATTATTACAACTTACAAGATAAATCAAGATTCACCATGTATATGATCTCTCCTGTATATAGTCTCTCTTGATCCTTTGTGACTACAGTGACATTCTCGCTATAATTGAAATTGTTAAGACTAGTTGACCATTCAGAATCGAGAGCATGGTAAAATGAATAATCACAATCATCTCTCGTTACTATCATCCCTTTGCAGTTAACAATAGATTTTGGTATGCTCCCTGTTATGTTATTGTAGGCAAGGTCCAAAAACTGAAGATTAACTAGCTCCATAAGCTCCTCTGGAATGTGACCATAAAACATATTCGATCACAGCCATAAGAAAGCCATATGTGGCAATTTCTCCCAAATCCATGTTGGCAAAGTCCCAAAGAAATGGTTGTTTGCAAGATCAAGAAAGACGAGGTGTTGGCAGTATTTGAGAAATGAAGGAAATTCATCCGAGAGGTTGTTGTTCCTCAAGCTTAGAGTAAGAATACTAAGACATGTCATGTTTGTTGTGGACGTGACGGCAAATCAATCAGGAATCGGTCGAATTAGCTTATTTTCAGAGATATCCAACAGAACTAGTGATCTCAGTTTGCACAAAGGAGGAATGGTCCCAGAGATGGAGTTGTTTTTTTTTTTAGAAAAGGAGGATTGCCCCCGGCCTCTGCATCAAAGCGATGCATGCAACCATCTTATTAACCAAAAGGTCCAACAAACGTGTAGTACGATACAAAAACTCACCAAGAGAAAAATGAAGGGAGAACTCAAAGCCACAACCGGCAAAACATAGAACTAGATGCCTATACACCTATCCTATTATTGGACCGCCATCCAAACCGGTTGTAGGTATCCCGTGCTACCGTCTCCCATCGGTTGCACCCATACTCTAATGGTCCCAGAGATGGAGTTGTTAGATAGAATAAGTGTTATAAGACTCAGTGCTCCATACTCTAATGGTAGTGGTCCAACTAATTTATTTCTACTAAGATACAAATCTGTCAGATTAATGGGAAGCTTAGGAATATGCCATTGAATTGGTTAGAACTAAGTTCAACTGCAGTTGCACTCATAAATTCCATTGCAGGTGGTAGAGAACCGCTGATTTTGTTATGTCGCATATTCCGAATTTTTGCTGTGGAAGCCATCAGCCAAAACCAATCAGGCACCGTGTCGGATATGTTGTGTTTGAAATATCAAGACTGTCTAGATGTGTTAGCCATCTAAGACACAATGGTAATTAGGCCCGAGAAGGCATGATCCAAGGGCAATATTTTTTAGATTGGAAGGAGGAACCCACGTCTAATTCATTGTGAGAGCTAAGTAATTATTAGACAACCACAACTCCTCCAAGCTTTCTAGCCCTGATAAATGACCTTCATGTATGAAACCCTCCAAGTTATTGTTGCTCATGTCCAATTTAATTAGCTTTGTGAACTTCCCTATCAATAGTGGCACATGACCATATATATAGTGCATCGAGGGAAAGAACCGAGCCTTGCTTTGTGTGTGCACGGGTGTTCAACTTATAACTTTGGGCACCTGTTAATTCAGTCATTGACAAACACACACCCGGAACAGGGGACTTGGTGCGGCCCCTGGCATTATTCATTACAAATCAACTTTACATATCCAAACCCTAGTCCACAACACAATCCACAAATATGTATATGTGAACTGTACGTGTACAATGATTTAACAACATTGATACATGGGAAAATCCACACACTCAAATTAGAGCAAATGGAGAACCAAAGCAAGCTAGTGATCGGTCTCAGCTTCTGCGCTTTTTTCTTTTGTCCAGGAAGCCCAGGTAACAGCCACTAGGACATAAACCCGGTCATACAAGTTGTCGCAGACCGAGTACCAATAAACTCTCCATTTCCTCTTGAACAAGAAGGTGCAAAAGACCACCCAGATACCAACTACATATCCAGAACTCATAGGGATGAAAAACGATGCCATGTCATTTAAATCTTCTTCGTGTTCTGAAGTAGATGGAATCGGCTCGGGCTGTGCACATTTCTGAGAGAGACGAGGACCACAGAGGCCCGGATTGCCAATATAAATATATTCCGGGTCCTCAAGTGTTTGCAGTTGATCTCCGGATGGTACCTCTCCTGTCAGATGGTTATAGGACAGGTTCAAGCGACTTAATGACGTGAGAGCTGATAAGCTTGCAGGGATTTCACCAGACAACTCATTGTGTGATAGGTCGAGTGACTCCACTTGCACCAATGCGCCAATATTCTTCAGAATTTTTCCGCTGAAGGTGTTCCATGATAAGTTTAGGTTCTTCAATTTGACAAGAGTGTTGATTTCTTCACGGATGTCTCCAATAAGATTATTACAAGATAAATCAAGATTCACCATATATATGATCTCTCCTGTATATAATCTCTCTTGACCCTTTGTGACTACCGTTAAATTCTCGGTATATGTGACCAAGTCATTAAGACCATCTGTTTCTCTAAAAGAGAAAGCACCGTTGTGATAACGATCACTCATTGTTATCATTCCTTTGCAGTCAACGATAGATCTTGGTATGATCTTCGTTATATCATTGTCGGCAAGGTCCAAATACTAAAGATTAACTAGCTTTGTAAGCTCCTCTGGAATGTGACCGTAAAACATATTCGATCACAATCGTAAGAAAGCCAAATTTGGCAATTTCTCCTGAATCCAGGCTGGCAATGTCCCAGAGAAATGGTTGTGTGCAAGATCAAGAAAGACGAGTTGTTGGCAGTATTGAAGAAATGAGGGAAATTCACCCGAGAGGTTGTTGTTTCTCAAGCTTAGATTTCTAATGCCCATACTTGTCATGTTTGTTGTGGATTTTTCAGCAGAGCAATCAGGAATTGGTCCAGTTAGCTTATTTTTGGAGATATCCAAGAGACTTAAGTATCGTTGTTTGCAAAAAGAAGAGGGGATGGTGCCAGAGATGGAGTTGTCAAATAAAACAAGTGTAGCTAGATTCAATGCTCCAAAGTCTGGAAGTGGCCCATCTAAATTATTTCTACTAAGATCCAAGTATTGTAGACTAGTAGAAAGCTTAGGTATTGGGCCATTGAACTGGTTAGAACCGAGATCAATTGAAAATGCTGTCATAAATTCTATTGTGGATGGTAGAGAACCGCTAATTTGGTTATCTCGCATATCTAGAGCATCCGCTGTGGAAGCTATTATCCAAAACCAATCCGGCAGGGTGTCGGATATGCTTGTGTTTGAGATATCCAGATTGCCTAGACATTCTACCCATCGAAGCCATGATGGAAATTTAGGCCTGAGAAGGCATGACTTAAGTCCAATATTTGTTAGATTGGAAGGAGGAATCCATGCCGAATTCATTGTGAAAGCTATGGAGTTACTAGACAACCACAACATCTCCAAGCTTTTTAGGCCTGATAAATGAACTTCTTGTACGAAACCATCTAGGTTATTTTTGCTCAGGTCCAAATTAGTTAGCTTTGTGAGCTCTCCTATCCATAGTGGCACAGGACCAGTAAGCTTGTTACTACCGCGATCAAGGTAGATTAGATTGCTAAAGAGTTGCTGGAACCCAGATACATCTGTGTCAATTTGTTCCATGAACAACTAGGCAAGCGTAGGAAGAGTTCTGTTATGGTCCCATTGATGTTATTTTCACCTACAATGAATCCTTCCAAACTACATAGGTTCTTTAGGTTTGATGGTATCATGCCCACAAGGTTATTTGAATATAAAGCAAGCACTACTATAGAGGTCATATTATCTATCTCGTCAGGAAATCGGCCATAGAAATCACAATCTGAGATATCTAGATATTTTAGGCTAGTCAAATCCCAAAACCAGTTTGGTGTGATACGTGTATGGAAGCTATTGCAGGAAAGGTCAAGTGTTTCAAGAGAAGTCAGATTTGAAAGCTGAAGTGAAGCAGAGCTAGTTCTAAGATCGCAATAGCGAAGACAAAGAACTTTCAGAGATGGAAGCATGCTCACCACTGGAAGCCAGTGAACAATTGTACTGAGGTTCATGCCACTCGGGTCCAGGTGCACAATGGAAGTTAACTGTGACAACCATGCGATATCCGTGGAGTATTTTGTAGTGCCTAATCCCGAGTTGAGTTTTAAGTATCTTAAGTTGGAGAGATTACCCAGCTGCGGTGGTATCCTTCCAAAGAAGCTTGAGCCCGATAGGTTGATATGTCTCAACATGTGGAGAGCACCCAGAAACTCTGGTATTTGCACCGAGTCGAACACATTGCAGCTGAGGTCGAGATACTGTAGATGTTGTAGATCAATCAGCGAGGAGCTAATGTTGCCTCCTAGCACTTGATTCCACGCATCGCTGTTGAGGTCGTCACAACCATGGCCTGGGAGATCAAGCTTGATGACACGGTTGTTTCTGCTGCTACAATGGACACCCTTCCATTTGCAGCACTCATCGCCCTTCCATGATGAAAGGAGGGTTTGCAGGGTCTGACAGGCCCGCTTTAAAGCCGACAAGTGCGGACCTCTCACCGGCGATGCAGCTGGTGGTCGTATCATTCAGATGGGAAGATGATGATGACTCTACAAAGCTCTTGCCTTTGGTGAACAAGAGAAGGGTGGCTAATACCACTATGTGGATGTTGGAGTAGAAGCTTGTCCATTGGTGCTTTTTCCATGGATCGATGTTCTTTTTGTTGTAGCATCCATACGCCATGGTTTGTTATATATAGTTTATATTATCCAACAATATACGTTTCATTTCCTCCTGAAAATAAAGGAAAATCTCGAAGCCTCGTATTATTGAGATTTCTGTGATGCTGACCTGCCATAAATGTGTGTACAGCTTGGAGGAGAAATTTCTACAGGTGAAAAGGATACTGTTGGCCATTCTAGACTGGATTCAGTCCATGTTCAGCAAGATTCCAAACTTTTTATTCAAAGCTACTGTAGTCTCTTGGCATTTCCAAACGACCGAGACTACTGACGAGCAAAGCGACGATGACCTGACCTGGGTTCAATGACTTGGAATTCCAGACATCAAGGTCATATAAGCCTGCATCCGTGGATTCTTCCGGCGCATCTTGCCGTATAGGGCAGGGCCTCCATGGATTCCTCCAGTGCACCTTGCCGTATAGGGCAAGGCCTCTGTTTCACTTGAGAAGAGATTGGACGGTGCAGCAAGGGAGTGAAAGCATTATGACCTCAAGTTCAGGGATGCAGACCAATTCTCGCTTTTCAGTAGTAGTCCTCTCAGATTAATTGTGCAGAACGATTCCAATTCTCACAGTTACAAATGAGGTCACCTAGTATATATGCAGTTTCCATGCCATGTACACAACCACTTTGATTCTGAATTTAAGTGATGAAAGGCCATTTGCTCACTGACTTGCTGGTCAGGTGACGACGGCTGGCAGACCAAACAAGGAATGAAGCCAGACCACATGAGGAGGAGATCCATCTACGGACCACATGCAAACACCATTGATGCATTTTTTTTCTTGAGCCAGTTGATGCATTGTTCATTGGTGCCTTTTCCATGAAAACGTCTGAACCGTGAGCATTATTTGTTTCTCTGATGAATAAATTGTGTCTGAACTCTGAACGCAGCAAGTGAAAGCATCAAGTGGAGTGATGCAGATCAATTGTTGCTTTTTTTTCAGTTGCAGTACTCGTGCAGTCCTCCCGAATTAATTGTGCAGAAAGAATGAGCACATCAACCACTTTGATTCTTAATTTGAGGAACCTGCTATTACAATATCACAGCAGATCCTAAAACAGCTAGATGCAATTCGTAGAGCTTTTTTTGGGCCGCAGAGGAGAACTGTTCTGGAGCACAATGTCTTATTGCTTGAAAAAATGTTTGCAAACCTAAAAAATATGGTGGTCTAGGCATAAAAATTTGCTTACTCAGAATAATTGCTTATTAATGAAGTTTGTTTTCAAACTACTTCAAGGTCACAAGCTACCTTGGGTAAACTGGTACCACAAAACATATTCCCACTCCATCGCAGATAACCCTACCAACCCCTCCTTTCTCTGGAAGGTGGTAAACTCACAGCTACCAACACTTCAAAAGATATCCTTTGTACTTAAAACTAATGGCCTTGCTACCTTTTTCTGGACCGACACTTGGATCACCCACAAACCCCTAGCAACTGTTTACCCACACCTTCACTCCCACTCTTTAAAACCTACCATTTTAGTGTCTCGAGTCATGCAGGACGGATTACTAGCTAAATTGCGGAATCGCCTTACTAATGTTGCTTCAAGCGAGCTAGGGGATGTGTTGTCTTTGTTGCAGGACTTCGCCACAAATGATGCTTCTGATGACAGGTTCCTCCTGCATGGCGCACCTTTCTCCTCCAGACAGGCCTACTCCATCATCACTGATGAGGACGACGCCGATCCCTTCGCTGACCTTATTTGGTCCTCCAAGGTTCCGGTTAAGGTCAAGATTTTTGGTTGGCTTCTCTTCAAGGATCATCTCAACACCAAGCACAACCTCCTCAAGAAGACGATCACAAATGATTCTATCTGCCCTCCATGTGATGCCCCAGTGGAGGATGCTACACATTTGTTTGTTCACTGCCCGACTACAGTTCAGGCGTGGGCTGCCCTTCTGCTGCTCATACCGCACTGCTTGCTACTATATGGGACATGCCTACGCCGATTGGCCTTGACTCCGACATTTGGCCCTCGGTGGCGCTCTCTATTCTATGGAAAATTTGGGACTCTAGGAACGGTCGTGTTTTCTAGCAATGAAGACCACACGACTAGGACTACCATTATGAATCTTGTAAATGATTCCTCTCTCTGGACCTTTAGATTTGCTCATAAAAAAAGTGGCTGCCGTGTCTTGGCGCAAATACCTTTTCCTGCGCGCTAGCGCACTCTTGTAACCTCGCCTTTGGCGCTTTGAGTAATGTATTCAGGTGGGATGCTCCCCCCTCCCCGGTGATTGTTCAAAAAAAATATCACATCAAAGTTGAGTGATTAATTGTCATTCACTATCACTCACTGGTTAGGTGAGAGAGGAAGGAAAGCAGACCACACGAGGAGATCCATCCACCGACCTTAACCATGGCCGCGATGACGACGGTGGTGGCACAAGCTCAAGGACGCGACCCCTGCCCTATGCCGCCCGCCAGGTTCTATGACTGCAGAGCCGCCAAGGATCCCGATGCCGCCTGCTTCCGTCTCTCCTACTACGCCCTGACTAACTAGAATGCTTACTTGTTCTCCTGCCTGTGATTGAAAGATCTAAAATTCCAGTGCCATGCTCGTCTCCTCTGAAACAAGCGCAGGGTTCTGCCTGTGCGAAAACTGAAACTAGGCCCCATGCCTTCAAGATTATAGGTATGAAAATGTTTTGAATTTACGAAACATATGATGTCTACTACGCAACTTTATTCTTGTAGACTTGGTTGGGCCTCCAAGCGCAGAGTTTTGTAGGACAGTAGCAAATTTTCCTCAAGTGAATGACCTAAGGTTTATCAATCCGTGAGAGGTGTAGGATGAAGATGGTTCTCTCTCAAGCAACCCTGCAATCAAATATAAGAAATCTCTTGTGTCCCGAACACACCCAATACAGTTGTCAATTGTATAGGTGCACTAGTTCGGCGAAGAGAGGGTGATAGATGTGTAATATGGATGGTAGAAATAGGTTTTTGTAATATGAACAAATAAAAACAGCAAGGTAGCAAGTAACAAAAGTAGATGAAAACGGTGTCTCAATGCTTGGAAATAAGGCCTAGGGTTCATACTTTCACTAGCTAGTGCAATCTCTCAACATCATTAACATAATTGAACTACATGATAATCCCTCAAAGTGCAGCAAAGAATCACTCCAAAGTTTCTATTCTATCGAAGAAAGTAGGATGAAAACGTGTATCAACTTTTATGCCTAGATTACCCCAATGTCATCACGGGAATCCGCAAGTTGATTACCAAAACATACATCAAGTGATCTCAATAGATTACCCCATTGTCACCACGGGTATCCACAAGAAAGACATACATCAAGTGATCTCAAATCCAAAGTATTCAATCCAACGTAAAGAAACTTCAAAGAGCAAGACTCAATTCACCATAAAAAGAGATAAAGGGAGATGAACATCATAAGATCCAACTTTATTAATCAAGCTCATGATACATTAAGATCGGAATCCATCAAGAACATGAGAGCGAGATCAAACACATAGCTACTAGTACATACCCTCAGCCCCAAGGATGAACTACTCACACATCATCATGGAGGTAGCAAGATTGATGAAGATGGCCTCCTCAATGATTCCCCCCTCCGGCAGAGTGCCGGAAAAGGGCTCCAGATAAGATCGCTTCGGAACAGAGGCTTGCGGTGGCGATAAAATTGTTGTGGGTCTCGCTCCGAGGGTTTCAGAATTTATGAGAATTTATAAGCCAAGAATTAGGGCAATCGGAGCCAAAGGGGGGCCACAAGCCAAGGTGGCGCGCCCTACCCCCCCAGGGCGCGGCCCCTGCCTTGTGGGGTCCCTATGGGTCTTCTAGTCCTTCCCCGAAGCTTCTAGTGTCTCTTATTATCCAGAAAAAATCATCAGAAAGTTTCATCGTGTTTGGACTTCTGTAGGTATGATTTTTCTGCGAAACAAAAAAAACAAGCAAAAAACAGCAATTGGCACTGGGCACTGGATTAGTATGTTAGCCCATAAAAATAATATAAAAGTGCACCCAAACCATATATAATTAATGTAAATATAGCATGAATACTTCATAAATTATAGATACGTTGGAGACGTATCAACATGCAACACGACTTTTCTATGAACTATAGGTCTCCTGCAAATATACAAGTATTTGAACTCTAAATTTCTAATCACGGCTTTCAGCTGGAATAAGGCATCCGCGTGGAATTCCGTGATACGAAAGAAGTTTTAAGTTTAAATCACTAGAGGGAGCATTTCTCCAAAGCTCGCGCTATTGTGTTAAATTCAAATAACGATCAGTTTATACATAAGATCCTACTAGCAAAAGTGTCCGTGCGTTGCAATGGGAGAAAAAAACCACACGCTTCTAACCCAATAACCATGACTCAAGACCCCAATAGGTCCACGTCATTTATTTCAACACATGGCATCCCATCTGTGTTCCCGCTTATCCTCCTTCCCCACCCTCGCCGACGGTGGCCTCGGTGCTCACAAAATCACAACGCATTTGAATGTGGTCAATCCTAAGGCGTCTCTCTCTCGGCATAAGATGAGAAATCTGATTTTATTCCTGCGAGGTTTTGGCAAGGCATGCATAAGTGGTTACAGATGGTTTCTATCGTCTCCAATCTGGTTTTGCTGAGGTGTTCATTTCCAATCCGGATCGGCACCGGTACGAAAGAAAAATGGATCGTGCGCTATTGATTAAGGTTGCAACCTAAATAGCATTTTAAGAATGGTTAACAGGTAAAATAACACTATATTGAGATTCTACACATTTTTGTAAGCAAATTCCATATATAACATGTTACATTTGGAGTTAGGGTTTAAAAGATATGGATATTTTTTTAAAGCATTTGATATGGACTGTGGGTTGATTAACCAATATATCAGGGGGTTTCCCGCAAAAGCGAAAATCTGACTTAAAACCGGACTGCGGGTTGATTACCAGGAACATCAGGGGGTTTTCCAAAAAACATGAAAATATGACTTAAAACTGGATATCAGGGGTTTTTCTGCAAAACGCACGGTGGATGGGAAGCAACAGTAACATATATTGGGATTTAAATTTGGTGTGAGAGATAAAACATAAAAAGAGGTATATATGGTCTTCTTGCTCAGGGAAGAAACACCATATACAACGAGCATGTGCCAAGATATCCATAGCAGGCATACAGTTCTAGTGATTGATTATGGATATATAATTCGACCGAATATGCTGATAGACGTTTGGTCAAGATTTAGTAATAGCGTGACTAATCATCCTCTTTCTAAAAGAAAAGCTTGAACAATTCAGATTAAACGGTTCTCAGCACCGATGATCGCATGAGAAATAGCAAAACCGTATAATCCATAAGACGAGAGAGTTGTGTCATAAAAATATGGTCTTGCAAGCTCCGCACTCTCTAACATAAAACATACTACCTTCGTCCCAAAATATAAGACGTTTTTTGTAGTTCAAATTTGAAAGGAACTCATCATATTAAATACTTTGAGACGGAGGTAGTATTAAATTTGCCATATTGCTAGTATTTTTGGAGAGCTTGTCATTGGTCATATTAAATACTCCCTCCGATCCATATTACTTGTCGCTCAAATGGATGTATCTAGCACTGACATCCGTTTGAGCGACAAGTAATATGGATAGGAGGGAGTAGTATTTTTAGAGAGCTTGTCACTGGCACTTAAAAAAAATAGCACGCTATAACGCCCGCTAATAGCACGTTATAGCGTGTAGAGAATTGTCTTGCTAAATAAATCAATGTACAATGTCTCTAATAGTACGCCATAGCACGTCACTGGTCATACTACAGTACTTTTTTTTTGGGAACTAGTAAGCGTGCACGTGCAACGCACGTCTCAACTAATATTACGACCATATGTGAAAATTCACTTGTGCATGTAAAAGGATCATCTGATATTACTAGTAAAGAAATATTTCGAATGAATTATTGTGTTGATAAGGTTCATTTTTCACCCAAAAAGCGATTGCAGTCTTATTTCAAACCATTAGTAGCCTTCTTATTTCTATGAATCTTGAAGAACACATTCAAGTACTCAGGTACAATCACTATTTAAACATTCTTGTAATATGATTATTTTCTTACAAGTCCTACTTTCCATAACCTTCTTTATGTTTCGGCGCCATCGTTTCAACCAACTCCGTTTACTGCCACAAATCCATGGAGTAAGGAAACAGCCGCTCTGAAGAAATATCATCGTTTTAATCCTAGTTAGCATGAATATATTTAAACAGAATCAACAATATAAAAAAAAATCAATTGAGAGGTCTACTAATGTACCCAAAAAAATCCATGTAACTTCCACTCAAAATGTAGGTGAACATATTTATCATTTTGAGCACTCGTGTTGATATCATTTTCTAGCTAGAATAAAAAATCAAAACTTGCCAATGGAGCAGTGTCCATGTCGTTCTAGTTAGATATAATCCAGACTTGCCAATCAATTTTTATTTTCAAGCAAATCATGTACGCTCAATGCACACCTGAAGTAATGAACAAAGATTTACAATCAAATCCTGTTGGACAGAATGCACGCACCCTAATACAATTCACGCAAGCATCAACACCAAGAAAAAAAAAAGACAAAGTCTTCTCTTGTTCTCTGATCCCATTTTTATGGACCTCGATATGACGACATCTTCACCTCCCCCGACAATAGTCAACATGAGTTTATTCAATGACCATGAGCCGATGTATTTTTACAACAGAAAAACATAGAAGCAAGTTTAATGGAACTGTATATATTTTATATACAACATGGGCAAGTTTACGGAACACTGTTAAGAAAAAACTTGCTGCCAACTACAGATTGTTCAGACACAAGAGCGGAACATCTAGTCGTCACCTTTGATGGCAACACACCTTTGAGAACTGTTTGAAAAGGGGGCAGAAACAAAACATTAAATTAAAAAAAATACATATGTTGATGCTTGTATCCACGATAATTCAACAAAAGTAGAATCAGATGCATCTGCTCTGTTTATGATATGGAACCTAATCAGTTTCAATGTTTGATCATACGCAATGGCGAGCTGTTTGCCAGTTCCAGTAGCCTCCCAATAAAAACACGGTTAAAAAACATGACAATGTATAATCAGGCTGTAAATAAAGTAATAAGAAAGAAATGGAAAAATATCTTTAAGATGCTAAAGGAAAATCTGATTACGTAGAACAGAGTATACACAATAGGAAAATGATCACAATTCATTGTCCTGCAATGTAACAACAGTGCATACACATCTATTCCTCCCAAATCACAGTACCTAATTTCAGGAACTAACGACCAGTCCAAAAAGACATACAAATTATCGGAAAGTCCAAAAAGACTGGCAATCAGATAGAAAGGAGAAATGAATTGGTCATGCAGCAGACCCTCATTGGAGAAAAGAATATACAACACACGGGGATATGATTATGCTGAAAAGAAAACATACATGAAAGGAAGAGCTATCAAGAATCATTCTGCGGCGAAGATAGTTTGAAAAAAAAAGTGACAACCAAGGAAGATTACGTACCCAGCACTGTACCTTCCCGATTCCCTATGATGAGCGTCGTGTCGGTACTCCTCTGTCGAGCTGCTCATTGTTCTCCAGCTTGTCATCATCTACCAGCGCCTGACCATGATGAAGCGTTTTTGCAGCCACGTGCGCTTAGATGGCGTCTCGAGGCAATCGACCAGGAGCACATCAGGGTGATGCGAGGAGGACACCGGGATTACGACCAGATAACGATGGTCGGCCACGGCAGCGTGTGCCGATGGTGCGAGCAGACTGGGCGATGACTTGCGTTTCATTGCTGGACTAAACAGCTCCGAAACTAAAAAATATTCAAAATTGAAGCCGTTCCAGGCCTCACAATGCATCACAGCATCCAGTTTAGGTGTAGCAGGAATTGATCATCACAGGAAACAATGCATATGTAGCAGGTATTGATCTTCACAGGAAACATTGTCATTGCTATCGGTTTTTATTGTGTGTGTGCACAAATTAGCATCCCGAAGATCAAATAGTTAGGTTGTCTTGGCTATGCATCACACACACAAAATAGTACTTCGTATGAATTTTATAAAGTCATCTTCTAAGAGGCACATACATTGTCCATACAAAAATAGGAAAAAATATCGTAGTCTTGAATTACACCTGACAAATTAGAAAATTGAAGCCTCTGTATGCTTGGAAATAGATCATCCTATACAGAAAGGTCTAGTGCATATACCATTAGTAAGTAATGTACGCATACACGTACAGAAGACCCAACAACCATGATTGGTACTTCAATTTAACGTCAAGTGGTTCCATATAGTCCAGAACAGAGTCAATTTTTTTATCAATAACTTCATTGAATAGAAAGAATCAAACTCAAACTTAAAAAAAAAATACAGAAAGAATCACCTATATGAATCCTCAAAGAGGAACCGCCCGAAAACAATTCTAGGTTTATGCACTTCCAATCATCATATACAACTGCATTACCCGATTAGTGAAAGGAGGTGCAGTCGTCGTCCAAACAGAGGCGTCCGCAGGAGGGGTGGGACGACAAGGTCCAGCCAGGGCATCACATGCTTCTTGTTAAAAACTGAATACTAATAGGACCTACTTGAACTGCAAGCACAAAGTAAAAAAAAAGGTAGCGATACAGTACCTTCAGGTCCTCCAATATACGTGTAAAATAATTCTGAAGCTCAGAACCACAGAAGTATGTAAGGATCTCTTGCCAATGAGTTGGATTCTGCACACAAAAAAAGTGCAAAGCTAAATTTAGGAGAACCATGGAGCCGTGGATCCACTCATTCTGGCCATGAGATTCATGTTCGAGATCGGTGCCAAGAATCATAGTTGGGCCAACTTATCTTAATCACTCTTGTAATTTCAACTTTCAGAAACAACTGACTGAAATGAACATATAGTTCAGTTCAAATTCTGGAGCTGCGTTTTTTTATCACCAATAATAGAAACATACAACCTTTTTGTCCATATATTATTCATTCTTCACCTATCCTGATCATGTGTAACTTTTCTCAAATGTGCGTAACTTCCGAAGATGTCAAAATATTCTGGTACAGTTCATGTGCTTTAGACAAAAGAAGCACGTTTGAACAGATGGCTGCCAAATGGAACTAACTGAAATGAACATATAGTTCAGTTCAAATTATGGAGCTGCGTTTTTTTATCACCAATAATAGAAACATAAAACCTTTTCGTCCATATATTATTCATTCTTCACCTATCATGATCATGTGTAACTTTTCTCAAATGTGCATAACTTCCGAAGATGTCAAAATATTCTGGTACAGTTCATGTGTCTAGACAAAAGAAACATGTTTGAACAGATGGCTGCCAAATGGAACTAACTGAAAGAAATCCAAAAGTACTACTATTTCACTTATACATCCATTTTTGAATAACGTAACTTCATAACTGTATAATAAACAAATAATTCAGTGTACTTATAACAGAACAAGGATACGGAATCCCATTAATGATGTTCTAGACACAAATTATTGTATAATTGGAACACCAGTAAGACAACTGAAGCTAAGGGTTTATGCATTGTCTTTTAAGATCTACACAGTACACTTTGCTTGACTTAAACCATTATGACACTGATTTAGAAAGTAAGAAAAACCAAGGTCCCGTACTACACTGCAGATAAAGAAACAAAACTTGTAGTTACATCCTGGTTTCAAGTCCTTGTAGGCAGAAATGTGGTGTTGCTAACAGAACTGTTACATCCTGACAAAGGAGAAAGAACATCTATTTAATCGTTTATCCAGTAAAAACAAAGGTGCTGAACACAACCTAGTTGAAAACAACATGAACTTTTGATTATATTTCCTGTGAACCAACATCAGCGGGAAGATTTGCTTAATAAAAAAGGTACAGTTTATTCGTACTGGAAGTGGAAACTAAAGATAGGAATTTCCATTTAATCATATCAAAACATGTTATAATGACTGACGACATCCATAAGTAGATGACTCACTTGAAATGTTAAAATTATTGAGGATTTCTTAAATTGACATAACACTTGTACATCAGTCCATTGGAATGGACAGGAAAAAAAGATCAAAATTGTTTGTGGACATAAACACAAACACTTGGTGGTCACAACATGATGTAACTTATTCCCCATATTTCTATTGGATCGAAATACATATATTGGATTCAGATTTCCACCAGCATATAGTTTACACATAAAAGAAATCAGTACTACTTCTCTACGTTGATTACCTCTTCAACTCGTGAGTGTGTAAGGTTGAGGATTATGTGTTCAGTGCATGGTCGACCTGCACTGGTTTGGCATCCGACTGCCAGTTCCCGGTCGTCGTCGGTCCCCAACTCCAGAGAGAGACAGATTGAGAGGAAACGTGCTGACGAAGGGGATCGGGGCGTGCGGACTGGGGATGTGAGCGGGGGCAGTATGTGCGCGGCGATTGTTCTGTTCGGCAGAACATTCAATCCGCCTTTGATTGTGTCGGCAGACCATCAAAGCAATAAGGACTCTCAGATTTAATTGAATAGATTAGGTCGTAGGGTGCTGATTATCGCGTGTAAGTTTGCTCTTTACAGTAGTAGAAGTAGATACGAAAGGAACTCGTTGGATGAGCTGCTCCGCTGGGCCATACCATAGGATGGCCCACGCAAAGGTCGGCGAGGCCGGCCTGGAAACCCCATCATATTTTCCCTCGGCAAAAAAAAAGTATTTCTGAGAGAAGAATCGGGAGAAGTGTCCGATGGAGAAAGAACGGCGGCGGCGGCGACGGCGACGGTGGCGAGGGTGTGCCGGCGATGCAAGGCGAAGTACTCCCCATCGGGCAACGCCGCATTCCTGCAGGTTCCACCCGTCCTTCTTCGTCTGCCGCCGCCACGACGACCAGAAGAGGTAGCGACTCCGATCCCCACTCTTCCATCATCAATCCGCTAGATCGGCCTAGTGATTGAGCATGGCGACGGTGCTGCAGGTACTACGAGCTCAAGGAGGGTGACCCGCCCTACGCCGCCAGGTTCTACGACTGCTGCGGCGCCGAGGACCCCGACGCCGCCGGCTGCGCCACAGACTTGCACCTCTCCTACGACGACCCCGAGTAAAGAGCCAACCAACTAGTACGCTTGCTTCTTCCTCTCCTCTGAAGCGAACGCGGTGTTCTGTCACTCTATATGTACAGTAGAGCAAATGCCCTGTCAGTTATCTGAATTGTGTGAAGAAATCAGGGTTCACAATAAAATCCTATTCTGTAATATCACTCATGTTCGATACCCTGTAATACCAGGGTTCGGAATAAAATCGCCAGAATGAATTCTGGCTGTGAGCAATCCTAGTCCTACTCCTACCTGAACAGACAAGCTTGTCTGAAGAAGTCTGAAACCTGTACAATGTTTCTCTAGTGAAGAAATCTGTGTGCGTGTGAAGAAACCTGTACAATGTGTCGAGTGGAAGGTTAAAATCCTTCCTGTAATTACTTGTGTTTGATAATTGACACCCTTTGCACAGACTAAATCCTAGCCCTATTTGAATAAACATGATGGATTGGATTCAGAGCTTAGAATGAGATGTGGCAAGAGAGTTTGTCTGAAGAAGTTTGAACCATGTATAATATTTCTCCAGTGAAAAGTGTAAAGCCTGTACATTGTTACTCTAGTGAAGAAATTGCGCCACCGCCTTCCACCTCTCCTACGACGACCCCGAGTAAAGAGCAAACTAGTACTACGCTTACCTGTTCCTCTTCTGCCAGTGCCTCCTCTATAACAAACGCAGTGTTCTACATGTCTAGCCTGTCACTCTGTACATTAAATCAAACACCGTGCAAGTGATCTCGATTGTGTGAAGAAATCAAACAGTCCAATCAACATAATAAATCCTATCATGCAGTAGTCTCACTTGTGTTTGATTCTTTGCACAAACTTAATTGTGGCTCAATCAGGCAAGTTAGTCTGTACTTGCGGCTGTACTATATCTGAAACTGAAGTACTTGCGGCTGCGCCCAGTATAGTGCATCGAGTGAAATAATCGACGAAGTAAAATCACTTGTGTTTGACACCCTTTGCACATACTTAATTATGGCTGTCAAAAATCCTAGACATGATGGGTTGGATACAGAGCTTGAGAACAAGATGTGGCAAAACTAGTTTGTCTGAAAAACTCTGAACCCGTTGCATTGTTTCTTTAGGGAAGAAACTGTGTTTGTGCCCAGTATAGTGCAGCGAATGAAAACGTCGAGCTTTGCTGCTGCCTGTGGCTGCTCACGTTATACAGCTTTCGTGGCTTATAACAACTTCACACATTGACACACACACCCGGAACAGGGGACTTGGTGCTGCCCCTGGCATTATTCATTGCGCATCAACTTACATATCCAAACCTTACTCTACAACATAATCCTCAAATTTATATATCTGTGAACAGTACTTAATAACAATGATACATGTAAAGCCACACACTCTACATAGTACTAAATGAAGAACCAGAGAGCTAGTTGTCACTCTCAGCTTCTGCAATTGTTTCTCTTGTCCAGGAAGCCCAGGTAACGACCACCAGCACATAGACCCAGTCATAAAACTTGTCGCAGACGGAGTACCACTTAACTCTCCATTTCCTCTTGAACAAGAAGGTGCAGAAGACTACCCAGAGACCCATTACATGTCCAGAACCCATAGCGATGAAAAACGATGCCACATCGTTTAAATCTTCATGGTGTTCTTGAGTAGCTGGAACTGGCTTGGGCTGTGAACGTTTCTGCGGGAGTGGAGGATCGCAGAGGCCCGGATTGCCAATATAAATATATTCAGGGTCCTCAAGTGTTTGCAGTTGATTCCCTGATGGCACCTCTCCTTTCAGGTTGTTGTAGGACAGGTTCAACCGACTCAATGATGTGAGAGCCGATAAGCTTGCAGGGATTTCACCAGACAACTCATTGTGAGATAAGTCGAGTGACTCCACTTGCACCAAGGCACCAATATTCACAGGAATTTTTCCACTGAAGGTGTTCCATGATAAGTTCAGGTTCTTCAATTCGATAAGAGTGTTAATATCTTTGGGAATATCTCCAATAAGATTATTACAGGATAAATCAAGGTTCACCATGTATATGACCTCTCCTGTATATAATCTCTCTTGGCCCTTCGTGACCATCGTGAAATTCTCGGTATAGGTGACCAATTCATTAGGGCCATGTGTCCATTCATCATTGAAGCTAAAAGCACGATGGAAGGCATCAGCACCATCATCATAATTATCGCTTTTTACTATCATCCCTTTCCAGTTAACAATAGATTTTGGTATGCTCCCAGTTATATTATTGTAGGCAAGGTCCAAATACTGAAGATTAACTAGCTTCGTTAGCTCCTCTGGAATGTGACCACAAAACATGTTTGATCGTAGTCGTAAGAAAGCCAAATGTGGCAATTTCTCCCAAATCCATGTTGGCAAAGTCCCAACGAAATGGTTGTGTGCAAGATCAAGAAATACGAGTTCTTGGCAGTGTTGGAGAAATGAAGGAAATTCACCGGAGAGATTGTTGTTTCTTAAGCTTAGATTAAGAATACCCATACTTGTCATGTTTGTTGTGGATGTATTAGTAGAGCAATCAGGAATTGTTCCATTTAGCTTATTTTCGGAGATATCCAACAGTAGCAATGATCTCATTTTGCAAAAAGAAGAGGGAATGGTGCCAGATATGGGGTTATCAAATAAAACTAGTTTCATTAGATTCGGCGTTCCAAAATCTAGTGGTAGTGGCCCATCTAAATTATTTCTACTAAGATCCAAGTCACTTAGACTAATGGGAAGCTAAGGTATTGTGCCATTGAACTGGTTAGAACCAAGATCAATTGCGGTTGCTCCCATAAATTCTATTGTAGATGGAAGAGAACCTCTAATTTTGTTATGTCTCATTTTTAGAGTGTACAATGTAGAAGCCGTTATCCAAAACCAATCCGGAACCGTGTCGGATATGCTTGTGTTTGAGATATCAAGATTGTCTAGACTAGTTAGCCATCGAAGCCACGGTGGAAATTTAGGCCTGAGAAGGCATGACCGAAGTTCAATATTTGTTAGACTTGAAGAAGGAACCCATGTCCAATTCACTGTGAGGGTTAAGGAATTATTAGAGAGCCACAACCACTCCAAGCTTTCTAGTCCTGATAAATGACCTTCATGTTGGATGCACCGGCGAAGTTTGCACCAACTCTTGAGGTGAGAAAGGGCAATGCACGGTATCGAAAAGCTAGCAAATTACGGAAAGATAGTAGTGCGTATAATCCATGGACTCACATTAGACTTAAAGAACTCATATACTTATTGTGAAAGCCTTATTAGCACACGAAGCAAAGTACTAGTCGCTGATACGTCTCTAACGTATCTATAATTGTTGATTGTTCCATGCTATTATAGTATCAATCTTGGATGTTTTATATGCAATTTTATATCATTTTTTGGAACTAACCTATTAACCTAGTGTCCAGTGCCAGTTGCTGTTTTTTTTTGCTTGTTTTTGTCTTTTAAGAAAATCAATATTAAACGAAGTCTAAATGGAGAAATAAATTTGGATTAATTTTTTCTGGACCAGAAGAGACCCTAGAAGCTTCGGGAGAAGACCAGGGGAGTCACGAGGGAGCGACAAGCTCAGGGGGCGCGCCCCACGGGGGTAGGCGCGCCCCCTAGGCTTGTGGGCCCCTCGTGGCACCTCTTGACCTAATTCCTTCGCTATAAATTCCCAAATATTCCCAATATACCAGAGAGAAAGACAAAAAAACTTTTCCACCACCGCAAGCTTCTGTTCTTCCACGATCCCATCTGGAGGCCTTTTCCGGCACTCTGTCGGAGGGGGAATCGATCACGGAGGGCTTCTTCATCAACCTTGCTGCCCCTCCAATGATATGTGAGTAGTTTCCACAGAACTACGGGTCGATAGCTAGTACCTAGATGGCTTCTTCTCTCTCTTTGATCTTCAATACAATGTTCTCCTCGATGTTCTTGGAGTTCTATCCGATGTAATCTTCTGTTGCGGTGCGTTTGTTGGGATCCGATGAATTGTGGGTTTATGATCTGAATATTTATGAATATTAATTGAGTCTTCTCTGAACTTTTTTATGCATGATTGTTATAGATTTGTATTTCTCTCCGGTCTGTCCGTTTGGTTTGGCCAACTAGATTGATTTATCTTGCAATGGGAGAGGTGCTTTGTGATGGGTTCAATCTTGCGGTGTTCTAAATCCCAGTGACAAAGTAGGGGACAAGACACGTATTTGTATTGTTGCCATTAAGGATAAAACGATGGGGTTTATTCATATTGCTTGAGTTTACTTTGTCTACATCATGTCCTCTTGCTTAAGGCGTAACTCTGTTTTATACTTATTACTCTAGATGCATACTGGATAGCGGTCGATGGGTGGAGTAATAGTAGTAGATGCAGGAAGGAGTCGGTCTACTTGTCTCGGACGTGATGCCTATATACATGATCATTGCCTTGAATATCGTCATAACTATGCGCCTTTCTATCAATTACTCAACAGTAATTTGTTTACCCACCGTATGCTTTGTGTTCAAGAGAGAAGCCTCTAGTGAAAACTATGGCCCACAGGTCTATCTTTATCATATAAACAAAAATCCTAAAAATACTTTGCTGCAATTTATTTACTTTTATTTTATTTTGCAATTAACTTTATCTATTTATCTATCACCACAAGATTTGATCCTTGCAATTAACCGTCGAGGGGATTGACAACCCCCTTTGTTCGCGTTGGGTGCAAGTATTTGCTTTTGTGTGTGCAGGTGCTGCTAACGAGGTTTTGCTTGGTTCTCCTACTAGATTGATAACCTTGGTTCTTAACTGAGTGAAATACTTATCTCTAATGTACTGCATCATCCTCTCCTCTTCGAGGAAATCCCAACGCAGCTCACAAGTAGCAGTCGCATGCTCCTAGGAAGGAGGTTGGTAGGAGTTAACCATCATGCGCCCCCAATTGTAACAGCACTCAAGGATTTCATTTCAGACATATAAATGCTCAAACCTCTCCACCATGCCATGACCAATACTTAGATGAGAAGTAAATAACAAACTATAATACCGATATTTCTTCTAACCAATGATCATGAACCTATATCCTTTCATATTACTATATTAATAAAATTAAACCATACATTTCATATTTAGTGATCTACATGAATTTTTTTATTATATCCCCCTTGAATACCTATCATTTTAGGACTATTCTTATAACTCGTGCAAATTGCCATTACTATTTATAAGACTCTAAAAATATTTAAGTGAAGCATGAGAGTGCAACTATTTCTATAAAATATAACCACCGTCATACTCTAAAAAGATATAAGTGAAGCACTAGAGCAACTGCCTAGCTCAAAAGATATAAGCGAAGCCCATAGAGTATTCTAACAAATCACGATAATTGTGTGTCCCTCTCGAAAGGTGTGTCCAGCAAACAATGATTGTGGCAAACTAAAAAGCAAACAAAGAAAAGAAAACTATGGCACAAGACGCTCCAAGTAAAACTCATATCATGTGATGAATAAAAATATAGCTCCAAGCAACATACCGATAGATTATAGACGAAAGAGGGGATGCCATCCGGGGCATCTCCAAGTTTAGACGCTTGGGTCTTCCTTGAATATTACCTTGGGGTGCCTTGGGTATCCCCAAGCGGAGGGTCTTGCCGCTCCTTATTCCTTCATCCATCGTGATCTCACCCAAAACTTGAAAACTTCAGCACACAAAACTCAACAGAAACCTCGTGAGATCCGTTAGTATAATAAACATATCATAACCTTTAGGTACTGTTGTAAATTGATTCATAATTATTCTTACATAATACCTATTGTATTCTAACTTTGCCATGACTTATACCCCCCGATATAATCCATACATTCATCAAAATAAGCAAACTATGCAATAAAAACAGAATTTGTCTTAAACAGTACAGTCTGTAATGATGGAATATTTGACTATACTTATGTAACTCCAAAAATTCTAAAAAATTAGGACAACGTCAAAAATTTGTATTTAAATACTGTGTAAAACATTCAACAATTTTTGATATTCCAGTAAAGATTATTAATTCCAGCACTGTAGGCAAACGTTTCTATTTTCAAACAACATCAATAATACTATCATCCAAATCATCCCAAATGCATTACTTGGCACAAACACTAATTACAAGATAAAAACACAATCAAAACAATAGCTAAAATTGTGTGACACAAGAATTTTTTTTGCAATAAAGATAAATATTGGTTGCCTCCCAACAAGCGCTATTGTTTTATGCCCCTAGCTAGGCATAATGCATAGTTTCAAGTTTTATAATAGAAGTAAGGGAGATCATCCATGTTCATCTCATACTCCCTTCTTTCAGCAGCAAGCTTACTAAGAGGTACGCAGAAATAATCGAAAGGGCTAAATTTAATAGGGTAAGATCCGTAAGATCAAGTTTAGGAGGAGGAGGTTCCTCCTTTGGCCCTTTGTAAGTGATGACTATCTCTTCATTATAAATGTTTCTTTGAATATGGTCCTTTAGCCTTTTCTCAAGCAGAAGCCCCAACCCATTATTTTGTATAGCAAAATTATAATTTGTTCGGAAATTTTATCAAGTAAAACGGATGGGGGAACCTTTTTCCTAAGATTCTCATTGTAAGCAGCGTAGTCTGGAGGACACCCACTATTTATATTGTAATAGGCAAATATTTCTCGTGCCTCCTTCATGATATGGCCAAATTCGTAAGCTAAGAATATGGTAATGACACGTTTAACAGAAGGATCATGAATATTTGAAAACTCTAGAAGTATCCTTTGTATGGCAGGATGCATGTGCACGAATTGTCTTTCAAATTCAACTATAAGCAAAGATATGGCATCCTCAAGACTATAAGTTTTATTAAGAATTGACCCTCCTAACATAGGTAACGTGCCAGCACAAGTAAAGAAATCCTGAATAACACATTTTCCAATAATATTACCACTACCTATGCGGAGTTTTTTTGTATGCATGATAGTGGGTTCTTCTTTATCCGGATCATCATCGGCAAGATTATCTAACTTTTCTTTAGCAACTTCATCAAAACTCCTTTTAATATTTTCATTCTCCATAAGTAAAGCTTGATGATCAATAGGTTCCGCACTAGTAGCGGGAACATCACTAACTTTTTTAAACTCAGACATGATAACAACTTCAAGCAAAGCAAGCAAACAAGCGAGGCAAAATATTTTTGTGTGTTTTTTTGATTTTTATGAGAAGTGGGGGAGGAAAAGAGAGGCAAAGTCAAATAAAAAGGCAAATAAAAAGTAGAACAAGTAGATGATAGTTTGAGTGAAGGTACTTGAGAGGATTTGATGATGTCTCTCCGCAACGGTGCTAGAAATTCTTCCTGATACTTGTGAGCTGCGTTGAGATTTTCCCCGAAGAGGATGGGAGATACAGTATAGTAGATATAAGTATTTCCTTCAATGAGAACCAAGGTTTATCGAACCAATAGAAGAATCACGCAAACCCTCGTGAACAGCACCTGCACACACAAAAATAAATACTTGGACCCAACGTGGGCAAGAGGGTTGTCATTCCCCTTGAACTCGTTAATTGTAAGGATTAAATCATGTATAGGTAGACGGATAAATTGCAAAAGAACATAAAAGTAAATAAATTACAGCAAAGTATTTTTGCTTTTTTTTTATATATTTAAAGTAGACCCGGGGACCATAGTTTTCACTAGAGGCTTCTCTCTTGAGCACATAACATACGGTGGGTAGACAAATTACTGTTGGGCAATTGATAGAAAAGCGCATAGTTATGATGTTATTCACGACAATGATCACATATATAGGCATCACGTCCGAGTCAAGTAGACCGACTCCTGCCTGCATCTACTACTATTACTCCACCAATCGACCGCTATCCAGCATGCATCTATAAGTTCATAACAAACAGAGTAACGCCTTAAGTAAGATGACATGATGTAGACCAAGTAAACCCAATCAATATGAATAAACCCAGTCGTTTTATCCTTAATGGCAACAATACAAATACGTGTCTTGTCCCCTTCTGTCACTGGGATATAGAGCACCGTAAGATTGAACCCATTACAAAGTACCTCTCCCACTGAAGATAAATCAATCTAGTTGGCCAAACCAAACGGATAGATCAGAGAGAAATACAAAGTTATAATAATCATGCATAATAAAGTGCAGAAAAGACTCAATTACTTTCAATGAATAATCTGATCATAAGCCCACAATTCATCGGATCCCAACAAACACACCGCAAAAGAAGATTACATCGGATAGAACTCCAAGAAGATCGAGTAGAACATTGTATTGAAGATCAAAGAGATAGAAGAAGCCATCTAGCTATTAGCTATGGACCCGTAGGTCTGTGGTGAACTACTCACACATCATCGGTATGGCAACAAGGTTGATGTAGAAGCCCTCCGTGATCGATTCCCCCTTCGGCAGATTACCGAAAAAGGCCTCCAGATGAGATCGTGGAAGAACAGAAGCTTGCGGCGGCGGAAAAGTTATTTCGGGTGGCTCTCTGTTGGTTTGGGAATATTTGGGAATTTATATGCTTGGAATTAGGTCAAACGGAGTTACGAGGGAGCCACAAGCTCAGGGGACGCGCCCTGTGAACTTGTGACTCTCTCGTAAGCCTTCTGGTCTCCTCCCGGGGTTTCTAGGTTCTCTTCTAGTCCAGAAAAAATTAATCTGAAGATTTTTTACCGTTTGGACTTCGTTTGATATTGATTTTCTGAAAAGGCGAAAAACAATCAGAAAAACAGCAACTGGCACTGGGCACTGAGTTAATAGGTTAGTCCCATAAAATAGCATATAATTGCATATAAAGCATCCACGATTGATAATATAATAGCATGAAACAATAAAACATTATAGATACATTGGAGACGTATCAAACGGTGATGAGTCCCGCGAGCGACGGCATGGAGATTGTTGGGGCGGAAGCGATAGAGCCGGCAATGGCGAAAGTGAGGGCGCTGCCGGTGCTGGTGATAAGGGCGCCGGCGATGCTGGTGGTGAGGGTGGAGGTTGTGCCAGTCATTGCTGGAAGACGAGAAAGATCGAAGCTCTGATTACCAAGTTATTAAAGAATAATGGAGAGATGATTCGGTGCCGTACTATTCCCCTTGGGCTTTGTCTTCCATGTATACTAGTACATGATTACAACTTGAGAATCAAGTCAGGATCACATGGGATCAATCTAACATATTTTACAATCCCTAATGTCACGGACATGATCGCTCCTTGATCATATGCCGGTAATACGAAGCACAAGATATTTACGTTAACGCTTATTTGAGGTAATCATGTCAGTTTCATTTTGCTACGGTTTAATCTTTCTATCGTGATATGACATTTTTCAACAATTATTATTAGACATCTTAAACTGAGGACGTATGGCTGAAAATTTACTCTTAATATTCTGCAAATGAAGTTAGACATATACATGTTTATATAGTGTGCAAACACAAACATATACATATAGTATTCGGGGCCATGTCATTGAGTTCGCCCAAGGGCCCTCCGAAACGTAGAGCCGGACCTGCTAGCCTTGCATGAGAAACTAAGTTCACAAATTTTCTAAAATTTGCCATGTTTTGGAAACAAGACAAATGTTTTGAAATTGCGATGTGACAATAAGAAACAATTTTCAAAATTTACCATTGTGTGAAAAAAAAATCTAGAGTTGTCGTGTGTGGAAAACAAAATTCCTATAATTTGTCATTCCCATAAAGTTTATTTGCCATGGTCCATAAAGTTTATTTGCCATGTCCACAGAACTTTTTAGAGCCATGGCACTTTAAGTTGCTCTATAACATGGCAAACTCTATTCTTTTGTTAAGGTCCCATGGAAAATTTATGAAAATTATTCTCTCATATATGGCAAAAATTTGCAAAAAAAAAAAAAGATTCTAAAATTCACATGGCAAATTTTGGGAATTCATTTCCTAAAGTAAACATGTGTAAGTTTGCCATGATGGCAAATTTTGTGTAAATTTGCCGTCTGTGAGAAACGAAAATTCTCAAATTTTCCAAGTGACCGTTACAAAAATGGCTTTCAAAAAAGTTGGAATGATTTAGAAAGCAACTTTCTCTCAAATTGCCATGGTGTAATTAAAAAATGGCTGCTACGTGAGCTGGTGTAGGCCTGCAGCCGCTTGCTTGCTGGTGGTGCGGATTTTCTCGTCTCCACCAGCGTGGAGGCCTGCTCATGGTGGACTTTGCCGTCGCTGCTCCGGTTCTCATGGGCTTTGATCTGCGTTTCCTAGTGTAAAGGGTTCGCGGGGGTTCTCCCCCAAAGCGGCTTCTGCCCCGGCGCCCGAGAAGCTTCAGCTTCTTGGGCTCGTCGGCATTTCGGCGGCTTCGGCATCGTCGGTCCAGATCTGTGTTTCTCCAGAACCTGGTACGCCGACTTGTCAGTTACCATGGCACCCCCATGTGCTCGCTCTCCTCGCCCTGCCATGGCCTCTCTATTCCTGACCTCCGCCCCTCGTTTTGCCCCTCCTCCGCCAGGTCCAATGCTCGCGCGTCTGACGCAAGCCGTAACCACCCTCAGCGGCGGGCGTAACTCCCTTTTCAATGATGGCGGCCCAGCTTACGACCTGCTTACCATCTTTGAATCATGTGCCGACGGCTTGAAAAAGTTCACACAAATTGAAAAAAGTTCATCGAATTTGAAAAAACTTCACCGAATTTGAAAGAATGTTCATCGATTTTGAAAAAAAGTCATCGATTTGAAAAAAGTTCACAAAAACAGAAAAAAGTTCATCGAATTTGAAAAAAGTTCGTGCAATTTCAAAAAGAAAGAAAAAAAGAAAACATTGAAATCCCAGGTGGAAATGCGGAAAAAACGAACAAAAAAACAAATGCGCCAGCCCACTAACTGGACCTAGTGTTGTAAGGGGGGTGCGTCGTCTACGGATTACCCTTTAAGCAACGCTTAAGGCGCCGTTTAGGGAATGGCCACGACCATGCCCAAACGAATCTGATGACCATGCATTTGACTGAGATTTAACGGATCCGTTTGAATAAAAGAAACATAGTTTAACACACTTTATATATGGGACTGGCTATCTGCAAGTCGCTTGAAAACCTGAACTAGGTAGTCGATTTCCCGCGATCAATATTAGTCGTTGGATAGAAAATGAACTGTTTAGCTCATGCCTTCTTCCTCCAACCGTTCTTCCTCCTGGAAACAGATCACGATCTCCTTTCTCCCGCCGCCTGCTACCATCGGCCTGACCGCCTGCTACCGCCGCTCATGGCCGGCGACACTCCTGCGCCAGCCTTGCCGCCCCGCCCTCCCTCCAACCGCTGCCCATCGCCGTGCTGCCGCCACCCTTGGCCATCCCACTAACCCCGGCCATGAACAATTTTTCCGGCGAACTGCACCTCCACCCCGCAACTCCCCTAAGATAGATCATGAGGTCAGCCTGCCACCTTAAGATAGATCATGGGGCAGCCTGCCACTCGAAGCTAAATCATGGGGAAGCTTCTCCGACTAGTGGCGGCTGCTTCTTCCTTCCCTCCGGCGGCTGCCTCCTTCCTACGAAAATCGACGGACCCCAATTATATTTTCAGGTGACTTACATTTAGCTATTGTGTTTATATATCGGGTACATTTCACTCAGCTAGTAAAAATGCAGCAGCATTGCACAGTGTATATTTGCTTTAAAATCTACTCTTGTTTTACTGAGTGGACGTCTATGATTGCCCATCGCATTCGATGCATGTCGACTGTCCAGCCCGTCTTTATTCGACGGGACCGCACTGTTAAAAAAAAACTGTGATGCGGAAACTTTTATAGAGGATCGTTTTGCACAATGTTGATTCAACCTTTTGATCTCTTAATTTTGCGTACCTTAATGTCTCCATAATCCATGTGAAATCACCGAAATAATCGACGAAGTCACTCCATAAATGATGCGGAACATCCAGAGTCTTCGATGCTGACATTACCCATAGTAGAGAGTTTTCTCTTCTCTCTTCCTTCTTCTTTTAGTGTTCTCTCGATGATCAGAGAACGAGTCTATTAAGTGTATCGTGTACACGCCATCATAGCCTCCCGGTGTAACACTTCCTTTCTGCTTACAAAATGCCTACGGCCTCTAGCATCCAATGACACAAGTCTGTCCTTAATGGATGTGCATACCACGCACAGCCTCAAACCATCCGGTTGATTTCCTAATGACTTGATCATCTTTTTACAGTGTTCTTTAATGCCTAGAGCACTTGTGCTATTTATAGTGCATCAAGGGTCGCTTCTAAAAGACACGTCCTTTCCAACGGACATGGCTACTGAATCAACCGTTGCACCTGTTCTAGAAAGGCACGCAACTATGCATGGCAACAGCACCAACCTCCGGTTCCTAATTAACATGTGCTTAATCATGTTGTTAAGTTCCGGCCATTAGCGCATCACACGACTGTTCCAAGAGGCAACGTTTCCAATCAACACGATTGTTGATCAAACCTTGCAACCGTTCAAGTGTAACTGCATGCATGCGTCCGGCCGGCCGTCCGGCTAATTAGCATGTGCTAATTAAGTTCCTTAACCGCATTCATGCTCCAAACACGTGACTGATCAAAGCAAGGCATCCGTTCAATTCATGTAACAGTCACCGCATGCATGTGATGCACTAGTATATACCTTTGTACATACACATATACACCATCATTATACTATCAAGAAGGGAGAGAAGAGGGTATTTAAACCCATAATTCTAATTCTATTATGTCTAGTAACCATCACGCTAGACGACTTATAATTAGAATTATTTGTGTAAATTACATGGGTCACAATGAATATTCAAAATATTCTTACATTCTCGCACTTGACCCGTGTAATGACTTGAGGATCCAACTTTCACTTTAAGAGCTCACAATAAAGTGAATCAAACAAGTCACACTTAATTGAATTGAAAATAACGGATCATGGTGGTCTCAAGTAAATTTATTAACAAGATTCCTTCCATGCATCACGATGAATCCAACTCAAAACTCTTAACATGGAGAAAATATCAGTGAACTTTTATTTGTTATACCACTCCACTATAATGTATACCCACAATGTGGATAACAAAATCCGGCAAAACAAAACACTAATGATTTCTTTATGAGTACTTCTCTACATATACATGTGCTTTTATTTGTAGATAGATGCTGACAAGGACCTACGCTAATGCTCATCAATTCGACATAGACTATAATTGTCACGAGCAACCATTAGTCTGCAGATATTTCATTCATAGCAATATACTCAATTGACACATTCATTTTGCCATATAATTGACAAGCAACTTTTGGTCTTTAATAAACTTGTCCCTTTAGCGGAGCTGTAAAATAATGGCCTCAAAGCACACCATAACTGACGACTCCCACTCTTTCATGAGTTTCTATAATTTAAGGTAAAGCTTTATACCTTCTTTTCTTGAGCATCTTTGGTGCCTTGTCAATACCAAAGATTCATTCGCTCTATTGGAATAATTTTAGTATTCCAATGTAAAACATTCACATTCATAAAACAAGCTCCCACTATTAGTTGCGCTTGGAGTTTTATGTATAAATTTAGTCTATCATTGTGAAGCAAATTCTCTTCATATGCCCACTCTTTAATGCTTTGAGTTATCAATAATTGTTTCAAGAAATAATTAACTTTATTACGTATTCAAGGTCATCTTTGGATGGCACTTAAACACATCTGAAGTTGATGCTACATACAATACTCATTTAGTAGACAAATTAACCGTATATCAAATGAATATGTACGTCATCTTTGGATGTACAAGCACACTTCCTAGTACAGCCGTTAATTAGTCTCTTTAATGTTATTAGTCATATGCCATGGAACACCTTTGGGTGAACGACTCTAGCATCACAACTAATGAACTCAACTGTTTAGTGCGGCCATTTATTTTAATAGCATCACCATGCACAAGAACAGTTGTCCATAATATTACCAAGATGTCTAGTAACTAAGCTAGGCCACTTTGGTGACTAACAAGCTTTTCTTAATATAGACATCATCGATAAACTTTAATTAAGTTTGAGACACTTCTCAACAATCTTGCATAATCAATCAAATGCTTAACAACTTTTAAAGCTAGGCCACTTTGGTGACTAACAAGCTTTTACGATTATGTAAGCATTTACCAAAAAAATGCTTAGACTTAGATCCCGAACTAATTTATGTTTGATAAATGACTATAACCATTCAGTCAAAGAATAACCATCATCACAAAATGACAATCAATCCAAATACATATAATGAGTCAAGAAAACATTTATGTTGTCCATCATACATGCGCACTTGTATACCATCCATGGTTCATGAAAATCCTTTACCATCAGATGGTCGTGTATATGTCACTTATAATGAGACATCCTTTAATAACCCTGTTGCTATCTGATAGCAATGCATTTCAAATATGGAAGTCATTTAATTTTGTGATAACTTTACATGCATGCACTAATAATACACAAATAAGGTCCATGCCCTTTAGAGCTACGACATTACTATGTACTTATGGTCGAAAACAACCATGCATATATGTGACCACATATATTGTTTTGAAAACTCCACCACACCGGATAAGACATAAATAAATTATGTCCACTATAATGTGCAATTGGAAGTCTTTTATACTTCAAAAATGAAGTGACCCATATGTCACGATCTAGGAACAGGCAAACCCAAAAAAATCCATGGAAATGGCTGGTCCATTTTCAAAATTCTAATTTGCCATTTATTCAAAATAAATGATAGTGACCCATATGTCACGATCTAGGAACAGGCAAACCCAAAAAAATCCATGGAAATGGCTGGTCCATTTTCAAAATTCTAATTTGCCATTTATTCAAAATAAATGATAGAAAAACTTAATTCCATGCACTATAATTCTTGTCTTTTCTCGAGAGAAAAACAATCAATGATATACGCCCAATGACATGAGCCTATATCGGTCGAGAGAAGCTTCATGCAAGAATCCAAAAACATTTATAGGCAAATCAGACTTACAGTTAACCATACTCTCGGCTATCGCCGAGTTCCATTAACATGAGACTAAAATTCCATGTTAAATGGGAGTGCTTTGTAGAATGCATTGTCCCTACACACGATAACCAAACGGAAAACCTTTCTGCCGTCTTAATAGGCAAACTTTTGTGTCTGATTTTATAGTGTGATATCCGAGTCCCAAGTGAACATTGCATCCAATAAATCATTTCGTGTAGCGAATATACCATAATACTTGCCTTTATTACTTATCGAGAATAACAAATATATCTAAATCATTCGACATGTTCAATAGCACGCACCGCACAATGCCAAATCCCAAAACCATATGGAACGCGTATTAGTGTAACCATGTACAACTTAATAAGTTCATGAATATCTTCATTACTATTCATGGAACAACTTTAATCCTCACATGGATGTAAAACAAGATGCATGCAGATAGCATGATCATACTTTTACTTCGATGAAAATGAGGTTCCTTTCTTGAACATGTCACACGCTATGCACACAATGCAATTTTCTTGCACTAGCCGGTTTTCAATTAATGCAATGCTTTTCCCAAAATGCGAATGACTTGAATCTTTCATCTCTAGCAAACCAACGACAAGAATGGAAATTTGATGACAAAAGAGATCGAAGAAACAAAACTTTTATGGTGAATCTGAAGTGCAAATAATCAGGCTCTGATACCAATTTTTTTTAAAAACTGTGATGCGGAAACTTTTATAGAGGATCGTTTTGCACAATGTTGATTCAACCTTTTGATCTCTTAATTTTGCGTACCTTAATGTCTCCATAATCCATGTGAAATCACCGAAATAATCGACGAAGTCACTCCATAAATGATGCGGAACATCCAGAGTCTTCGATGCTGACATTACCCATAGTAGAGAGTTTTCTCTTCTCTCTTCCTTCTTCTTATAGTGTTCTCTCGATGATCAGAGAACGAGTCTATTAAGTGTATCGTGTACACGCCATCATAGCCTCCCGGTGTAACACTTCCTTTCTGCTTACAAAATGCCTACGGCCTCTAGCATCCAATGACACAAGTCTGTCCTTAATGGATGTGCATACCACGCACAGCCTCAAACCATCCGGTTGATTTCCTAATGACTTGATCATCTTTTTACAGTGTTCTTTAATGCCTAGAGCACTTGTGCTATTTATAGTGCATCAAGGGTCGCTTCTAAAAGACACGTCCTTTCCAACGGACATGGCTACTGAATCAACCGTTGCACCTGTTCTAGAAAGGCACGCAACTATGCATGGCAACAGCACCAACCTCCGGTTCCTAATTAACATGTGCTTAATCATGTTGTTAAGTTCCGGCCATTAGCGCATCACACGACTGTTCCAAGAGGCAACGTTTCCAATCAACACGATTGTTGATCAAACCTTGCAACCGTTCAAGTGTAACTGCATGCATGCGTCCGGCCGGCCGTCCGGCTAATTAGCATGTGCTAATTAAGTTCCTTAACCGCATTCATGCTCCAAACACGTGACTGATCAAAGCAAGGCATCCGTTCAATTCATGTAACAGTCACCGCATGCATGTGATGCACTAGTATATACCTTTGTACATACACATATACACCATCATTATACTATCAAGAAGGGAGAGAAGAGGGTATTTAAACCCATAATTCTAATTCTATTATGTCTAGTAACCATCACGCTAGACGACTTATAATTAGAATTATTTGTGTAAATTACATGGGTCACAATGAATATTCAAAATATTCTTACACGCACATCAATTTACACCTAATTATGCGGCTTCAACAGTCAACTTGAGCCGAGTATATAACTCATCAGACAACCACGAGACAGCGTGAGAGAGACTCACACACACACTTTACAGGCAACAGCTGCACCATCCATGGCTGCTTCACCGCCGCTCCGTCACGTGGCCATGCTCCCCTTCATGGCGAAAGGACACGCCATGCCGCTTCTCCACCTGGCGCGCCTCCTCCTCGCCCGCCGTCATCGAGCTTCCGTTCCCCTCCGAGGACGCTCCGCAGAGCACAGAGGAGCTCCCGTCCTCAACCCATCTCGTCGACTTCGTCTCCGCGGTGGCGGCGCTCAGGCCGACGTTCGAGGGCGCGCTCGCCAGGCTGGAGCCCAGGCCGGACCTGCTCGTCCACGACGGCTTCATCCTGTGGGCCAAGGACATCGCCGACGAGCTCGGCATGCCGCGGCTCATTACCCTCGGCATCGGCGCCTTCGCGTCGTACGTCTCCGGGGCGGTCGCGGCGCACAAGCCGCACGCACACGTGAGCTCGCCGACGGAGCCGTTCCCGGTGCACGGCTTGCCGGACCTCTGCCTCACCAAGGCCGACCTCAGCCCGCCCTTCGACGAGCCAGAGCCTACTGGGCCGCACTGGGACTTCGTGTGCGACAGCTACAGCAGCATGTGCTCCAGCAGGGGCGTCATCGCCTACTCCTTCCACGAGCTCGAGTCGGCCTACATCAACCTGTATAACCACGAGTTCCACATCAAGATGTGGCCGATCGGACTGCTCTGTCTCGCGGCCCCCGAACCGCCGGCAGAGGACGTCCAGACGAAAGAGATCTCCGACTGGCTGGACTTGAGGCTCGCAATGGACCGGCCGGTTCTCTACGTCGCGTTCGGCTCGCAGGCCGAGCTGAGGCGGGCGCAGCTGGAAGAGATCGCCGTCGGGTTGGACAACTCCAGTGTAGACTTCCTGTGGGTGGTCCGGTCCAAATGGTTCAGCCCTGAGGACCGGCTTAAGTTTGAAGACAGGTTTGGGGAGAAGGGCAAGGTGGTGGAAGGTTTCATCAACCAGCTCGGAGTGCTACGTCACGAAGCAGTCGAAGGATTTTTCACCCACTGCGGGTGGAACTCTGTGATGGAGAGCATCAGCATGGGCGTGCCAATACTGGCGTTCCCAATGGCGGCCGAGCAAAAGCTGAATGCAAAATTCGTCGTGGACGTGATCCACATGGGGCTCCGACTTTGGCCGAAGGAAGTTGGTGGATTGGTTCTGAGTGGAGACGTGCAGGTGTTGTCGAGGGAGCTGATATTCGGAGAGCAAGGGACACGTGCTGCTGCTAGAGCTACTCAGCTCTCTGCGTCTTCTAGAAAGACCATGGAAGTTAGTGGGTCCCAAGGTTTTGGGTACCGGGCGGAAAATTCGGATACCGCCCGGTATCCGCGTTTCTCGGTACCCCACGAGAAAGCTGCGTGCCGAGCAAAAACAATCGTGTTTTTTGAAATTTTTGAATTTGAACGGCGACAGTATATTCAACTAGGACGGAAGCTCTTGCAGAACATGCAAGTAGGCGTGGTCTGGTGGTAAATGTGCCCCTCCCTCCCCTGAGCAACTTGTAGGTCGCTTGTTCGAGTCCCAGTACTCCCTTCTCTACGTTTTATTTTTTGCTTAACCAATCCTTAAATAAAAATTTAAAAACACACTAGGAGAATCGAACCCACGACCTCTCATGCGCTGAGAAAGGACGGGGAGAACCTACCACTGCGCTAACAGGAAATTTGTGAACTACTTGAGCTCAGATCTAATATATTCCTACATCAGATTTTTTTTGAATTCAAACTGCTTTTAAAAAATCCGAGCGGTATTTCCTTGGAATTTTACGGTAACCGCGGTATCCGCGTTTCTTGCCCACCCTCGGTAATTTCTTGGGATTCGGTAGCCAAAACGTTGGTGGGTCCTCGTTTGAAAACCTGGCGCGGATGGTTAAGGAGGTCAGTGATGTCCTTGGTGGGTGTACGTACTGTACGTAGGCCGCTCGCATGGGCATGAGTGAGGCGACCGCGAGGGCCACCGCCGCTCGCACTCCGGCCCCCGGCCCGAGCGATCGCCGGCAGGTAGGTGGGCGATTCTGGGCGCTCGCGGATGTCGACGACGGAGATGAGGAGGAGGACGGGGCTGACGCCGGCGGATCGCCGGAGGCGTACTCGCCTACGCCGTCCGACGTGATTTGCGAGGCTTTCAACCCCGGGTACACAGAGGAGGAGGTTGCCAAGATTGTCGATGCGGTGATCCCGTCCGATGACCCGGCAAGGCTGGGGCTGCGCTCCGAGGAGAAGGTGGAGATGGTTTGCCGGATTGTGCATCGTCGGACGGCGGCGACGGCGGTTCAGCCATGGAAGGGCCCTCTCCCCAAGGTATGTTTACCCAAATTGACTTTGTTAGATTTCTTCAAGCCCGATTCTTGGACTGTGGTTGAGAGACGAAAGAAGAGGCGACCGGCGGCGCTGCAGGCGCCGGCGCCGGCGATCGATCCGATCCCCGAGATTCGCAGGGCGCGGTCAGCGCGTTTGCACGAGATCTTGGCCAAGTCGGGCCGGGGTCGGGTGAAGCGGTACTGGGCCTATTGGGCACTGGGTATTTGGCCCAGTACAGAGCCCAGTCCGATGAATCGGCGCAGGCCGAACCCTTTATGGCCTCGAGCAGTGCTACGATGGAAATTGTTTCGTCCTCCGCTGCTAGGGTTCGTCCTCGCAAAGCTCGAGCAGGGTTCCCGGCGCTCGGACAGGGACGGGCGGCGCGGGTGTTGCGTTGTGATTTGCCGGCGGCTATGGCCGGCCGCGGGAACGGGCAGCCGCCGCCTCCGAGACAGCCGCCGCCACCGAAACCTGTCCTGCCGGTGGCGCGCACTGATGGCGTCCAGCGTCCGCCGCCTCCAGCCATGGATGGGCGCGCGGTGGCCACGGACATCGGAGGACAAGGGGCCGGCCGTGGTCGTGCAGGCTACGGTGCGGGTCATCAGAATTCGTGGCAAGCGGATGGAGGACGCAGCTATGCTACTCGTGGACAATGGGGAGATGACGGTTTTAATGCTTATGGTGAAGGACAACACCGCGGCTCTTCCTCGACTGGTGGAGGCCGGGGCTATGGTAATGAACAATGGCAGAACGGCGGCGATGGTGGCCCGGGGTTCAATGATCCGCCCGGTACTTTCGTCGAAGGGGCCACGGGGCCTAACTATCGCCAGCGCGGCGGATTCCGTGCCTACCGTGGTGGCCGGGGGAGTGGCCGTCGGCCTCCGCCGCCTCGTTGGGACCCACCACCTCCACGTGCTGACCCACCACCTCCTCCTGCCGACGCAATAGGAGCAGTTGCTCCGGTGGCACCGACGGGGACTTCGGGGGCGGCAACGGCAGCACAGGCGCCGACACTCTCGGGGGCGGCAGCGGAGGCCGTCCGCGCCCTCGCCGCGGTGAAGGTGCCTATCACTGGGCCGACTACTGTTCATGATGCGGCGAGTGACCGTGGTAGCGACAAGGCTGAGGGTGAACGAGCTACGAAGTGGGCTCGTAAGAAAGAAAAAATGACTTGTTATCGTTGCGGTGAACCGGGACACTTTGTGGCTGAGTGCACGGTGGAACTTTGTGATTTATGCCTCAAGCCGAAGCATGGTTCGGGAGAGTGCCCCCTTCTCCTGGGACCAAAGCCGGTGGTCACGATCTATGGGGTGTGTTGCCCTGAGTTGACGTTCTTTGAGTCACCTAACACCACCTCGGCTGCACCTAGTATGGGGAGCTCGAGGACTGGAGTGGTGAAGGTGACGCGTGGATCGATGACGGAGGAACAGGTTGTGCAGCAGCTTCGAGAGTTGGTCTTAGCCAGTTTTCGGTGGTCCCCGGTGCGTCTTGAGGATCACGTGTATAGGGTGGATTTCCCTTCGAGGGAGGACCTTGCTCGCCTCCTCATGTTTGGTATGAGCAGGGTACCAAACAGCCCTTGCGTTCTTGAGTTTGATTCTTGGACTAAAAAGGAGCCACATGGAACACTGCTTTGACAGATTTGGGTCAGATTCTCAGGGGCACCGCCTAGACCCCTGAATGACTTTTTGGTTACCTGGAGTTTGGGTTCACTTATAGGCAAGACGGAGAAGGTAGACATGCCTTTCACTCGTGCTCAGGGCGTTGCCCGTCTGCTTGTCAGTGTTGTGGATATTGAGTATGTCCCGGATATAGTGCGGTGGACACATGAGGGTAAGATTTATGACCTGGAGGTCGAGATAGAGGATACCCCGCTTTTCGATGGGGTGGACGGGAACAATGATGTGGATATGACTTAGGGAGGCGATGGTTCGGGCAATCCGGATAAGGATGCGAATCATACTGGGCGCGACGGCGCTAAGAGGACAGAGGGACAGTCTGCTCAGTCTGCGGGCGCTCCTGCAAACAACGGGGCCGCACCCCCGTCGACGCCAATGAATGCTCTCAGGTTTGGATCCTTTGGGGCATCATCGGCTCCTAGTTGCCTTTGGGGACACCGGGTCGAGACGGAGGATCCTGTGGAGCAGGAGTTGCCACCGTTGTCGCCGATGACTTCACCGGGGGCGCCAGCGTAGCTGGTTTCCGGCACCGACCTGGTGAGGGCCGCATCACCTATGCCTCACCAGGCGCCTCAGTTTGTATATCCGGTGGGGGTGGTGGGGGACACCAGGCAGGAGTCCTTGAGGACCCCTACTAGCCCGCCGCTGTTGACACCGGTCCGGACCTCTACCATTGATGTGTCTGGTGGGAGGGGTGCCTCGGTGAAGGCAGCCGCTCTTGATGACAGGCGTCCTTCCTCCGTGACTGGCCTCGGGCAGATGACGCCACCTCAGAGTCCGCGTAACCAGATCGCGCGGTCACCTGGGAGGACGCCGGATGTGGCTTCTGTGGTGGTGGGTACAACTGGGCACCTGGCAGGCGGCCATATCCCAGCTGAGCCTGCTATGGACGACGTCATCGCCTTCGGAGGGATTCCGGACCCGCTGTCCGGAGATAGACGGGTGAGCTACCGGATTCAGGCTCAACCGGATGCTGACGACCTGCAGATGGGGCACGCCATGCGGGCGGCCAAGCTTTGTGACATCGAGGCCACTACAGGTTTGCTAGTTGATACAAGTTGCTCAATTTTACATTTCTCCGATGATGAGATCATTCATAGTGCCAATAAATTGGGTGTTTCTTTGGGTAATAATGGAAAAGAAGTAGCTAAATCGGTTAATGACTTGCTAGACCTAGAGGCTGATAGAGCCATGGAGATGATTCGTAATATTGCAGCGGTAAAGCCTATGAATGATTCGGACATTAATGCGCTAGGGGTTGGGGCACTAGATTGCCTTTGTGAGGATTCAGTACCCTCTTCTGTGTTACAGGAAGAGGATACGGATTCGGTTTCAGAGGGGTATATGGCCCCTCTGCAACCAGATTTGAGCGTGCAGACTGATCCCGGTTATATGGACCGAGCAGCTGGACAGGATAAGCCAAAACGAACCTGGAAGAGGAAGGTATATCCTGCATCCGCTGTGCGTAGAAGCGCGAGAATTCGGACCGCAAAGAAATTTCATGATGAAAGATGAAAGGAATCTTTTGGAATAGCAGAGGTCTGGCAGACTTGGCTAAAAGAAGGTTCTTGGCGGAAGCATCATTAGAACATAAGTTGGACTTTATTGCCTTACTTGAGACTGGTAGGGATAATTTTACAACACAATTTCTTGGCACCTTAACCGGTGGTGTTGACTTTGATTGGCACTGTCTACCTCCAAGAGGAAGATCCGGTGGGATCTTACTTGGGGTCAAGTGCGAGACGTTAGAAGTCCGTAACGTAGTGCTTGGGGACTTTGCCGTCAAATTCAGGGTGCGCTCGAAGGTTGATGGGTTCCAATGGGCGCTAGTTGCAGTATATGGAGCCGCTCAACCGGAGCTCAAACCGGACTTCCTAGCAGATCTTGTGCGGGTTTGTGGGGATGAGAGATTACCTATCCTGGTTGGAGGTGATTTTAACATTATCAGGAGGAGAGATGAAAAAAATAACGATAATTTTGATGGCAGATGGTCATTCATGTTTAACACGATTATCAAAAGTCTTGACCTGAGAGAGATAGAACTCTCAGGCAGAAAGTTTACTTGGGCAAACACACTGCCAAATCCAACTTACGAGAAGTTGGATCGAGTTCTCACCAGTATTGAATGGGAACAGAAGTTTCCTCTGGTGACAGTCCAAGCATTACAGAGAGCGATTTCCGATCACACCCCGCTGCTTGTTGACTCTGGGGAAGCGACACATGCGGGAAACAAGAATGTCTTTTCTTTCGAACTAGCGTGGTTTGAGAGAGAGGGCTTCATTGATCTCATAGCCCGGGAATGGACTAAGGCCACAGGAGGGAGGTCGAATATTGAGAGATGGCAAAATAAGATTAGTCACTTGAGGCAGTTCCTGAGGGGCTGGGCTAAAAATGAAAGCGGAATTTATAAGGTGGAAAAGGATAGGCTTATACAACTTATAGATGAGCTTGATCTCAAGGCCGAATCCACCTTATTAGATGCGGATGATCGGGCATCTAAAACTGAGGCTGAGCGGAGATTGCGAGAGCTTCTCAGAGAAGAAGAGATGAAATGGGCACTTAGAGCTAAAGTGAGGAAAATCGTCCAAGGGGACGACAATACCCAGTTTTTCCATATGATTGCAAATGGAAAACACAGAAAGAAGAAAATTTTCCAGCTTGAGCAGGATGAGGGTACAATTGTAGGACACGAGAACCTCAAATTGTATATCTCTAATTACTATAAACAACTTTTTGGGGCTCCTGACGACAATTTTGTGTCTATGGACGAGCACATGGTCGGGGATATTCCTCAGCTCGGGACAGACGAGAATGAGATTTTATCCGCACCATTCACGGAGAAAGAGGTGTTTGAGGCCATATCACAGATGAAGAATAATAAGGCGCCAGGCCCGGATGGCTTCCCTGCAGAATTTTACAAGAAGTGCTGGCATATTATCAAAGGCGACCTAGTGCCGATGTTCCATGACTTGTTTTGTGGCCATCTGCAGCTATTCCACCTAAACTTTGGGACGATAACGTTGTTGCCAAAGAAGGAGGAGGCGGTGCGCATTGAGCAATTCCGACCAATTTGTCTGCTCAATGTGAGCTTTAAATTTTTTACTAAAGTTGGAACGAACCGACTGACGCGGATTGCACATAGTGTGGTGCAACCAACTCAGACGGCTTTCATGCCGGGCAGAAACATACTAGAGGGTGTGGTTGTCCTACATGAAACACTTCACGAAATCCACTCGAAGAAACTGGATGGGGTGGTCTTCAAAGTGGATTTCGAGAAAGCGTATGATAAAGTTAAATGGCCGTTCCTACAGCAGGCCTTACGCATGAAGGGATTCGACGATTCCTGGAGGAAGCAGGTCGATTTATTTGTACAAAAAGGCAGTGTCGGGATTAAAGTGAATGATGACATAGGTCATTACTTCCAGACGCACAAGGGTCTAAGACAGGGGGACCCGATGTCTCCTATCTTGTTCAACATAGTAGCGGATATGTTGGCAATTCTGATAGGAAGAGCTAAAGAGGAAGGCCAAGTAGGTGGACTAGTACCACATCTAGTAGATGGTGGGGTGTCCATACTACAATATGCTGATGATACCATAATCTTCATGGAACATGATTTGGCAAAGGCCAGAAATATGAAGCTTGTGCTATGCCTATTCGAACAATTGTCGGGTTTGAAGATTAATTTTAACAAAAGCGAATTGTTTTGTTTTGGGAGAGCCAAAGATGAACAAGATGCTTATAAACAACTGTTCGGATGTGAACTGGGTACCCTACCGTTTAGTTATCTTGGCATACCAATTCACCATCGCAAGCTATCTAACAAGGAGTGGAAGTGTATTGAAGATCGATTTGAAAAGAAACTAAGCTGCTGGAAGGGGAAGCTTATGTCGTACGGAGGTCGGCTAATACTAATAAACTCAGTGCTCACGAGTATGCCGATGTTCCTCTTGTCCTTCTTTGAGGTACCTGTAGGGGTACGGAAAAGGTTGGACTTTTATCGATCACGATTCTTTTGGCAGAGTGATGAAATAAAGAGGAAGTACAGGCTTACTAAATGGGACATCATTTGTAGGCCGAAGGATCAGGGCGGTCTTGGGATTGAGAATTTAGAGGTAAAGAATAGATGTCTGATCAGTAAATGGCTGTACAGGCTTTCTGTCGAGACCGAAGGCACGTGGGTACAGATTTTACGTAATAAGTATCTACAATCTAAGACCTTGGCCTAGGTTACCGTTAGACCCAATGATTCACCTTTTTGGAGGGGCTTGATGAGAACGAAAGCATCTTTTTTCCATAGGACTAAATTCATCATTGGAAATGGTAATTCGACGAGATTCTGGGAGGATACGTGGTTAGGGGAGACGCCTTTAGCCACACAATATCCATCTCTCTATAACATTGTACAGCGTAGGGAGGCTTACGTTGCTACAGTATTACAGTCCAACCCTCTAAATATTCAATTCCGGAGATCGTTGGTAGGAGACCGACGGGAAGCATGGCTACATATGGTCAGAAGGTTGATGGATGTGAACCTTTCTGGTGAGTCTGATAGTATTCACTGGAAATTAACTACGAATGGCGTCTTCTCAGTGAAATCTATGTATTTGGACCTAATTGATTCGGGTCCGATTCCGAAATCGATACATATTTGGAAGATCAAAGTCCCGTTAAGAATCAAAGTCTTCATGTGGTTTGTTCACAAGGAGGTGGTTCTGACTAAGGATAACTTGGCAAAACGTAATTGGGAGGGTAGTCAAAGATGTAGCTTTTGTGATCAAGATGAAACCATCAAACACCTCTTTCTCGATTGTCCGCTGGCCAAACTTTTATGGCGTTCAGTTCTTATAGCCTTTAACATCACCCCTCCAAATAGTATTCACACGTTATTTGGGACGTGACTAAATGGAGTAGAGACAAATATTGCGAGACATATTCGGATAGGAGTATGTGCATTACTTTGGGCTATATGGAACTGTAGAAACGACATGGTTTTTAACAGACAAACTCGTACAAATTTTTTGCAGGTTATCTACAGGGCCACTGCTTGGATCCGTATGTGGTCGTTACTCACTCCTGTGGAAGTCAGAGAGCCTTTGGTTACTGGGTCTGCCCGATGGGAGATGGTAGCTCGGGATATTTATAACCGGTTTGGATGGCGGTCCAGTAATAGGATAGGTGTTTAGTCATCTCGTCCTATTTTCGCCGGTTGTGGCAATTTTTACTTTTTAATTTTTTTCAGCTCTGAGCGAGCTTGTTCTGGATCTCAGACTTTTCGGATACTTTGCTTAATAAAAGGGCTACATGCATCACTCTGATGCAGAGGCCGGGGGTAATCCTCCTTTTCTAAAAAAAAAAGGAGGTCAGTGAGACCCATGCATGCAAAGAGTGAGAAAATGGGACTGACTATGTGTAAGTCGAGTAATAATATTTTTTTGGTGCAAGTCGGTTTTTTTTGGCCGTCAGATCTCCATCCAATAGCCAGGATCGCGTTACCACTGTTTATCTTCTTCCTCCTGTGACGCCTCCAAGCCCAGCTCTAACCGACGGCCTCCACCGCCCACGACCGCCTAGCCCTTCCCCCACCGCCGTTCTTGCCGCCACCTCCGACCATCCCTCTAAACCTCCCCGACTACTAGATTTATCCGGCTGTCTTGTTAATGGACGGCCGGGGTTTACTCTCTTCATTGCTAGAGGACTGAGGCAGCTCTTGTTCATCCTGGCGATGGAAGTGATGCATCACATGTTCTCATATGCCAGGCGGATGGGTTTGCTTATGCCATTGGGGACCATCGGGCTAGCTCACCACCTCCATTTTTGCGGATGTTGTCATGCTATTCATGAAGCCAACTAAGGTGGATGTTGAGGTGTGCTCGTCCATCCACGACGACTTCGGGGAAGCCTCCGGACTACGCATAAATCGGAGTAAATGTGTTGTTCTCCAAATTCAATGTGAACAAGAGCAAGTCATACTATCTCCGAGAACAACCACTGTGAGTTGTCCTGAGGCTTCAGATTCGTCAGTGTGTTCTTTAGTGCCATTTCCAGTTATTATTGGTGCCTATGATTTGTATTATTAATAGTTTGATTTGTTCAGATGTGATTGGGCAGTGCCAATTTGGGCCTGCTGAAGAACGACGACGCTGCAGGAGGGGAGGAAGACGGGGAAGCTGCTGTGCTGGCCGGGGCAAAGGTTCCCCAACGAGCTGGTTGCTCGTCACCATATCTACGTTAGTCTGTGCTTCCTTTGGTTACTTGCTTAATTTGTGCTTGATTGCTTGCTACTTGCATTAAACATCGATGAATGACACTATGGCAGCAAGGAGTAGCAGCAGTAGGTCGGCTTGGTCCCAATTCTAAATTTCTTTGTTGTTTTGTATTATTCAACCATGTATGTTTGTATCTTTCGGACCGCCTTGGTGACTTCAAAATCTGCAGTGCCATATTTAGTTGCACTTTGTTTACATAATTGCTACTACATTCTGAGCACTCTCTCTCTCTCTCTCTCTCACTTTGTGTGTGTGTGTGTGTGTGTGTGTGTGTGTGTGTGTGTGTGATGTCAACCTCGATTGCCTTCTGTTATCTAGATCGGGATTGGCCTGAAGAATGAGGCAACACTTGGAAGTGGCACCTACACATGATCCCTGTCTCGCTTAGATTTCAAGGTCATTTCTCTCCATATTGAATACCTCTCATAGTTTTTTTTCCTGGCTTTTACTTTACGATGTGTGTGCTCATGTGTAGAGATTGAATGGAATCTGCTTGGACTATTATTGTGTTCGGCACTAATAAATCATAAATCATGGTATGATTATACTTTTACAGTTTTACTTAATTTTCTACCTGCATTGATATAGCATATCCTCTTTTGTATTATTTTACAGGATTCTTTGCTAGCAGTTAAAATATCCTATACAATCTGGAAAAGAGATAGCTTGAATGGATGCATGTGTAATTAACTCCATATATTATTTTGAGGAAGAATTCAATACATGCATGTTTTCTCAAATTAGGTTGCCCCTGCCGTGTATATAAATGCGATGCTTCCTTCCATGACTAAACAGGCTGATGTTAGGTATGAATGTACAGTCGAGCCATCATTAACAGAATTGTTTTGTGTTACTGTCTTTCAACTTTGTCTATTGTGTTGTCATGGCGATGCTTGCACAATAGCGACGCTTCTCCAACTACACATGTGCAAATCTTTGTTTTGGACAGCTGAATATCAAGTTGAATCTGACCGGGTAATCATCCATGTCGTAGACTGCCTCTGTTATGATAATTCTTTAACAAAGTGGTATTTTCCTGTGTGCCTATGGACTGACAAACATAATGAGATACTGCTTAAAGGATGTTCGTTCAAGTTACTGATGTTGTTTTCGACTATTCATATAGATATACAATCAGATTCTATTTGCAACAAGCTGGGTTCGAAGTATGCTACTGTTCCAGCTGCTGAGCTGAAGGATCACCCGGATTTCTCTATGAAAATCTTCTGAGGTGTGAATGCTCTATTGATCATTGACATGTGTTGAAATTCTTTATATGAAGATCTTTCCCAAATTCTTGAGCTTACATAACATATGTACATGTAACACTTGTGTAAGCTGAGGTACTCCTTCGGTAATCTTGCAAAAACTGTAGAAAATCATCCAGAAAGATAGGCATTTCTGTTCAAAGAGGCTTTCTGAAACGGTTCCAAACCAGCAATCTTTCATGTCATTTTTAGGACTTCCTATTTACCTGCAGTGTAGGACGCTGTAGGCTTTTGAATTTTGATGATGTGTAGGATTTTTCTTATTCCCTGATACTACACCAGAAGCATTCATTTTCTTCCCCATCTGCAACTCATTTGCATCTGTTGCCAATAAAATTGGCATTATAATATGACAATCAGACTGGTAGTTAAGTACAATGGGCTTAGCATTAGTGCAGTGCAAGAGCAAGTATTCTTGGATTCTCATGCTAACAGCAATATATTTTGATCCTTATCTATGGTTCAGAAGATATATGGTCAATGCAAGATTGATGTTAATTATTTATTTGTATTAACAAACTTTTCAGTGATCATAATTTAATTATACGATTGTCTCTCAGTGCCTTCTTTTATATGTTGATCCTATGAAATTCAACTTTTATCTAATCGCCCGATTGTTTCTTTTTCGCTGTTCTGCAGGGATGGGAGGTCTTTATAATTCTAATGATGTTCCAGCTAGGAGAAGGCAAACTCACAAACATAAGCCAGGTGATGATTATTCTTTTGAGCATTTTTGACTTAACAATGATTCTAATGATGTTCCAGCTAGGAGAAGACAAACTCACAAACACATACCCCCTCCGTAATATTAAGACGTTTTTTCGCACTACGTTGTGTCAAAAAAGTCTTATATTCAGTTACAGAGGGAGTACTAAATATTTCTGCTACATTTTTGCTTTCCCTGTTATTCTTTTTTTTTTCCTGAATAATGCTATGCGATGTAAACACTGCAACACTTAATACATGATTCTATCAGGGAGCTGTGATGGGAAGGAGAATAAAAATGATGGAGCATGATGAATGGCAGGGAATAGAGGAGCATTTAGGATTGAACTACATTTTTATAGTAATTGATAACTCACTGTGCCTCACATGACACATCGCTACGGCTACGAAAGGAGGACATGTTGAACCATCGGCGTCAGCTTCGCCATCATCCTTGGCGTGGGTAAGACGTCACTCCCAAATCGTCTTTGTATCGCTGCCAGATCAATCTGGAAAATAGATAGCTTGAATGGATGCACCTGTAATTAACTCCATACATTTTGTTGAGGAAGAGTTCAATCATATAAAAGAAAGCATCAGTGCATATGATCCCTTATATCTGACTTCTTGCTTTACAAGTGATTTTCTCCCTTCAAATAGTTATCTCACAAGCATTTGATTGTAGTAGTCGGTTCAGAGATTCTGTGCTTATAGTCTGATTAGTTACGCCTGGCTGTACGAGTAGATGACTGGATTTATTATCTTGATAGTCCTTTTATTGTTAACTGTCATTTAGCATGCTGATAACAGTAGTTTAACATCTTTATAGCCCTTTGAATTGATTGCAGTAATTTACCAAGTTGGCGATATATTATCTGTTGCTTGCTTGTCGTACAATGCATCTTTCTTGTTCGTCTGATATTTAGTATGAGTTGTGTCTTTTGGTGGTGTGTTTTAATTGTCCAGTGCACATTTCAAGAAAATGACGATTTAATGGATGGGTGGTTCAACACATGTTCGATGAAAAAGGCTCTTCAATCTAGCATCACTTTCCTTATGTCCTGTCACTTAAAAGGCAGTGTTGTATTTTGCCATCTGTGGCTGGCCCTACCTTACTGAATATCAACAAGCAAACTCTGCAATTAGTACACAGTTTGTAATGGATTTCTACCTCTGATGCGGTGATTGTGCCTTTGTTGCAAGTGTCCGCATCCTGTTATATCCTGTGGTACAATCTGCCTCAGATAAATGTTACAGTCTGAGCCTGGTTCAAGCTTCCATATATATATATATATATATATATATATATATATATTTACCTTTGTCAGGTCGCTGTTGTAAATTAGCGATTGTCCTGAAAATAACTTGCTATTTATCTCACAGGTCACTTATTGATTTGCTTTAAGAGGCCGGGGTGTGTGATCCAAACGGATTCTTTCCTGCTTTTGGTATGACTGGTTGCATTGCCCTTTGCCATTGCTTGGACGAAATGCTATGTGCTAGGCATGGTTATGTTATATATAGAGGCAATGTCATGCTTATGTTGTAAATTTGATGCATCGAACCGCAGCAATCTCTCTCGCGCAATAGGTACTTTGTTTATACGCCCGGACAATGTGTTAAGCCAGGCATCGCGCGCGTTTCCTACCTACCTAGTAGTATTAGATGGCGAACCAACCAGAGCGAGCTAGCTGTCGATCTCAGTTTCTGCGCATTTGTTTTCTTGTCCAGGAAGCCCCCAGGTGACAACGAGAGCGAAGGTATGGCTGACGAGCTACTCGGTGCACGTAATCTTGGTCGTTCACCTGAGCCTCGTGCTCGTGATTCACCTGTCAGGTGGCTGTTGTTGAACACTGAATCCTGCTGCACATTTCTTCAGTTAGCTAGGTGTTCATTTTTTCAGTTTCGTCAGAATAAGCTTGCGTGCGCTGAGAGTTTGTTCTCGTGCACACCCGTAGTTGTCGTGGAGTTTGCTTTAGCATGCAGTAGATAGCATGCCGCTGCGTCCGCTCTCGTGGGATTGCGCGAGATCATGGCGGACATGGCGGCTTCAGAGGCAACGTGGGAGTGGCCGTGGGATGGCACGGCTGTTACGCTCGATCGTGGCCTGTAGAATAGGTCGTTCTGTTGGTTGTAACAGACTATAAATAAAGGGAGGAGAAAACGCTGCAAGTTGTTGCACGCAGCACAAAAAATACTTTGTCTTCGTTCTTCAGTTCAGAGCGACGAGAGAGTGAGAGAGCGCCAGCTGCAACGACCGCTGTCCCCCATGCGGGCCTCCTAGGAATAGGGCGTAGGGGCGCTAGGCGTATATGGATGGAACAACTGTTTCCGTCCATGTGGTGTGGTCCATTATGGAGCATGATAGCCATTCGAAATGGCACACGGACAGGTGCTAACTCCTATTTGGCGCCTTCAACGCCCGTTAATGTGTTGTTTGCAAACCGGCGCACACCCCGCTTCACCTTGGGCTCGGCCCACTTATTCTTTCCCTTATGCTTTTCCCCGACCGCAGCCGCGTCTCTTCCTGTTTCTTCTTCCTTCTTCGACAGCAGCCGCGATTCCCCTTTTTCTTTCCTCTTCTCGCAGACCTGTTCTTCCTCCTTCATCCGCCCCCATCGTAGATCGAGGCATCCTTGTCCCGGCTTCATAGATCGGTTCTTCTTCACCGTAACTGGTTCTTTAGATCGGGCGCTGGTCATGGCGTCTGAAGGTTAGCCCCCTTCTCCCGTACCTCATGATTTTTTCCTACCACGATTTATTGTTTCTCGTTTCCATCCGTGGCAGTTGTAGGGTATGGATTCGGTCGTGCGCGCCCTTGAGTTGTTAGTCCAGTAAGTACTGTTTGATCAGCTAGGGTTTCTATGTCCTTGCTGGTTAGGGCTGCAACGTTGGAGGATTTGTTACCATGTTTTTTGATTCGGTCTGCAGGACTCTAATTTTAGTGCCCCATTTAGGGATTTCTTTTTGTTCGTAGAACCCTTTTTGATCTGATCCTCTTTTAGAGATTTTATTAGGTGTTCTAGTCATTGCTGCCTGTAATCCGCTCCTCTTTATTAGTGATTTGTAGCGCTCCTTTAGCGATTTCCTTGTTCGTGGATCCTTTGTTGTTCTGCTCTCTTCACAGATTTAGGTGATGTGATCATAAGTGCTATTCCATGTGCCATCACGAAGGAAGAACAACATGCAGCTTCTGCTAGTTGCACTGACACATAAGAGAGGAAGCGTCAATTATCCTTGTTGGAGAAGTTTCAGTCAAACTTGTCGCTGCGCAAGAAGTCAAGCCAAACTTCAGGAGTCCTCCCAGATGGTAATCAATGTGGCCGAAATAGATAGTTAGTATCCTTAATTTTAGGTACAACTTGTGTCGTGCCGTAGTGTCCGATTGTTTATTTCCTTCTAGTACTGGTTCAGGTTGAGTCCTAGTAGTTTTTCAAGGGAAAGTCGTGAGTCATAATCTGTTTGGATTCTAGTGATCAACTTTGCCGGATACTTAATTAGTTAAAAATCCTGATTGGTAGTCCGATTTAGTTTGGTTTGTTTGGGTCGTTTTGGTGCGGGCTGTGGGCAGATAATGGTTGGATTTTCCCCATCTATAAATAGGGGGTCTTCTTCCCCAAGTGGACTTTACCTCTTCCTCCCCAAACTCCATTGTTGCTCCAAAAGCTCTTTTTCGTCCGATCTCTCTCTCTAGCCAATCAAACTTGTTGATTCTTTGGGGATTGGTTGAGAAGGCCCCAATCTACACTTTCACCAAGAGAAATTTTATTCCCCCCACTAATCCCTTGCGGATCTTGTTACTCTTGGGTGTTTGAGCACCCTAGACGGTTGAGGTCACCTCGGAGCCACATTCCATTGTGGTGAAGCTCCGTGGTAGTGTTGGGAGCCTCCAATTAAGTTGTGGAGATTGCCCCAACCTTGTTTGTAAAGGTTCGGTCGCCGCCTTCAAAGGCACCACTAGTGGAATCACGGCACCTCGCCCAGGCGTCTCACCGGCGCTTGGGGACACCGTCGAGGAGGTCAAGGCGGTAAGAAAGTTGTTGCGTTCAGTTCCGCCTAAGTTCATGCAGGTTGCCATCTCGATAGAGACATTGATGGATCTCAAGACCATGTCCATCGAGGAGGTGACCGGCCGCCTGCAAGCCGTAGAGGACCGGTTCACGCAGCCTGGGGCTGACAGTGCCGGCGGTGCCCAGCTCCTGCTCACTAAGAGCGAGTGGGCCGCACGGTTGAAACAGAGGAGTCCCGGGGAGGGCTCTTCAGGCAGTGGCGGTGGCGGGAACTCCAGCAAGGGGAACCTCCGCAACAACCAGTGAGGCAACGGCGGTCGCGGCAACAACAACGCCGGGCATGACAACGCCGGGCGTGACAGCACCGGACGTGACAACGCTGGTGGCGAGAAAAACAAGGGCAAGTCGAAGCTGAAGTGCTACAACTGCGGCATAGAGGGACACTTCTCACGCGACTGCCGCAATCCACGCCGCGAGCTCCGCGAGGAGGTGAACCTCGCGCAAGGCCCGGATGATGCCGAGCCGGCGCTTCTGATGGCCCACGCCGCCGAACACCCGACCACGGAGCGCGGCGACATCATCGCGCCGCAGGCCGTGCTCCTCAATGAGGAGCGCGTGGTCCCTGCCGATGCCGGCGAGGGCGTCTGGTACCTCGACTCTGGTGCCACGAGCCACATGGCGGGCAGCAAGGAGATGTTCACGGCGCTCGACGAGACGGTGCACGGCACCGTGCGCTTCGGAGACGGCTCGGCCGTCGGCATCCGAGGAAAGGGCACCGTGGTGTTTGAGTGCCTGAACGGGGAGCAGCGCGCTCTTTCAGAGGTGTTCTTCATCCCCAGCTTGAAAAGCAACATCATTTCACTGGGGCAAATGGACGAGAACGGGTGCAAGATCGTCATCGACAACGGTGTACTGAACATCTACGATCGGCACAAGGTGCTGCTCGCACGCGTCCCGCGACGGAGGAACCGGCTGTACGTCCTCAACCTTGTCATCCCCACGCGTGTATGCCTGCTTGCGAAAGCGGATGAAACAGCGTGGCTTTGGCATGCCCGGTATGGGCACCTCCACTTCCGTGCACTGCGCGCACTCGCAAGCAAGAACATGGTGCGCGGTCTCCCCAACATAGAGCATGTGGAGCAGTTCTGTGATGGCTGTGCGCTTGGCAAGCAGCACCGCACGCCATTCCCTCAGACGGCGGCGTACCATGCGGAGCGCGCACTGGAGCTCGTGCACACGGACCTGTGCGGGCCGATCACACCGACGTCACCCGGCGGCAGTAAGTACTTTCTGTTGGTAGTCGATGACTATAGCAGATATATGTGGCTCGAGGTGCTCAGGTCAAAAGATGAGGCGTTCGCAAGCTTCAAGAAGGTGAAGGCGGCAGCGAGGCGCAGCGGGAGTGTCGTCTGCTCGCGTTCCGGTCGGACCGGGGCGGCGAGTTCAACTCCGGCGCGTTCAAGCTGTACTGCACGGAGAGCGGCATCAGGCACCAAACCACGGCACCGTATACGCCGCAGCAAAACGGCGTTGTGGAGTGCCGCAACCAGACTGTCGTCGAGATGGCGCGCTGCCTTCTCAAGGCGATGGGCATGCCGAGCATCTTCTTGGGCGAGGCAGTGAAGACTGCCGTCTACATCCTCAATCGGTCGCCGACGAGGAGCCTCAACGGCGTCACGCCATATGAGGCGTGGCACGGGCGGAAGGCCAGCGTGCACCGCTTCCGCACGTTTGGCTGCGTCGCGCACGTCAAGCGCCTCGGGCCCGGTGTTAGGGCATATTTCTCTCTAATGGTTTTGGTGATTGATGACAATGCGTTTGCGGACTAACTATGTGCTTTGAGCATTTCAGATATTATTAGGTGGCACGAGACGGTGTGTTCCCCTTGGTTAAAGAAAGGGTGAAGACGGTTTTTCCGGCGTTTTCTTTTCGGTGGAATTGAGTCGTAGGAAATCCGTACTATTAAGAGGGGGTCCGCTTTGGAAGGTATGGGTGTAATCAACACGTACACAACCCATATGCACCCACATACCCTTCCCGCAACATGGAGCCTCCTTCTGTTATCTTGGGCAATTTGAATGCACCCAAGCGGTAGTACCGCTCGGTACCACGGTAGTACCGCTTAGAGCGGTACTGCCGCTGTGGTCTACCGCAGTCACTACCGCCTGGAGAAACCCCTCTGTGCAACTCTCTGTTGCAGTTTTCTTTTTAGCGGTAGTAGAGCGGTAGTACCGCTTGGTGCGGTATTTCCGCCCTCTACTACCGTTGCCACTACCGCCTATATGTGAGGTGGTGTGCTCGATTCTGTTGCTCATTTTCCCAATGCGGTAGTAGGGCGGTAGTACCGCTTGATGCGGTACTACCGTTCCAGTACCGCCCCACTACCTGTGTTTCTTCTGTCATGCGAAAACTTTAGCGGTAGTACCGCTTGGTGCGGCTCTACCGCTCCAGTACTCTTGTGCTCGCGTGTGACAGACTGGAACTACCGCCCAAGCGGTAGTACCTCTCCCCCGAGCGGTAGTACCGCTTGTGTGCGGGCTGTGGGCAGATAACGGTTGGATTTTCCCCATCTATAAATAGGGGGTCTTCTTCCCCAAGTGGACTTTACCTCTTCCTCCCCAAACTCCATTGTTGCTCCAAAAGCTCTTTTTCGCCCGATCTCTCTCCCTAGCCAATCAAACTTGTTGATTCTTTGGGGATTGGTTGAGAAGGCCCCGATCTACACTTCCACCAAGAGAAATTTGATTCCCCCCACTAATCCCTTGCGGATCTTGTTACTCTTTGGTGTTTGAGCACCCTAGACGGTTGAGGTCACCTCGGAGCCACATTCCATTATGGTGAAGCTCCGTGGTAGTGTTGGGAGCCTCCAATTAAGTTGTGGAGATTGCCCCAACCTTGTTTGTAAAGGTTCGGTCGCCGCCTTCAAAGGCACCACTAGTGGAATCACGGCACCTCGCATTTGTGTGAGGGCGTGAGGAGATTACGGTGGCCCTAGTGGCTTCTTGGGGAGCATTGTGCCTCCACACCGCTCCAACGGAGACGTACTTCCTCTCAAAGGGAAGGAACTTCGGAAACACGTCCTCGTCTTCACCGGCTCCACTTGTGGTTACTTATTACCTTTACTTTGTGCAAGCATTACTTGTATTACTTCCTTTGCTTGCTTGTGTTGTTGTAGTTGTTGTTAGCATCATATAGGTTGCTCACCTAGTTGCACATCTAGACAACCTATTTTGTTGCTAACCCTAATTTGTTAAGAAAAGCTAAAAATTGGAATTTGCCTATTCAGCCCCCCCTCTAGTCAACCATATCGATCCTTTCAATTGGTATCAGAGCCTCATCTCTTTATTAAGGGTTTCACCACCCGAAGAGTATGGTTGACGACGGGGAACGGGATGAGGAAGTGCCCGAGGCCATGGAGTTGAACTCGGTCTCCCGAGACGACTTAAATGAAGCTATGGCTTTACTTAAGACATCTTTGATGGCCGAGGTCAAATCCATGCTTAAAGAACTCCTTGAGGGGTTGAAGTCTACTCCCGATCCTTTGCTTGTGGTTAATCCCACCGCATCGGTGTCGGAGGCCAATTCCGGCAAGGAAGCGGCTAAAGGCACTCAAACCTCTTCCCCTCATGGTAAGAATGGGACGAGAACCTACGCCTCGGTTCCCCCTCCCCCGGTCTATGGAGAACCGGTCCCTACACCGCATATTAATAATCTTGGTCCTCCTCCTAAGCTTGTGAAGGGTGATTTTGCTAATTGGGTTTTTCGTATCAAGTCTCATTTGAATCACAGCTCAACAAATCTTTGGAGAATCATCGAGCAAGGCTTCTACCCACATGACCCAAGCAACCTCACTCCAAGAGAAGAGGCGGACAATCAGTACAATCACTCCGCATTGTTCATCCTCCAATCCGCAGTGCCTCCCAAAGATCTAGCTCACTTGCGCCCCTTCTCCCGTGCAAAGGATTGTTGGGAACACATTATATCTTTGTACAAGGAGAGCTCAAGCATTCAACGGTCCAACTTTGAAGTGGTTCTTGATGAGACCGATGAGTTTGTGATGAATGAAGATGAGGATCCTCGAGATCTCTACCGGAGATTGACAACTCTTGCGGTCGCTCTTCAAGATCATGGCAGCAAGGATACGGATGATAATTGGATCAAGCGCAAGTTTCTCAAGGCCATCATGCCATTCAACAAGGCCATGTCCTCCGTGATCCGTCAAAGACCGGACTTCCACACCTTGTCCTCAAGTGAAGTGTTGGATGAGTTTATTGCCATGAACATCATGAACAAGACCGTCGACAATGCTCTAGCTCGTGTCCGGTCAAAGAAAGGCTCACCCAACCTTGCTTTGAAGGCTAAGGGTATTTCGGAAGAAGAAGAAGAGGAAGAAGAAGAGAGCTGCCCCGAAGACACCAAGTATGCTTACCACGAGCACATGGCTCTTGCGTCAAGACAATTTTGGGGCAACAAGAGAAACTCAAGGCCCAACTCCTCCAAGAACAACTCAAAGGGCAAGCAACGAGTAAGGACTTGCTACAATTGTGGCAATGTGAGTCACTTTGTGGTGGATTGTCCGTATGCGAAGAGGGAGGACAATGGTGGCAAGCTCATCCGCAAGGACAAGGCCAAGTCCTTCCCCAACAAGAACAATTTCAATAAGAAGGTGCCTCCAAAGGGCTTGGTGGTGCAAGAAGAGTACAACTCCGATGATGATGATGATACAAGTGATGAAGTGTTAGCAACGGCCACCGTGGCCATTGCCACCTCTTCTCCAACCTCGGTGTCCCTCTTCGATGCCCCCAATGAGAACATCATCGCCAAGTGCCTCATGGCCAAAGGTATCAACAAGGTAACCTCCAACATCAAAACCACTACCACTACTACTCCTTCATTGTTGGATTGTGGGGTTGATAGTGAGATGGTAAATGTTGAAGAGAACGAGTTTGATAAGTTCTTGAGTAAGCTCAAAGGTGAGACCAAGAAGCACTTTGTTGCTCTCTTGGAACAATTGGGTGAGGCCAATGATATCATTGAGTCCCACGAAGAGACTATCACTAACTTGCAAGGCCATAGTCGTGATTATGCCGATGAGATTGCGGATCTTTCCATTGCTCTTGAGGAAGAGCGAGGGCTTCGTTTGATTCTTGAGGAGTCACACAACGTTGAACTTGCTCAACTAAAGAAAGATCTTGAACATGCTCAAGTTCTTACTCGTGTGCTCAAATCCGACAAGGTTGACCTTGGAGTTGGCCATGCTAGACTCAAGGAGGAGTTTGAGCTACTTGACAAAGCCCACAAGGTTTTGAAGAGTGCTCATGGCTCTCTCAAAGAGTCTCATGATCAACTCCAAGTGAAGCTAACAACGGAAATAGCCACTTGTCCTCCGTTCGTTTTAATTGATAATGCCATTGCTACTAACCCTTGTTGTGAGCATGAGCATCTTGTGGAGGAGAATGCCAAGTTAAAAGAGCAACTCGAGAAAGGTCTTGCGGCATGCATACAAGGTGAGAAGAACCTCAACGAACTTTTGAGCAATCAAAAGGAAGTTGTGGCAAAGGAGGGACTTGGGTTTGTGCCCAAGTCAAAGAAGAAGAAGAACAAGGTGGTGGGTGGAAATGTCAAGAAGGACAAACACACTCCATCGAACAAAGCCGGCGACTTTAACCCATCTTATGTTTTATGCCGTGTTAGTGATGGGCATGTTTATGCCAAATTTGTTGGTTCTTATTATGAGTACATTGAATGGTCTATTTGGGTTCCTAACACCCTTGTTACTAACATCAAAGGACCCATTCAAAAATGGGTACCTAAAACCAAACATTGATCTCTTGTAGGAGTTTGCTTCCGGTGGAGGATCATGGTTGCTCGATAGTGGAGCGACAAATCATATGACCGGGAGCAAGCATTTGGTGGTGGACGTGCAACCAAGCTCATCTATGCCCACCCATGTTCAATTCGGCGATGCCTCAACATCTAAGGTATTGGGTCTTGGCAAGGTTGTGATTTCTCATGATTTATCAATTGAGAAAGTCATGCTTGTTGAGACCCTTGCATACAATTTACTTTCCGTTCGCTAACTTGCACTTATGGGCTTTGCCACATTCATTGACCTTGATACCGTGGCCCTTTTGTGGAGCAAGACTCTTAAAGTAGCTTTTGTTGGGCATGTCGAGAACGGTCTCTATGTGGTTAACTTCTCGGAGCGACCCACTAAGATCGCGACTTGCCTAATGGCTAAAGTTGATGTGGGGTGGCTTTGGCATCGCCGACTAGCCCATGTCAATATGAGATCTTTGCAAAGTCTCCTCAAGGGGGACCACGTTCGTGGACTAACAAATGTGAGTTTTGCCAAAGATCGTGCTTGCAGTGCTTGTATCGAAGGAAAGCTACATGAGACGACTCACCGACCCACGACTATCATCTACACGAAGAGGGCCTTGGAGCTCCTTCACATGGATCTCTTTGGACCTCCATCCTTTGATAGTCTTGGGGGAAGAAAGTATTGCTTGGTGATTGTGGATGACTATTCAAGATACACGTGGGTATACTTCTTCAAGAGGAAGAGTGAGACCCAACAAACCGTCATCAACTTTGCCAATGAAGCTCAACGTCAACATGGGGCAAAGATATTGATGATTAGAAGTGACAACGGTACCGAGTTCAAGAACTACACCTTGGATGAGTTTCTTAGTGATGAGGGGATCAAGCATCAATATGCCGCACCATATACCCCTCAACAAAATGGTGTAGCGGAGAGGAAGAACCGGACGTTGATGGACGCGGCAAGGACCATGATGGCGGAATTCAAGTCTCCGTACAACTTTTGGGCCGAAGCCATCAACACCGCATGTCAGGCATCCAATAGGCTCTACCTCCGCAAAGGCTTGAACAAGACTCCATATGAGATACTTACCGGTAACAAGCCCAACCTCAAGTACTTCCGGGTGTTCGGGTGTAAGTGTTTCATTCTCAAGAAAGGTACTCGTTTGTCTAAATTTGAATCTAGAGCTCAAGAGGGCATATTTGTTGGTTATGCTACAAACTCTCATGCTTACCGTGTCCTCAATAAGTCCAACGGACTTATTGAGGAGACGTGTAACGTAGAGTTTGATGAGAATAATGGCTCCCAAGTGGAGCAAAGTGGTCTTTGTGATGTAGGTGATGAAATTCCTCCCCAAGCCATAAGAAGAATGGGGATTGGTCAAATACTCCTCATTGAGGAACCCCTTGTGGCCAAAGGAGAAGGACAATGCTCTACGCAAGTGGAGCCATCACCAACGATCGACCCACACGCTTCCGAAGAACAAACCGAAGGCCCTCAACCAAGTGATCATGATCAAGGGCAAGATCAACCTCAAGATGATGGTGATGCACCAAATGATGCCCAAGATCAAGATCACGACACCGAGCAAGCTCAAGATCAAGAGCAAGCTCAAGATGACGCTCAAGATGTTCAAGATGATCCTCCTCAAGTGACTTCGGAGGAGCTATTGGAGCGTCGTGCCGCCAAGATTGCTTCTAAACTCAAGCATCAACAACATGTCTTGGAGAACGTTTATGGAAGCTTAAAGAAGGGGGTAACCACTCGTAGTCAATTAACAAACTTTTGTGAGCATCACGCGTTTGTTTCTTGTGTTGAACCCCAAAAGGTACATGAGGCGCTCGAGGACACGGATTGGCTTGAAGCCGTGCATGATGAACTCAACAACTTCGAGCGCAACAAAGTGTGGACATTGGTGCCAAGGCCAACGGAGAATCATAATGTCATTGGAACCAAATGGATCTTCAAGAACAAGCAAGATACGAACGGTGTTGTCACTCGAAACAAGGCAAGATTGGTGGCACAAGGCTACTCCCAAGTCGAGGGTATCGACTACGGTGAAACCTTTGCTCCCGTTGCTCGTCTTGAATCTATTCGTATGTTACTTGCATATGCTTCTCATCATGATTTTAAGTTTCAACAAATGGATGTGAAGAGTGCATTTCTTAATGGTCCTCTTAATGAGTTGGTATATGTCAAACAACCCCCGGGGTTCGAGGATCCCAAGTTCCCCAATCATGTATACAAACTCGATAAGGCACTCTATGGCCTTAAACAAGCCCCACGTGCGTGGTATGAGCACTTCACCGAGTTGTTGCAAGACCGTGGGTTTGAAATTGGGAAAATCGATCCCACTCTTTTTACTAAGAAGGTTAAAGGGGATTTGTTCATATGGCAACTATCTGTTGATGATATTATCTTTGGTTCTCCTAACAAAGCTTTCAATGATGAGTTTGCCGCACTCATGACCGAGAAGTTTGAGATGTCTATGATGGGAGAGTTGAAGTTCTTTCTTGGGTTCGAAGTCAAGCAAAGAAGAGAAGGAACCTTCATCAACCAAGCCAAATATACCCAAGACAAGCTCAAGAGATTCAAGCAAAAAGATGTCAAGCCGGCCAAGACTCCAATGCCTACCAAGTGCCAACTTGACATCGATCCCAATGGTAAAGCGGTGGATCAAAAGGTATATCGTTCCATGATTGGGTCCTTGCTTTACCTTTGTGCATCTAGGCCGGATATCATGTTGAGTGTGGGAATGTGTGCACGGTTTCAAGCCGTGCCTAAGGAAAGTCACTTGGTGGCGGTCAAGCGAATCTTTCAATATTTGGCTCATACCCCAAACTTTGGCTTATGGTACCCCAAAGGAGCAAGCTTTGATCTCATGGGATATTCGGACTCGGATTGGGCGGGAGACCGTGTGGATAGGAAGTCAACTTCTGGAGGGTGCCAATTCCTTGGTCGCTCTTTGGTGAGTTGGTCTTCAAAGAAGCAAAATTGTGTGTCTCTTTCCACCACCGAGGCCGAGTATGTAGCCGCCGCAAGTTGTTGTGCTCAATTGCTATGGATGAGGCAAACTTTAAAGGATTACGGTGTCACTTGTGACAAAGTGCCTCTTTTCTGTGACAATGAAAGTGCAATCAAGATCTCCTACAATCCGATGCAACATAACAAGACGAAGCACATTGAGATTCGTCATCATTTCATCCGGGATCATGTCAAGCGTGGAGAGATTGATATTATTCATGTTAGAACTCAAGAGCAACTAGTGGATATTTTCACCAAGCCATTGGATGAAGCAAGATTTCGCGAGTTAAGGCATGAGCTAAATATCATTGATTCGAGCAACGTGTCTTGAATCTCGTCACACCCCACCACATTCATCATGATTATCTTGTTCTAGATGTAGGCATGGACATAGGGGGAGTATTGTTCTCTCAATGAACTCTCCCTCCCCCTATTATGCATAAATAGAATCAATCTTTCACATTAGCCATTTTTTATGGTACTTGTGCTTCAAAGATGAGTTTTGGTATTGGGCCCAAGGTTAAAATATTCGCGGTGCCAAACCATTCGACTCAAACAAAGGTGGCGTCGGCCACCGACCCTCTCTTTTGGGAGGGTTTGGCTCTCTTGTGTTTTCATTGCCTTTATCTAGTCTTCTTGGTCTTTTTGTGTTTTGGTTCACTCCAAGTTTGCTCTCCGTTTTGTTGTCTTTTGAACTTGGAGTGTCCCTTCCCATTTGCTAGTTTTCGAGTCTCCAACGCAAGCCCTCTCACTAACAAAAATCTTAGAATTGCATAAAGCCACTGTTCCAAACTTGTATCTTGCAGTTTCTGTTGCGTGCAAGCGGTACTACCGCTATATGGGAACGGTACTACTGTTTCAAACGGTACTACCGCTCCCAGACGAATGGTACTACCGCTGTGGTGGGTACTTCCGGCCTCCTGCCGTCCTAAGTACCCGGGCGGTACTACCGCCGGGCTCAGAACGGTACTACCGCTCTGGCCCGCGGTACTACCGCTCTGTAGTCTGCGGACGGGATAAGTGGATGGGTACAGGGAGTCTAAACCTCCCCATACTCATTCGCCCTCTCCCTCCCCACGACTCCTCCCCTCGCGACCTCAACTGCTCCGGCCGCCGCCCCGGCTCGCCGGTTCTGTGCCGTCTTCTGCATTTCCGACCGGTGGGATCGATCCCCACCCTCTCCTCTTGCCATGGACGCCGGTATTGCCCCTGTTCTCCTCTCCTACGGTTCTCTCCTTTGAATCTAGGTTAAGGGCAATGAGTGATGTGTTCGTCAATTTTCGGCTAAATCGGGGCATGAGTAGGATGTGCAAGACTGCTAGGATATGAGAGATGAAGTTTCTTTGGAGTATATTTGGATTTGACAGCACCGGTACTACCGGATCTTGCCGCGGAAGTATGTCTGCGCTTCCAGCGGTACTACCGCTCCCCTGGAGCGGTACTACCGCTTGAAGCGGTACTACCGCTTCAAGATTGCGGTACTACCGCTCGTGCTTTCAAATCCAACTCTTCTCCGACTTTGCTTCCCTCTCGCTGTTTATTCCTTTTGGCTTATGCATTGTTTTTACACCTACTTTCCCTCGTGCTTGCGTGTCTGCTTCAGGTGGTAGTAGCTCCGGTGCTAATGTGGCTCGTCGCAAGAATCCGAAGCGTGGACGCACTCGATATCTTCAGCCAGCCAGTTCGGCAAGTGATGAAGAAGAAGAGGCTTCCCCAGCACCTGTCAGGCAGACAAGAAAGTCCAAGTCCACAGCCAAGAAGCAGAAGGAGAAGGCCAAGTCAGTGTCAGAGATGAATGCCAAAGAATATTGGACCTACCGTAGGCACAATCCCTACACTCGTCCTCAGGACCCTTCTCTGGTGAGACGCCCTTTCTGGAACAGAGATCAGGCTGCAGCTTACCATGATGTGATCAAGAGCAAGAAGAATACGTTTGTCAAGACTAAGTCCATTGACATTACTCACATGAAGTCTGACATGGATTACTTTGGTGAGGCTCTTGCACTTTGTGAGCAGTTTAACATCGTCAAGATCATCACCTTCAACAACGACTTCGACCCTGAGTTAGTGGCGCAGTTCTTTGCCACAGTGCACTTTGGGACTGATGATGACAGGACCCTCACTTGGATGACACTTGGGAGACAGATGCAGTCTTCCTAGAAGACATTCATGAACAATTTGGGCTACGGAGATGATGGACTGGACAACTCTCTTGGCCTTCGCCCTCACAGGAATTCGTCTCCGTCCCACAAGGACAAGCTGCTCCGGTACATGATCATCAAGAAGACTGCCAAGGGAGACACTAAGGAGCTGATTCCGTTTCTAGATATTATGCATCGCATCCTCAGGCACACTCTTTTCCCTCGTGTGGGAAACTTTGACATGGTGCATGGATACCTGGTTGATATGCTGGTCATGTACCAGAAGGAGAAGGGCAAGTCCTGTGTGCTGGATGTGTCTCATGTGATGTGGAGTGAGCTCCGCTCGGCCGCCTATGGCCGGAAGGTCCCTATTTATGCTCCAATGATCTTCAAGCTCCATGTGGACACTTGGCACATGCTGTTTCCTGATGAGAGGCTTGAGACCGGTCCTCTGGTTCCTCAAGATATAATCAAGCTGAGGCAGAAGGAGCACTGGGGTTCAGTACCTGTTCCTGAGGTTGAGATTCCGGGTGCTGAGTCCGGAGAGTCTGATGAGCCTGATTATATTCCACCCTCAGAGCAGCCATCTTGGGCTGCCAAGCTCAAGCGGAAGGTCAAGAAGCTGTTCTTCTTTCAGTCGGATATTCAGCACCGTTTGTACCAGGCTCATGTTAAGGAGAAGCTAGATCGCCGCCGTCAGATTGCGATGATGAGGAAGATGGAGATTGATGCTCCCAGCGGTTCAGAGAAGAACAGCACGCCTGAGGAAAGGTGGATCTCTGAGCACGGCACGTGGACTGACTCGGATGATGATGCTGGCACTTCTGCTCCATCTGCTGCTGCTATGGGCCAGGGTGATGAGGAGATTGTCGAGGAGTCAGAGGATGACAATGATGAGGAGGAGACCGAGGACTCCATGGATGAGGATGCGGAGTAGTGCTACCACCTCGGGTCGTTTAGTCACTCTTTGCCGTTTTGGCGTCTTGATGCCAAAGGGGGAGAGAGTTTAGGACCGGGGATTTGCATTTGCAGGGTTGCCGAGTCACAAGCTCGTTTTATTTGCCTCGATTTCCCGCTTGTGAACTCTTTTATCTTATTTGCTTTCTTGTGAGACTTGGAGACTATGCTTGTATGGTGTGAGACATACGCTACTCTCTATCCTATCCTACTATGTCGTTATCTTAGTGTGTGGAGCTATGATTATTTTTTCGCCCTTTTATCTTCATGCTCACATGCTCATACTTGCATCGATGCTAAGTGTTCGTATTATGTTTGTTGCAAGTATTGCCTTGTCTATAAAATATAGGGGGGGTGTTGATCCTATGTGTGTGTGCTTTGCATTCGAAAAGCATATCTAAATAGTGCACACATCTAGGGGGAGCCCGTCTATATTTTGTAGAGTTTCGGTTTGCATTGTATTATTTAATATCCACTGTGCAAATCGGGTGTTGTCATCAATCCACCAAAAAGGGGGAGATTGTTAGGGCATATTTCTCTCTAATGGTTTTGGTGATTGATGACAATGCGTTTGCAATCTAATCGTGTGCTTTGAGCATTTCAGATATTATTAGGTGGCACGAGACGGTGTGTTCCCCTCGGTTAAAGAAAGAGTGAAGACGGTTTTTCCGGCGTTTTCTTTTCGGTGGAATTGAGTCGTAGGAAATCCGTACTATTAAGAGGGGGTCCGCTTTGGAAGGTATGGGTGTAATCAACACGTACACAACCCATATGCACCCACATACCCTTCCCGCAACATGGAGCCTCCTTCTGTTATCTTGGGCAATTTGAATGCACCCAAGCGGTAGTACCGCTCGGTACCACGGTAGTACCGCTTAGAGCGGTACTGCCGCTGTGGTCTACCGCAGTCACTACCGCCTGGAGAAACCCCTCTGTGCAACTCTCTGTTGCAGTTTTCTTTTTAGCGGTAGTAGAGCGGTAGTAGAGCGGTAGTACCGCTTGGTGCGGTACTTCCGCCCTCTACTACCGTTGCCACTACCGCCTATATGTGAGGTGGTGTGCTCGGTTCTGTTGCTCATTTTCCCTATGCGGTAGTAGGGCGGTAGTACCGCTTGATGCGGTACTGCCGTTCCAGTACCGCCCCACTACCTCTGTTTCTTCTGTCCTGCGAAAACTTTAGCGGTAGTACCGCTGGGTTGAGCGGTTGTACCGCTGGGTTGAGCAGTAGTACCGCTTGGTGTGGCTCTACCGCTCCAGTACTCTTGTGCTCGCGTGTGACAGACTGGAACTACCGCCCAAGCGGTAGTACCGCTCCCCCGAGCGGTAGTACCGCTTGTGTGCGGGCTGTGGGCAGATAACGGTTGGATTTTCCCCATCTATAAATAGGGGGTCTTCTTCCCCAAGTGGACTTTACCTCTTCCTCCCCAAACTCCATTGTTGCTCCAAAAGCTCTTTTTCGCCCGATCTCTCTCCCTAGCTAATCAAACTTGTTGATTCTTTGGGGATTGGTTGAGAAGGCCCCGATCTACACTTCCACCAAGAGAAATTTTATTCCCCCCACTAATCCCTTGCGGATCTTGTTACTCTTGGGTGTTTGAGCACCCTAGACGGTTAAGGTCACCTCGGAGCCACATTCCATTGTGGTGAAGCTCCGTGGTAGTGTTGGGAGCCTCCAATTAAGTTGTGGAGATTGCCCCAACCATGTTTGTAAAGGTTCGGTCGCCGCCTTCAAAGGCAACACTAGTGGAATCACGACACCTCGCATTGTGTGAGGGCGTGAGGAGATTACGGTGGCCCTAGTGGCTTTTTGGGGAGCATTGTGCCTCCACACCGCTCCAACGGAGACGTACTTCCTCTCAAAGGGAAGGAACTTCGGAAACACATCCTCGTCTTCACCGGCTCCACTTGTGGTTACTTCTTACCTTTACTTTGTGCAAGCATTACTTGTCTTACTTCCTTTGCTTGCTTGTGTTGTTGTAATTGTTGTTAGCATCATATAGGTTGCTCACCTAGTTGCACATCTAGACAACCTATTTTGTTGCTAACCCTAATTTGTTAAGAAAAGCTAAAAATTGGTAGTTGCTTATTCACCCCCCTCTCTAGTCAACCATATCGATCCTTTCACCCGGCATCGACAAGCTGGCGGATCGCTCGACGCCCATGGTGCTGATCGGGTACGAGGAGGACGCAAAAGCCTACCGCGTCTACGACCCCGTGGCAAAGAAGGTGCAGGTGACGCGGGACGTGGCGTTTGAGGAAGGAAGGCCATGGGACTGGTCGTCCATGGTGGACACGGCCACGGCGGGAATTTCGTCTAACACCTTCGTCGTCGTCTACAACACCGCTCCAGGGGAGACGGTGGTCGACGCCGGGGCTAGTCCTGGCCCTGCAACGGCGCCACCTACTACACCAGCTCGAGCCTCGCCGGTGGCAGCGATCCCAGCAGCGGAGCCACCGCCCACGCACGATGTCAACCGGGACACGGACTCTGGACCGCTCCGGTACAGGTACATGGAGAACCTGCTGGATGAGCTCGATGCCAAGGCTGCGCAGCAAGCCGAGCTCTGCATGCTAGCCGCAGAGGAGCCAACAAGCGTCGAGGAGGCGCTCGGCGACGGGGCATGGAGGAGCGCCATGGATGAAGAGATGCGCTCCATCACCGGCAACAATACATGGGAGCTCGCCACGCTCCTCGCCGGCCACCACGCCATCGGCCTCAAGTGGGTCTTTAAGGTCAAAAAGGACCCAGCCGGCAACGTCATCAAGCATAAGGCGAGGCTAGTGGCGAAGGGGTACGCGCAGCGACAGGGGGTGGACTTCGACGAGGTCTTCGCCCCGATTGCGCGCATGGAGACCGTGCGCCTATTGCTAGCGCTGGCGGCACACAGCGGCTGGCAGGTGCATCATATGGACGTTAAGTCCGCCTTCCTCAACGGCGATCTCGCCGAGGAGGTGTACGTGCAGCAGCCGGCCGGCTTCATCGACGGCGACAACTCGAGCAAGGTACTCAAACTCCGGAAGGCACTGTATGGCTTGCGTCAGGCCCCGCGTGCCTGGAACGCGAAGCTGAACGAGACCCTAACCAAGCTTGGGTTTGAGCGTTGCCCGCTTGAGCACGCTCTGTACCAGCGAGGGGACGCGGAGAATTTCCTTCTGGTAGGTGTGTACGTTGATGATTTGGTGATCACAGGCACAAGCGTCAACGACATCAGCACGTTCAAGGCGCAGATGGGCGAGCTCTTCCAGATGAGTGACCTTGCTCTCCTAAGTTACTACTTGGGAATTGAGGTGATGCAGGGCAACGGCGAGATCACGCTCTGCCAGGAGGGCTATGCAAAGAAGGTGCTCGAGCTCACAGGCATGGAACAGTGCAATCCGTGTCACACGCCCATTGAGAATCGGCTGAAGCTTGGGAAAACTAATGGTGGAGACGCCGTCGACGCAAAGTTGTACCGGAGCGTGATTGGGAGCCTCCGGTACTTGGTTCACACGCGTCCTGACATTGCACATGCAGTTGGGTTCGCGAGCCGGTTCATGGAGTCGCCTGGTGCGTGGCACTGGGGTGTTGTGAAGCAGATCTTGCGCTACATCCAAGGCACGCTCGGGTATGGATGCTGCTAGAAGGTGGGCTCGTCGGCGCCCACCCTCGTCGGGTTCAGCGACAGCGACCACGCCGGCGACGTCGACGACCGCAAGAGCACATCGGGCGTGGTCTTCTTCCTCGGCGGCAGTGTCATTACCTGGACCTCGCAGAAGCAGAAGGTCGTGGCACTCTCTTCCTGCGAGGCAGAGTATATCGCGGCGGCGGCCGCGGCATGCCAAGGCATCTGGCTGAGCCGTTTGCTCGCCGAGATGCTGGGCGTTGATCCAGTGAAGTTCAAGCTGCTGGTGGACAACAAATCGGCGATAGCACTCAGCCGGAATCCAGTTTATCATGATCGGAGTAAGCATATCGACACTCGCTTCCATTTCATCCGTCAGTTCATCGAGGAAGGAAAGGTCGACGTCGACTTCGTCTGCACCAGCAGCCAGCGTGCTGATCTGCTCACCAAGGCACTTGGCCGCGTCAAGTTCATTGAGATGAGGCAGATGCTGGGTGTGAAGGAGGTGAAGCCCGTGCATCAGGATTAGGGGGTGAAGTGTTGAACACTGAATCCTGCTGCACATTTCTTCAGTTAGCTAGGTGTTCATTTTTTCAGTTTCGTCAGAATAAGCTTGCGTGCGCTGAGAGTCTGTTCTCGTGCACGCCCGTAGTTGTCGTGGAGTTTGCTTTAGCATGCAGTAGATAGCATGCCGCTGCGTCCGCTCTCGTGGGATGGCGCGAGATCATGGCGGACATGGCGGCTTCAGAGGCAACGTGGGAGTGGCCGTGGGATGGCACGGCTGTTACGCTCGATTGTGGCCTGTAGAATAGGTCGTTCTGTTGGTTGTAACAGACTATAAATAAAGAAAGGAGAAAACGCTGCAAGTTGTTGCACGCAGCACAAAAAATACTTTGTCTTCGTTCTTCAGTTCAGAGCGACGAGAGAGTGAGAGAGCGCCAGCTGCAACGACAGCTGTCCCCCATGCGGGCCTCCTAGGAATAGGGCGTAGGGGCGCTAGGCGTATATGGATGGAACAACTGTTTCCGTCCATGTGGTGTGGTCCATTATGGAGCATGATAGCCATTCGAAATGGCACACGGACAGGTGCTAACTCCTATTTGGCGCCTTCAACGCCCGTTAATGTGTTGTTTGCAAACCGGCGCACACCCCGCTTCACCTTGGGCTCGGCCCACTTATTCTTTCCCTTATGCTTTTCCCCGACCGCAGCCGCGTCTCTTCCTGTTTCTTCTTCCTTCTTCGACAGCAGCCGCGATTCCCCTTTTTCTTTCCTCTTCTCGCAGATCTGTTCTTCCTCCTTCATCCGCCCCCATCGTAGATCGAGGCATCCTTGTCCCGGCTTCATAGATCGGTTCTTCTTCACCGTAACTGGTTCTTTAGATCGGGCGCCGGTCATGGCGTCTGAAGGTTCACCCCCTTCTCCCCTACCTCATGATTTTTTCCTACCACGATTTATTGTTTCTCGTTTCCATCCGTGGCAGTTGTAGGGTATGGATTCGGTCGTGCGCGCCCTTGAGTTGTTAGTCCAGTAAGTACTGTTTGATCAGCTAAGGTTTCTATGTCCTTGCTGGTTAGGGCTGCAACGTTGGAGGATTTGTTACCATGTTTTTCGATTCGGTCTGCAGGACTCTAATTTTAGTGCCCCATTTAGGGATTTCTTTTTGTTCGTAGAACCCTTTTTGATCTGATCCTCTTTTAGAGATTTTATTAGGTGTTCTAGTCATTGCTGCCTGTAATCCGCTCCTCTTTATTAGTGATTTGTAGCGCTCCTTTAGCGATTTCCTTGTTCGTGGATCCTTTGTTGTTCTGCTCTCTTCACAGATTTAGGTGATGTGATCATAAGTGCTATTCCATGTGCCATCACGAAGGAAGAACAACATGCAGCTTCTGCTAGTTGCACTGACACATAAGAGAGGAAGCGTCAATTATCCTTGTTGGAGAAGTTTCAGTCAAACTTGTCGCTGCGCAAGAAGTCAAGCCAAACTTCAGGAGTCCTCCAAGATGGTAATCAATGTGGCCGAAATAGATAGTTAGTATCCTTAATTTTAGGTACAACTTGTGTCGTGCCGTAGTGTCCGATTGTTTATTTCCTTCTAGTACTGGTTCAGGTTGAGTCCTAGTAGTTTTTCAAGGGAAAGTCGTGAGTCATAATCTGTTTGGATTCTAGTGATCAACTTTGCCGGATACTTAATTAGTTAAAAATCCTGATTGGTAGTCCGATTTAGTTTGGTTTGTTTGGGTCGTTTTGGTCAGGATGTGCGTCACCTATATAACAGGCAGGCTTCGGCCTTTGTACGGGATGAAGATTGAGTTGAGAAAATACCAGAAAACACATCTTGTTGGGATGCACAAAACTACCTTTGTTTGCTGATCCGTGAGGGATTCGAGAGCTGCTTCCCATAGTAATTGATCCGATCGATTACGTATGCAAATTTTTGTTCTCCAGTCTTCTTGCAAATCGCTTGATCCGAAGAGTCGTTCTACTACTTCTATGTACGTTGCTGTTGTGATTGTTGTTCATCAAGGATTTTTTTTGTTTCTTCGAGTAGCGTGAAACATCGGGCCAAGAAATGACTCGGTGTCTATTCGAGTCATATCAGGTGTTATATCATTGGGTGTGGTAGTGATTGCTCCTGTGATCTGCACCTCTTTTAGTGATTTTTAGTGCTCCATTTAGTGATTTCTACTTTTAGTTTCTTCATTAGGGGTGGTAGTCATTGCTGCTTTTCAGATTTTTCTCTGCTAGTTGTTCTCTAGTGTAATTTCTAAGATGATGACTGATAGCATGTTTTTAACTGAAGGTGTTGATTTGTTTACGTCAATACAAGGTGCTTGATATGTATTTCTTTTTGCTAAAAAACTTGACATCATTGTAATTATTGCAGTTTGAGGCATAGTTGGCTTTACATTTTCGAATTTATATTAATTCAGGTTCTCTATCTTATTGGATCACAGTCTAGCTCTTTAAGAGATACTTTTTTGGTTTTCTCAGTAGTATAATTTGCTTTTATTCAATCTGCTTGTACCATATTTTTGTATAATTTTTTGGTTTCACATTCTGGACTGATAGTAAGAAATAATTTTGACATCTTCAGTTGACTATACGATTAAAGTTTAGTGGGTCTACTGTGTTTTATGACTGTCAATATACTTTATTCAACATATTATTATTTTTATTTATTTTCCTATTCGTAAACTCGTTTGTGGCATATTTTTTTATTTTAGTCTGCTGATTGCTTCTTCCCTTATATTTCTGTTTTGTATTAACTGATTATTAGCAGTTCTAGTATTTTTAGTACTCATTAGTGTGTACCGTTTAGTTTATTTATTCATTCTGAATTTTAGTTGTTTTCGTATATTCAGTGTACCTTAGATTCTGTTTTGTATACTAGAATATCATATTTTTGATTCTATGAGTTCTAATTTTGCTTTTCGTCGTTTTTTTTTTCCCTATTTCAGAGAGAAATTTTCCTAGGAAATTAGCTAATCCAACATACAAGTCTAGATTTTCAACTTTACCATTCAGCAAGGCTGTTAAGAAATTCTCTCTGAATTAGAGGTAATGTGATCAAGTACAAATTGGAAGCTTTGCTACATATGCCAGACCATTTGAAGATCCAAATGAACCTGCTCGAATGACTTGATATCCACATGTTTATTAGGGATTCCTGTTTCAGTCATAAAGAGATGGTGGACAAGAGTTGTTTTTCCTAGGTGGGGATGAAGAAGAATAAACTAGAAAGGTGGTGGTCGCTGAGATGAAGCGAGGTGAGGTGAAGTGAGTGATCACCATAGCTGTCCTTTGATTCCCTGCCTTTTGCAGATTTGAAGGACCTGCAAATCTGCATTGTGTGAGAGGGCCGTCTCTAGTGGTCCATTCGCATACCATATGTGTGCAAGTATGTGTGTGTGTGTGTGCGCGCGCGCGCGCGCGCTGGTACAATACCGTCACTGAGAGTTGTAACACCAAAATGCAGATTTAGTTCACCGAATTGAGTTTTAGTTCAGCTAATTCAAATCTTGTTCACCTATTTCAAGTCTAGGCCACCAGAATAAAATTAAGTTTCGTCGATTCAAAATTAGTTCACTTCTTTTCTTTCTAATTCATTTGATCAAATTTAGTTCAATCATTTTCTTTCTTCGTTACCCTATTCAAGTTTAGTTCATGTCCCTTTGCAATCTGTTCATCAAATTTAGTTCAAATTAATTTTATTTTTAGTTCAACCAATAAAAAATTTGTTCACCTAATTTAAATTTTAGTTCACACACTTCGAATTTTAGTTCATAGACCTAAAATTTTGTACATCTAATTCGAATTTAGTTCGTATAGCTACACTTTAGTTCACCTAATTCAATTCTAGTTCACTTAATTCAAAATTTCTTCACCCAATTCAAATTAAGTTCACCTAATTCAAATCTAGTTCACACAGTTTAAAATTTAGTTAACGCAAAAGTTTAGTTCCCCTAACTCAATTTTAGTTCACCTAATCCAATTTTAGTTCGCAAAGTTCAAAATTTGTTCTCCCAATCTAAAATTAGTTCACCTAATTCATTTTTAGTTCACAAAATTTCAAATTTTGTTCACCCAATCCAAAGTGTAGTTCACCTAATTCGAATTTTATCACACAATACAAATTTTGTTCACGTGATTCAATTTTTTAATAGACTTTTTTTCTAGTTCACACAATTCAAAAATTGTTCACCTAATTCAAATTATTTCACAAAATTCAATTTTGTTCACCTATTTCAAATTTAGTTCACCCAAATTAATATTTAATCAGCCAATTCAAATTTAGTTCACATAACTAAACTTAGTTCACCTAAATCAATTCTAGTTCACCCAATTCAAAATTTGTTCAGTCAACGAAATTTTTGTTAACCTAATTTAAAACTGTTCACCCAATTCAAAATTTAGTTCACACAATTCAAAATTTGTTCACCAATTCAAATTTAGTTCAAATTCAAAATTTGTTCACCCAATTCAAATTTAGGTAACCTAATTAATATGTATTTTCACCTAATCCAAAATTAGGTAACCTAATTAATTTGTTCACCTAATTCAAAATTAGGTAACCTAATTAATATATTTTTCGCCCAATTCAAATTTAGTTCGCTCAATTCAAAATTTGATCACCTAATTTAAATTTAGTTAACAAAGTTCAAGGTTGGTTCACCCAATCCATAATTAATTCACATATATCAAATTTAGTTCACCTAATTCAAATTTAGTTCACAAAACTAATATTAGTTCACCTAATTTAATTCTAGTTCACTCATTTCAAAATTTGTTCACCCAATTCAAAATTTCTTCACATAATTCTATTTTAGTTCACAAATTTCAAAATTTGTTCACCTAATTCAAATTTAGTTCACCTATTCGATTCTAGAACTCACAATTCAAAATTTGTTCCCAATTCAAATTTAGTTCACACAATTTAAAATTTGTTCACCTAATCCAAATTACTTCACCTAATTCAATTCTAGTTCACCCAATTCAAAATTTGATCACCTAATTAAAATTTTGTTCATCTAATTCAATTTTAGTTCACCAGATTCATTTCTAATTCACACAACTCAAAATTTGGTCCACTTAATTCGTATTTGGTTCCCTATAATGCCTTTTTTTTTTCAATTGTGTGTGTTCACGAGGAACAGTTTACTTATATAATTCTTAGCATCAATTTACAGAGTTTACAGAAAAAAGATCAGTCTTTATTAATACTACTTCTATAATTCTTAGTATCAATCTAAATGTGTATGAACCTGTGTCAGAAACAGTTTTTCTTTCTCTAGCAGCGGCATAGAAACAGTTTTTTTTTTAGGAATGGCATAGAAACAGTAGTACGATCCTTTTTGAGAACACGGTAGTACGATCTAAGTTAACGATTGAACGCTAGAAACAGTCTAGCGAACTCTTATTGGGCTTCCTAGATACAGCCCACAACAAAACGTAGTAGGCGCCACAACTACGAACCGGCGCAGAAGGCGCCCGTTAGGTCCGGGCACGTGCCCCTTCCGTCCCGTGGGCCAGGTTGGCATTCGTAGGGCTGAGATGGACAAAAAGGTCTGGTTCTCCTCCCCATCTAAATCGCGGCTGCGCCATGGATGAGTTCGTGGAAGCTCCCCAAGATGCACCATACAGGTAATCAGGTGTTCCAAATCTTCCAGGTTTAACAACCTCCCCTGTCAACAATCTCCACCAGCAGGCAAGCCCCGTGGTCGGCATATTTCTAATCTGTTCGGTGTTCTGGATCTGCAGGCTTCGATTTGGGGATGCGGAACCTATAGCCGTGGCGAGGCCGATTGAGTCGCAGGCATCACTTAGCATCGCCGAAGCTGAAATGTGCCGTGCCGGAGATCTTGGAAGCGGCGGGGGAAATGCTGGATTCTCTCCCGAAGCCGGCGTGTTCCAAGTTTGTTCTGAAGCTACCAGCAGATGGACTAGGAAGGTATTGTTCATGCGCAGAAATCTTGTTCCATGGCATGTACAATTTCTCACTCCCTTTTACCTGGGCAGTGCTTGCAGATTACTGATGTAGTCTTCATATATGGTTAGATCGTAGATTTCATGCCTTTGGGATAGTTAACTGAAAAATTCAGTGCTGTTGATAGGCAGGGCCGCACCTAGGTTTGAAATAATTGCGGCTGTTACTTGGTCTAATTTAGTTTCGGTAACCACGTATGGTTAGTTCCTGTTGCAGGGTCAATTATGAGATTACGAAATAAAAATGCGTCTGTGCTTGTTTGGTTCTTGATTGGTCGATGTATTAGACTAAACAATGCTAAAATGCATCTGTAATGGCTTGGTTTTCCTCCTGGGGCCAAGGTTAGCTTCGGTTACATGACAACTATGTGGTTTAAAATAAAATCCATTTGTACTGGCTGGGGTTTTCGATTTGTTGATCTAGTAGACGAAAACAATATAAACGCTTGGAAGGCTGCATGCTGATCTAAAGCTTGTTTGCAACTCAAAAAAAATGTTGTCAATCGCTCTGATGGAGTGATGTGGTCTATTTTTCAATGATGATCAGTGTTCGGAAATGAAATGGGACCTGAACTTGTATTTTTGTTGTGACGTTTGATCAGTTATTTTCTACCGCCTTTTTTGTTGTTTGTTGGTTTTTCTATCTGGTTCAGCAGTGGCTGCTGGATTTTACAGGGTGAGAATTGGGAAAGCACCTGTAGAGCGTGAGCTGAACCCAAACAGGAAGAGTGCTCTAGAAAATTAATGAGGGCGTTCATAACAAAGCGTGATGGCAATGTTGTGAACCCTGCCATTAGCACATCATTTGATTCTCTGGATGAGGCTTATCAATTCTACAACTTGACAGAGACTGAAGAGAGCTTCCAGGAGAAGCGCACTGCACTGGTGAGTTGTAATATTTTGCTTTTTAAAGTGTCCATGCATTTTGCTTCATGTCATGTGGGACTGCAATGATAACAAAAATGAATGAATAATCTTTGTCAGCCTCCCTTCCATGCGTCAACCAGCTAGATCGGCCTGATGATTGACCACGGCGACGGTGGCGCAGGTTCTACGAGCTCAAGGACGGCAACTCGCCCTATACGGGAGGACCCCGACGCCGCCGGCTGTGCCACCGCCTTCCACCTCTCCTACGACGACCCCGAGTAAAGAGCCAACCAACTACTAGTACGCTTGTTTCTCTTCTGCTAGTGTCATGCTAGTATGCAGCTTCAGCGTGTAATCGTCACTCTGTATGTACAGTAGAGCAAACTCACTTCGCTGAAATCAAACAGTTCAATGGAAGACATAAAATCCTATCCTGTAATATCAATTGTGTCTGACATGGTGCGTTTGAGTGCACAGACGTGGTGCGTTTGCATTCAGGCAAATGAGTTTACAACGTTTCTCTAGTGAAGAAATCATGTGTGCATGCAGTATAGTGTATCCAGAGAAAGAATAAAATCCTTTCTGTAATATCACTTGTGTTTGACAGTTGACACCCTTTGCACAGACTAAATTATGGCTGTCATAAATCCTAGTCCTATCTGAACTGACCTGATGGGTTGGGTTCACAGGCAAATTAGTTGGGTTCACAGAGGTATGCTCGCTGCACTGTTCCTTATGGACTGAAGCCGTTCCAGGACATCTGAAAATATGTGTGGCTGCATGGAGTGGAACTAGAATCCTTAGCACGCGCAGCAAGAAACAACCATGCACAGTAAGAGAAAATTCTTGGGCAATTGTTAAGTCAGAAGTAACACAAGGGATGCTTATTTACGTGAATACCTGGCGTCACTTAATGGAGCTGCTCTTAGTTGGCAAGGAAAAGAGCAATATTCCTACATCTAGGTCCCCTCTTGACTCTAACAACTCCTTGAAAACCTGGTTCTGTTCGGGAATGACGAGTATCACACGCAATCAAGTCGTTCATGGAAGTATCTTAATGGTCCAAGCTGCTCATTCGATGATGTGGTGTACAAGATGTGTGAAGCCTGAAAATGACGAACCACATGAGTGTTGGCCATTCTTTCAGTCGAACTTCCCATGGCATCCTTATGGACTTGACTGCACTGTTCATAAGCTAGCGGTTGTCATGGCAATATCACCCAGAAGTGCTCCATTTAATTTGAAGGAAGCAAGGGCATGGACAAATGCAAGCATGTGGATATGCAAATGTTCTTATCTAGCACTGTTGTATTACAACAAGGTGAGCTACAGTCTGAATGCAAGACTGTTGTGTCGCCCAAGTATTCCCACCAGAGATGTTGTAGTTCAGGCTGGATTACCTGCTACTGCCAGAGAATTGCTGCTCCTTGAGATTATTTGCTCCTCCTTCCTTGGCCATATTTTGAGTGGTTCTCTCAGCAAGTACCTGAACCTGGTGGTCGATCCATCATAGCGTACTGCTATGCCGTTGTGCATTTGGTTCTATATCTTTACCAATCATCTCACGCAGACCTATTCCCGAACTTGATTATGATGCTTCCGGGCCGCAGGTCACCGCAACTTCAGCACCTACGGCGCCTCTCATCACCCCGCAGCTGCACAACGCCATGGGCGCCCCGGGATCCGTTCCACCGATCTTCTTCACCCCTGGGGCCGGCACTCTGGGGCTCGCAGGCGTCACGATGACACAACTCATCATCACCGTGGAGACCATGAACGTACTCACCACGCCCATACCTGGAGACGATCCGACAACACGGGCAATGGAGGCCCTCCGCGTATCAACATTAAGTACGCAGCTGCAACTCCAGCATCGTGCCGTGGAGACCGCCGCGCTAGAAGCACGGTGGCAAGAAACAATGAACAACGAGCGGCTGCGTCGACCTCGTCGCCGACCGCGAGCAACAATCGAGGACCTCGCAGTCCGCGGGCGACAGGTGGGCGTAAGCCCCAATGAGTCTGTGGAAGCCGCACCTCCTCCAACACCAGCTCGCGGCCTCCATGCGGCCACGGTGCTGGTCGACAAGCTCCACCGCATGGTGGAGCTCCAAGATAACGTCTCTAAATCAAGAGACCGACTCGCCGGCACCGCCAGCGTCCTTTTAACAGCCAACCATCCAACCCAGGACCAATGGCCAGCGGCAGAAGCGGAGGTCGAAAACCTTCGCCAACCGATGTCAGCTGTGGCAGCACAGCATCGAGCCCCTCTCCCACCGTGAGCTCCAGTACACGACCGCCTCGGGCACCGTTCCGACCTCCGAGACCACATACGAGCTTGGGCAATGGAGTGCTACGGCCACAATTACGAAGCCCCGGTGCCACGCTTAATTTCCCTCACATCAGGCATCACGCCACCATGCTTTGGGTACGAGGTGATAACACACCCGTTGCCGCAGCCGTTCATCGTCCGTGGCGCGGAGAAGTACTCAGGTGACACCAAGCCCGACCACTGGCTCAACGATTACCTTACAGCAATCGAGATGGCCAACGGGGACATCGGCAATGCGCTGCGCCATATCCCCTTATGCCTCACAGACTCTGCGCGCTCCTGGCTGAATGGACTCCCGCCCAACTCCATCCACACTTGGGCGGACTTCGAGCATGAGTTCCTCAATAACTTCGAGGGCACATACCAGCGCCCCGGCAGCGGCTATGACCTAAACAGTGTCATTCAATGAGACAATGATCTGTCCGCGACTTCATCGCGCGCTGGCTCAAGAGGAGGAACACGCTAACCAATGTCTCAGACGAAACAGCAATTGACACCTTCATCCATGGTGCACAGGACCCCTTCTTCCGCCACAAGCTTGGCAAGAAACAGGGAGAGGGCAAGCTGACCTCCATGGCAGCCCTCATGAAGGTCGCCAACGACTACGCAACCGGCGAGGAGACCGCCCGGGCAGGTCGCCGACCTATGCCAACAGCAGAAGCACAAGAGCCCGCCGACGGAGACGGCTCCAGGGGCAGAAACAGGAACCGCAACAGAGACCGCAAACGTAAGGAAGAGCAAGATTCCGAGCTTGTGGCAGCAACAGGCGACGCCGGCCAGGTCGGTGGCAAAAAGCAAAGATGGGAGAATAGGCCCAGGCGACCAACACGCACGTACGAGGAGATCATGAGTGGCCCTTGCCAATACCATAGCCATGGGGCGTACAAGGCGAATCAGTCAACCAAAGAGTGCCAACTCAACGACCAGCTTGCAAAAGAAAAGAATGGCAAAACCAGCAATGGAGAGGACATGGATGACGATCAGAGCCCCCTCCTCCACCAGCCCGGCCCGGGTCCCAAGCCCGCGGCACGGGAGGAGGAGGCCAGAAGACCTTCCCAAAATAGGTCCGGAGGGTGAACATGATTTTCCGCTGGCTCGAGTCCAAGCGCGCACAGAAAACCAATAGTAACAGCGCACATGATTTCACAACACTTGAATGCTCTCAAGTGATCGTAACAGCCTAGGAGGAGCACATCCTCCAAGAGTAACAAGCAAAACAAAGTCACTTGGATGAACTCCTCAAAAGATCTTCAATCAAATTCTATCAAGAGCCCATAGGATCTCTCTCTGACAAAGATATGCTTGAAGCAAAGAGAGATGGAACACAAAGAAGAGGGTCAAGAAAGGGAGGAGCTTGGCCTTCAAAGTACTCAGGATTCTACTCCCAAAATGCTCTTAAACGATCACACATAGCCTCACCCACCCAAGGGGTGTGGGGCTCTATTTATAGAGAAAGTAGAAATCTGACCGTTACTCTGGAAAAAGTAACAAGCCAGAAGTTCTAGAGGAAAAAACCTCGGTACTACTGGACGCGTTCAAAATTTGAACAGTCAGAAGGGAAGTCAACGTTCTCAGAAGTGCACGGCACTCAGATGTACCAGGCCATCCAGTGAACCTCTCAAAGATCCATATACCCAGAGGTACCGGAAACAAAAAGCTCGGAGGTACCAGATGCAAAAGGTAGCTCATCTCTGCGACAGATAGAACATGCTTGGAAGTACCAGAGAAAAACAAGTCTCAGAGGTACTAGGGTCAACAGAGCAGCTCTCAGAAGAAAACGGTGCAAAAATGGCTAAGTCTCAGCTCGGCTGTATCGGATGGATTTGCTCAAGAGTACCGAATCTATACTGAGATGCTGAACTGAAGCAAATCGAGAGGTGCTTGGAAGTGCTGGAGAAAATGTTATGCTCGGAGGTACCGGAGCTAACAAAGATGGTCTCAAAGGAAATGGGGCTCGGTGGTACCAGAGAAAAGTTCTCGACGGTTCCGAAGCAAACTTTGAAATTGGGTTCACTCAGTAGAAATACTCATTCCTCATTGGATTGGCAGTACCAGGTACAAATACTCGGAAGTACCGGGGAAGTGAAAAAAAGAGAAATTTGAGTGGAAGGAGTGGAAAATTTGGGGATTTTGTTGAGGATCTTGATTTGGAGTTCAAACCTAGTTAATTTGCTTGTACCCCACTTGATAGTATGGTTGCCCTTAAACTCAATGTGAATCTTGGATTCACCTGAAGCCTATAAAGTACATACTATGAGCTTGAAGGAGCAAACCACTTGTTGGCGCAAAAGTAGGGGTCACCAAAGATGTTTCCACTCACCAATGACTATAATCAGGAAATAAACTTGATAGAACATTAGTCATCTTAATTGTCGTGTCATTGATCACCAAAAACCAATAGGAGCTTAAGATGCACTTTCAGCTTTGCTAAGAGCTCAGGCATTGTGGTATGAGTTTGCAGCTAATCTGATGGTCATGGAAGTGAATGCAATACGGGATGGCGTGCGGATGTCTAATGAGATTGGTCTTCACCATGTCGTTGTCGAAAGTGATGCCTTGGAAGTGATCAAGCTATAGGAATCGGTGAACTATGAGTGATCGGAAGTTTCTGGCATCTATAAGGAGATAAAGGAGCTCAGCAGGCACTTTGCTAGCTTTCAGTTGAGGTATGTCGGGCAGGACGCTAACGAGGTGGCTCACCGATGCGCAAAACAAGCTAGCGCTAGTAGGAGGAGATGTTTACGGCTTAATTATATTCCTCTATTTTTTGTTGACTGTTTACAGCTTGATTGTAATCCAGCGGAGTAATTAACAAAGCTCTTGATTCGGAAAAAAGACAATGCTGACGACTTAGCATGTAGAGTATAAGGCCTCGTCGAATCGCTGCAATAGTAGCCTGTCACGGATGATGGAACCGTGAGGTCGGAGAAGACAGATCCGTGGGGGGAGCTCCCCAATCTTTACTGGCGGTTGGGACAACCCAGCCCGACGAAGCCGATAGCTTTGCCAACACATCAACACCACGGGGAGGGTAGCACCGACAAACACCACGGAGATCTAAAATGCCATATCCGATGACCCGCAAACACAAGTTCATTAGCTCCTCATCGCCGAGGGGGTTGACGTTGAGATGAAGTTGGAGCCGGAGCAACATTATTCCTAGAACCATCACCACCGCCACCATCATCGAGGCGACGCTAGCCATTCAGGAACTAAACTGCACACCAGAAAACGAGCCCCGTGATTCCCCGCCTCCCGCCTCCCACCGTCAGGTCGGCAAAGGTGGAGTGGGGATGAGCGGACTCGCGTGCGCGGGGATTTTGTGTGATCTTGGAGGTCTGTTCTTAAATAAAAGAATCAAATAATTCTTACACTAAGTACTATCCATCATGTGCTATTATTTTCCACGCTTTCTGGTGATCGATAAGGACCAGACTAGAAAGGTCGACCGCTTGAGTCTTGTCTTGGTCAGTCCAGCCACCCGTGGATCTCAGTGTATAATTTTTTTTTGGCTAAGCAGTCTCTCTCCCTCTCTTTTTTTTTGGAAACTTTAAGATTTTATTGATAAGCATTAAGTACATTTGACAAGCATCAGTCTAAGTGGTGAAACACTCGAGACTGTGAGGATAGTACACACCGGACATTGGCACGATCCTAATGATGACAAACACCTGATACTACAGGTAGTGATTCGAAGAGCTAGCCTAGAGTGATGATGAGCCTTCACATTGTGTGTCCTGGATACATATGATAACATGTTTGGATGAAAACTGGAAGAGGCTCGGACTTGGGATACTATGGCCCTGATCTGCGAAGGTCCTTCCGTCGCATTTCGATCCGACCTAGCAGCCGAAGCAAGCACCTGCGAATCTGTGAGGAAGTAAGCATCATGAAGATGAAGAGCTCCTGCCGCCTTGACCGCCAGCAGCAGACCGTACGCTTCAGCCTATAGAGGAGAGCCTACTGGTGGAGACAGTGCTGCAACATATATGTTGGAGGCATGATGCTGACGAAGTTGGATATGGATGCCCGATCCTGCTTGTTGCAGCTGACCATCAGACGATGGAGCCCATGCTGCATCTGAATATATCTGTACGTCTGTACCTGCAAAAGGAATAGCGTGTTGTAGCATTTCATGCTGTTGCCGGCACAACCGCTGATCGTCAGTTGGCCGCTGGACCTGCAGGCTCGCGTCAAGGATCTGAAAATCCTGCAATAAAGCTGAGAAGATAGCAAAAACCTTTTTTGGATGTATTTTAGCACGGTCAAAAAGAGTATCATTTCTTGCTTTCCAAATGCACCAAAGCATAGTGTAAAGATTATTAACTGACATGAAGGGATGATTAGAATTTAGCAAGAAATTAAGGATGTCAGGAATAGAGTGGTGTTGTTGCTGTAAAGAGTCAGTGTTGATAAACCAAGGCTGCAAGAACCAAACAACTTTTGCAAAGTGACATCCGAAAAAAAAATGCGTATCATCTTCCTCTAAATTACACCTTGAGCAGATAAGTGAAATATGTCTAGAAAAACGACCTGCTCTTTTACCTGTGGCTAGGGCTCTTCTCAATAGTCTCCAAGCAAAGGTCTGGACTTTTGGGATCATGTGCTTCTCAGCCCAAACCTGATTGAGCAAGTTAATAACCTGTTGAGGTACTTGTTTAGGCATCTGGTTCTGCGGCAACTGCAAATTTTTGAAACAATGTCGATATGCACTTTTTGTAGAAAACTTCCCTGCAGGAGGCAGTTTCCAAACAAGCATGTCTTGGCCCACATCATCAATGATAGGAGTGTTTAACATGGATGTGGCCACATGCGGAGTAAAAAGAGAGTTAACTAGATCATGGTTCCACGCCTTTAGATTTGGGATCCACAAGTCTTTAATAGTTGCAGGATATTTAAAAGGTGGTTGCTGAATGACCAGATTGTTATAGATGTTCTGCCAACAATTAAACCAAGGTGTACTCCAAATGGAAGAGGAGCCATCAACAATTTGTGTAAAACAAGCAGATTCCAAAAGAGGTTTAACCTTTAAAATGGCAGCCCAAAAAGCAGATTTAGGACAATTAGAATTAGCTCTCCAAATAGAAGTGTCAGCATGCTATTTTGACTTCAAAATAAGAGCTCTCTAACATAAGATGCTACTAGTATATGCTCCGACAGACCAAACAATTAATGAGAAAGAAAGAGAAAGAAAAGGCACACTAGTAGAAAACAGGGCTTTGGTCCTGGCCAGATCAGAGCATTAGTCCCGGTCGTGTTACGAACCGGGACTAATGGGAGCATCAGTCCCGGTTCGAGAGGCTAGGATGCCGGCCGGGCCTCGGCATGCATCAGTCCTGGTTCGGCTGGGACCTTTAGTCCCGGTTTCATCCACCAACCGGGACTAAAGGGGTTGCTTCCCTTTAGTCCCGGTTGGTGTCTGGAACAGGGACTAAAGGGTAGGCCATTAGTCCCGGTTTTAGACACAAACCGGGACTAAAGTTTTGCCTATATATATCCACGCGCCCCCACCCCCATCTCCTCTGTTTGTTGGCCGTGGAAGGGTGGAGGTGTGGGCTACTATGTTTTTGGCCTATATATGCACATGAGGTGTTCGATGAAATGCCGGAGCCACACTTAAACTTTCTCCTCTGTTTTCCTCCTAGCTCCATTTTCCCCAAGATTTGTCTAGGTTTGGCGGTGCACCAACTATCCAAGTGTTCTAAAAAGGTTAGCAACTTCATCCTTTCATCTCTCACTGCTAGTTTAGCTCATTTCAAATGCTCTAGAAGTAGTGTGGTTTGTGGGTTTTAGTGGAGGAGTGTATGTGTGAGTTTATTTGATTTAGATGCACAATTTGAGCTCAAATTAACTTCTTTGTTTGCACATGTGTATGATTTATATAGGTACTTGTATAATTTTCTTACTTGTATTATTGTTTGTTATTATATAGTGCCATGGTTTTGGTATCCGCCCCCGTCGGCTCTCGTCCGGTCTATGATTCGGATGTGGTATATTATCTTTTATAATTATTTGTTTCATTTAGTGTTTATGACAATTATGCCGACCAACTTGACATAGATGTCTTTATCTAGGAGGTATGTGAACCGGAAATTCCAACCGACCCTCTTGTCGAGAGGTTAAATTTAGTTGAAAAAGAAAACAATTATTTGAAATAAAAATTGAAAAGAGTTGACGAAGAGAAGATGAAATTGGAGTTGCATGTTACCGATGTCGTCGATCTACACAAGATCCAGATGGATGCAATGCGCTTGAAGATTAGAAAGATTAGAAAATATGCCATTGATAATGAGGCTTGGTATCATTATGCTATTGGATCAATTGTTACCTTAGTTGCGATTTTGATCGCATTTGTTGTTGCATTTAAATGTTTTACATAGTTGTATGTTAGTTTCAATGTATGTTTTAATTAGATGCTCTAGAGAGCTGTATGTTGTTCTATGAGAACAATGTATGAACTTTATGTATTTATTTTTTCAGTAATAACATTTGATCACTACTGTACTTTGGTTTTAATGTGATGATGAACTTGTATTAATTTGGTCATTTCTCTATTCATGATGTTCTGTAATGGTTTTTGATATATTTAATTATATAATGCACGCAGATGAACCGGCAATGGATGTACGGTGACCGACGCACCTCCGACTACATTACGGGCCTGCATAATTTTCTCGATGTGGCCGAGACAAACAAGCAGAATGGTTTTATGTATTGTCCATGTACTGTCTGTGAGAATACGAAGGATTACTCTGACTCGAAAACCCTTCACTTCCACCTGCTTTCGAAGGGTTTCATGCCACCCTATAATGTTTGGACCAAGCACGGAGAAAGAGGGGTTATGATGGAAGACAACGAAGAAGAAGAGGATGATGACAACTATCCTATGTTCCCTGAATACAGTGATACTGCAACGGGGGAAGCTGAAGATCAAGAGGCACCAGATGTGCCAGATGGAAGACAACGAAGAAGAAGAGGATGATGACAACTATCCTATGTTCCCTGAATACAGTGATACTGCAACGGGGGAAGCTGAAGATCAAGAGGCACCAGATGTGCCAGATGATGATCTTCGCCGGGTCATTGTTGATGCACAGAGAGGATGCGAAAGTGAAAGGGAGAAGTTGAAGTTCGATCGCATGTTAGAGGATCCCAAAAAAAGGTTGTAACCAAATTGCGAAGATGGCAACACAAAGCTCGGTACCGCACTGGAATTGCTGCAATGGAAGGCAGAGAATGGTGTATCTGACAAGGGATTTGGGAAGCTACTGAAAATAATGAAGAAGAAGCTTCCAAAGGATAACGAATTGCCTAACAGTACGTACGAAGCAAAGAAGGTTCTCTGCCCTCTAGGATTAGAGGTGCAGAAGATACATGCATGCCCTAATGACTGCATCCTCTACTGCGGTGAGGAGTACGAGAATTTGAATGCATGCCCGGTATGCGGTGCATTGCGGTATAAGATCAGACGAGATGACCCTGGTGATGTTGAGGGCGAGCGCCCCAGGAAGAGGGTTCCTGCCAAGGTGATGTGGTATGCTCCTATAATACTACGGTTAAAACGTCTATTCAGAAACAAAGAGTATGCCAAGTTGTTGCGATGGCACAAAGAAGGCCGTAAGAAAGACGGGAAGTTGAGAGTACCCGCTGATGGGTCGCAGTGGAGAAAAATCGAGAGAAAGTGGCCGGACTTTGCAGGTGACGCAAGGAACTTATGGTTTGGTATAAGTGCAGATGGCATTAATCCTTTTGGGGAGCAGAGCAGCAATCATAGCACCTGGCCTGTGACTCTATGTATCTATAACCTTCCTCCTTGGTTGTGCATGAAGCGGAAGTTCATTATGATGCCAGTGCTCATCCAAGGCCCTAAGCAACCCGGCAATGACATTGATGTGTACCTAAGGCCATTAGTTGAAGAACTTTTACAGCTGTGGGACATAAAAGGTGTACGTGTGTGGGATGAGCACAAACAACAGGAATTTGACCTACGAGCGTTGCTGTTTGTAACCATCAATGATTGGCCTGCTCTTAGTAACCTTTCAGGACAGACAAACAAGGGATACCACGCATGCACGCACTGATTAGATGAGACCGAAAGTATATATTTGGATAAATGTAAGAAGAATGTGTACCTGGGACATCGTCGATTTCTTCCGACCAAGCATGCCTTAAGATAGAAAGGCAAGCATTTCAAAGGTGAGGCAGATCACCGGAAGAAGCCTGTCCTCCGTACTGGTGATGATATACTTGATATGGTCAAGGATTTACAAGTAATCTTTGGAAAGGGTCCTGGCGGACAATCTGTTCCGAATGACGCTGACGGACACGCACCCATGTGGAAGAAGAAATCTATATTTTGGGACCTACCCTATTGGAAAGACCTAGAGGTCCGCTCTGCAATCGACGTGATGCACGTGATGAAGAATCTTTGCGTGAACCTGCTAGGCTTCTTGGGCGTGTATGGGAAGAACAAAGATACACCTGAGGCACGGGAGGACCAGCAACGTATGAACGAAAAAGACGGCATGCATCCAAAGCAGTATCAAGGTCCTGCCAGCTACGCTCTTACTAAAGCAGAGAAGGAAATCTTTTTTGAATGCCTGCTCAGTATCAAGGTCCCGTCTGGCTTCTCATCGAATATAAAGGGAATAATAAATATGACAGGGAAAAAAATTCTAGAATCTAAAGTCTCATGACTGCCACGTGATTATGACGCAACTGCTTCCGGTTGCATTGAGGGGGCTTCTACCAGAAAATGTTCGATTAGCCATTGTGAAGCTATGTGCATTCCTCAATGCAATTTCTCAGAAGGTAATCGATCCAGAATTCCTACCAAGGTTACAGAATGATTTGGTCCAATGTCTTGTCAGTTTCGAGTTGGTGTTCCTACCATCCTTCTTCAATATTATGACGCACGTCCTAGTTCACCTAGTCGACGAGATTGCAATTCTGGGTCCTGTATTTCTACACAACATGTTCCCCTTTGAGAGGTTCATGGGAGTCTTAAAGAAATATGTTCGTAACCGTGCTAGGCCAGAAGGAAGCATCTCCACGGGCCATCAAACAGAGGAGGTCATTGAGTTTTGTGTTGACTTTATTCCTGACCTTAAGCCGATTGGTATTCCTGAATCGCGGCATGAGGGGAGACTGGGTGGAAAAGGCACGCTAGGACCGAACTCAATAATATGTAGGGACGGGCATTCTTGGGCGCAAGCACACTATACAGTTTTACAGAATTCTACCTTGGTGGCCCCGTATATCAATGAACACAAGAATATTCTACGCTCCAAACACCCGGAGCAGTCTGACGACTGGATTACACGTGAACACATGCGGACTTTCGGTGGTTGGTTGCAAACACATCTCATGTGTAACACCACTGTTGGAGATGAGCTGTACTTGTTGGCCAGGACACCATCTTTGACTGTATTGACTTTCCAAGGGTACGAGATAAATGGGAATACATTTTACACGATCGCCCAAGATAAAAAGAGCACCAACCAAAACAGTGGTGTCCGCTTTGATGCAGCAAACACCAATAGAGCAAAGGACACATATTATGGTTACATAGAGGACATATGGGAACTTGACTATGGACGTGATTTTAAGGTCCCTTTGTTTCGGTGCAAATGGGTCAATCTGTCAGGAGGCGGGGTACAGGTAGACCCGCAGTACGGAATGACAACAGTGGATCTCAACAATCTTGGGTACACAGATGAACCATTCGTCCTAGCCAATGATGTGGCGCAGGTTTTTTTATGTGAAGGACATGTCTACCAAACCGAGAAAAAGAAAAGATAAGGAAGTGAATACATCATACGATGAGCCAACGCGCCACATAGTTCTTTCAGGGAAAAGAAACATTGTGGGAGTGGAGGACAAGACAGACATGTCAGAAGATTATGAAAAGTTTCATGAAATTTCTCTCTTCAGAGTGAAGACTGACCCAAGCATCCTGTTAAATGATGAAGATTATCCATGGTTACGGCGCAATAAGGAAGGGACACACGCGAAGAAATAGTTTTATACCCCAAGATCCCACTCTGGGATGTGACCGGCTTCACCGCCATCACTTTCTCTCTAGTGTGAGTTTCCGGACTTATAGCTGGAAAGTGCCACTTCGGACAAACCGGAGGGAATCTTTGTAAGAGCTAGCTAGGGCATTTTGGCATTTGAAACATGATTTTATAATAATTATTTATTAAGTTATGAAATTTCAATTATTCCTATCCTTTCAGTCACATGTTTTGGTTGGTGCCGTAGATGAATACAGCAGAAGCATCGGAGATGATAAGAGAGAAACGTTGTATGACATAAAGTTGGAGGTACTATGTGGTTTCTCTGATCGGAGATGATAAGAGAGAAACGTTGTATGACATAAAGAAAATATAACATTATTAGGTTAACAGAAAATACTATGAATCTTCTAGATGATTCATAATAAGGGTCTATCTCCTTCACATAGGGAACATTGGTGTCAGCTTTTAGGTTAACAAAAAGTATCGGAATTTATGGTGAATATGTTGCGGCAATGGTACATATGAAAATAACTTGATAGAACTAGCTATTTTGTCACTATCTGATGAAAATCTATATCATGAAATAAAGTTATATAAAATTCTAGTTATGATCAACTAAAACAAAACTATAATATTCTTCAATAGCAAAAAGAATCAACTAAAAAGCTTTTATAAAACTCTAGTTATGATCAAAATAATATTAACTTAAAATTATATAAAATTTATGCAACTAAAATTTTCATAAAGTATTTTTTGTTAAAAACTTTAATAGCAAAAAGAATTAAATGAAAACTAGGCATGTATGCATCTGTTTAAAAGAAAACTTTAGAATTAAAACCAAAAATAGGCATGATCTCTTTCATTAACACAGAAAGAATATGAAAGTTTTGCATTTTTTAGAATTTCATATATTTTGTTGAAATTATTTGATAATCATGTGTATTACACATAAGTGAGTATGTATAAAAATTAGGATGTGATTTGAAGATGGTCAAAAAATTGACATAACATATGCAAAAAATAAAAAAATAAAAAATGCCCGCCTACTAGCAGGAGAATTCACACACCACGGCCTGCATACGACTAGAAACCCAACTATATATGGGCCAGGATGCAGGCCCGCGGGGCACGAATTTCTGCTGTTAGTAGGACCCATAGGGTAGAGAGGGGCCAGGTCAGACGATGAGCTGTCTGTGCTTTGAGAGGAGCTTGCAACGGTAGCCGCAGGCGGGCTTATAAACCGCTGCGAACGCCTCTCGCTTGGCGAGGTGGGACTAAACTCCCACCGCCCCTCGGCTGTGCCAGGACCAACCCTTTAGTCCCGGTTGGTGGCTCCAACCGGGACTAAAGGCCCCCCTTTAGTCCCGGTCTGAGCCACCAACCGGGACTAAAGGGTTGGGTTTCGCGCCCTTTGGGCTGATGAAATTCACCTTTAGTCCCGGTTGGTGGCTCGGACCGGGACTAAAGCTCGGGCTATATAAACCGCGCGCTGCCTTCTTCCTCCCCAATCTTCTTTCTCCCTCGCTCCTCTGCCCCGACGCCGAACCACCGCACACCGCCGCCAGGCTGCCGCGACGCCCTGCCTCGAGCCGTCCCCGAGCCCGCTGACCGTCGCCGGACCTCCTCACCGTCCTCCCCGAGCATCGCCGCCCCCGAGCCTGCTCCTCGTCGCCGCCCCCGATCGAGCCCTCCTCGTCGTCGCCCCACGGTGAGCACCCTTTCCCCCTCCTCCCCCTCTTCCCCAAATGGATGGATGGATGGATTCATGGATGGATGTATTGATCGATCCCTCCAAATATTTTTTGTCAGATCCTTTTAGTTTTGATGCATTATTTGGTAGTAGGTGAACCCTAGTTCATCACTTTGTTTGAAATTTTGTGATGTTAAATTTGTTTAGTATGGATATGAGGTAGTAATAGAGGTGTGTTGATGAATGTATGGATAGATTGTATGGATATGTTGTAGTTAATTTTTTTAATTTGTATGGATGAATAAATTGTATGGATATGTTGGACTTGGTTTTTTCTCAATGTGTATGGATAGATGCATATTGCAATTAGTGGATGAATGCATATGTATTCATATATATAGATTGCAATGTGTGTGCAATGTGTATGGATATATATAGATTGCAATTAGTGAGCATATAAACAAATTGAAGAACAATTTTTTTGCATTAGAGTTCATTTTGTCTTTTTTGTATGTTTTAATGCAAGCATCTTTTGGGCAATCTTTGAACATGAAGTAGGAGCATTTTGATGTCATCTTGCTAGTAGATTTTAGTTCATGCCATGTTAGGACCTGTAGTGAGTGCTACAAGCTTGTAAACTTGCTATCTATTCATTTCTACCATGCCATGCTATTTTTCTCTAAGTCTGAAACTGGCAGTATTAATACTTTGGATTTGGCCTTGAGGTTTGCAACAAATCTGTGCATCTTTGGATCATGATCAATAAGGGTGTTTTGTTGAGGGTAATTAGTACATGCTTGCCATGCTCTTTGTTGCCATGAAAAACTGCTGTAGCATATATTTTACTTGCTTCAAAGGTTGCATCATGAATCTGTTTTCTGCCACTCTATGCAAATACTTGTCAACTTGATCATGATGATTGCCATTGATCTATGGGTCATTTGAATTAGTTCAGTAAGCATGTTTTGCCATGTGTTACATCTCCGTGGAATTACAGGTTGTGGTGTTGCATCTCCGTGGAGTTCGTCCCTGATCGTCCCTCCGCTGTTCGACAAAAGGTGTCCATTTGTTGTATGTTGAGTTTTGTTCATAGGATGATGGTTGATTCATTTGTTGAGTTGTGTATTCATCTTGTGTATAAATCTTGTATTCATCTTGTATTCATTTTGTATTCCTCTTGTGTATAAATCTTGTATTCATCTTGTACAAATATCGTCGTAACTTCGACATGAGGGGGGGGGGGTCGTTAAAACATAACCCCGATAACTTTGATTTTGAGGCATATGAAAACCTGATTTGCACGTCGGACAGGCATGAGAGAGGCGGTCTGCAAAGTATCCTCTCCCGAAAGATAGGACGACTCATCAGATATGATTCTAGATAATGTCCAATGCCTCATATCGCGAACATAGTTATATTGGATAATTGATCTTCATATAAATGAAGCATAAAAGTTTAGCAATCACTTACAAATGTTCATGTTGTTCATTGACTTCGACATGAGGGGGGGGGGGTCGTTAAAACATAACCCCGATAATTTCGGTATAACTTCGACATGAGGGGGGAGGGGGTCATTAAAACATAAACCTGATAATCCACTAATCCATTGCTCATATGCATATGATTCCTTGTTGTGATTAGGTCTATGTTTGCCACTAATCCATCTCTCATGGTTGTATATTGCCATGTTGTAATATTTGCAGAAACTATGGAACATGACAGAGACTTAGAACAAGAAGAGATGTTGGGGGATATAATCCGCGACGGAGGTGATGATATCACCTCACAGTTTCTCAACGACTTCGACGGTGAGGGAAGAGAGGATGACGGCTCCGGTGATCGAATGGAGGGAGAAGATGACGGCTCCGCCGGTGTTGGAGCCTTAACTGTTGCAAAGTCCGGCGAGGTATATATATTAATTAAGCCTCTGCTGACTAGATGCATTAATTGTTTTGTATGTACATATATTAACGCTTCTTTCTTCTTTTAGCCCTCCGGATAGAGCCAAACTTCTATAAGGAGACGAGGCCCGAAGAAAAGGTTGGGCGAGAATGAAAGGTTCACGATCGAACAAGTCGATCTAGATGGCAAACCGACTGTTACCAAGCGGACCCAAGACCGATTTATACATCAGTGCGGAGTTGTTGTTAGGGACAGCGATCCAAGAATGGAATAAGAAGAAGGACGATGGAGTTTCTTATGTCGACGATAGATGCAAAGATGAGCTTTGGAACTCGCTCATGATAAATTTCAGCCTACCGCCAGAGGAGGATCCAAATAACCCAGTTATATAACGAAAAGTCAAAAAATGGGCTCTTAAGAAGATGGCAGAACAATTCAAGAACTGGAAGAAAAGATTGAACGAACAGTTTGTCGAGAAAGACGAGACTCCAGAATTCACCGGTCAATATGCGAAGATAAAAGATCACTGGCCCGCATTTGTGGCGTACAAGAAATCGGAGAAAGCTAAGAACAGGTCATAGACAAATAAGCTAAATGCTGCAAAAAAGCTGTATCACCATGTTACGGGGTCAGGTGGCTACAAGGTTGCCCGGCCTACGTGGGACAAAGCAGAGAACGACCTGCTTGCTAAAGGGATCCAACCATCGGCATTGAACTGGCCCGAACGGGCAAGGACTTGGTTCTTCGGGCATGGGGGAACTTTGGACCCAGAAATAGGGAAGTGTGTTTACACGAAAGAACAACTTGAAACACCTGTCACAAAGATTCAGGAAGCAATCAAGGACGTGCAGGAAGGGAGGTTCCATCCCGGCAGAGACAAGGACGAGCTGTCACGCGCCCTCGGGAATCCTGCACACCCTGGACGAACACAAGGCACATCAGGCTCCGTTCCGTGGGTGCATGGGTTTCCCGACAGCACTGGTTATAGAAGCCGAGGGAGAAAGAAGAAAGAGGATGCAGACCGGATGCAGAAGCCAGAAGAAAGATTAGCGTTGCAGGAAAAGAAACTAGAGGCACTTACCAGTCAGCGAGCTACCGGCCCACCATCTCAGCAGCACGAAGATCCTTCATTCGATACTGCCCACGAAGCTACCCCACCATCTCAGTGGAAAAGCAGCGTGGCTTCCACGGAGCTCGTTCGGCCTGATATCACGGCTCCTCACTGCCCCGTGGATGATATCACGGAGAGGGAACATTGTGAGCTAATGGCGAAATGCAGCAACCTAACCTTGAAGGTGGCGGTCGGCTATGTCTTACCTCCTCGACCTGATGGAACTTTCCATTGCAATCCGATTCCAGATGGCTATGCTATTGTCGGGGTGGATGAAGTTACCAACGGATTCGAGGGGCTGGACCTTGAGTACCCTACAGGTGAAAGGGAGACTCATCTGGTAGATGCCGTAAGGACTACCATTCTATGGAGAAAGGAAAACATCGTGCTTCCACAATGGACGCCGCGTCAGCAGACTCAACCGGAGGAGGCCCCTCAGCAGACTCCTCACAATACTCCAGCTCTATCTCCGTTGCCTCAGTCGTCTCCGCCGCGTCAGCACACTCCGCCGCCTCAGCTGTCTCCGCCGCGTCAGCGGACTCCGCCGGAGGAGGCCCCTTAGCAGAATCCTCCGCCGCCTCAGCTGTCTCCGCCGCGTCAGCGGACTCCACCTCCTCCACAGCGTCAGCGGACTCCGCCTCCTCCGCGTCCTCCACCGCCTCAGCAACGGCGGAAGAGACCCGCCGCCACTCTGGCGGCTAGCAGTACAACAACGAAGAAATGCAGAGCAGGTCCAAGCGTCAAGAAGGCTCTTGCCAAGTTACCATACGACATGACTGAGGAGGAAAACAACGAGTTCGTGGCTGCCGATGTGAAACGCCAGCTTGCACCGAAACGTCCAGATCCAAAGGAGAAAATAGATTCGGTAAAAGCGAAGCGTTGTCTGGATGCCCTTAAGCGACCACCACCTCCTCCGCCGCTCTCACACTATGACCGCTGTATTGTAAAGACATTTCATGAAGTGAAAAGGTCGGGAAGTAGCAGTGCTTCAAGAAGTGGGAAAACAATTCCCCAGCTCGGCGAACAGGAAAAACAATCATGCCCCCCGCTCATGGTGTTTCCCGATATCGCTAATGATTCGGGGGTAGCGGCCGCTCATCCTGGTTACACTCTTGGTGATTACTTAGGCGATGAGGTACAGTTCAAAATGGCTGAGGTAGCCTTTAGATACGAGCACGGGAAGCCTCTTGTCAGACCTGAGCAGCTCCCGCAACTATCAACGATGATGCGAAGATTGCATGACTGGTACTTGAAAGCCTGCAAGGAAGGGACCGACTGTATCTACGTGAGAATTAAAGATGAGCACTACTTCAATGGAGTCGAGGCGTTGTACATTGAATTTGAAGAATTATTTCAGTTCTACAATCAAGACGCCCTCGACAAAACTATCGTCAGTTGCTATTGTCTGTAAGTATTTTTTCTGTAATTAAGTCTCTAGCTCAGCTCGTTCATTGCATGTATAATTATCCTCACACTATATTATGCAGATTGAAGATCCTCGAATGCAGAGGAAAAATCTATGACATTGGGTTCATTAACCCAAATACCGTAAATGAATATACGGTACAAAAATACCCCGATGATACAGAGAAAAACTTGCTAAAGGCATTACTTGGACAACAAAACAAAAGGGAAATATTATTTCCTTACAACTTCAAGTGAGTGTTACTGTCTTGTGCACATTCTGTTTCGCTTACTCGAGGTTAAGTGTAATTGATGAGTTATGCGTGCGCAGGTTCCACTATATTCTGCTAGCCATTCAGCTTGACGCGGGACTAGTAATTGTCTTGGACTCGAGACGTAAAGAGCCTAAGGTGTGGGCGGACCTGAGTCAAATGCTCCAGAAGTAAGTTTAATCATTATCGCACCATATCGGCAACTTTCATTCATTTCCTGATATCAATTAATCATTTTCTTTGCCGGGCAGGGTTTGAAAAAAGTTCACCAACCAGGTTAGGGGTGAATGGAAAAAGGAGCTGTGATTTTCACACCCCAAAGTAAGTACTACTAGCTAGTTCCGCGCATCTCTCATTGATTCTAGTTTCAATACCATTATCATGCTTGATTATCATTTTGATTGAACTCTCGCTTGTGGCAGGCACCCGGGAATAATTTATGTGGATACTACGTTTGCGAGTTCATTCACCACAAGACCTCTGAGCGGGGCAGATCTTCAGAACAATTTGAAGTACGTAAACAATATTCACATTTTTATTTTATTACCATCAATTGTGTTGAGTTTCATTCATATATATATATATTGACCCCCTTCTTTAAATTAGATCTGGCGGAAGCGGGACGAACTCCTACCAACTGATCGCATACGAGCAATTCAAGAGGAATTGGCGGGATTCTTTGTTGAGCATGTCATACCTACAGACGGAGAATACCATCGGGATTTGCAATGCGATATTGGTAATTAGATATTAGGGATCGTAAGAGATGTTATATTGTATATATGCATGAACGTGTACTATATGTAGTAGCGTCGAATAGATATACGAAAACTTGTTGTTCGACCAAGCACGGAGAAAGAGAGGTCACTTCTCTCTATATATTGATCATGACGATGTTGTGCAATGGTTCCTTCATTGCTATATGTACTAGCTAGCGTCGAGTTGAATGAAAAGCCTAAAATAAAAATGAAAACCCTAAATGTAAAGGAATTGAATGGTAACCACAAAAAGAAAAGGGGAAACACAATATGATACCCCTAAACCCTCCAAAACCCCTAAGCCCCTCCTTTCAAAAAAAAAAACCCCAGCGCCTGGCAGTTGCTGACGCTTGGCTGCCTTCTAGTCCTGGTTGGTGTTACCAACCGGGACTAGAGGTCCTCCTGCCTGGGCACCCACAGCGGCCACGTGGAGCTCCTTTAGTCCCGGTTCGTAATCCAACCGGGACTAAAAGTGGGGGCCTTTAGTCCCGATTGTTTTGTCCCGGTTGCAGAACCGGGACTAATTGCCCTCTGGAACCGGGACTGATGCCCTGTTTTCTACTAGTGGCAGCAGCTAGCTGGTCGACTGGGAGAGGAGTAGCAGGAACCCACATTTTCTAGCGTGCACGCTATGTCAAGTTCCATCATCCATGCTTTATATGTCGTATACCCTGAGCATCATCTGTATTTACATTTCAGCCTGTCAGCTTGTGTCAGGCAGTAAGAGTGTGCAGAGAGTGTCAAGCAGTTAGATTCTCTCTCACCATAAAAAAAGGCATACATTTTATTTCATAATGGTAATTTAGATGATTCATATCTCTTCAACCAAAAGTTTGATTTGTGATATTTTTACATATTTATATTCCTAGCGACAAGACCTTCAGAACAAGATCAATCTTGTATACATTTTTAACTAGTTTAGATATTGAACTTTGAAATTTAAATGAAACATCACACATGTTTCTCAAACGTTTCATGACAGTTTCAATCAGTTACTTTGTGTTTCGAACTTCCACAGATGTTTCTCGCTTGTTTCATGACAGTTTCAGTCAGTTACTTTGTGTTTCGAACTTCCACAGATGTTTCTCGCTTGTTTCATGACAGTTTCAATCAATTTCATGGATTATTTATATATCATAACATTTTTATTCTCCACCCTAAAGCAAGTTATAGACATGTCAGCCACTCCTTTCAATTAATTAGCTTACCTTTGAGAAGTAATTCCTGCCACGAAGAGAGATTTTTATTTTATTTTTTAAAGAAATCTCAGATTTATTACTCCAAACTCAGAAATTGTAAAAATATGACCCTGTCCTTGCTAGCGGCAACGAAAAAGACACTTGCGGCGGCCAGCGGCAACGAAAAGAGCTGGTCGTAGCCGGTGGCGACAAAATGCCGGAGCTCCTCTGGCTGAACCCTCGCGCCATTAGGACCGCATCGACAAGGAGAATCCATTTAGATGAAGAAGAGCTCGAACCGTGCATCGTGAAGGACGAATTTCGCCGTTCAATCTACACCGACCACCGCAAGTCTACGTCACGCTCGGTGGGGAATTTCCCAATTACTCGCATCCCTCTAATCATGTAGTTGCTTCCAATCACCTAGACATTTTTCCTCGCCCTATTGTTGTCATTGGCAGCGCGCACCATGATCCGTGCCATCCGCGGACGTGAACCGGATGTTTGCCAACTCCAGCATCGCCTCGACGCGGTCATCAGAATGTCATTCCAAGATGAAATTTCCATGTCACTTTGTTAGCCTCATCCTTAGGAGTTTAGATCCGTGAGCCTCCAGTCAATCCGATCTCCAAAGCTCATGTCGATCGTCGACATTAGCTTGTTTGGCCGATTTCTGGTCGTCTTTCTGCTTTTTCGTCGTCTGTCGCCCACTGAGTTGCACGCTGACTAAGGAGCATGTGCTGGTAACATTATGTGTTCGAGACTTGCACCATAGCGAAGCACGTAATGTCGATGACCAACATTCGGTTCACGGTGGTGGCAAGGCTAACTTTATAGATATCGATTCTCTACAAGAGTTGTCTATGTAATGTAATTGTTCTAGGGTTGAGATTTTTGCTACTTACTTAGTCGTTTTGACAATTCTTTTTGTAAGAGAACAGCAGGAGCGAAACCGAGTGGTTTGGCCCGACCCCTCACACACTCACCACGGCGAGGAGAGGAGTGATGTCACAGCTTACATGGATTAGGTAGAAAGGATCCACTGGGATCCCATGGGAGCACGCCACGTGTCCTGTTGTCCTAGTCAGCCCAATAATTGAGCGGAATTGTTCCCCTGCACGCGGAAATGCCCAATAGAGGCCGCACATCAGGTAGGCCTTTATCCAGTCCGTTGGCATGCTTTGGGGATCCGAGCTTCCCTGTCAGGGCCCTCTCCTAGCACATATGTGTACGTGGGCCTGCCTCTGGACATCACATGGGCTGGGCCTGTGCACCCCCGGCTGCCACCGCTACAAGTACCGGGAGAAGAAGCAACGAAGAAGGCATCCAGTGGATCACGGCACCCGGCGGCGGCGGCTCTCTGTTCTTCCCTACCTCCATTTCCTTCTCCCCAATTCGTGTATCCGAGACTTGTAATCGCTATTGCTACCTAAATTCGTGAGTGGAGTTGCTAGATCAGTGGGTTGTTAACATCTGGTATTCAGAGCCAGTAAATATTCCCTCAATTTTTTTTCACCACCATCACCTCCCTGATTCCCCAATTTCCACCGACGACAGCACCATGTCCGATCCGAAGCGGGCTCCTCGTTCCCTCGTCTATCCACCGGAGTGGGACGCCATGACCGCAGATGAGCAGATGCTGTGGTTTCTCGCGCATCTATCGGCGCAACTGGATAGCATCAGGTCTGAGTTCGCGGCTGCACGCACGGGCGATCCAGCCGGGGCTACCTCGCGAGTCGATCCGGCTGCCTCACCTGCTACTACTACCGCTACATCAACAACTGCTCCGACCGTCCTCCACACCAACCACGACACCTCCTGCCGTGCCGCTGTTGCAGGCACGGACGAGTATGCAATTGTGGCGGCCTCTTCCGAAGTCGCTCCCGAGCTTGCCGTCCTCCCCGGCGTCTTCTCCTCGACCATCAAGGCCGAGGAGGTCCTCGAGATTACCCACCATGCGTCCCTTGACTGCATCGCCACGACGCCCGTGACCTGTTCGACAGAGTGCCCGAACCAAGTCACTGTCACATCGTCGCTCGCGTCGCCAGTCATGACGGCACCACTACTCCCAGCAACCATACCTGTGCTCGTCATCGACCTCATTCACTCTGCTACCAACGGTGATTCTAACCTGTGGGCGCCCCTGGCCATGGAGGACGAGCTCCTCACCACTCCATCTCCTCGGATATTCTCAACTGTCGATTCAATGCAGCCACTCCTGAACCACGACTTGGATGTCTCGCCGCGCACAAGGCACCAGGGGCTGCTGCTACGGCCGATGCCGTGGCCATCATTTCGGGCAACTCGTATTGCAGAGGGAATCGAGACTCGACCCATTCCGTGGCCGTCGTTTGCAATCGGTGTGCCATCAGAGGTCTGTCGTTCTAGTGTTGCCCATTGGAACTTCTCGGTGACTACTTCTGTTCATAGATGGACATTCAGGGCACATCCGTTTCAGTTTGCCCAAGTGCTTGACAGGGGTTTGACTAGTAGCACCTTTCCTATGGAAACATGTCATGTTGGAGATCTTGTGGGCAATCACCGTGGACACAATCCTGGAGGTATCTGCAAATTGTACAGTGGAAACCATGTCAGTCTGAGCAGGAATGGAGGTTATCTATTTCAACTGAGCTACAAGGTTATGACATACCGGGCGCGGACCGTGAGCTCCAAACAAAGGCACGGCCACTGTTCGAGTTCAGTCAAGAGACAACCCAGCTGAAGCCTCCGTGGCCATCATTTTCATGCAATTGCCGAGCAGTACAGGTTTTGAGCATGTCAGTGCTGTATCTCTCGAGTGTGGAGTTGAAACTATCTCCCTCTGAGAAGGCCTCTTCTGCATTTCGTGCTCGAGATGTACATCCGAGCTCTGGGTTCAGTCAAAATAATATTCAGCTGAAGCTAGTAGGGCCACATTTTTCCTGTGATTGCCGAGTAGTGCAGTTTCTTGATATTCATGAGAAGTTGACTTTTCGTCTGTGCCTTGAGCAATTGTGGAGCACTAAAGACCATGTGTGTAAAAACCAAGAGCAGCCGAACTTATGTGAGAATCACGTTCTGGAGCAGGCTGCTACATATAATATTCCTTGGCATGAGAAATTGCAGGGGGGCATGAAGACCATGAGCATGTCAGTAAATTGGCCATTTTTGGTTCAGAGGGAATATAAGAGGAGTGGCCATCTTGATAAGAAATGCAATTCTAAACAAATACCTGGTGGTTCCAGAGCTAGAATTCAGCTAACTGTACTACTGGTCACTTTTGAGTGTTGCCCCCCATTTGGTGCAACACTGCATGGTGGAAATGCTTATCACTTGCTTATGGTACAGATCATCGCAGCCCTTCTGAGCGATCTACCAGCGAAATACTTGCTTGAATATGCTATGGGCACTGTTCACCATTTGATAGAGAAATCTATTGGAGCTGAGTTGCAGCAACATGTTACACTGCCTGGGAATTATTTTGCATTGTTTCGGCCGAAGTCCCCAAGGCCACTTCACATCATTATTTTCGCTCAGTTGTCTTTGTTCAGCAAGCAAGCCATAGCTGAATCTCTGCATGACAAGACGGCCCCTTGGACACTGACTAACTTTGAGGTTCTTGTGCTACCTGACAGCAAGTCATCTATGCTGATTTCCCTTCTTTCCACAAGAAAGTGGAGCGTACCAGGAGGCTTTTTGTTGGGTATTATATTCAGTACACTGAGATGCCCATCACAAGATGTTGCTGAACTAGATGGTATGGTGGGAAAGGTGGAACGAATATCTCATATGGACAACCCCATTCATCAGTTAGTTGAGCAACAAATGTCACTACCTGACCCTGATGAGAACGCAAGCATGAATGAGCACATACAAATTGCAATTATGCACAAGTCATGGGACCCCAGGAGCATTACCATGCCAACTTTTCATCTTCAACTGTCAAAAGTTACAGTGGCGATGGTCTTCAGCAAGGAAACACGAGCCGTGGGTGGAATGGTGCTTTGTACCCTCTCCGATCAAGAGCATGTTCAAAGAGGGGGGCGTGTCTCTGCTGGCTTCACGCAAGGCTCCGTCGACGGCTTCATCAACTACTACTTCCTCGACATCTCGGGCGAGTCGGGCGACATCGTCCACGACTACTACTCCCACGTTTCAGCCAACCTCGACTTCGGCTACCACCGCGGTTTCGAGCTAGTCAAGGACCATCGAGTGCAATGGGATCCGGGTGGTTCTCGATGGAGTCGGCTTGGGGTCAAGACGAATTTCAAGGAGAGGGGGATGTCAGGGCCCTCTCCTAGCACATACGTGTACGTGGGCTTGCCTCTGGACATCACATGGGCTGGGCCCGTGCACCCCCGGCTGCCACCGCAACAAGTACCGGGAGAAGAAGCAACGAAGAAGGCATCCAGTGGATCACGGCACCCGGCGATGGCGGCTCTCTGTTCTTCCCTACCTCCATTTCCTTCTCCCCAATTCGTGTATCCGAGACTTGTAATCGCTATTGCTACCTAAATTCGTGAGTGGAGTTGCTAGATCAGTGGGTTGTTAACATTCCCCTGGATTCCCGGCTCTTGTTCCCCGTTAGAGGCTGGCCGCAGCGTGTATTCCGTGTCAGGTAGGCAGCAGCAGGTACCGAATCTAGCTAGTACAGTCCATTGACTAGTGTTCCGTGGTAAAGGCCACAGCGTTGGTGGGGCTGCACATGTGAGTATGTGACGGGCTGATGTGACTACAAAAACTGATATGAAAATTATTCCGTAGGTTTACACATGTTCTACCACGCACACATGTGTTAATCATACTGTGTTGTGCCTGTATCAGGTTATTTTTAGATGGAGAGATCATTAGAAACTGTTTGGCCAGTCAAGTACAGACTTGAAAATCTCGCAAAAAAAAAAGTACAGACTTGGAAAACGAGATATAAAAATAGCAAATGCTAGCTTACGACAATTATGTTGAACAATAAGAAAAATTAATTGTTTACAAAAGACTAAATGCCCAACAATCAACACTAATTACGTGGTAAATGACAGGCGGGTGTGGTCGATGTGAGGGCATAGTTAATTCGTGGACTTGACAGCACAGTGTAAAGTGCATCGGCCTGTGCAATGCTGTTCGAACTTTTCGGTGGTGGGGTGATTGCGTGTAAGAAAAAAAAAATTCTAGTGACAAACATACAATAAGCATGCACCTGACACGGATCAAGCTAACCATGAGTGATGTTTCGTTGATTGCTTCTTCCAGCCCTATTTAAGTTCATATGTACACCTACTCTTGGTACATAATACATTTTCTGGCATACATGCGCGACAAAAAACATTCTGCCCCTGGTAATGACGAAGCATTACATGTCGAACCCATGTTCATTAAGATGACTGTAGTTTTCTTGTCCAAAAAAAAAGATGATTGTAGTTTTTGAAATACTAACTTAGGGGGGCGGTTCTTTTTATCAACTTGTTTCTAGAACATTTTAAGCCACGGTTACTGAGTGGCTGTTAGACTGACCATGTTGGTTACATTTCCAGTAATTAATCAATTTCAGTTCTACAATACCAAACTCACTCGACAGAACCACTTATCATGCTAATCACCTAGGTAAAATTTACTTTACAAGAGACGAAGCTTCGTGTTTTCCGGAAACCACGGTGCTCCTAAGGCGATTAGGGCGACTAGGGTTTTGTGGATTTTGGTGGCGCACGTGGACTCGATTGACGGGGCGCGCTTGAGATCGCCGGCCAAAGATGGATGCATTTGGCAGCGGCGGCAACAAGGGAGGGGGGGGGGGGGGAACTCTCGCCCAAGTCAGCTAGGGTTCGTCTCGAGGAGCAATTGGGGAAGTTGGACATCTCGGAGGAAGAGGCAACACTGCTGGTTCTTGATGACAGATTTGAGGGCGCGCCGAAGAAGTGGATGATTGCGGGCAAGGTGCTCCATCGAAACATACTGCACATCCAGACGATCTCCAACGCCCTACGTCCTGCATGGGGTAACCCTAAGGGACTGATCTTCCGCATAGTCGGAGTAAACATATTTGTGGCGGAGTTCGCTACGAAGCGGGATCGTGATCGTGTGTGGGAGGGGAGTCCATGGCACATCAGCAAGCTCGCGGTGATCCTATCGGAGTTCGACGAGTGTATGCGGCCGTCGGAACTCAGGTTTGATAAATTGCAAGTTTGGGCCAGGGTTGTGAATCTCCCGTTTAACCTTAGGGATCAGATGTGGAGCAAGGCGATTGCCAAACAGATTGACAAGAACGCTACTCTAATTCACTTCGATCATAATGGAGGCTACCTGCGCGCCCGAGTTACTCTGGATATTAATTGAGTCTGCAAGGAGGGGCCAAACCGATCCTTATGACATACAATATGAGAATATACCCCACTTTTGCTTCTCATGTGGTCCATTAGGCCACTCTGATCTGTTCTCTCCGACGCCGGGTACGAGAAATGAGCATGGTGATCCGCCGTTTGGCAAGGGACTCAGGCCGCCGGAGGTGAAAAAGAGGACTGCATCGTCAGATAGTTCATCATCAAAAAACCAGCAAGGAAAAAACAGCAAGAATGAATCGATGAACTCGAGCAAGGCAGCAGATGGAGGAACCGAGGTGAACTCACCAAGGAAGAGAAATCAGGCACCAAAACGTAAGGGAGGGCCACCGGCGCAGGTGTACAGGAAGGTGGAAATGCCCTTATTGATGAATCACGCAGCAAATGAGGGTGAGGGAAATACCACCGGCAAGGAGCTGGCTGTTGACGGGGATGGAGATGAGGATGATGGCACAGTTAGAGAACCAAAGAAAAAGAAACCAACCCCAACGAACTCTGAACTTCGGCAGCGGCTGCGAGTCAGCCCTGCCAAGAGCAATGATTTGCTTAAGCTGGAACTGCCGGGGGCTTGGGAACCCCGAGGCAGTTCGCGAGCTTCGCAATGTGGTGAAGCAAGAAGGTCCCGCCCTTCTCTTTGTGATGGAAACCAAGATTAGGACAGAGAGAGTTGAGAACCTGAAATTCACTTTGGGTTTCTCTGGTTGTTTTGCTGTGAACAGTGTGGGACTCAGCGGAGGCATAGGACTGTTTTGGTCCAAGGACGTGTCCGTTGAGCTAAAGAACTACAGTACCGGCCACATTGATGCTGTGGTGCGGAGAGTTGAACAGGACTCGGATGTCTGGAGGTTTACAGGTTTTTATGGTGCGCAAAGAGTGGAAGATCGGCACCACAGTTGGCGTTTCCTCAGAACTCTGTTTTCTTTACCGCATGAGGCATGGATTTGTGTGGGAAATTTCAACGAAACGTTATATGGTGACGAACACTTTAGCCGTTCAGCTCGTCCCGAATGACAGATGCGAGCGTTTCGTGAAGTTGTTGACGAATGTGCTCTCCAAGATCTAGGTTGGACGGGAGTTCCTTTCACTTGGGACAACCGGCAGGATGGAGGAGCAAATGTGAAAGCTCGGATTGATCATGCACTAGCCAACGAACAGTTTCGACAGATGTTTGGCTACACAAGTGTACGCCACATTAGTGCTGCTGAATCTGATCATTGCTTTGTCAAGGTGGAGTTCAGAGAACAGTTGGGCGACCAAGGTGGACGGGGAAACAAACTGTTCAGATATGAAAATGTATGGCAGACACATGTGGACTATGAATGAGTGGTGACTGAGTGCTGGCGCCAACAACAGCGTGCACCCGGTCTACAGGGGGTGGTCGAGTCGCTAGGTGCCCTGCAATAGTGGCTGGGGCCATGGGGGAAGAAAGAATTCGGTTGCCTAGCCAGGACAGTTCGAAAGTTGCAACAAAAGTTGGACAAATTACGGCGTCAGTCCGTAGGGCGTGGCCCAAATGATGAGGAAAAAAGTACAGTCATCAAATTACGGGAGGCCCTTCGACAGGAGGAGATATGGGTGCGTCAACGTTCGCGAGTTCTTTGGCTTCGCGACGGGGATTGCAATACGGAGTACTTCCAAGCGCAGGCCAAGCAAAGACAGCGCATTAACAAAATTGCTGGGCTGCGCAGGTTGGATGGTTCGGAATGTGCTGATGGAGAGGAGGTTAAACTTGAGATTCAGAATTTCTATCAACAGCTCTATACTTCGCGAGGACCTGCAGAGGCAAGTGAAGTATTATCGCATGTGCCCACGCGACTCACTCCGGAGATGAACTCGGTTCTGGATAAACCTTTCGAGCCGGAGGACGTGCATAAGGCTTTGTTTCAGATGGCGCCATCAAAGGCACCTGGTGTTGATGGCTTCACAGCAGGATTTTTTCAGAGGCATTGGGAGTTACTTCGTCATGATGTAACAAATGCAGTTGTGGGTTTTCTTAATGGTGGGGATCTACCAACAGGATTGAACGACATGTCTATTACTCTCATTCCAAAGGTACGGAACCCACAGAATATCACTCAATTTCGTCCTATATCCCTTTGTCCAATTTTGTACAAGATCGCAACCAAGGCTGTCACGAACAAGATAAGGGAATTTATGGATGAGATCATAAGTCAGGAGCAAAGTGCATTCATTCCCGGCAGGCTCATCACTGACAACGTACTAGTTGCGTTTGAGAGTGTACATGCTATGAAGCGGAGGTGGAAAGGGAAGAATTGTGCTTGTGCTGTCAAGCTTGATATGATGAAAGCCTACGATAGGGTGGAATGGAGCTATCTTGAGGCAATTCTCCTTAAAATTGGCTTTGGCATCAACTTGGTGAGATTGATCATGAAGTGTGTCACTTTGCTCCTGACTTATCCTGCTACCAACCGGACCAGTGTTGATGCACAGTTGCCACGACGGATTACATGTGTTCCAGCCATGTACGCCTACGAGGCCTACACCCCGTTCCTAGCAGGCCGGCGTGGCGGACAGCCGCCTGACAGGCTCAAACCACGAAGCGCATTAGAACGGTCAGGATACCGTGCACCGAGACGCTCGTCCGTCAAAAATTCGCACTCCCCTGCACGGCGCAACTCCAACTTGCTCTTCTTTTCTTTTTGCTCACTAACAATTTGGTCTGTCGAGAGCAGATATTATACTAGTACAATATGACTATACTAGTTGTATATTGAGAGAGAGACTTGAGTAACCAAGACTAGTAGAAAGTTGAAAGGCAGGTAACAATTTGGTCTGTCGGATGGGCAAGCTGCATTATATGATCCATATATATGATTATTATGTGTCCATCCCATCGGTAGAAAGTAGTACTATTAGCAACTAGGTACATATGCATGGACGCTTGGACACAAGCCGCTGGATCCATCCATTCCATCCGCGAGGATGATCGAGAAAGGTAGGTGGGGACCACCAGTCAGCGCCCGCCATAACTGCACCACACCCGCATGGGTGAAAATGGACAGATTTGGCCCTTCTCTAAAACTTTAATACAAAATGAACCCGATCTGATTTTTTTTTCACAAACTGACCCTTTTTGCATGACGCTCCGGGCTAGGGCGTCATGCCAAATAGAATGACGCCCCGGGCTGGGGACCATGCTAGATAGCATGACGCCCTGGCCTGGGGCGTCATGCTTGACGGCGTGGCAGCTGGCGTCATGCTATCTAGCATGGCGCCTTAGCCCCGGGCGTCATGAAAGAGGATCATTTTATGAAATATTTTCAGATCCGGTTCATTTTGTGTTGAAGTTTCTAAAAAGGGTCAAATCTGTCCACTTTCACCTCACATGGGCATGTGTGCGTCCAGCTCCTCCGTGGACGTACGTTGTCGCGTGCGTTGATAGATTGATGGATTAGTTAATATTATTAGCTTCGTTAATCCACAACTGGCTCTAGCTAACACAGGAGATTAGTTGATCGATTGATTAGTTTATTAATTGGGAGGGAAACATCCCGAAGAATCAAGCAACAACAAAAGTAATTAATTAAGCTGGATGCAGGCAGGCAGCAAGAGAGGTTGGATGGGATATAGATACTCTATCCAATCCAGCACACAGGAGGAGGGCCAACAGTGCGCGCTCGCCTCGCCTACCTAGCTACTCCAGGTTAGAGCATCTTCAACAGAGGAGCTAAATAAACGGCGCACCTTAAAAAACGACTTTTTAGCGCGCGCGCGGCCGAATCAGCCGCTCCAGCAGAGGCGCAAAAAACGCGCACGCGCTAAAAACCACCCCGCGCGCGGAGAAGAACTGCATCGCGCGCTGGTTATTTCGGGCGCCCGCTACCGCGCGCGCGACTGAAACAAAACGCGCGCGAACGACTAACAGCCGCGCCTTCCCTCGCCCGTGCCCGCTTTCGCCCCGCCCCGCGCCGCCACCGGCGACCTGCTGCTTCCCCCGCCGTTCCGCACCGCGCGCGCGACTTCCCCCTCTTCCCTGGTGGCCGCCGCTGCTTCCTCCGCCGGCGGCCGCCCTCGAGCGCCCCGTTCCGCCGACAAACAGTGCCCGGCGGTGGTTCACAGCTCGGCGCCCGCAAGGTGTTCGACAATACGCTTCCAAGGTATATATTGCTTCTAACTTCATTTTTTAGATGAATTTGGAGCATGTTATTTGTAGTTTTAAATTTTAGTTTGTTTTCAAATTTGTAGATGAGTTTGTCCCATGATTCTTCCGATGATGAATTTGATCTTCAAGAGGAGGAGGACCTCGCAATGGTCCTAGCTATGCACATCAACAAAAAGCCGAAGCACGGTGGTTCAGTTTTGGGTCGTCAGAAATTGTGGAGGGACAGGATCGATGCCCATAACAGATTGATGAGGTGCTATTTTGCGGAGAATCCCACGTACCCCGAGTCCTACTTTCGGCACCGTTTTAGGATGAGCATCGAGTTGTTAAAACACATTGCAGAGAGACTGGCGAGCCATGATCAGTTTTTTCAGCAAAGGAGGAATGCCGCCGGAGAGCTCGGGCATAGCACCTTTCAAAAGGTGACCGCCGCTTTGTGTATGTTGGCATACGGTATTCCGGCGGATCTAGTTGATGATCACTTGGCCATGGGTGAGAGCCAAGCCATCATGTGTGTCAAGCGCTTCGCGGTTGGAATCGTGCATGTGTTTGGTCCGGAATATTTGAGAGCTCCCAATGCTGAGATGAACAAAGCTCGCGGGTTTCCAGGTATGCTTGGCTCCATAGATTGCATGCATTGAAGTTGGAAGAATTGTCCTAAGGCATGGCATGGACAATTCCACGGCCAGAAAAAAGGTTCCACTATAATCCTTGAAGCGGTAGCCGATCAGGAGACTTGGATTTGACATGCTTTTTTCGGAATGCCAGGATCTTTGAATGACATCAATGTTGTTCAACGGTCTCCATCATGAATAAGATTGCAAATGGTGAACTACCACCGGTGCAGTTTATAGCAAATGGCCATACATACAACTATGGCTATTATCTTGCAGATGGCATCTACCCAAGGTGGCAAACATTTGTGAAGCCGTTGTCTGCACCGCAAGGTAAGAAAAATCTTGATTTCCACAATGCTCAAGCGGCGGCTAGGAAAGATGTAGGGAGAGCTTTTGGGATTTTGCAAGCCCAATTTGCTATTGTGAGGGGACCGGCTAGATTTTGGGATCAAGATATCCTTTGGTACATCATGAACGCTTGTGTGATCATGCATAACATGATCATCGAGAACGAGCGTGGGCAGGATTTAGACTACTCGCACTATGAGTTGATGGGACACCCTGTGCGAGTGCGGAGGAGGGTTGAGAGGGTTGCCCGCTTTGTTGCCTCCTATCATGCCATTCGACGTGCCGAAACGCATGATGAACTTCAGAAGGGTCTAGTCGAGGAGTGATGGGCATGGAATGGGCGACAAAACGCGTGATGTTGCATTGAATTATTTGTTGTATTGGTCATGAACTATTTGTTGTATTCAAGTTTATTTAGTTGTTTGAGTTGTAATAATAATTGAACTATTTTTGATCGATTTATTTTGTGTGTGTTTGATCTTCTTTGTTTTAAAATGAATGCAAAATGTTGTTTGTGCTGGGCACGCGCGCTCTATTTTGGCGCGTATGTTGAAGCGGCCCGCTGGCGCTGTATATTTTTTGGGCGCCTGGTAAGGCCGCTGCCGCGTGCGGCGCGCAAAAGCGCTATTTCGACGCTGTAAACTGCTTTTAGCGCGCAGAGCGATTGCGCACTATGCTCTTATATATATATACGCGCCCGCACCTAGCTCGCTACCTCTTCTTCTTCCCCTTCTGGACCAGCTTGCTAGATTGTATATGGAGGAGGTGGAGGCGCCGCCGTTGATGGAGAAGAAGAAGTCGCGGTTCAGGCGGGTGTGCGTGTTCTGCGGGAGCAGCCCGGGGACGAAGGCGGCGTACCAGGCGGCGGCCGTGCAGCTCGGGCAGCAGCTGGTGGAGCGCGGCATCGGGCTGGTGTACGGCGGCGGCAGCGTCGGGCTCATGGGCCTCGTCTCCCGCGCCGTCCACAATGCCGGCGGGCACGTCATCGGGTATGTACGTAGGCACGGGTCTCCTAACCTCTCTCGGCTCAGCTCAGCTCATGCCATCATTAATGATGAATTCTCAACGTCGACGACGACGACCACGACGAACTAGCAGGGTCGTGCCCAAGTCCCTGCTCCCCAGGGAGCTGATCGGCGAGACGCCGGGGGAGGTGAAGGCGGTGTCCGGGATGCACCAGCGCAAGGCCGAGATGACGCGCAACTCCGACGCCTTCGTCGCGCTTCCCGGCGGCTACGGCACCCTCGAGGAGCTCCTGGAGGTCATCACCTGGGCGCAGCTCGGCATCCACGACAAGCCCGTCGGCATGCTGAACGTGGAGGGTTACTACGACTCGCTGCTAGCCTTCATCGGCAAGGCCGTCGACGAGGGGTTCATCCCCCCCGCCGCGAGGCAAATCGTGGTCGCCGCGCACACGCCCGGCGAGCGCCTCGCCGGACTCGAGGCCTACGTGCCGGCGCACCACGGCGCTTCGTCGGTGAAGCTCAGCTGGGACTGGGAGTCGTCCGTGGACACCATGACCTGCTCATCACCCAAGCCAGACATCTCACGCCAGCCGCCTTCACCAACCCAGGACTAATTAATTCACAGACAGACATACATACAACAGATTATATATTGATCTATATATAGCTTGTAAATACGTTATTGTTTCTTGGTCTGTAAGTGTTTGTTCTTGGCTTTGCGCTATCTTAGTTTTGTTCCCATTTGTGGGGAGAGATGCCCATTTCCATTTGTGAGTACCTGTTGCATGATTGATTCATCGATGCAAGAAGATAGATACAAGAATTCATGATCGATGTGGCCTCACCAGCAGTCGGAAAAAGTCGATCCATCCATCCATCCATCCATTCATATATATCCCTGTCTGTCTGTCAATTATTTTGTGTCCTTACCTCTCTATGCACTACAACTTGCAGCTTAGCTGTGTCGTGCCGTGTGCATGCGTGTGTGTGAGACTGTGAGCATATGTGACGTTGCCAATTCACGCACGTGGATCCACGCAACACTAGTGCCCGGAGATTTTTTTTACATTTTGTTGACGCTCAAAGGTGGCACAAGGATTAAAATAATAAGGATCACAAAAGAATGGCTTGAACCCATAGGAAGATGAAGTCAATTTAAAGATTGGAGTTCACCATTGGATAACCCTCTTTGAAATGAATAGTTCAAAACGGAGCTCCAACGCGAAAGTTACGACAAATTCAAAGGGGCATGTGTTTGACGTCAAGTTTTCGCTTACGCAGAAACGTCCTCAAAATGGCTTCAAATGGAAAAGTGCTAAACATGAAAGTTCTTAGCCTCGTCGAGACGAACAATTTTTATTTTTGGATCATGTCAATCCGAGATCATATGCTACATGTAGAGCCGAAACAAGCTCAGGGACAGAAGGTTACAAAAATCAGGTCGGAGGTTCCGACCCATATCCGACCCAATGTCTGACCATTAACAGAAGGGCGCAGCCCTCGCTCGGATACCCCTCGGAGGGTCCGACCCATGTCCGACCCTTAACAGAAGGGTGCATCCCTCGCTCAAATACCCCTAAGAGGGTCCGACCCATGTCCGATCCTTAACAGAAGCGCGCACTTTCTTCTGTCCGAGTCAGGCTAGGGTTTTTGACTTGTTGGACGGAATTTTGAGTCCTTTTCTTGTACGGGAAGTTCAGCTGCCTCATATATATAGATGAGAGGTGACGGTCGATTGAACAACACACAATTGACAAACCAATCTATCACTTTTTATCTTTTACCTTTTCTCCTTTACCCTCGTTTTCTTCTTCCTTGTACTTCGTTGTTCTTCGTGTTCGACGACAGCGAACCTCGAGGTCCTAGGGGCGACCAGGTAGACCTAGGGTAGCCCATATCCACCGCGCGCCCTGACGGGGTCCCTCCCGAGCGTGTGGGGTTTCGGGTCTTCAAGATACCTCGCCGGCGTGTCTTGCGTATCGCGCTCCAGGCGAGGCTCCCCCGACGACGTGTCCTGCATATCGCACTCGATGTCGGGGGCGACACAGTGACGTGTTCGTGTGTGAACACACTTTTTGGCGATTCCGCTGGGGATGAAGCTTTGAACGGTCCATCATGATCGTTCTTACTATGAAGAGATCGTCATCAAGAAGCTACAGTCTACAAAGGTAATATGAATACCCCATTCTCTTATGTAGATGCAAATAATTCATATGTTTGTGTTGCTAGATCCTTTAATGAGCATAATGTATTGGCTAACCCTAGTTTTTTTAATAATACATCTAATTACGTCCAAGAGCCAATGCAAAATAATTTACATGCTTGAACTTTGTATTATATTAGCAACATGCATGCAACATGTGTACTCGAACTCTCATGCATCGGCAACCACACAAATTCTTATGCCGAAGAACAACATGATGAATTCAGTTAATCATTATGAAACACACCATGTTAGAACTTCTAATAGCATGCAAGAAAATGTTTCACCCTTTTTTTCATCGGCAACTAACTCACAATATGTGAGTCCAAACATGCCAATGGATAGGGGAATTGGCCAATGTACTACTAGCTATTTGGCCAATTACCCGCAATCGTCATATGCTACACCTCATGCTACTAATTTTTCGGCACCATACGCAACTGTTGATATTCATAATTCGGCTCCACAACTTGACGGTCATAGCCGAATAAGTAAAAATTCTACAGGAGTGCATATGGCTTCATCTACTACTGTAGCATATAGTACACCCCCCTACACAGTTGCGAAGTATCGGAAACACCCATGTCTCATTGCCGGAAGAATCTAGAAGCATTGGGAGGCAATCTTATCTGCAGTAGATTGAAATTGAGAAAAAACTTAAAGCATATTTTGTCGCTTGTCGCCAGGAACAAATAGAAAGAGAATTGGCTCAATGGAAAGAATCTTTGCCAATTGATGAAATTGGCAAAAAGAAGAATGATTCGGATAATAAAGATAATTCAGTTATTGAAAAAGATGAATCGAATAGTACATGTGCCGAATCAACTAAAGAAAAACAAGTCTTGCCAATTGATTCCAAAATTACCACTGTATCCGCAATATCACAGTTAGTTAAACTATGGTATTTATTAGATCCAAACACCCCAAAGTATTTAAAACAATGATTTTCTGGAGAGAAAAAATGGTATTCTTGAGAAACTCCAAAAATACTTCATATCAAACGGGGTAGTTGGAAATCTTTCTCTTTTGTTAGGACTAGCCCAGGTTGTCTACCACTAACTCGTCATCATTTTCTCACTTTTCAGGTTCAATTCCCTCCGATTCACCATGTTTCTGAATACAATGATTGCAGTTTATGAATTGTGCTGAATAATGTGCAGGTCATGTGCTTTAGGAGCTACAACAATCAAGGCCGGTCCTCTCATATCAGGCCCTGGTGCAAGATGACAGAGTTGGGCCTTTGTACACATACAATTATAAGCGGTTACTTCTTCTTTTTTCTATTTCAGCTGCAATGTCAATGATTCACTCACTCCTGTAAAGACGAACTGCGTAATGCCCTGCACTGAAATCATGCGCATGTGAGCTGCTGATATTATCACACAGCTACACTGCTGATGTGTTCATTGTGAGCCTTAAAAGGGTTTGCAATACATACTTGTTTGTTTGGATTAATCTATCAATACAAAGTTGTAACCTCTATTACATTTAGTAGTTGGAGATCTTTCACTTTTGTTAGGACTGGCCAAGGTTTTCTACCACCACTACAGGAAAAACCATCGTTGCCAAGTGTTCGGCCATGTGCCGAGTGTAAATTCACGGGTACTCGGCATACAAAGGGTAAGCTGAGTGTCCAGAAAAAAAACACTCGTCAACAAGCGGACACTCGGTAATGTGGCGTCGTTGCCAAGTGTCCTCAAGAAAACACTCGGCATACAAGATGCACTTGGCATGGGAGGCAAAGACACTCGGCTTACACATGTCGCTCGGCAAAGTCCAGGACATATGTCCCTCCCCACCGCGTTTAACGGGTCCGTGACGGCGGGTGCTATAAGCTGAGTGTCTACTAACGGTACAATCAGCTTACTTATATACATTTTCTTTTTTTCAATTCCGTTAAAGGTAAGCCGAGTACCCAATATATAACATTCGGCTTACATTTTTGCATTTCTGTTTATTATTATTCCATTTGTTAAAGCACAAAGTATATTCCTTTCCTTTTTTTATTGTATTTTCTTTCTTTCTCACTCATTCTCGCCCGTTAGTATTTCCCGCATTTCTCTCCCGCCAATTTTTCCCCGCCCTTTCTTTCCCCTCTGTTTCCCACCCTCTCTCTTTATCGCCAGTTTGCCACTTCAAAGTTGTGTATTGCCTTTTTACAATTCACACCACCCCAGTGTACCCGTGTTAGGACCCCATACAAAAGGGGAAGTGTTTCCAACACTTTGTCGCGCAATTTCGTGCGTCCCTCTCTCCGGCGTGGGCCCTGCAAGGTCTACCCCTAGGTTTTCTTCAAAAGGGGCGACTCCATGTGAATTTTACTCTTTGTTTGTGTTAGAATAGGTCATAGGAGCATGACCAACCCAAAAAGTGGCCAAGTCCTAGCAAGAGTTGGGTCGGTGGTCCATGAAGATGGTAGCTTTTTGCACTGTAAGCCTAGAATCTTCCAGCGGGATGGTCCGGTTTGTGAATCAAGCACCACTTCAAAGATGTGTATTGGCTTTTTACTTTTCACACCACCCTAGTGTACCCATGTTAGGACCCCTTGCGAAAGGGGAACTGTTTTCGCCCCTTCGTCGTGTGATTTTGTGCGTCCCCCTCTCCGATGGGCCTCGCAACGTCTACCATCTAGGTTTTATTCAAAAGGGGTGAGTCCATGTGAATTGTACTCTTTGTTTGTGTTGGAATAGGTCATACGAGCATGACCAACCCAGAAACTGGCCATGTCCTAGCAATAGTTGGGTCGGTGGCCCCTGAAGGTGGGAGCTTTCCGTTACAATCCCAGAATCTTCCCGCAGGATGGTCCAGTTTGTGAAGCAAGTGCCACTTCAAAGTTTTGTCTTGCCTGTTCACGCTTCACACCACCCTAGTGTCCCCATCTTAGGACCCCATGCAGAAGGAGAAGTGTTTCCGACCCTTCGTCGCGTGATTTCGTGCGTCCCCCTCTCTGACGAACCCACATCTACCCCCTAGGTTTTTTCTCAAAAGGGGTGACTCGATGTGAATTTTACTCTTGATTTGTGTTGGAATAGGTCATAGGAGCATGACTAACCCAAAAAGAGGCCAAGTCCTAGTAAGAGTTGGGTCGATAGCCCCTAAAGGTGATAGTTTTGCACTGTAATCCTAGAATCTTTCGGCGGGATTGTCGGGTTTGTGAAGCAAGTGCCACTTAAAAGTTGTGTCTTGCCTTTTTTACTTTCACACCACCCAAGTGTACCCATGTTAGGATCCCAAGCGAAATGGGTAGTGTTTCCGACCCTTCGTCGCTCAATTTCGTGCGTCCCCCTCTCTAGCGTGCCCCACAACGTCTACCCCCTAGTTTTGTTTTCAAAAGGGGTCACTCCATGTAAATTTTTCTCTTTGTTTGTGTTGGAATAGATCATAGGAGAATGAGCAACCCAAAAAGTGGCCAAGTCCAAGAACAAGTTGGGTCGGTGGTCCCTGCAGGGGGGAGCTTTGCACTGTAAGCCCAGAATATTCTGAGCGATGGTCCGATTTGTGAAGCAAGTGCCACTTACAAGTTTTGTCTAGACTTTTTACTCTTCACACCACCCTAGTGTACCCATGTTAGGACCCCATGCAAAAGGGAAAGTGTTTTCGAACCTTCGTCACGCGATTTCATGCGTCCCCCTCTTCAGCGGGCCCCGCAACATGTACCCCCTATCTTTTCTTCAAAAGGGGTGACTCCATGTGAATTTTCCTCTTTGCTTGTGTTGGAATTGGTCATAGGACCATGACCAACCAAAAAAGAGGCCAAGCCCTAGCAAGAGTTGGGATGGTCGCCCCCTGAAGGTGGTCGTTTTGCAACATAAGCCTTGAATCTTCCCGCGTGATGGTTCGGTTTGTGAAGCAACTGCCACTTCAAAATTTTGTCTTGCCTTTTTACTCTTCACACCACCCTTGGGTACCCTTGTTAGGACCCCATGCAAAAGGGGAATTGTTTTTGACCCTTCGTCACGTGATTTCACTCGTCTCCCTCTCCGACGGCCCTGCAACATCTATCCCATAGGTTTTCTTCAAAAGGGGTCAATCCATGTGACTCTTACTCTTTGTTTATGTTGTAATAGGGCAAATGAGCATGACCAACCCAAAAATAGGGCAAGTCCTAGCAATAGTTCGGTCGGTGGCCCCGAAAGGGGGGGGGCGCTTTGCACGGTAAGACTAGAATCTTCTTGTAGTGTGGTCCGATTTGTGTAGCAAGTGCCACTTTAAAGTTGTGTATTGGCTTTTTACTCTTCACTCCACCCAAGTGTACCCATGTTAGCATCCCATGCAAAAGGGGAAGTGATTCGGACCCTTCATCACGCGACTTCGTGCGTCCCTGTCGGAGCTAGATCCGGCGGATCTCAGGTAGGGGGTCCCGATCTGGTCGTCTTGGCTAGATGGTAACAAGGACACAAGGGACACGAGGTTTACCCAGGTCCAGACCCTCTCTTAGAGGTAAAACCCTACGTCCTACTTTGTTGTATTGATTGTGGATGGGGTACAAAATACAGGTGATCTACCGCGAGATCGGATGTGAATGAATCTCCCCTCTATGGCCCTGGCCCCTTGGTTTATATAGATACCGGGGGTACCTAGGGTTTACACATGGTCGGCCGTATCTAAGGGGCAAACGTGCCGAGGACTATCTCTACGCCTTGTAGTACATGCCAAGTCTTTGGGTCATTCCTTCTTGATGCTTCTGGTCCAGACAAACGAGGCCCACTAGTGATAGGCTTAGGGGGTTCCTCGGCCCAACCCAAAGGATGGGCAACCGACACGCCGAGCACCCCCTAATCCAGGACTCCGTCAGTAGCCCCTGAACCGGTCTTCAAGCCGAGGACACACCTCGGTCCTCCCGAGCTGCTCTTCATCTTCAGTCTTTGGTCTTGCAAGCTGGTTCAACCTTGTACACAATTTCCCGAGGAATCGTATATCCTCGGGAATTCGAGGGATTTTCCCAAGGATTTCTTCAAGCCGAGGTTTCAACTCAAGCGTCTTTTCCTTAAGGGCGACGTATTCCGACTAGGCCTGAGCGTCCGGGGCGCACTCCTGTTAGCTTTGACCGCCTTTACGTCGTGCTGTCATATTTGGGGTTCTTGGGGCTTGTTCACGCCGCTCGGGACCCCACCGCAGGGCGACTAATCATAACAGCCTTTACGGGCCCCAATGCACATGGAGCGGCATCATTGGCAGTTCCCTTGATTTTCGCGTCCATTACGCGCACGTCACCTGGGGAATGTGCGTGAGTTATGCCTGGAGACTCAAACATTCCCTCATGGATTTTCTAAATTGTCCACGTAAAAAGGGCCGGGCAACCCAAAGGAGCGATTTTACTTCCCCTTCCGCCAGACCGCCTTCCGCCTCCGCTTGACCTATCGACTTGCCGCACCAAAAATTCAGCTCTCATGGCTCCTGCCAGGGCCTCATCCCCGCGCTCCACAGCCTCCTCGAGGGGGAGTGGAAAAGTTGTACTGTTGCGCAAGGCCAGCTATATCGATTAGCAAAGTTAGGTTACTTGCCTCCTTCGGAGGTGACCTTTTCCCATTCGGGGCTGGTAGCCATTAATGGCGATTTCACCCAGGATCCTCACCCCAAGCCGGAAAAACACAAGCGGGTGTGTTTCGTCCCCTTTTTACTTCGGGGTCTAGGCTTCCCCATCCACCCTTTTCTGAGGGGCCTATTGCACTTCTATGGCGTCCAGCTCCACCACTTTTCTCCCAACTCTATTTTGCACACAACTTGCTTCGTCATCCCCTACGAGGCCTTCCTCGGGTGCGAACCACACTTTGATCTATGGTGCCATTACTTTTGCGTAGTGCCTCGCTGCCGAGGAGGCAGCTTGTGGGAGTGCGGAGGAGCCGAGATCTGCAAGGTGGCCAGCTCTCGATATCTGGATGGTACCCCCGACGAATCAAGGGATCATTGGACCGAGGAGTGGATTTACATTCCCGATGTTCCCCTTGACGATACTTCTCGGGAAGGGCTTCCTCCTTTCTCACCTTCCCCTCCTCGGAAAAGGTACAATTGGCGGCCGAGGACTCGGGCGAGAGAGGGGACGCAAGAGGTGATCCATCTTGCCCACCAGATTTCTCTTCTTCGCAATCATGGCCTGACATTACCCAATGTTATGGCAATTGCGCTCCTCCGAGGAGTCCAGCCTCTACGTCAATGCTACCATCCCCTGTGGGAGTATAATGGCGCTAATGATTCGACTCGCTCCATCAGAGGCGAGTTACATGAGCGCCATATAGTTGCTCAAATGCTGGCGTCAATATTCAAGGGTGAGGAGCCGGACTTCCTTAAGGGAGTAAGACACGACGACGTTTCCTCCCAAAAGCCTTCCCGCATGGTAAGTTTTACAACCATCAATTTTACTTTAGAACAAAGTATACAACTGCCTGATTAGCTTTTTAGTTCATCCGATCAGAGCTGGGGGCAGTGGTCAACAAAGCTGGAGTGTCCGGCTCCACAACCGGACATTCCTCGGGATCCGGAATGCATGCAAGGTCTATCCGAGGACCCTCACATTGATGACCCACAAGTATAGGGGATCAATCATAGTCCTTTGGATAAGTAAGAGTGTCGAACCCAACGAGGAGCAGAAGGAATTGATAGGCGGCTTTCAGCAAGGTATTCTCTGCAAGTGCTGTAAGATAGTTTTGACAGATAGTTTGATAGCAAGATAATTCGTAACAAATAACAAGTGACAAAAGTAGCAAGGTGCAGCAAGTGGCCCAATCCTTAATTTTGCTAAGGACAAGTTGGTGGAACTTCTTATAGTGATCAAAACGCTCTTGACACACGGGAATATCGTCAGGTTACTTTCACCACAATTCATCGACTTACGTTCATTGTCTGCATAATTTTTTATGTGGGTGGACCGGAGCTAAGGTGTTGTTCTTACTTGAAGAAACACCTACTTATGATTATACCCTCCATGCAAGCATCCGCAACTACAAGAGAAGTAATTAATATAAATATAACCATACCATTAAACATATGGATCCAAAACAGCCCCTCACGGAACAATTCATAAACTGGGGGTTTAGGCTTCAGTCACTCCCGCAACCCATCATCTACAAACTAATTCCCCGATGCCTTCCCCTAGGCCCAAACATGGTGAAGTGTCATGTAGTCGACGTTCACATAACACCACTAGAGGAAGAACAACACAACATATCATCAAAACATTGAACGGTGATCAACTTCACATGATTACTAATAACAAGACTTCTCCCATGTCCTCAAGAACAAATAGAACTACTCACAACTCATAGTATTGAAGATGTTCAGTGGGTATAAATATGCAATCAACAATCTGAACTTCCACCAAGTAAACCAACTAGCATCAACTACAGGATGCAATCAACACTACTAGCACCCCCAGGTACCAATCTAAGGTTTGATACAAAGATTGAACATAAGAGATGAACTAGGGTTTGGAGATGAGATGGTGCTAGTGAAGATGTTGATGAAGATGAAGCCTCCCACGATGACAGGAACATTGGTGATGACGATGGCATCGATTTCCCCCTCCCGGAGGGAAGTTTCCCCGGCGGAATCTCTCCGCCGGAGAGCAAAAGTGCTCCTGCCGTGGTTCCGTCTCGAGATAGTGGCGACTGGTCCCGAAAGTCTTCTCTTGATTTTTTCTAGGGTAAATGGCTTCATATAGGGGAAGATCGTCAGCAGTGGACCTCCGTGGGCCCGACAAGCCAGGGTGGCGCGCCCTGGGGGTAGGGAACGCCCCCTGCCTTGTGGGTCCACCGAGGCTCTTCTTCGGTACTTCTTTCTTCCAGTATTTTTTATATATTCCAAAATAAATCTCCGTAAAATTCACGTCATTTTGAGCTCCGGAGAATTGCTATCTCTGTTGTAGCTTTTTCAGGTCAGAATTCGAGCTGCCGGTAATCCCCCTCTTTTGATGTATCTTGCATTTTAAGAGAGAAAAGGCATTAGAATTGCATCATAATAAGGAATATGACTTCAAAATAAGATAAATAATAGTATAAAATCATGATGCAAAATGGACGTATCGGCTCCCCCAAGCTTAGACTCCGCTTGTCCTCAAGCGAATACCGAACTCAGTAAACATGCCCGCATGTTTAAAGAGAGAGGTGTCGATAAAAAGAAAATACGGTCATGGCAGCATCATGTTTGTAAGCATCATTATGACAGCAACTATCATTCATAAAACTTCTCATGACGATCAAGTAATAATCTATCCACAAGTTAAGGTATAAAGAATAAACTCTCTTGAAACCTAACAAACTATGTCCTCAGTCATTCAAGCAATTACAATTCATCATATTTTCCGGAAGAGTCTATGTAAGAGCTTTTGATTTAGCAAACTTCACATGCTGAACTATCATATAATCTTCTAATGATTGCTGGTACTCAAAGCATATTTTTAGAGCAAACAGTTTCCATTGGACACAAAGGAAGATGGGGGTTTAATGCTTCACCTCCCAACTTATTTACCTCAGGGATAATTGTCAACAATAATAACTCATGATCATATATATTTAACTGGATATATGTGCCTAGATCTTTCCCCACCACATAATGCTTGCCAAGTGGAGATTAATAAGGTTGGAATAAGGAGAATTTGACTCAACATAAAAGTAAAGCTTTAAAAATAAAAGATCGGCCCTTCACAGAGGGAAGCAGAGGTTGTCATGCGCTTTTGAGTTGGATGTCTGAGTTTTTAATATAAAGGAACATCACTTAAATATTGCCCCTTACGATAGTGGCCTTTATTGAGTGTTCTGTCGCTTTTATTACTCCACCATCACAAGTTCGTACCAAGCTTATTTCCCTTACAATAAAAGATCACACATATTTAGAGGCAATTTTTATTGCTTGCACCGATGACAAGTTACCTGAAGGATCTTACTCAATCAATGGGCAGATATGGTGGACTCTCACGGCAAGAAACTGGGTTTAAGGCTATTTGCATGCACAAGTAGTATCTCTACTTAGTACAAAAAATTTGGCTAGCAAAGATTGTAAACAAGCACCACATGTTGAAGGATCCATGACAATATAACTTCTATGCAAATATACATAAACATGATTCATTATGTTGGCTTCCTTGTCCAACATCAACTATTTGTTCAAGTTTGGAAATAATTAATGAGGGTTCACAATCATAAAAGGTGTCCATGATAGTATATTTGCATGTGAAATCTCTCTTCCTTGATTATTCTTTCATGAATTGTTTGAATGACCAATGCTATGTTTGTTAACTTTCAATAGATTTTATTCCCTACACCCCTATGTGAAGTAATTACTTCCCATGGGATAAGCATATGAAATTTATTTTGCAACAATGATATGCATAGCAACAAAAAGCAAAAGATACTCAAACTAATCTTTATTATAGAAACTCTCGCGCACGGTTACATTGATAGAACGGGGACGAAACAAACACTCAAAAACTACTTCCTACTAATACTTTTTCTAGATCACGAGATAACTAAAGATCGAACTAAGATGAATAATAATGGTAAAAAGGTGATGATGATACGATACTGGGGCACCTCCCCCAAGCTTGGAACAAGCCAGGGGTGGTGCCCATACCCGAATACTCAAGTTTCCTTCTTTGGTGATGATGGTGATGAAGTGACACGCTTGTCATCTTTCTTCCAAGGCATAGGCTTCCCATCAAGAAAAGAAGAAGTCGTCTCCAGCATCCTGAAATCCGCAGCTAAACTTATCTTCCTAAACCTGGTTTCATACTCACAGTTTTGGTTCTGCAGGTCATAGACTTGTGCTTGGAGATCCTCAATCCTGACGTGGAGATGATCAATAGCCTCCCAGATCTTGTTGCTGTCCCACTTCTGCTCACGGACAAAATCCTTAATCATAGAGTGGTTAGCATCGAGCCCATGCTCCACCATCCTCTGGCACTTGAAGAGTTCTTGCTCCACGTCTTCGAGCCGGGCCTTCTCGTCTCCCTCCTTCTTGGGTCCTTCTAGATCCTTGATATGAAGCACCCCATCCCGGTACTCCATGGTTTTGGGATGCTTCATTACTCCAGGGAGATAGGGGTTGATGACCTTCTCAAAGAACTGATCCTTGGAGGAGCTTGACGACGACGTAGCGATCTAAAACTCAAGAACCCTGGCAGAAAACAGCTCGAAACGAAAACAAGACGAAAACTTGCGATACGGAGGTCAGAAAATCGCGGGATATATATAATGAATTTTTACCTTGTAGGACAAGTATTCAAGAAGAAAACGGAGTCGGGAAAGTGCACGTGGCCCCCACAAGCTAGGGCGGCGCACCCCTGCCTTGTGGGACCCATGGGCACTCCCTCGGCTGTTTTTTATTTTCCTAATTTTTTATTTATTCCAAAACGGACAGAAAGTATTTTTATGGAATTTTTGGAGTTAGTTTACTTACCGTATCATGTACCTATTCCTTTTTCAGAATTCTGGGGTATTCCGGAAGGTCTCTTCTATGTACTCTTCCGGTGTAATTACTTGAATAACGTCCAAATCAATGTTAATGGGGTTACCTGCAACATAATGTTTAAGTCTTTGCCCATTAACCACCTTCGGTTTGTTTACTTTGGTGTTATTGATCTTGATAGCTCCAAAACGATAAACTTCTTCGATGACATAGGGTCATTCCCATTTGGAGAGAGAAGCTTGCCTGCAAAATGTCTGAAACGAGACTTGTACAAAAGAACTTTATCACCAATATTAAATTCTCATTTATGAATTCTTTTATCATGCCATCTTTTAACTTTTTCTTTGAATAATTTGGCATTTTCATATTCTTCCGTTCTCCACTCTTCTAGAGAACTTATACCAAATAACCTCTTTTCACCAGCAAGTTTGAAATCATAATTAAGTTCTTTAACTGCCCAATAAGCTTTATGCTCTAACTCAAGAGGTAAATGACATGCTTTTCCATAAATTATTTTATAAGGGGACATACCCATAGGATTTTTACAAGCAGTTCTATATGCCCATAGTGCATCATCCAGTTTCTTTGACCAATTCTTCCTGGATTTATTAACAGTCTTTTGCAAGATTAATTTTATTTCTCTATTACTCAATTCTACTTGCCCACTAAACTGAGGATGATAAGGTGATCCTACTCTATGGTTTACATCATACTTAGCCAAAACTTTCCTGAAAGCACCATGAATAAAATGTGAACCACCATCAGTCATTAAATATCTAGGGACTACAAACATCGGGAAGATAACCTCTTTAAGCATTTTAATAGAAGTTTTGTGATCAACACTCTTAGTTGGAATAGCTTCTACCCACTTAGTGACATAATCAACATCAACTAGTATATGAGTGTACGCATGCGAGGAAGGAAAAGGTCCCATGTAATCAAAACCCCAAACATCAAATGGTTCAATAACAAGTGAATACTTCATAGGCATTTCCTGACGTCTACTAATATTTCCAACTCTTTGACATTCATCACAAGAAAGGACAAACTTACGTGCATCTTTGAAGAGAGTAGGCCAATAAAACCCAGATTGTAATACCTTATGTGCTGTACGGTCTCCTGCGTGGTGCCCTCCGTATTCATCGGAGTGGCACTTCCTCAACATTTATTCCTATTCATACTCAGGTACACATCGTCTAATCATACCATCTACTCCTTCTTTATACAAATGTGGGTTATCCCAAAAGTAATGTCTCAAGTCAAAGAAGAATTTTTTCTTTTGTTGATAGGTGAAGCAAGGTGGTATATATTTGGCAACAATGTAATTAGGATAATCAGCATACCAAGGGTTATCACGAGAGGAAGTATTGATAACAGCTAATTGCTCATCAGGAAAACTATAATTGATAGGTACTGGGTCATCAAGAATATTTTCCATCCTAGACAAATTATCTGCTACAGGATTATCAGCTCCCTTTCTATCAACAATATGCAAATCAAACTCTTGTAACAAAAGCACCCATCTAATCAATCTAGGCTTAGCATCATTCTTATCCATAAGATATTTAATAGCAGCGTGATTAGTGTGAATAGTAACTTTAGAATCAATAATATAAGGTCTGAACTTATCACAAGCAAACACAACTGCTAGAAATTCTTTCTCAGTAGTAGCATAATTTTTCTGAGCATTGTCCAAGGTCTTACTAGCATAATAAATAACATTCAATTTCTTATCAACCCTTTGACCAAGAACATCACCTATAGTATAATCACTAGCATCACACATAATTTCAAAGGGTAAATTCCAATCAGGTGGTTGAACAATAGGAGCAGTGATCAAAGCTTTCTTAAGTATTTCAAAGGCTTTTACACAATAATCATCAAAAACAAATGGAACATCTTTTTGTAATAGATTAGTAAGAGGCCTAGAAATTTTGGACAAGTCCTTAATGAACCTTCTATAAGCATGACCAAGAAAACTCATTATACCTTTGATATCTTTAGGACATGTCATTTTCTCAATGGCATCAACTTTAGCTTTATCTACCTCAATGCCTCTTTCAGAAATCTTATGACCGAGGACTATACCTTCATTTACCATGAAGTGGCACTTCTCCCAATTCAACACAAGACTAGTTTCCTCGCATCTCTGCAAAACTTATTAAGATTGCTCAAACAGTCATCAAAACAAGTTCCGTAGACGAAAAAATCATCCATGAAGACTTTGACAATTTTTTCACAGAAATCAGAAAATATGGCAGTCATGCATCTTTGAAAGGTAGCAGGTGCATTGCATAAACCAAACGACATTCTTCTATAAGCAAAAGTTCCAAAAGGACAAGTAAAAGTAGTTTTCTCCTGATCTTCAGGGGAAACAGGTATTTGAGAAAAACCAGAATATCCATCTAGGAAGCAGAAATGTGTATGCTTAGATAATCTTTCTAACATTTTGTCAATAAAAGGCAAGGGATAATGATCTTTTCTAGTAGCCTTATTCAATTTTCTAAAATCAATAATCATCCTATAACCAGTTACAACTCTTTGCGGGATAAGTTCATTTTTATCATTAGGAACAACATAATGCCACCTTTCTTAGGGACACAACGAACAGGACTTACCCATCTACTATCAACTATAGGATAAATTATACCTGCCTCGAGGAGCTTCCATATTTCATTTCTCACCATTTCCTTCATTTTTGGATTCAAGCGGCATTGATGCTCAATAACAGGTTTAGCATTTGTCTCCATATGAATTTTGTGTTGACACATAGTTGGGCTAATGCCCTTGAGATCATCCAGGGTATATCCAGTTGCAGCACGGTGTTTCCGTAGAGTCTTCAACAATCTTTTCTCTTCGTGTGCTGAAAGGTTAGCATTGATAATAACATGATATATTTGTTTTCATCAAGATAAGCATATTGTAAAGTATCAGGGAGTTTCTTTAATTTAAACATAGGGTCACCCTTAGGTGGTGGAGGATCTCCCAGAATTTCAACAGGAAAATTATGCTTAAGAATAGGTTCTTGCCTAAAGAATATTTCATCTGTTTCATTTCATTCTTTCATATGCATATCATTTTCATGATCTAGCAAATATTGTTCTAAAGGATCAGTAGGAGGTACAACAATAGAAGCAAGACCAACAATTACATCTTCACTAGGTGAATCTCTATCATGATGTTGTTTGGAGAACTTAGAAAAATTAAACTCATGAGATTCATCTCCAAACTGAACTTTAACCTTTTCCTTAGCACAGTCAATTTCAGCATTAACAGTATTCAAGAAGGGCCTACCAAATATAATGGGACAAAAATTATCTTGTTGAGATCCAAATACTACGAAATCAGTAGGATATTTGATCTTACCACACAAGACTTCAACATCTCTTACAATCCCAAGAGGTGAGATGGTATCCCTATTTGCAAGCTTAATAGTAACATCTATCTCTGCTATCCCAACAGGTGAAATATCATGCATAACTTCTTGAAAGAGAGAGAAAGGAATTGCACTTATACTAGCACCCATAACAAATAAACCATGGTAACAATGATCTCCAATCTTAATAGAAACAACAGGCATGCCAACAACCTTTTTATTCTTATCTAACTTATCCTGTTCATTTCTAACAAGTTTAGCAATTCTAGCAGCATCTTCACAAAAATATATAACATGCCCATCAATATTTTCAACCAAGAGATCTTTAACCATTGCGATAGAAGGTTCTATTTTAATTTGTTCAGAGGGTTTAGGTGCTTTAATATGACTCTTACGAACCACAATTGTAGCCTTAGAATGTTCCTTAATTCTAATAGGAAAAGGGGGCTTTTCAATATAAGCAGTCGGCACAACTGGATTAGCAGAATAAGCTTGTATTTCAGTGCTAGCAATAATTGGTTCCTCGCAAATATCTATAATGGGTTCATGAAATTTAAACCATTTCTTTTTAGGAAGATCCACATGAGCAGCAAAAGATTTACAAAAATTAGCTACTATCTCAGAGTCAAGTCCATACTTTGCACAATCATATTCAAGATTTATACCTGACTCCTTACCTTTGTCGACCTCCCAATCTTCAAAGTTGTGTTTAATTCCTTCAATAAGATCCCGTTTGAATTCAATTTGTCTGTTTGAGAAAGAACCAGCAGAAGAAGAATCAACCATTTCTTTATCGCGAAGAGAAAGCCTAACATAAAAGTTTTGAACAATAATATCTCTCAAGAGCTCATGATTGGGGCATTTGAGCATTAAGTCCTTAAGCCTCCCCCAAGCTTGAGCGATACTTTCTCCTTCACGGGGCCAGAAATTATAAATATAATTTCAATCACGGCGAACCAAATGCATAGGATAAAATTTGTGATGGAATTCAAGCTTCAATCGGTTCCAGTCCCATGAATCAGAATCATCCAATAGCCTATAACATGCCAATGCTTTTCCCTCCAAAGATAAAGGGAATAACTTCTTTTTAACTTCATTCCTCGATAATCCTGCAAGCTTAAATAATCAACAAAGTTCATCTATAAGAACCAAGTGCATATCAGGATGTATTGTTCCATCTCCTGCATAGGGATGAGCATGCAATTTTTCCATAATACCAAGAGGAATTTCAAAACAAATATATTTAGTAGTTTGAGGCTCATTTCTTACCAATTGTGCTTGAGGTGAGGATACCCCAAACAAGCCTCTCAAAGGATTATCTTCCATAGTAACAAGTGTAGATAAAATTCAGCATGTATAATAAATGTTTCCTTACCAAATTCCATTTACCAAGAGCGCTACACTCCCCGGCAACGGCGCCAGAAAAGAGTCTTGATGACCCACAAGTGTAGGGGATCAATCGTAGTCCTTGCGATAAGTAAGAGTGTCGAACCCAACGAGGAGCAGAAGGAATTGATAGGAGGTTTTCAGCAAGGTATTCTCTGCAAGTGCTGTAAGATAGTTTTGACAGATAGTTTGATAGCAAGATAATTCATAACAAATAACAAGTGACAAAAGTAGCAAGGTGCAGCAAGTAGCCCAATCCTTAATGTTGCTAAGGACGAGCTGGTGGAACTTCTTATAGTGATCAAAATGGTCTTGAGGACACACGGAAATATCATCAGGTTACTTTCACCACGATTCATCGACTTATGTTCATTGTCTTGATAATTTGTTATGTGGGTGGACCGGAGCTAAGGTGCTGTTCTTACTTGAACAAACACCTACTTATGATTATACCCTCCATGCAAGCATCTGCAACTACAAGAGAATTAATGAAGATAAATCTAACCATAGCATTAAACATATGGATCCAAAAGAGCCCCTGATGGAACAATTCATAAACTGGGGTTTAGGCTTCAGTCACTCCCGTAACCCATCATCTACAAACTAATTCCCCGATGCCTTCCCCTAGGCCCAAACATGGTGAAGTGTCATGTAGTCGACGTTCACATAACACCACTAGAGGAAGAACAACACAACATATCATCAAAACATTGAACGGTGATCAACTTCACATGATTACTAATAACGAGACTTCTCACATGTCCTCAAGAATAAATAGAACTACTCACAACTCATAGTATTGAACATGGTTAGTGGGTATAAATATGCAATCAACAATCTAAACATAAAGATCTTCCACAAAGTAAACCAACTAGCATCAACTACAGGATGCAATCGACACAACTAGCACCCCCAGGTACCAATCTGAGGTTTGACACAAAGATTGAACACAAGAGATGAACTAGGGTTTGGAGATGAGATGGTGCTGGTGAAGATGTTGATGAAGATGAAGCCTCCCACGATGAGAGGAACGTTGGTGATGACGATGGCTTCGATTTCCCACTCCCGGAGGGAAGTTTCCCTAGCGGAATCTCTCCGCCGGAGAACAAAAGTGCTCCTGCCTTGGTTCCCCCTCAAGATGGCGGCGGCTGGTCCCAAAAGTCTTCTCCTGATTTTTTCTAGGGTAAATGGCTTCATATAGGGGAAGATCGTCAGTAGTGGACCTCCGTGGGCCCCACAAGCTTGGGTGGCACGCCCTGGGGGGTAGGGCACGCCCCCTGCCTTGTGGGCCCACCGAGGCTCTTCTTCGGCACTTCTTTCTTCCAATATTTTTTATATATTCCAAAATAAATCTCCGTAAAATTTCATGTCATTTGGAGCTCCGGAGAATTGCTATCTCTGCTGTAGCTTTTTCAGGTCAGAATTCCAGCTGCCGGTAATCTCCCTTTTTTGATGTATCTTGCATTTTAATAGAGAAAAGGCATTAGAATTGCATCATAATAAGGAATATGACTTCAAAATAAGAGAAATAACAGTAGGAAATCATGATGCAAAATGAACATATCACACGTCGACCTCATCTTTCGGGACGACGTGTTTTAGCAAGAAGGCATCGATGGTGATGAAGCTGCCATTGTCTTTGATAGCCCCGGTACAGCCCTGTCCTGACGTGCGGTGGTGGACGGAGCACCCTCTCCTCCAAGAACTCGTGTTGCCACCGCACGGGCCGCTAGCCGTCGGGGTGCCTCTGCTCCCCTATCCGAAGAGGGTTGATGGCCCAAATGTCAAAGGCAGACCTCGGGGGCCACAGATGCCCCGGCTAGGATTCCCCCTAGTGCTGCAGAGCCGTCAAGTGGGAGAAGATCGAGAGCTGAGGAAATGATGCCTCAAGGGCCTTCCTGTTCTTCTCGGTAAGAGCAGTTCCTCGGTTGGCCTATGGCCCTCTTTAGGAGAGAACGCCACAATACTCAAAGGTTTTTATTTCATAGGCCGAACCGTGCAGCCACGGGCAACATGTTCGTACCTCCAGCGCCAGAACAACTAGCCGTTCCTCCTCCGTCGATGACCTTGGATGGTGTCTGGGGTGTTGCTAAACCGGAACCCTCAGCGTTGTCTGCCACTGAATCCGAGATTGAGAGTGTGCTGCATCATAGGAAGAAAAAAATCTCTATAAATAACCGAGTTTTTACAACTCAGCAGCGGGAAGCTCTCCGGCCGGTGGGAGTGCATGTCGATGCCATTGGCTTGGGCCTTAAGAATATCGCCGAGGTCTTCGTCGGAGGTTTAGAGGCAAGACATGTCAATACAAGTCTTTATGAGTCCTCAGTAGCCTTCCAGGTGTGTCCCGAGTCGGGACGGTCTTAACACAGTATGAACGTCCTCTGCCGAGAGGTTGTTTTATACTTGAGGATTTGCACTTGTGTTGTTTTAACCGCAAAGTACAGTAGCCCTCATGACTCTGGCCGAGTGCTTGCATTCATCCTGAGGGTCGATAATTTTGTTTTGTCTGTGCAGTCAACAGACGCGAAACCCAGTAGCCTCCGAGGCTTAGTTAGGGCACAAGCGGTCGATCTACGGATCGATATTCCCCTTCTGTGATACTGACTACTACTTTTACAGGAATCAGTGAAGAAAACCCAACAGTTATCGGATGAGTTGGCGTTGGTCAAGGTCGAGCCGGAAAAATAAAAAAAGAGGCCGAGCTTGCGAAGAAAGGCCTTGCCGAGGGTAGTGAGCTTCAAGAAGCATACACGAAGTTGGCTGAGGAGAAGAAGCAGCAAGCGCTCAAGATAGAACAGGTCAAATCTCAACTGGCTGCTTCCGAGAAGGAGACTAAGTAGGCTATCGAATTGCTGGCTGGTAAGCGTTTTAACACTTTCTGTTAGAATCCTCGGCAAGCTGTGCATCGCGCATTTTGAATGGACCATCTAATGTGGTTTTGTTGTAGGTATGCTTCCCGATGTATCCTGTACGGGCAATGCATTGTCCTTAAAGTAGAGGAGTCATCTAGGCTTTCCTTGCAAGAAAAGTACAACAATTCACATCCTAATATCCTAGTTGTAGTCCAATTCGGACTCAGTCCGGATCTGACCCATACTCCTGTCCTTCTCCTTGTGCTGGCTGTAGAGATTGCATACGAACTTGGATCAAGATGATCCAAGCATCAAATTTGTGCGCTTCGACGAGACAAACAATTCTCGTGTTGACCATTTTTTCATATAAGGCCATCTTGATGTCTCCACCGGCCAATCTTTAACTTCAGGTCAGGCGGCAGACTGGGCTGTATGGTGCTTGTTGTGGCTCTGCAGGTCGCACACTATCCCAGATCACGATGACTCCGAAAGCAAAGTTGGACATCTCGATGATATGCACAACTTTCATGTTGAGCACTTCCTCATTTGAGGCCATCTTCAGGGTGTCTTGATGCTTGTTCTCATAAGCCGTCCTTAGAGTCATCTCTGAGTCATCAACCAATCGGCTTGTAAACCCGATTGCTTTATGATTCGGCACCAAGTGGGCATAGCATCTTGCTGAGTGATGGCATGGGGGTATGTCAGGTGGAGTAATAGCCCGATTGGGTCATATTGACATGCTGAGTGTAGCCTGCCGACTGAGATATGACGGCATACCAGGTCACGGTGACCACAGAGTCATGGTGACTGTCGAGTGGGATCCCACACCCGACTAGGATGAACCTGACTGGTATCTAGCGATTGATGGTCTGCCGACTGAGTGCATCAGTTGGATAGATCTCGTGGGAATAAACCTGACTGGTGCTTTGCCGACTGTGACATGGTGGTGCCCGAGTGCAACTTCAGGCGGCTCAATCTTACCGACTGGGACATGGCAATCTGCCGACTAAGACATGGCATCCTGCCAACTGAGATGGTCTACTGGAGGAACCTATTAACTGGTTGTCTGCCGATTGAGGTATGATGGCGTGCTGACCGAAATACCCGACATACGCTTCACTCAGATTTCAGATTACCCGACTGATGTAGCATTTCAAGTTACACTCGGATTTGGGGTCAATCAGTCAGATTTGAGATCAATTGGATTACCCAATAAAAGCTTTCACTCGAGACGGACAATTTTCACTCGGATTACCCGACTGGATTTCACTCGGATTTGATCATCACCAGTCGGTTTTGACCATCATCAAGTGGATTGAAACATGGCAGCATGTTGAATTGAATCATCGCCTCTTGCCGATTGTGACATGGTAGCTTGTATCACCTGGGAGAGCTAGAATTGGTCATCAGACCCCGTGGGCACTGGCTCCCGAGTATCTTCTATATGCATTCTGTCCTCTTCTCCGTGTCGTAAGGGCCTTTCCCAAGTGTGCCTCACTCGGGTTCTCTATTACGGCAAGAATGCCTCGTTTGGCAGGAGATTTGCCAAAAACGAGTGTGAACAACTCCATGTGATTTTTTCTCTTTGTTTGTGTTGGAATAGGTAAGAAGAGCATGCCCAACCCAAAAAGAGGCCAAGTCCTGGCAAGAGTTGGGTCGGTGGCCCCTGAAGGTGGGAGATTAGCACTGTAAGCCCAGAATCTTCCAGCGGGATGGTTTGGTTTATGAAGCAAGTGTCACTTCATAGTTTTTTCTAGCCTTTTTACTCCTCACACCACCCTAGTGTACCCATGTTAGGACCCCACGCAAATGGGGAAGTGTTTCCGACCCTTCGTCGCACGATTCCCTACACCCCCCTCTCCGGTGGGCACCACAATGTCTACCCCCGAGGTTTTCTTCAAGAGGGGTCACTCCAAGTGACTTTTACTCTATGTTTGTGCTGTAATTGGTCATAGTTGCATGACCAACACAAAAAGAGGCCAAGTCCTAGCTAGAGTTGGGTCAGTGGCCCCGGAAGGGGTAGAGCTTTGGAATGTTAGCCCAGAATCTTCCTGCAGGATGGTCCGGTTTGTGAAGCAAGTCCCACTTCAAAGTTATGTATTGGGTTTTTACTCTTCACACCACCCTAGTGGTCCCATGTTAGGACCCCATACAAAAGGGGAAGTGTTTCTGACCCTTCGTGACTCCATTTTGTTCGCCCCCCTCACTGGAGGGCCTCGTAACATCTACCCCTATGTTTTGTTCAAAGGGGTGACTCCATGTCAATTTTACTCTTTGTTTGTGTTGGAATAGGTCATAGGAGCTTGAACAACCCAAAAAGAGGCCAAGTCCTAGCAAGAGTTGGGTAAGTGGCCCCTGATGGTGGGAGCTTTGCACTCTAAGCCCATAATCTTCCAGTGGGATGGTACGGTTTGTGAAGCAAGTGCCACTTCAAAGTTGTGTATTGGCTTTTACTGTTCAGACCACCATAGTATACGCATGTTAGGACCCCATACAAATGGAGAAGTGTTTCTGACCCTTCGTCATGCGATTTCATGCGTTCCCCTCTCCAGCTGGCCTCGCAATGACTACCCCCTAGTTTTTCTTCAAAAGGGGTGACTCCATGTCAAATTGACTCTTGTTTGTGTTTTAATAGGTCATAGGATCATGAAAAACCCAAAAAAAGCCAAGTCCTAGCAAGAGTTGGGTCGGTGGCCCCTGAAGGTGGGAGCTTTGCACTCTAAGCCTAGAATCTTCCTACGGGATGGTCCGGTTTGTGAAGCAAGTGCTACTTCAAAGTTTTGCCTTGCCTTTTTACTCTTCACACCAACCTAGTATACCCATGTTAGGACCCCATGTAAACGGGGAAGTGTTTTTGACTATTCGTCGCACGATTTTGTGCGCCCCCCTCTCCGGCAGGCCTCGCAACATCAACGTCTATGTTTTCTTCAAAAGGGGTCACTCCATGTGAATTTCACTCTATGTTTGTGTTGGAATAGCTCATAAGATCATGTCCAACCCCAAAAGAGGCTAAGTCCTAGCAAGAGTTAGGTAGGTGGCCATGAAGGTGGTAGTTTTGCAATGTAAGCCCAGAATCTTCCTGCCGGATGGTCCATTTTGTGAAGCAAGTGCCACTTCAAAGTTTTGTCTTGCCTTTTGACTATTCACAAAACCTTGGTGTACCCATGTTAGGACCCCATGCAAAAGGGGAAGTGTTTCTGACCCTTCAACACGAGATTTCATGCATCCGCCTCTCCAACAGGCCCTGCAATGTCTATCCCCTAGGTTTTCTTGGAAAGGGGTCACTCCATGTGAATTTTATTCCTCATTCTTGTTGGAATAGGTCATAGGAACATGACCAACCAAAAACAAGGCCAAGTCCTAGCAAGAGTTGGGTCGATGGCCCTAAAGGGGGAGCTTTGCACTGTAAACCCAAAATCTTCCTACGGGTTGGTCTTGCTTTTTACTATTCACACCACCCTAATGTACCCATGTTAAGACCCCATGCAAAAGGGGAAGTGTTTCTGACCCTTCGTTACATGATTTCGTGCATCCCCCTCTCCGACGGTCCCCGCAACACCTACCCCCTAGGTTTTCTTGAAAAGGGGTCACTCCATGTGACTTTTACTCTTTGTTTATGTTGGAATTGGTAATAGGAGGATGACCAACCCAAAAAGAGGCCAATTCCTAGCAAGAGTTGGGTAGGTGGCCCTTGAAGGTGGTAGCTTAGCACTGTAAGCCCAGAATCTTCATGCGGGATGGTCCGGTTTGTGGAGCAAGCGCCATTTCAAAGATGTGTATTGGCTTTTTACTTTTCAAACCACCCTAGTTTACCCATGTTAGGACCCCATGAGAAATCGGAAGTGTTTTCGCCCTTCGTCGTACGATTTTGTGCGCCCCTCTCTCTGGCGGGCCCCACAACGTCTACCATCTAGGTTTTCTTGAAAATGGGTGAGTCCATGTGAAATTTACTCTTTGTTTGTGTGGGAATAGATCATAGGAGCATGACCAACCCAAAAAGAGGCCAAGTCCTAGCTAGAGTTGGGTCAGTGGCCCTAAAGGTGGGAGCTTTGCACTGTAAGCCCAGAATCTTCCCGCGGGATGGTCCGGTTTGTGAAGCACGTGCCACTTCACAGTTTTATCTAGCCTTTTTACTGTTCAAACAACCCTAGTGTAACCATGTTAGCACCCCATGCAAAAAGGGGTAGTGTTTCTGACCCTTCGTCTCACGATCTCGTGTGTACCCCTCTCCCACGGGCCCTGCAACATGTACCCCCTAGGTTTTCTTTAAACCAGGTCACTCCATGTGAGTTTTATTCTTTGTTTGTGTTGGAATAGGTCATAGGAGCATGACCAACCCAAAAAGAGCCGAAGTCCTAGTAAGAGTTGGGTTGATGGCCCCTGAAGGTGGTAGTTATGCACTGTAAGCCAATAATCTTCCTATGGGATGGTCCAGTTTGTGAAGCAAGTGCCACTTCAAAGTTGTGCCTTGCCTTTTTACTCTTCACACCACCCTAGTGTACCCATGTTAGGTCCCCAAGCAAAAGGGAAGTGTTTTTGACCCTTCGTCGCTCGATTTTGTGCGTCCCCCTCTCCCGCATGCCTCGCAACATCAACCCCCTAGGTTTTGTTCAAAAGGGGTCACTCATGTGAATTTTACTCTTTGTTTATGTTGGAATAGGTAATAGGAGCATGACCAACCAAAAACAGGCCAAGTCCTAGAAAGAGTTGGGTCGATGGCCCCTGAAGGGGGGAGCTTTGCATTGTAAGCCCAGCATATTCCTACGGGATGATCCGGTTTGTGAAGGAAGTGCCACTTCAAAGTTTTGTCTTTCCTTTTTACACTTGACACCACCCTAGTGTAGCCATGTTAGGAACCCATGCAAAAGGGGAAGTGCTTTCGAACCTTCGTCGAGTGATTTTGACCATCCCCTGTTCGACGAGCCCCGCAACTTATACCCCCTAGGTTTTCTTCAAAAGGTTTGACTCCATGTGAATTTTCCTCTTTGTTTGTGTTAGAATAGGTCATAGGAGCAATACAACCTAAAAAGGGGCCATGTCCTACTAAGAGTTGGGCCGGTGGCCCCTGAAGGTGGTAGTTTTGCACTATAAGCCTTGAATCTTCCCGCGCGATTATCCAATTTGTAAAGCACATGCCACTTCAAAGTTTTGTCTTGCCTTTTTAGTCTTCATACCACCCTAGGGTGCCCATGTTAGGACCCCATGCAAAAGAGGAAGTGTTTCTGACACTTCGTCGCGTGATTTCGTGCGTCCCCGCAACATCTACCCCCAGGTTTTCTTCAAAACAGGTCACTCCATGTCACTTTTACTCTTTGTTTGTGTTGGAATAGGCCATAGGGGCATGACCAACCAAAAAAGAGGCCAAATTCTAGCAAGAGTTGGGTCGGTAGCCCCGGAAGGGGGGAGCTTTGCACTGTAAGCCCAAAATCTTCCAGCGGGATGGTCTGGTTTGTGAAACAAGTGCTACTTCAAAGTTGTGTATTGGCTTTTTAATCTTCACACCACCCAAGTATACCCATGTTAGGAAACCATGCAAAAGGGGAAGTGTTTTCGACCCTTCGTCGCGTGATGTCATTCGTCCCCCTCTCCAACATTGTAACAGCCCGAGACCGGTTCCCTAGATTCTTTTGCGTAATATTTAATATAGTCATGTTAATTATTTATTCGTTGCATTCATCATGGCATCATTCACATTGAATCAGCAGTCCATTCCCGTTGTACTGGATTTATCCAGGTGTTTTCCTAAAACTTCTAGCCATTTGTGTTTGCCGCTTCACCCTTTGTCTTCATTGACCTTTTCTCTGACCATCCAGACACTTGCCACCGGGCCGCCCAATTTCCCTCTCTTCCTCTAATCCTAAAGCCCACCTAAACTAGCCCAAGATCATCCCCTAACCCCCCTTCTATAAATAGAGGGGCACCCCACTCCAAAAATGGCTGCTAAACCCTAACCTGGATCCACCCATCCGCAACGCCGCCGGACAAGTCCGTCCCTCGAACCAAATGCCCCCTCACCCAAACCGAACCAACCCATCCACCCATCCGTCGATCTGGATCATCAGATCTAGATCGGACGGCTCCTGGCCCTCCAGTTCATCCCACTGACCCAGTTCATCCTGCAGCCACACTCCTAGGGAAAAGCCTAGTAGTGGCGCGGGTAAACAGCCTAGTAGTAGCGCGGGCCCCGTGCTACTACTATCACGCCACAGCTAAAAAGTTAGTAGTAGCGTGGGTGCCACCACGTGCTACTACTAAAAAGTTGTAGTAGCATGGGTGCCACCCGCGCTACTACTATTTCGCACCCGTGCTACTACTAACGAAATAGTAGTAGCGTGTCTATAATACCACGCGCTACTAGTATCCTAAATACTAGTAGCACACAGTTTTTTTCCCCGTGCTACTACTAACTAATTAGGAATTAAAAAAATAAAATCCACCAATTCCATTTTATGCATACAATTCCGACAACTTAAACAAACCCAGAAATGCGATCAAGTTACCAATGTAGAATCGAGTAGTATCATCACAAGCATACAACCGGGTACTTAATTTATCGCAATGTAAACATAGAAATTACATGCACAACACAGTTTGGGCAAGGCAATACAAGTTCGAAGGACTGAATGGTGGTCCAATATCTGAAAGGCAGAACACCATCTTTCTTTATGCAGTAACTAGACTTCAAGGCAGTGGCGGCAGACCAAGCATGACACCCAGAACACGGTAACCACATCTGGGTGCTTAATCGTTGTAGTCATGGTGGCGTTGGTGATGGTGCTTCTGGTGACACTGCTTCTTCTCATCATCCGAATCATCATCATCATCCTGCCAACAAGAAATATTTAGAATCAAATAGAATGTTACTATGTTTCTATTATTTTTACATTCAGATGAAAATCTTCTAGATCTTCTTATATCCAAAACCTGCAAAAGAAACCTCAAAGACAAAAGAATTTTGTTATGATTAAAATGTAGCATTTCCATTTCTGGAAATGCATATTTGTTTTAGGACCTAATACTTTGGATAATTGACAATATTAGTCATTTCCCAATTAAATAAATTTAGGCTGAACAAAACCCAAACCAGCAAGTCAATGGAGAACCAGATAGCTAGTAAAGACTAAAGAAACAGTAGCAACCAAAGCCAATGATCAAGTTCCAGGAAGGTTAGCAAAGCCACAAGAGAGATAAAAGTTTAAACCAAAGACCAGCTACTAGCATCAGCTCCATAATTCCTAAAAGCCCTCAAATCAGTGTCTAGTATCATATAAGATCAACTAACACTGTATCAAGTCTGTTGTCAAATGATAATAGGTAAAGCCACTGTTCAGCATCAAATAAAACTCAAACCAGGAGATATGCATCAACCCAGCCGGCCAGGGTACAAGTACCCAGGCATTTAGCCACCCAGGAGCTTGAGTGGATCAACATCAAGGAGAGGCTGCCAGCACTAAGCAGCTGCTGCCTCAACCACAACCACTAGAGTACCACAGCCGGCCAACCCACAGAGGTAGCTCAGTAGCAAGCACCTGAGTCACATGCTCATGTGGCAAGTGACTAGGAGAGAGCCCATCCTATAAATAAGAAAGCACAGCCGCACAGCCAACCTTTAGCAACACATGGTACTATTGTATCAACACAGGAGACCACCAAACTGGTTACAACTCAAGCAGTGAGGAGGAGCAGGCTTACCACAAGAAGCAGGCACAACAAAACCCACAAGACAAAACTTCAGGAAGACAAGCAAGGTATAATTGGTAGAATAGACTCCTCAGGATTGCATAGAAGTGCTATGCCCTGCATCATAGGATTTTAGGAGCCACAATAGCATCTGTATTACACCCAGTGAGTATGCCTCAGACCAGCATCATAGGCTAGGCTAGCTCAAGGAGCATCTGTTCTTATAAGAGGATAGAAAGATAGACAAGAAGTAGAAGAGTGGGGCAAGACCAAGTGGTATCTGTTCATACCAGTAAAAAGAAAGAGAGGAAAGCAGTGAGGAGAGAACTAGCTAACAGTAGAGAACTAGACCACATGTAGCACATCAACAATGATCTGCTAGATGCAGAACACTGCACAACACTGCACTTGGTAAAATTTCCTGCAAGTAGGAACACTTGCACCCACCAGCACATGGGCTAGAGATTTAATACTGCTTATATATATAGTGGCAGTAACATATATATGTATATACATACACACCATTGCTGTATGTGTGCATACATACAAACCAGAGAAATAATACATGTGTAACAAAGTTAAACAGAGCAATGGAAAGGAAAATGAATCAATAACAGAACTGAACAACATTAGCATCAACTGAACTATAACAAGTTCAGTAAACTGAACAACAACATGTCCAGTAGCACCGTAGAGTAACAGGAGTAGTAGATGGACCAAACCACAAGAAACTCACTAATAGGAGCATCCTATACTAAGAACATAGCATATATAACCACCACATGAGCCACTAGATTATAACAGCAACAACAACATTTAGCACTTGAAGAAATCTTCAAGTATATGCATAACAGAGCCACCACTAGAGCTAAACAAGTTAGAGAGACAATCCAGGACAATTTAGCAAATCCAGGAAGTGTATAACCTAACCAGAGCACTAACCATATCTCAACAAAAGCCTACAAACCCTAGATAGCATAAGATCAACAACTATAGAACTACAACATGAACTAGAGCATCAGTATGATCACAGAACATCAACCAAAGCAGCACCAAAGCAACCATGGCCGCCATCACTAAAACAGAAAGATAGAGAAGATGGAGATGAGCTCACCGAGGAGGTTGGAGCCGATGCAGGAACACCAGGAGCACCACCACGACGCCTCACCGTGCGCCGTGAGTACCACGGGCACAGGGCACCATCCAGGGGGCACGACCATGTCAGAGCGCCGTCCCAGGGGCACCCTGCACCACGGCGATGCCACGGACGACGAGGGAAACCGAGCAGGAGTGCAAGAGCACGCTGGCGAAGCCACCACCGAAACCCTAGACACCAAAACCCCACAGGATCCACAAGTAGAGGGAGTAATCGGAGGAACTAGTCGGACAGAAGGATAGAGCGGAGCGAGGGGAGCAGATGGATAGCCAGCGCAATGGTGGAAGCCGCCGGAGCACGTCGGAATCGACGGCGGCACCGTCAGGGCAAAAGGGGATCGAGAGAGAGAGAGAGAGAGAGAGCTCGGGCGAGAGAGAGAATGAGAGGGAGAGGGGGATACGGGAGAGAGAGGGTGCGGTGCGCTTAGTTGTAGCACATGCTCGTGAGCCGCGCTACCACTACGTTCGTAGTGGTAGCGCGGCCTAGCAAACCCGTGCTACTACTAAGTGGGGTCCACCAGCGGGTTTCGTCGACCGATAGTAGTAGCGCGGGTTGGACATCACGCGCTACAACTATTTTCTTAGTGGTAGCACGTGCGGTACAACCCACGCTACTACTACGGCCTGTCCACGGGGCACGGTTGGGGATATTTACTAGTAGCGCATTTTTTGGGGCCACGCACTACCAGTAATATTTACTAGTAGCATGGGTCTGCGGGCAACGCTACTAGTAAGTAGCAGTAGCGCGGGGTCAATATAGAGTGCTACTAGTAAGCGATTACCTATAAGCTTTTTCCTAGTAGTGCCAGATCCAGCTCGAGGAGCTCCCGCTCGAGCTCGTCCCCGAGCTCCTCCCAGCGCCAAGTCCCAACCGCCGTTGCACCTTCGGAGCAGCCAACTCCGGCGGCCACCTCGCCACCACCCTCGCGCCCTCTCTTCTCTCCCTCCCTCTCTCTCTCTTTCTCTCTCTCTCTCTTTCTTCTTCTCTTTTCCTCACGTTGCTCTCTCTCACAGGATGCCATGGATGACTTCACCCGGGCCGCCATGAACCCGGAGCTCCAACCGCCGCACCTCGTCATCATTTCGCGTCAGATCCGGCCGGAGTTGGACCAAATCTCGCCTCTACCCTCGTCCCCGGCGTCCTCCTCACCTCCCACGCCTCCCTGCCGCGTCGGAGTTTCGAGCGCCGCCACTTGCATCGATGCCGGCGCTGCAGCTGCTCGTGCGTGGGAGCGCATGCAGACAACTGTCATGTGGTCCAGCAGCCAGCCGCACCAGATCTGGCCGACGGACGTCTCCTTCGACCAAGCCCAGAGCCCAATGTGAGCAGCCCACCGATCCGTCGCCCTGTGCATCATATACTATATTGCGCCCAGCCAGATCTAGCCTAGTTTGCTAGATTCGGCCCGTCCATGTTTTTTCTGCTGTCTGCGAATTTAGTAATTATTCCAGGAAACTGCTGTTTTACATATTAGTCCCTAGACTTCATGCATATAATAACTCATGAACTGTGCATCAGATTAAAATGAATTATATATAAAAAATGCTTAGAATTTCATGTAGATTCATAATATGCAACTCTCTCACATGTTAAAAACATTTAAATTACTGTTTGCATTTAATTTGCACTAATAACTTGCTAAAATGGTTTAGTTCATAACTAATTAACCGTAGTTCCGAATTAAGTGAACTATATATGTAAATGGACTAGAAAAAATGTGTAAAATAACATGGTACGCTTACTTTTCCTGTTTAACAAAAATAATATTGTGTTTAGGATAGAACAATACCAAATTTGAAAATTACATATGGGGCCTTTCCGGAAATTCTATATGTTGTTTCCGGCCTCATTTAAATTGCCTAGATAGGTAGCTTACTTCCGCTTCACCTCTTGCCATGTTTAACAACATTTAAACTTGCCGAGTACATAAACGGGATTGAACTTAATAATTGAATATGGAGTTTTGTCAATATGCAACTCGTTGCATATTGATCTTCACTTAATGTGTAGTATTTGTTTGTTGCACCTTACCATGCCAGGCATCTTAAACTTGACATGTATCATACCTGTTTGTGCATCATGCCATGTATATGTGTTGTTTGTTTACCATGTCGTTTACTTATTTCCAGTTTTGCTACTTCTCGTTAGCTTCGGTAACGATACGGAGTGCAAGGATTCGTTCGACTATGCTTTGTTCGATTACTTCATGGATTCGATCTTCTTCAAAGCGGGATTCCAGGCAAGGATGGTCATTGCCTTGGATATCTTTACTAGCTTGTTTGCTAGATGTCTCGATGCTATCGTTTGTTCTTGCTACCTACCACTTGTTTGCAAGTCTCCCAATTGCCATAATAAAGTCTCTAACCTCCACCACCTATGCAAACCTTTGATTGGCTATGTTACCGCTTGCTCAGCCCCTCTTATAGCTTTGCTAGTTGCAGATGCAGGTTGTTCCATGTTTGGGACATGCATATCATGGGATATCATTATATCATGCTTATTTAATTAATCCATTTATACACTTGGTAAAGGGTGGAAGGCTAGGCCTTTTGCTTGGTGTTTTGTTCCACTCTTGCGGCCCTAGTTTCCGTGATACCGGTGTTATGTTCCTCGATAAGCGCTGCTAACATATGTGGGGTTTATGGGCCCCCTTGATCACTTTGTCTTTGCATTGAACTTTTCCAGCAAGGCCCAACATTGGTACTAAAATTTGCCCACAAAATAATACTGACAATTAATTAACACATAGGAGCTGATCACCTCGTGGATTCTTAACAACATAATCTAGGTCGGCCAGTGCTGATGGTGCTGGTCCAAAACCGAGCCACTTGCGGTGCCTCCCGAGGCAACTCGGGTTTCGGTTGCCGTACGTAGTGTTCATCCGGTGGCGTCCGGGGAAGAGTGCGCGTGGCTCTGAAGCGGGGTCGACACACCGGGAGTCCTTGTTGGACTAGTTTTACCTTAGATGGGGGACTTGATATTTCTGAACTCCTGTGAACGAATCTAGGCTATGATGGCCCTGAACTGGGAGGAACGGGTGTGCATGCGATAATTTATAATGGACGAGTTGGAGCACCCATGCAGGGCTAAATTTTTCAGAAAGCAATGCTCGCGGTTATGTGGCGACTTCGAAATTTATAACATCCGGTTGTAGAGAACTTCAACTAAAATAACTAAAACTTGCCAACAGTGTGCGTACCGTGATTGTCCCTTCTTGTGAGATTGGGATCAAGAAGAGGACACAGTGGGGTTATGAATGACTCGTAGGTTGGTGTTCACGATCACTTATTGATCATTCTAGTTGCGCCCCCTTATGTGTAGGAATTACTCTTCTTGTTCTAGTACTCACAGGAATAGTTGGTTAACAAATGCTTAGTGCTTGCTGCAACCTCACCACTTAACCATATCCAACCCATTAAGTATTGTTAGTCTTGATATCCTTGGTAATGTTATTGCTGAGTCTCAATGACTCATGGATACCAGAACATCAGGTGTAGGTACAGGTAAAGCGATGCTCTAACATGAGAGCGATGCGTTGTTCTATTTGGAGTTCTTCGTCTTCTTCGACGATCATAGGATGGGATCCCGGTTGGCAGCCTGGGATTTGCAGGGTGGACGTTGCTTTCTTTATTTGGGGCCTCTTTAGGCCAATTTGCTTCTTATCCGCTACTCAGATTGTGCCTTCTGATTGATGCTTGTAATGTAATGTAATGTAATGTTGGGTCATGTGACCTCTGTTTGGTGATTTAGCTATGTATGGCATTTGTATGTCATACTACTACTCTTGTATTCTAATCTCTTCAGTTGATGTTGTATTTGTTGTGATGTGCACCTTGTTACCGACATGTGACACTTGCGTGTATGATATTAGTGACATGTTGGGGCATCTCTAATATGCGCTTCTATCCTTAGCGAGGCTTGCAAAGTATTCGTTCGGGCTAGGACCGCATGTTGGTCGTTATATGTTGTTATCAGAGCAGTACCGACCATAGGAGCCCATTGCTTGATCGAAACTTGGCCGTTGTTGAGTCTAGAAAGAAAAAAACTATTTTGGTAGTTGCTAGGTAGTTTTCAGAGAGTAGGAATTCTTTTTACTGCTTTTCCCATCGTGGCTCTGGTGAGGAAGTGTGACATAACTGCTTTGATTCTATTCCTTTCCCCTTTCAAACTGTGTAGGTTCTCGCGGGTTTTGGAATAGTTGTGATGTAAATTGCTGGTGGGTACATGATAACGTGAGCGACCGAGTTGGAAAATTCGGTGCCTCCTATTTCTATGGATTAGGTGAGATTTAGAGGCATCGAGTTTCATGCTCCTCTTGAGGTGTTTCATCAGTACCTATGTCAGATTTGATATCGTTTCAGTTCCATTGCCTGAGGACACCGATTTTTGAAATTGCTTCAATACTATTTGTGGCGAGAGGAGTTTGGCGTCACCCAGTACTGGGGAGAGTGTCTAGATGTATTGCCATATCTAGTATCGTTGCATTTTTGAAAGTCTGAGGTAGACGAGTTTGCGGAGTTTCGGTTATGAGTTGATGGAAGGTTGTTACAACGGAGCCGTAGTGTGATATTAGGTTGTTTTTATTCATGTATTTTCACTCCTTGTATCAATTAAGCCAGATTGCATAACCAAGATTTCAGAACTTCATAGGTGGGAATTCAAGTACGACACCTAGGTCCATGATCTTTCAAACAAATGCGTGATGTGAGATTGGGGTTCGACATCTAGTTGTAAACACGCTGGCGGTCTTTCTTACAGATGATGGTCTTGTTGTGCTTCATTGAGCCCCTGTAGTTCACTACGGTTTAGGAGCATATTTGAGCGTCATTGCACTATGAAAACCAAAGTACAATCAAGCCCGCCCGAGTCTTACGACGAAAATGTTGATCAAAATCTCTGTCATGTATTTGTTTCCAGCTTAATTTGCAAGCTTAGTCCTTTGTTTTATTCAAGTTATGGTATTCGAGTTGCTTCGATGTCAAGTGTTGATTCCATACTTTTTCTAAATGGTGTTCTCATATTCCTATGGGAGTGCTAATCCTTTTGATCAATCGAAATTGTCATGGCAATTCTTTTCCCACCGGTGTGCTTCTCTTCAAGTTAATTCAATCCTCTGCACCATTTTGCAAGATCAATCCTCAATTTTCCTCAACGGTGTTCGTTTCATACGTCCTAAGTTGTCTTTGTTTTTCCCCACCCTCCCACCCTTTTTCTTCAAGGAGCCAAAAATTTCAAATCAAATGCCCTTCCTATTCATGTGAGGCTTCTGCTTCCTTTTCTTCCATGTTTTAATCCGGTGATTCCTTGTGAAGATGCTCAGGAGCTACAAGTCATCATTCTTCGTTCTCGTTTTCTTCTCCGGTGGACTAAATTCAAGGTTTCGGTGTTGATCATATCCCTTTCTTTTGTTCAAATACTTTTCCATGTTGGAAGTTCTTATCTAAGCCTCTCTTTATCGTTCACCTCTCTCTATTCATCTCCGGAGTGCAGAAGATATCTCAGAAGATACGTGTTTCGGTTCAAGATCCTTTTAAGTTATTTCGAGGTTCTCACCTCATCAAGTCTTTCAATTCATCCTGGTGCAACGTCTATTTCTAAACAATCGTTCAACGATGTTTGCTTTTGAGTGGGTCCATAACCCACAGGTTATCTCCAGGATCTTACCTGGCTATTCAAATCTTTTTCAGACATTTTCTCAAGTTCTTTTCAAGTCTGACGTAAGAATGGATTCCATCAGTCAGATGCCTTCTCCAAGATCGCTTTTGAATTCTTTTCATCTTTGATCGAACCTTTCTCTTTTTCATTCTTCTTGAGTGTCTCAACAATTCGTGGTGATGTTCTTCGTCGTCATTCTTAGCTTTTGAAGATCGAAGGAGACCTTCCTCTAAATCCTTGCCCGTTCTCTTGAAGATGCATGGATTCTGCCTGTGCCTTTTTCTCCAAGTGTGTTTCTCCAAGTGAAGCCATTCATTTCATTTCTTTTGAGCTCCGGATGGGTCATGGTCAAAGACTTCTCGAGATATTTCTTAAGGAGGATTTCAGGAGTTGTTTGATTCTCCCAAGGCCATCACGTTAGAAGAATTCTTCGTTCTCATCTTTCAGCTTTGTGGCCTCCTCGTTCTCATGTCTCTAGAATTGATGTTTCTTCGTTCGTCTCCCAATTCTTGCCGGTCGCTCGTTCAAGATTTTCTCCTACTCGGATCATGCTCTCTTCGTTCTCACGTGTCATCATCCCTTCGAAGTATCTTCGTTTTTGTTCAAATTCTTCTCGGCAATTCGTTGAAGATTTTCCAGCATGTGGTATTCCCTCTTCAATCTTTTTCAAGAAGGAAAAAGTAGTGTGTCATATCCATTGCTTGTCATCAAGTTAAGTTGATGAAGGATAAACATACCATAATTCTTATTCTTGTTTCATCGAGGTGATTAAATCGTCGGTTCAAAGTTGTTCATCTTTCATTTCCGGAGATCCAAGTTTTCTCGGTTATCTCATCAAGAAGCTTCATCTCTTTGTTGTCAACGGTGTTCGAAGGAAATCAGGGCAAGGCTTCCATCTTGTTCTTTTCAATCTTCACTTCCTTTCTATCATTCTTTTATTTTCTAAAGTTCTCCCCGGAGGCTCTACATGGTGGTTCGTCAAAGATTTCTTTCATTCTCGAAGTGCTCTTCATGATTCTTTCCCGAAGTTAAGATCCGCCAAGCTATAGTCCTAAAGATACATGATGTTAAACACAAGTTTTGTTTTAGGAGTTCAAGCATTCTTCATCTTGCATTCCCGAAGTGCAAGTTCCTTTCTTCCGTATCGTTTGAGAGTTGTGGTATACCGTTCTTGAATCAAGAAGAGAAGTTCTTCAAGAAGGATATCTTTTCAACCTACTCCATAATTCTTTCCATGAAGAAGTTTCTAGTAACGAGTTAACTTGGGTTATATTTCACCTAAAGTCTTTGCTAAGGAATGTTGCTATTTGTGGTGCTTATCGGTGATCCAAGTTTCTTTTTATCCTCTCGGTGGAAGAAGTTTTGCCTCTCTTTGTTGTTCTCAAGTGATCATTTTCCGTTAGTGGCAGGTTTGCACCTCCAAGCTTTGAGATGTTTTTCCATAAGACCATTGGTTCATATCTTTTGGGTTGTTGAGTTTGTCAACAACACCTTTCAAGCCTTCCTTGTCAAGATGTCATTTCAACTTCCTTGTGGTAGAAGAGCTTGGTTTCTTCTCCGTTCTTTTGGTTCCAAGTATCTACCTTCCATTCATTTGTTTCGGAGGCATTGTGTTGTTGCTCTCTTCGAAGTCTCATCCCATCTTGTCAAGTTCATGTTCCATTCCTTGTTTCTCCATTTAACCGGAGTGGCTACAAATTCTTTCTTGTTCCTTGTCTATCTCATTTCAACCGGAGTGGTTACATGTTCTTTCTTGTCCATTTCTGACCCCTTTTTCATGTGTTTCAACCTCCAAGGTTCTTTGTTCTCACTCGTTTGTGAAAGAAGCAACTTAGCGTTACCTCTTCATCCTTTTCTTTTCCAAGATCTCGAGGCAAGATTTGTTGTAAGTGGGGGAGAGTTGTAACAGCCTGAGACCGGTTCCCTAGATTCTTTTGCATAATACTTATTATAGACGAGTTAATTATTTATTCGTTGCATTCATCGTGGCATCACTCGTGTTGCATCGGCAGTCTGTTGCCGTCGTACTGGATTTATCCGAGTGTTTTCCTGAAACTTCTAGCCGTTCATGTTTGCCGCTTCACCCTTTGTCTTTGTTGACCTTTTCTCTGACCATCCAGACACTTGCTACCGGGCTGCCCAATTTCCCTCTCTTGCTCTAATCCTAAAGCCCACCTAAACCAGCCCAAGATCATTCCCTAACCCCCCTGCTATAAATAGAGGGGCACTCCCCCTCCAAAAATTGCAGCTAAGCCCTAACCTGGATCCACCCATCCGCAGCGCCGCCGGACAAGTCCGTCCCTCCAACAAAACACCCCCTCACCCAAACCCGAACCAACCCATCCACCCATCCGTCGATCTGGACCGTCAGATCCAGATCGGACGGCTCCTGGCCCTCTAGTTCATCCCACCGACCCAGTTCATCCCGCAGCCAGATCCAGCTCGAGGAGCTCCCGCTCAAGCTTGTCCCCGAGCTCCTCCCAGCGCCAAGTCCCCGCCGCCGTTGCACCTCTGGAGCGCCACCGGAGGGGCCAACTCCGGCGACCACCTCGCCGCCGCCCTCGCGCCCTCTCTTCTCTCCCTGTCTCTCTCTGTCTCTCTTCCTTCTTCGCTTTTCCTCACCTTGCTCTCTCTCACAGGACGCCACGGATGACCTCACCCGAGCCACCATGAACCCGGAGCTCCAACCGCCACACCTTGTCATCATTTCGCATCAGATTCGGCCGGAGCTGGACCAGATCGCGCCGCTGCCCTCGTCCCCGGCCTCCTCCGCACCTCCCACGCCTCCCTGCCGGGCCGGAGTTCCGAGCACGGCCACTTGCATCCATGCCGGTACTGCAGTTGCTCATGCGTGCGAGCACATGCACACAACCGTCACATGGGCCAGCAGCTAGCCGCACCAGATCCGGCCCACGGACGTCTCCTCCGACCAGGCCCAGAGCCCAATGTCAGCAGCCCACCGATCCATCGCCCTGTGCATCATATACTATATTGCGCCCATCCAAATCTGGCCTAGTTTGCTAGATTCGGCCCGTCCATGTTTTTTTCTGCTGTCTGCAAATTTAGTAATTATTCCAGGAAACTGCTGTTTTACAGATTAGTCCCTAGACTTCATGCATATAATAACTCATGAACCGTACATCGGATTAAAATGAATTATATAAGAAAAATGCTTAGAATTTCATGTAGATTCATAATCTGCAACTCTCTCACATGTTAAAAACATTTAAATTGCTGTTTGCATTTAATTTGCACTAATAACTTGCTAAAATGGTTTAATTCATAACTAATTAACCGTAGCTCCGAATTAAATGAACTATATATGTAAATGGACTAGAAAAACGTGTAGAAGAACATGGCGCACTTACTTTTCCCATTTAACAACAATAAAATTGTATTTAGGTCAGAACAGTACCAAATTCGAAAATTACATATGGGGCCTTTCCGGAAATTCTATATGTAGTTTCCGGCCTCATTTAAATTGCCTAGATAGGTAGTTTACTTCCGCTTCACCTCTTGCCATATTTAACAACATTTAAACTTGATATGCATGACCTTACTAATTGAATGTGGAGTTTTGTCAATATGCAACTTGTTGCATATTGAGCTTCACTTAATGTGTAGTATTTGCTTGTTGCACCTTGCCATGCCAGGCATCTTAAACTTGATATGCATGATACTTGTTTGTGCATCATGCCATGTATATGTGATGTTTGTTTACCATGTCGTTTGCTTCTTTCCGGTTTTCCTGCTTCTCATTAGGTTCGGTAACGATGCGGAGTGCGAGGATTTGTTCGACTACGCTTTTCTCGACTACTTCATGGATTCGATCTTCTTCAAAGCATGATTTCAGGCATGGATGATCATTACCTTGGATATCTTTACTAGCTTGTTTGCTAGATGTCTCGATGCTATCGTTTGGTCTCGCTACCTACCACTTGTTTGCAAGCCTCCCAATTGCCATGATAAAGCCTCTAACCTCCTCCACCTATGCAAACCTTTGATTGAATATGTTACCGCTTGCTCAGCCCCTCTCATAGCTTTGCTGGTTGCAGGTGCAGGTTGTTCCATGTTTGGGACATGGATATCATGGGATATCATTATATCATGCTTATTTAATTAATCCATCTATACAATTGGTAAAGGGTGGAAAGCTTAGCGTTTTGCATGGTGTTTTGTTCCACTCTTGCCACCCTAGTTTCCTTGATACCGGTGTTATGTTCCTCGATGAGCGCTCGTAACGTATGTGGGGTTTATGGGGCCCCCTTGATCACTTTGTCTTTGCGTTGAACTTTTCCAGCAAGGCCCAACATTCGTACTAAAATTTTCCCACATAATAATACTGATAATTAATTAACGCATAGGGGCTGATCACCTCGTGGATTCTTAACAACATAATCCAGGTGGGCCAATGCTGATGGTGCTGGTCCGAAACAGAGCCACTTGCGGTGCCCCCTCAGGCAACTCGGGTTTCTGTTGCCGTACGTAGTGTTCATCCGGTGGCGTCCGGGGAGGAGTGCGCGCGGCTCTGAAGCGGGGTCGACACACCGGGAGGCCTTGTTGGACTAGTTTTACCTTAGACGTGGGACTTGATACTTCCGAACTCCTTTGAACGAATCTAGGCTCTCATGGCCCAGAACTGGGAGGAACGGGTGTGCATGCGATAATTTATAATGGACGAGTTGGAGCACCCCTGCAGGGTTAAATCTTTCGGAAAGCCGTGCCCGCGGTTACGTGGCGACTTGGAAATTTATAACATCCGGTTGTAGAGAACTTCAACTAAAATAAGTAAAACTTGCCAACTGTGTGCGTACCATGATTGTGTCTTCTTGTGAGATTGGGATCAAGAAGAGGACACGGCGGGGTTATGAATGACTCATAGGTTGGTGTTCAGGATCACTTGTTGATCATTCTAGTTCCGCCCCCTTATGCGTAAGAATGGCTCTTCTTGTTCTAGTACTCGTAGGAATTGTTGGTTAACAAATGCCTTGGCCCGAAAAGCAATAGCCTCATCGATCAGGCAAATGGACTCACCCTCCAAGGACTCCGATGCCACATGAGCAACGCCGCATGCTAGGGAGTGTAGGCCGAGGAGCTACTCAGTGTCCTCTGGGGAATGCAAAGTACCACCAGTGGCTCCACCCGCCGAACCCCGTTAGCCTTGGTGTATGGAGCCAAAACCCCAGCAGAAATCGAGCATCGCTATTTCCGCATGGAGAAGGGCTGTACGGATACTCCGCTCGCCCACGCACAGAGTGACAAGCGCCGTCAAGAGTAGCTTGATGTTATTGAGGTCACTCCTGACCAAATTTTGGTGAAGCATGCCATTTAGGAGCGGAGTGCCGCCCGCTCCAGCAACTCTATGGGTGAAGCCGTGATCTTTCACCCAAGGAGACCTCATCTTCACGAGCATCCTCAACCCCAAGTTGCCGGGTAGGCTCCAGCCTAAGTGGGATGGCCCATATCGCATCGCCACCATCCTTGGCATCGGAGCATAACACCTCGCCAACATGAGAGGCCAAGTGCTCAGCCACGCCTGGAACGGCGACAAACTCCGTAAGTTTCTGCCCCCATGAGGCATGCATCTTCATTTACCTCATTTTGAAGAGAGCTCGAGAGGGCAGCCCCAACCCCCTTAGGCATGCATCTTCATAACACCTCGCCAACTATATGCATATAAAAGCAAATAATTAAGATGTTTTGAAAAGTCAACGCGATGTCTAGCAGCGCATGGTAACACTCCAAAAGCATTTCTAAAGTTGAAGTTATGTACCGTTGAAGCATCCACCACTCAATGACTATAAGATTCGTGCACAAATGGTCCCTCCCCACAAGTATATCTCTGTATTGGGCATTCTCCACTCTCGTATTTCTCAAAAAAGTCAAATCAGTGGTTCCACTACCTTTTTGTCAGAGAGAGAGGTTACCCAAGGTGCATTGCATGCCTCTGCCATTCTCTCTCCTCTCTCTCTCTCCCATAGAAAAGGCTAGCATTTTATTTCTTAGTGATATTTTAGATGCTTCATATATTTTAAACCATAATTTCATTTTTGAAATTATTATATATTTGAAATCTTGATGACAAGACCTTTCAAATGAGACCAATATTGGATATATTTCAAACTCATTTAAATTTCACTGGTTCACAAATTGATTGAAACAATTGAAATAAATTTCACAAGTGACATCAACTATTTCAAAAATGATTTCAATTATTTCAGAAATGATTTTCAATTATTTCAAAAATGATTTCTAATATTTCGAAACAAAGATTTCATTTATTTCACTTATTTATAAATGTTTCTGGAATATAAACACATAGCCAAAAAAATATTACCACATACTATACCTATTTCAATTTACCTTTTTAAAATTAATTCACAGATTAAATAATTCACTTTTTTGACGTATTTCTGAAACATGTATTTCACATATTTCACGTATATTGAAATGCTTCTGAAACATATATCTCACTCATTTCAGTACCTATTTCATTTTCACTTTGTTGAAATATTTTGCATATCACATATTTCGCTTATTTGAAATGTTTCTGAAACTCATATTGCACTTATTTTTAAATGTTTCGAAAATATATATCTCACTCATTTTAGTACCTATTTCAATTTCACTTTTTTGAAATATGTCAGAAATCACATATTTCTCTTAGTTGAAATATTTCTGAAACATATCACAATATTCCCTAATTATATCACAATATTCCCTAATTTCACAGATCACAATTTTCTGAAATCGAGTAAAATAACTGAAATATGTGTTAATTTTTTCTGAAATTGAGTGAAATAACTCAAATACGTGTTTTTTTTTAAATTGAGTGAAATAACCGAATAGTGAAATAAAACAACGGAAATAACTAAAACTAAATTGAATGAAATCTAAATTAGTCCAAATGTATCCAATAATAGTCTTGTTTTGAAGGTCTTGTCGAGAGGAATTCAAATATATAAAAATATCACTAATCGGATTTATGGTTCAAAAGATATCAATCTCCGGTTCTCAAAAAAAAAAAAAAAGATATCAATCTCCAAAAAATTTGTTATGAAATTTAATAGGTGCCTTTTTTAATGGGATAGAGAGTTTTGCATGTAACCATGGTACCTACACAGTCTCACAAAAGCTGTTGGTGCATGCAGGTGGCTCACATCGTGCAAGTATTCCTATGTATTCAATTTGGAAAAGATTTATAGCTTTATACCAGAATTGGTACACCAATCTCTACGAAGGGACGAGCGGTGGATGCTTCATCAGTAGGTACCTTCAACTTCAGATTTACCTTTTTTTTCATGGGAACACGGCACCGGTGCTAATTTCTTGACAAGACGCAATGCTTTGTTTCTTCCTTAACCACAACGAGAAGTTCTGCAGCTCGCACAGTACGTCTGGTGCTTTTTTTGATATGCAATATACTACTACTATATATAGCATGGGTACAATGCTAGAAAGTGATCGACGCTTTCAAAACCTAAAGCAATACTACTACTCCCTATAAAGCATTGGCCAATAACGCACACGATGGTCGACGTGGATCACACAACCAAACTGTATTGCAGTACTGGAACTTCTGTAGCCATTATTGGTGTCCTCAAATCCTGGGTGCTCGGCCTGTCGCATCGTGCGTACGTACTCCTCCGTGGCGGGCCGGATTAGGGCACCCGTGTACGTGTTGGACGGACGTTAGTGCATGCCAATCGCAATAACTAGCAAAAGTGGCATGCTACCTTTCATGCCTCGCTAGCTCCACTCATGGCCACCACCTGGCTATAAACCTCCACCGCCACACCTCAGCTCAGCTCTGCTCGCTCGCTATGTCTAGGCTAGAGTGAAAGCCAAGCTTCCCCTAGCTTCTTCTCCGATTAAATCCATGGAGGCTCAGGCTCCCCCTGCTTCTCTAGACCTGTCTCTGACACTGGCCCCCATGCCAGCACCACCACCATCTAGCGGGGCTGGCCATGATGGTGGCGGCCCCAGGCTGTTCACCTGCCTCTTCTGCGACAAGAAGTTCCTCAAGTCACAGGCGTTGGGGGGCCACCTGAACGCGCACAGGAAGGACCGGGGCGGCGTGGCCCGCCTGTACCTCCTAGCTGCTGATCATGCCTCGCCGCCGCCCAACCGCGACGGTGCGTCTTGACAACGAGGATGAGCAGCTAGGTTCAGTTTTTGTTCAGAGAACTAGCAAAGTGGCCCGCTCGATGTGCGGGCTAGGATTTTATAAAGTTTAACAATGAGTCTCCAAATCCATATAAACATACCTAAATGGTTAAAGAGTAATTAACAAATGCTTACATATCAACATCTGTAATCACACAATTAATTGTTGTAAATTGTTTCAACATATTTATATTTCCATAGGCTTGGGTTATCAATATATATATTATTGCTGTGATGCTTGATAAAGCTGTGTAAATTGTGAGCAATTTTGTCACTTGAAAAAATTGGACAATATAATAAAGTAGAGTTTGTCTGTTTGTGGTTGAGTTGACTTTACTAAGTGATGATAGATCAATAGTTGGATGAACAAACACATAAAAATATATTGTCAACAATTTACTGAAGAACTAACTCTTTATGTACCTTTTAGGTGTAGGTGTGTGTCAAGTTCTCCAAGAATATTATCAACCTAAAAAATTAAACGCTTTGGTGGAGAGTAGGCATTTTTTTATCATTAGAATCCACAAAATGGGCTGAAAACCACAATAAAAAGACACGTTGAAATTGTTCAAAATATATTTTACGATTCCATAGATGATTGTCTTAGTTGTACGTTCATCTGTGTTTGAGAATTTAGGATTACATTGAATCAAAGTTTATACCTCAAGATATGCGATTGTTTGTGTGCGGCATTACATGAGTACATAGAGTTGAGATCGAATAGTATGTATGGGAAATTAGATGTATACAACATAAGAATTCGTCTGCATGGACAGGTAGGCTAGTGAATTTTTATTATCTTTAGATATGTATGCTTCTCATTTAGTCATTTAGTTCCAAAAATACATCACATTTTATATAAAAATATATAAGGTATACATTCGATCATTGTTATTATTGGTGACAATTATGCTTTTTGGAATGCCGCAATACTTTTGAATAAAAATCGAGTCATGCTATTTCTTTTGATCAATCTCAAGCATTTATTTATATATCAATAGTATATGTAAATAAGTTTTCCCACTTAAAATGTAAAGAAGTTTGCATTTTAAAATGACATCTTCTCATTTTAAATCATAATCTCTGTACCTTTCCGATCACTTTAATCTCCTGTTGTCACGTCATTATTCAATTGATAGATTCTACATTCTCCTTCACATCATCATATGTACTGCCTCTGTTGAAATGGTGAGTGTTCACAACATTATCATATTTATGTTTTCCCAAAAGTTAGACCAATAAAAATGATTATGATTATGTAAAACCTATCAATGTGTATGTGACCCAATGCCGAGAGCGTGGTGGTTTGTTCCATCCACTTGGGCAATCCGAAGGATTGGCACGAAAATTCTTCCATATTATTCAAACTATACGCATGTGCGCATTAAGCGGGACAATACTTACTGCTAGGGCGGACGCACAATTTGCCCAAGACGGGCAGTATGTTGGGCTTAGGTGTGTTTTTTTTCCTTAAATTTTAAAAGAAGAACACTCTTGTGTAAGTGTGTTTGGTGGTGTGAATTTACTTGTGTAAGTTGTATGTGTCCTCCTTGTAGTCTCGAACAGATATCTTCCCTGGAGGATCAACAATTATTAGTTAGCGTACCACGCAATACTCCAGGGCAACGGCTCAAGAATATGCATAGACATGATAGATATTCTCCTCTGTCGTCCTAGTATATTGCCACCAATATTTCAACATATACTTTTTATTTGTCATGTTTAACTAATGAAATTTATATTTGTCATGAAAAACATCTAACTTTCTAACTTTTTATTACAGGGCAGGGTCCAAAATAACTGCGCTGTAAATGCCATTAATTAACTTTTTATTTGGGGATATATATTTACGATACATTGAAAAATACAAAACTATACAGCTTGTTGTGTCAACTGTTCATGATATTTTTTCTATAGACAAAACTCATCCAGCGCTTTTTTCTGAAATATTAGATAATAACACATAATTGAGATTAAATTAATAGTTGTTGATAAAATCTGCCAAAATACTGTATTTTATAAAATGAATCTTAACAATATTAAAGAGTACATGGTATCATGTGCTTGTTCTAAACATTGTGGGCTTCGCCGACATATTTAGGATGGTCAGACCATCTAGTTTAATATTCTGCCAATGCACCGGTTTAGCTAGGAATTCAGTACACACTCAAGTTCACTCTCTAAAGAGTTTTGTTTCAAAAACTATAAATTTCCTATAATTAGCGCTTAGGTATAGATGAGATTTCACTTCGAGAGAATCTGGAAAAATGGTGTGGAGGTAAACCTAATATAACAATAAATTGGTAGGTCCTTCAGAGAAAAACATGAAAATGTAGAGTTCGCTAGCAATATCCCGTTATTCCATTAAACATACATGTTTCTAAGGTGAATACTATATGTTTGATCGGCTAATATATCAAAGTTTCTCCTAAAAATACAGCTAGTCGCTAATTCACCAATTACCATGATTCAGCTCTTAACACATATGCACTAATGACATTTTCCGAGTTGGTGAGAACTTAGGAACGCACATAAAAAAGGTCATACTTTGTAATTCAGTATCCAATAAATAATCTTCAAATACTAAATATTCCATAGGTAAAGCTAGCAAAAATGTGGTTGATCTCATATAAACTGTGATACAAATGGTTCATAGGGAGAAGAAGTCTCACGTGAAAGAGGAGATTTGTACGGACTGGCGAGGCAAGGCAATATATCTTGTTAGAATTTTTTTAGGGTAATAATAGATGTTTTTAGAGCCACGAGCGATAGTGGAGGAAGTCTGACAGAAAAGAGATGTAAAATAATTATGTTACAAAGATTGAACGACCATCATTTGTTAATTTATCAAAGGTCCATCAGATGAAGATGTGTTATTTTCTGATTAACGTAGAATTATAGAAGAAGGAAAAAATAGGCATGTGTACATGAGCTGGTTAGGAATACGTGCATGTGTAAATGCATCGGTTGACTTATGGAAGGGGAAAAAAGACTTATGAAAGAGAAAGAAAACATCTTATACGCAAGAGATGGGTGTGGGATGTACGTGCGCGATGGTATGGTTCACCTCGTCACGTACATTTTTTTTCTATAAGGACCCGTCATGTAGATCTAACGCCTATAATTTGTTGATTTAAAGGAGATCTATTAAATCAATTATCTTTTTTTTGGGGAATCAAATATCAGATGTTTCTAATTTGTGGGGTATTTTTTTAATCATATTTATCATTTTTCTTGTTAGCCCGTCATGCATCTTTAATATATAATAATAAATAGATGTAAGGATCCATCATATGGATGGTTAGATGATTATATTTTTTTTTTATAATTTGCTTTCTTTTTACGATGAATGCATACGTTGAATATAGCTAGCTTTGGCTGAAGTTTTTTTTTTGTTGGGATCCATGACGCGTGCAACCTGTCCACGCTGGAGAATGCATGATGCATATAAGCAAGCTAGATTGCCTTTATTTTCTTTGCGAGTAAGCTAGACTGGCTTCGGATGCACCTTTTTTTTTCTTGAGAGGAATACGATGAATGCATACATTGAATATAGCTAGCTTTGGCTGAAGTTTTTTTTTGTTGGGATCCATGACGCGTGCAACCTGTCCACGCTGGAGAATGCATGATGCATATAAGCAAGCTAGATTGTCTTTTTTTTCTTTGCGAGTAAGCTAGGCTGGCTTCGGATGCACCCTTTTTTTTTCTTGAGAGGAACGTGTCCAGCGATTCTTTTTTGAAAGAATTCATGTAACGTCCACGCGATGGTGAAAAACAAAAAAGATAGGAGCATGCACGAAAAGTTTTTTTCACTATAAATACAATGGCAATGGTGGGTATTTTTTTTACTTGAAATCTTATCCGATGGCTACATAATTGTAGTGTATTAAAATAAACGGTCGGATATTTCTAATTTTTGTGGTAATTTCTAACCTTTTTATCTTTTTTCTGGTGACCCCGTCAAGCACTTTTTATATATAATAGATAAGAGGCCATGCAGCGTGAGTAATGCTCACGACCTGGCCGTTGTTTCTGTTAGTGCATGTTGCTAGCTCGCCGCTGTGTTCGCGTTCGTGGGATGGCGCGAAGCACTAAGTACAGTAACTGTGGGATGGCACGGCTGTTAGCTCGATCGTGGCCGGTAGAATAGTTCTTATCAGATAGCTTCTAGAAGCCTACAAATAAGTGGAGAAGAAAATGATGCAACGGCTGTACGCAGTACCAAAATCTCTCGAGTCCAACCACTTCGTGTGAGTTTGTTACGAGAGAGAAGAGAGTGAGTTCAGTCACTTTGCAATGACGAGTGGTACTCGAGTGGTTAGCAAGATCCTGCCAACGATGGCCGGAACTCTGGACAGATCGCAGACACCGCCGAGGCAGGGCCAAGGGCGCAGCACGTCGCAGCACGAGGCTTGCGTGAGGCGGTGGTGCCCAGCTCGTCCTCACCAAGAGCGAGTGACCCCTATCTTGACCTCGATGCAACCAACAACTTGGCCGATTACAAAGCTTTCCTGCTCGGACTCCATCCCCCCAAAGCAATGAGCATTTGTCATCTCCTTGTACAAGGTGAGTTCCAACTGATGATAAATCAAATGGGCAAGTCATATCGGTGCCTCAAGGACCTAATGAAGAAGTACCTGGAAGAGAAGCGGAGGGTGGAAAGCCACTTCCTCGGCCTAGAGGTGAGCTGCATACCTCACACTGAGAACCACTTAGCCGACAAGCTCGCTCGCGCCACCGGCTCCAAAGAGCCCTTGCCTCAAGGCCCTTTCCATCATGGAAGATACCTCTATAAGCAGCACCCGAGACACGTAGAGAGACCTTCGGCATCGCTGAGGCCCTTGCCTCCTGGATGACACCAATCATCCACGCCACCAAGGGGGAAATCAAGGACGATGAGACCCCGTTGGAAAGAATTGGCTTGCCAAGGCCTAGATGTATGTCATCCTTGACGTCGTGCTCTACAAGAAAGGAGCATCCACTCTCCTCAAATGCTTCACAAGGGAGGATGGAGCTGACCTCCTCGAGGAAATCCTTACCGAAATGTGTGGAAACCATCTCGCAGCAAGGTCCACCACCGCTAGGGCACTCAGGCTAGGCTTCTACTAGCATACTATGGTCTGAGACGCCATCTCACTCCTCCGCCGGTACGAGTCACGTGAAAAGACGGCAAAATACACTCATGCCCCGGCATCCATGCTCAAAAATATCCCCATCAAGTCTGGCTATGCTGATTCAAAAGTGATCTCTCTCTTCTCACTCATAGGGTCATAAGTGACTTGGAGCCTTTCATTCTTTCTTTTGTCTCTTCTATCAGTTAGACCTTTTATTAGGTAGTTTCCTTCCTGGTCTTGGCCAAAGGCCGGCCCTACCATTGTAATTATGTAACATTTGGTGTTTGTTTTGAGTTTGGGTTAATATATACGCAGTAGGAGCCTTTCCTACTATTTCGGGGTAAAAAAAAATTATCCTCATCACTTGGCCATTTGCCCGCTGGGGACTAGACCTACTCGGCCCGTTCCTACCGGCCAAAGGGGGAAGGAAGTATGTGGTGATTGCTATCAATTACTTCACCAAGCGGGTTGAGGCTGAGTTGCTCGCCTCGTGCACCTCCCAGTCCGTGCAAAACTTCTTCTGGAAGAATACCACATATCACTTCGGTGCCCCTCAGGACATAACCGTGGACAATGGAACCCAATTTGACGCAATCTCATTTCAGGAATTCTGCGACTCCATAAGGACCGAGGTGCAATTTGCCTCGGTGGCCTGCCCGAAAAGCAATGGCCTCATCGATCGAGCAAATGGACTCACCCTCCAAGGACTCCGATGCCACATGAGCAACGCCGCATGCTAGGGAGTGTGGGCCGAGGAGCTACTCAGCGTCCTCTGGGGAATGCACAGTACCACCAGTCGCTCCACCGGCCGAACCCGTTAGCCTTGGTGTATGGAGCCAAAACCCCAGCAGAAATCGAGCATCGCTATTTCCGCATGGAGAAGGGCCGTACGGATACTCCGCTCGCCCACGAACTGAGTGACAAGCACCGTCAAGAGTAGCTAGATGTTATCGAGGTCACTCCTGACCAAAATTTGGTGAAGCATGCCATTTACGAGCGGATGCCGCCCGCTCCAACAACTCTATTGGTGAAGCCATGCTCTTTCACCCAAGGAGACCTCATCTTCACGAGCATCCTCAACCCCAAGTTGCCGGGTAGGCTCCAGCATAAGTGGGATGGCCCATATCGCATCGCCACCATCCTTGGCATCGGAGAATAACACCTCGCCAACTTGAGAGGCCAAGTCCTCAGCCACGCCTGGAACGGCGACAAACTCCGTAAGTTTCTGCCCCCAAGAGGCATGCATCTTCATTTACCTCATTTTGAAGAGAGCTCGAGAGGGCAGCCCCAACCCCCCTTAGGCATGCATCTTCATTTACCTCATTTTGAAGAGAGCTCGAGAGGGCAGCCCCAACCCCCTTAGGCATGCATCTTCATTTACCTCATTTTGAAGAGATCTCGAGAGGGCAGCCCCAACCCCCTTAGTGCTTGCTGCAACCTCACCACTTAACCATATCCAACTCATTAAGTATTGTTAGTCTTGATATCCTTGGTAATGTTATTGCTGAGTCTCATTGACTCACGGATACCACAACATCAGGTGCAAGTACAGGTAAAGCGATGCCTTGTTCTATTTGGAGTTCTTCTTCTTCTTCTTCTTCGACGATCATAGGATGAGATCCCGGTTGGCAGCCTCGGATTAGCAGGGTGGACGTTGTTTTCTTTATTTGCGGCCTCTTTAGGCCAATTTGCTTCTTATCCGCTACTTGGATTGTGCTTTCTGATTCATGCTTGTAATGTAAAGTTGGGTCATGTGACCTCTGTTTGGTGATTTAGCTATGTATGGCATTTGTATGTCGTACTACTACTCTTGTATTCTCATCTCTTCAGTCGATGTTGTATTTGTTGTGATGTCCACCTTGTTACTGACATGTGACACTTGCGTGTATGATATTAGTCACATGTTGGGGCGTCTCTAATATGCGCTTCTATCCTTAGCGAGGCTTGCAAAGTCTTCGTTCGGGCCAGGACCGTATGTTGGGTGTTACAGGCAGGCCACGCAACATCTACCCCCTAGGTTTTATTCAAAAGGGGTGACTGCATGTGAATTTTACTCTTTGTTTGTGTTGTAATAGGTTAGAGGAGCATGACCAACCCAAAAAGAGGCCAAGTCCTAGCAAGAGTTGGGTCGGTGGCCAAAATCTTCTTGCGAGATGGTCCGGTTTGTGAAGCAAGTGAAAATTCAAAGTTTTTTTCTTGCCTTTTTACTCCTCACGCCACCCTGGAATACCCATGTTAGGACCCCATGCAAAAGGGGAAATATTTTTGACCATTCGTCGCGTGATTTCATGCGTCCCCCTCTCCGATGGGCCCGCAACATCTACCCCCTAGGCTTTTTTAAAATGGGTGACTCCATCTGAATTTTACTCTTTGTTTGTGTTGGAATAGGTCATAGGAGCATGACCAAACCAAAAAGAGGCCAAGTCCTAGCAAGAGATGGGACAGTGTCTCCTGTAGGTGGTAGTTTTGCACTGTACGCCCCGGATCTTCCCGCGTGATGGTCCAGTTTGTGGAGAACCAATAAATAAGAAATAAACCACAGACAGAAATAAAGCAACAAAAAACAAATTAAGAAAGAAAGAAAATAAATAAAATAAGAAAATAATAAGAAAAAAGAAGAGAAAGTAAAAAAAATTGTAAGCTGAGTACCCGATAAAAGGTATTCGGCTTACATCAGGGTGGGACTTAAGCAAAAAAAACCGCGCGCGCTTTCTTTCACTCTTTCCTCAAATTTCCCAAAACTAGTCGTGCCGCCGTCGCACCTCCGGCCCATAGCCGCCACCACCTCCACCCCACCGCCGCACCACCACCACGGCACCACACCTCCACCGCACCACCGTCCCACCTCAGCCACACCTCCACCCCACCTCCACCTCCACCTCCACCTACGACCCATCACCGCCACACCCCACCTCCACCTCTACGTACAACCTTCTACCGCTGGTGCGTCCCCAGTCAGGCCCTCGCCGGACTAGATCCGTGGATCCCACGCCAGCCAGCAGCCAAACGCCCACCGCCGCCGCTTCCAACTCCTCTGCCCTCTAAGGTGGTCCACTTCACCATATTTTTTTACTATTTACCACTTTTTTTGTGTTGGGAATCGTTGCATGGAAAATGCGGATTCACCCAAGATCAATCTACTAGATGCTAGCAACAAGAGGGGAGTGTGTCTACATACCCTTGTAGACCAAAAGCGGAAACGTTCAACGAACGTGGTTGATGTAGTCGTACTCTTCACGATCCAATCCGATCGAGCGCCGCACGAACGGCACCTCCGAGTTATGCACACGTACCGCTCTGTGACGTCTCCTCCTTCTCGATCTAGCAAGTGAGGGGGAGAGGCAGATGGGATCTAGGCCAGCACGACGACGTGGTGGTGGTGGTTATGGTGGAACTCCGACAGGGCTTCGCCAAGCGCAAACGGAGGAGGAGATGGAGTAGCAAAGGGGGGAGGCGCCAAGGGCTTGAGATGGCTGCTGCCCCCTGCGCCTCCCTCCCTTTATATAGGCGTGGGAGGGCTAGGAGGCTTGCCCTCCAGGCACTAGGGATGGCGCCCCAAGGGTGGACTTGGTCTCCAAGTTTCCCTCCCTATTTTCTATGGATTCGATCTTATCCTCTCATCCCATCCACTTGAACCAAAGGGGGCTGGTGCGCCTGGCCTATGAGGGCTAGTACGTCTCCCCTCGGTCCATGTGGGACGTCCTGGACAAGTGAGCCCCACCATGGAACCTTTCGGAACATTCCAGAACCTTCCGGTACAATACCGATAAAATCTGAACTTTTCCGGTAACCCTGAAAATACTTTCCTTATATGATTCTTTACCTCCGGACTATTCCGGAGCTCCTCGTGATGTCCCGGATCCCATCCGAGACTCCGAACTATCTTCGGACTCACCATTATGAATATGCCATTACTACCCTAGCGTTACCGAATGTTAAGTGTGTGACCCTACGGGTTCGAGAACATGCAGACATGACCGAGACACCTCTCCGATCAATAATCAATAGCGGGACCTGGATGCCCATAATGACTCCCACATATTCAATGACGATCTTTATCGGTTTGAACCACGATGTCAAGGATTCAGATAATCCCGTATTCAATTCCCTTTGTCTTGCGATATTTTACTTGCCCGAGATTCGATCGTCGGTATCGCCATACCTAGTTCAATCTCGTTACCGGCAAGTTCTCTTTACTCATTCCGTAATACAATATCCCCATGACTAAACACATTAGTCACATGCTTCCAAGATACTTAGGATGTCGTATTACCGAGAGGGCCCAGAGATATCTCTCCGTCACATGGAGTGACAAATCCCAGTCTCGATCCATGCAACCCAACAAATACTTTCCGAGATACCCGAAGAGCACCTTTATGATCACCTAGTTACGAAGTGAAGTTTGATACCCACAAAGTATTCTTTCGGTATTAGGGAGTGGCATGATCTCATGGTCTAAGGAACAGATACTTGACATTACGAAAGCTGTAGCAATTAAACTAAGTGACACGATCAGATGCTAAGCTTATGATTGGGTCTGTCCATCACATCATTCTCCTAATGATGTGATCCCGTTATTAAATGACAACTCATGTCTATGGTTAGGAAACCTTAACCCTCTTTAATCAACGAGCTAGGCAAGTAGAGGCTCACTAGGGACACGGTGTTTGTTTATGTATCCACACATGTATTTGAGTTTCCAATTAATACAATTATAGCATTGAGAATAAACACTTATCAAGAACAAGGAAATATGATAATAACAACTTTATTATTGCCTCTAGGGCATATTTCCAACAGTCTCCCACTTGCACTAGAGTCAATAATCTAGTTTACATAGTTATGAATCTAACACCCATGGAGTCCTGGTGCTGATCATGTTTTGCTCGTGGAAGAGGTTTAGTTAACGGGTCTGCAACATTCAGATCCGTATGAACTTTGCAAATCTCTATGTCTCCTTCCTTGACGTAGTCACGGATGGAGTTGAAGCAGCATTTGATATGCTTATTTTGCTGGTGAAACCTTGGCTCCTTGGCAATGGCAATGGCACCAGTGTTGTCAGAATAGATAGTCATGGGATCCGATGCACTAGGAACCACACCTAGATCGGACATGAACTCCTTCATCCAGACTACTTCCTGCGCCGCTTCCGAAGCAGCTCTATATTCCACTTCAGTTGTTGATGCTGCTACAACGCTCTGCTTGGAGCTACTCCAGCTGACTGCTCCTCCATTCAAAATAAATACATATCCGGATTGAGACTTTGAGTCATCCGGATTCATGTCAAAGCTAGCATCGACATAACCCTTTACGATGAGCTCTTCATCACCTCCATAAATGAGAAACATTTCCTTAGTCCTCTTTAGGTACTTAAGGATATTTTTGACCGCTGTCCAGTGCTCCACTCCTGGATCACTCTGGTACCTTCCAGTTACACTAATGGCAAGGCACACATCAGGTCTAGTACACAACATGGCATACATGATAGAGCCAATGGCTGAGGCATAGGGGACGACTTTCATCTTTTCTCTTTCTTCTGTCGTAGCTAGACATTGAGTCTTACTCAACTTCGTACCTTGCAACATGGGCAAGAACTCCTTCTTTGACTGGTCCATTTTGAACTTCTTCAAAACTTTGTCATGGTATGTACTTTGTGAAAATCCTATCAGGCGTCTTGATCTATCTCTATAGATCTTGATGCCCAATATGATAGCTGCTTCACCAAGGTCTTTCATTGAAAAAATGTTATTTAAATAACCCTTTATGCTTTCTAGAAGTTCTACATCATTTCCAATCAATAATATGTCATCCACATACAGTATTAGAAATGCTACAGAGCTCCCACTCACTTTCTTGTAAATACAAGCTTCTCCATAAGCTTGGATAAATCCAAAAGCTTTGATCACCTCATCAAAGCGAAGATTCCAAATCCGAGATGCTTGCACCAGTCCATAAATGGATCGCTGGAGCTTGGATACCTTATTAGCATCCTTAGGATCGACAAAACCTTCGGGTTGCATCATATACAAATCTTCCTTAAGGTAACCATTAAGGAACGCAGTTTTGACGTCCATCTGCCAGATTTCATAATCGAAAAGTGCAGCAATTGCTAACATAATCTTAACAGACTTTAGCATCGCTACGGGTGAGAAAGTCTCATCATAGTCAACCCCTTGAACTTGCCGAAAACCTTTTGCGACAAGTCGAGCTTTATAGACGGTGACATTACCATCAGCGTCTGTCTTTTTCTTAAAGATCCATTTGTTTTGAATGGCCTTTCGGTCATCGGGTAAGTCCACCAAAGTCCATACTTGGTTTTCGTACAAGGATCCTATTTCGGATTTCATGGCCTCTAGCCATTTGTCAGAATCCAGGCTCATCATCGCTTCCTCATAGTTTGTAGGTTCATCGTTGTCTAACAACATGACGTCCAAGACAGGATTACCGTACCATTCAGGGGCAGTACGTGTCCTGGTCGACCTACGAAGTTCAGTAGTAGCTTGATTCGAAGTTTCATGATCATCATCATTAGCTTCCTCTCTAGCTGGTGAAGGCATCACAGGAACATCTTTCTGTGCTGCGCTACTTTCCAATTCGAGAGAAGGTTCGATAACCTCGTCAAGTTCTACCTTCCTCCCACTCACTTCTTTCGAGAGAAACTCCTTCTCTAGAAAGGATCCATTCTTAGTAACAAAGATTTTGCCCTCGGATCTGTGATACAAGGTATACCCAATTGTCTCTTTAGGGTATCCTATGAAGACGCATTTTTCCACTTTAGGTTCGAGCTTATCAGGTTGTAGCCTCTTGACATAGGCATCGCATCCCCAAACTTTAAGAAATGATAGCTTAGGTTTCTTGCCAAACAATAATTCATACGGTGTCGTCTCAACGGATTTAGACGGTGCCTTGTTTAAAGTGAATGCGGCTGTCTCTAATGCATAACCCCAAAACGACAGTGGCAAATCGGTAAGAGACATCATAGAACGCACCATATCTAATAGAGGACGATTACGACGTTCGGACACACCATTACGCGGTGGTGTTCCAGGTGGCGTGAGTTGTGAAACAATTCCATATTGTCTTAAATGCATACCAAACTCGTAACTCAGATATTCACCTCCATGATCATATCGTAGAAATTTTATCTTCTTATTACGATGATTCTCTACTTCATTCTGAAACTCCTTGAACTTTTCAAATGTTTCAGACTTGTGTTTCATTAAGTAAATATACCCATATGTACTTAAATCATCCGTGAAGGTCAGGAAATAACGATATCCACCGCATGCTTCAATACTCATTGGACCGCATACATCGGTATGTATTATTTCCAACAAGTCACTTGCCCGCTCCATTGTACCGGAAAACGGGGTTCTAGTCATCTTGCCCATGAGGCATGGTTCACATGTTTCAAATGAGTCAAAGTCAAGTGATTACAGAAGTCCATCAGTATGGAGTTTCTTCATGCGCTTTACACCAATATGACCTAAGCGGCAGTGCCACAAGTATGTGGTGCTATCATTATTCACTTTGCATCTTTTGGCATTAACATTATGAACATGTGTATCACTACTATCGAGATTCTACAAGAATAAACCATTCACATTGGGTGCATGACCATAAAAGATATTACTCACATAAATAGAACAACCATTATTCTCGGATTTAAATGAATAACCATCTCGCAATAAACAAGATCCAGATATAATGTTCATGCTTAACGCAGGCACCAAATAACAATTATTTAGGTTTAAAACTAATCCCGAAGATAGACGTAGAGGGACCGTGCTGACGGCGATCACATCAACCTTGGAGCCATTTACAACGCGCATCGTCACCTCGTCCTTAGCTAGTCTCCGTTTATTCTGTAGCTCCTATTTCGAGTTACAAATATTAGCAACTGAACCGGTATCAAATACCCAGGTGCTACTACGAGCACTAGTAAGGTACACATGAATAACATGTATACCAAATATACCTTTGTTGACGTTGCCAGCCTTCTTATCTGCCAAGTACTTGGGGCAGTTACGCTTCCAGTGGCCATTCCCCTTGCAATAGAAACACTCAGTCTCAGGTTTAGGTCCAGCTTTGGGCTTCTTCACGGGAGCAGCAACTTGTTTGCCATTCTTTTTGAAGTTCCCTTTCTTTCCCTTAGCCTTCTTGAAACTGGTGGTCTTTTTGACCATCAACACTTGATGCTCTTTCTTGATTTCTACCTCCGCGGTTTTAAGCATCGCGAAAAGCTCAGGGAGTGTCTTCTCCATCCCTTGCATGTTATAGTTCATCACAAGGCCCTTGTAGCTTGGTGGCAGTGTCTGGAGAAACCTGTCAATCACTACTTCATCAGGAATATTAAGTCCCAATTGATTCAGGAGATTGGAGTACCCATACATTTTGAGTCCGTGCTCGCTAACGGAGCTGTTCGCTTCCATCTTACAGCTAAAGAACATGTCTGAGGCTTCATACCTGTCCACACGGGCGTGAGTCTGAAACACCATTTTCAGTTCCTCAATCATTTCATATGCCCCGTGGTGCTCAAAACATTTTTGGAGCCTTTGTTCTAAGCCGTAAAGCATGGGGCACTGAACTATCGAGTAGTCATCATGACGTGTCTGCCAGACATTCACAACATCTGCAGCCGTCCCGGGAAGGGGTGGCGCACCGAGCGGTGCATCAAGGCCATAAGCCTTCTGTGCAGCAGTGAGCATTATCCTCAGATTACGGAGCCAGTCCGCAAAGTTGCTTCCCTCATCTTTCAACTTTTCTTTCTCTAGGAACGCATTAAAATTGAGCGGAGCTACAGCACGAGCCATTGATCTACAACATATTTGCAAAGATATTTTAGACTATGTTCATGATAATTAGTTCAAATTAATCAAATAAGTAATGAACTCCCTCTTAAATTAACATCCCTCAGGTTGTTAAGTGACACATGATCCAAATTCACTAAACCAAATCCGATCATCACGTGAGATGGAGTAGTTTCAATGGTGAACATCAACATGTTGATCATATCATCCATATGACTCAAGTTTAACCTTTCAGTTCGATGTGTTCCGAGGCCATGTCTGTACATGCTAGGCTCGTCAAGTTAACCAAAGTATTTCTGCATGTGTAAAAACTAGCTTACACACGTTGTATGTGAACGTAGAGTCTATCACACCCGATCATCACGAGGTGCTTCGAAACGACGAACTTTCGCAATGGTGCATACTATGAGAGAACACTTTTATCTTGATATTAAGTGTGAGGGATCATCTTATAATGCTACCGTCATGATCTAAGCAAAATAAGATGCATAAAAGACAAACATCACATGCAATCAATATGTGACATGATATGGCCGTTGTCTTCTTGTGCTTTTGATCTCCATCTACAAAGCATCGGCATTATCTCCATCATCACCGACATAGCACCTAGGTCCTCGGTGCCTCCATGTAGTTGTCTCCACCAACTATTGCTTCTACAACTATTGCTAACTCATAGCGATAAAGTAAAGCAATTACATGGCGTTTAATGATTGACACGCAGGTCATACAATAATATTAAGACAACCCTATGGCTCCTGCCGGTTGCTGTACTCATCGACATGCAAGTTGTGAACTATTACAAAACATGATCATCTCATACATCATAATATCACATTACACCTTGGCCATACCACATCACAAGCATGCCCTGCAAAAACAAGTTAGACGTCCTCTACTTTGTTGTTGCAAGTTTTATGTGGCTTCTAAGGGCAATGTATAAGAACCGTTCTTACCTACGCAAAGCCACAATGGTGATATACAAGTTGCCTTTTAACCTTCTACAAGGACCGCCATTGTCAAATCAGATTTAACTAAAGTAGGAGAAACAGACACCCGCCAGCCGCTTTATGCAATACAAGTCACATGTCAAGCGCGGAACCGGTCTCTTGTGCGTGGACAAGTAAAGTTGGTCCGGGCTGCTTCAATCCCACAATACCGCCAAATCCAAAATAACATAGGAGGGTAGCAAGTTGAACATCAACGCCCACAACAAAATTGTGTTCTACTCGTGCAAAACATCTACGTATAGATCCTGGATCATGATGCCACTATTGGGAATTGTTGCATGGAAAACAAAAAAAATTCCTACGGATTCACCCAAGATCAATCTACTAGATGCTAGCAACGAGAGGGGGGGTGTCAACATACCCTTGTAGACCGAAAGCGGAAACGTTCAACGAACATGGTTGATGTAGTCGTACTCTTCACGATCCAATCCGATCGAGCGCCGCACGAACGGCACCTCCGAGTTATGCACATGTACGGCTCGGTGACGTCTCCTCCTTCTTGATCCAACAAGCAAGGGGGAGAGGTAGATGGGATCTAGGCCAGCACGACGGCGTGGTAGTGGTGGTTATGGTGGAACTCCGACAGGGATTCGCCAAGCGCAAACGGAGGAGATGGAGTAGCAAAGGGGGGAGGCACCAAGGGCTTGAGATGGCTGCTGCCCCTTGCGCCTCACTCTCTTTATATAGGCATGGGAAGGATGGGAGGCTTGCCCTCCAAGCCCTAGGGCTGGCGCCCCAAGGGTGGACTTGGCCTCCAAGTTTGCCTCCCTATTTTCTAGGGATTCGATCTTGTCCTCTTATCCCATCCACTTGAACCAAAGGGGGCTGGTGCGCCTGGACTATGAGGGCTAGTACGTCTCCCCTCAGTCCATGTGGGATGTCTTGGACAAGTGGGCCCCACCATGGAACCTTACGGAACATTCCAGAACCTTCCGGTACAATACCGATAAAATCTGAACTTTTCCGGTAACCCTGAAAATACTTTCCTTATATGAATCTTTACCTCCGGACTATTCCGAAGCTCCTCGTGATGTCCCGGATCCAATCCGAGACTCCGGACTATCTTCGGACTCACCATTATGAATATCCCATTACTACCCTAGCGTTACCAAACGTTAAGTGTGTGACTCTACGGGTTCGAGAACATGTAGACATGACCGAGACACCTCTCCGATCAATAATCAATAGCGGGATCTGGATGCCCATAATGACTCCCACATATTCAACAAAGATCTTTATCGGTTTGAACCATGATGTCAAGGATTCAGATAATCCCGTATTCAATTCCCTTTGTCTCGCGATATTTTACTTGCCCGAGATTCGATCGTCGGTATCGCCATACCTAGTTCAATCTCGTTACCGGCAAGTTCTCTTTACTCATTCCGTAATACAATATCCCCATGACTAAACACATTAGTCACATGTTTGCAAGCTACTTAGGATGTCGTATTACCGAGAGGGCCCAGAGATATCTCTCTGTCACATGGAGTGACAAATCCCAGTCTCGATCCATGCAACCCAACAAATACTTTCCGAGATACCTGAAGAGCACCTTTATGATCACCCAGTTATGAAGTGAAGTTTGATGCCCACAAAGTATTCTTCCGGTATTCGGGAGTGGCATGATCTCATGGTCTAAGGAACAGATACTTGACATTACGAAAGCTGTAGCAATTAAACTAAGTGACACGATCAGATGCTAAGATTATGATTGAGTCTGTCCATCACATCATTCTCCTAATGATGTGATTCCGTTATTAAATGACAACTCAAGTCTATGGTTTGGAAACCTTAACCATCTTTAATCAACGGGCTAGTCAAGTAGAGGCTCACTAGGGACACAGTGTTTGTTTATGTATCCACACATGTATTTGAGTTTCTGATTAAAACAATTATAGCATGGAGAATAAACACTTATCAAGAACAAGGAAATATGATAATAACAACTTTATTATTGCCTCTAGGGCATATTTTGAACATTTTGTACACAAATTGCTTACAAATTTGATGTGGAAATTGATATGTTGTTATGTGCTTATGGAAATTTGTATGGAAAAGACATATGGAAATTGAAATGGAAATTGATATGGTTATGAAAATTGATATGTGTGCTTAGTACGGAAATTGATATGTGTGTTTAGTTATGGAAATTGATATGTGTGTTTGGATATGGAAATTGGGATGTGTGTTTGGCTACGGAATTTGATATGTGTGTTTGAATATGTCAATTGGCATGCTAGGTCATACGGCTATATGGTTAAGAAAAATTGGGAAGTATTATTTTTGGGAAAAAACTTTGAAATGAGTTTTAATAAAAAATTGTGCAATGCTAGGTTATATGGTGAAGAAAAAATTGGAACACAAAAATATGGGAGAAAAATTGAGCTGCCACGGCAACCCATTTTTACGGCCGTGGCACCTCTTTTTTTGCTACCATAACAACGTTTTAGGGGCTAGGGGTTAGGAGTTTTGGGTTTAGGTGTTTAGGGGTTTAGGGGCTAGGGGTTAGGGGTTTAGATGCTAGGGTTTAGGGGGGTTTGGTTCCTCAACGACGAAGGTGAGCCTAAAACCTAGGGTAAACACATTTGGTTACCTCGACATTGAAGGCGACCCTAAAACATAGATTTGCTATTTAAATTGCTATGTGCCACCTATATTTGAACTATTGTTTATTTTACTTATGCAGCAGCCGGCATCGGCGACAAGCCAGTCTGTCCTCTGGTGGCCGATTCTTCTTCGACTTCGACATAAGTGGTCGTGCAGGCGAGGCACCAAGCTTCGTCCCCTAGTCATATGTCCTACTCCGATATCCACTTCATATGTATGTTTATATATTTATAGATCATCTAGTCATATGTAGGCTAGTCGCGTAACCTAGGCGTCTCTCATTCAAAAGGGTTACATTTATCAATATGCAACTCTTTGCATATTTATAATTGTAACTCTTTTGAATTGTCCACGTTTTTTGGATGGCCCGAGGATGTGTAGACTGGGTTCATTTTCCATGCTCTACTCCGATCTGAGACAGAATTTTGGCAGTGTCTCCTCATTGTTCTCTAGATACACATTCTCTCGGCATGTTGCCGAGATGTGCATTTTGAGAACAGCGGGGAGGTGCTGCCGAAATTCTGTCTCGGATTGGAGTAGAGCATCGAAACGGCCTAGTCTACTCATCCACAGGTGGGATTAGGACCTATACTTACCTATTAGATAGTTGAGTGCATGCCATAAAACATTTATAGTTCTAAATAATTGAACTAATACTGGATGAAACCACTTGGTAAATAAAAACACAGAAGATGGAGGATCGTGAGTGGATGTACACTGGCCAACCTAGTCAGGCGGGTATCACCAAGGAATGGATGACAAAGACTGACTAGTTCTTGGAATCAGTATTTGCTAGAGACATGAGACCTAGTGGAACATGGTGCCCCTGCACCGTTTGCCGTAACAAGCTTGAAAAAACCAAGCATGTTATGGGTGAACACATTGCCAAGTATGGGTTTACGCCAAGCTATCACCGTTGGGTCTTCCATGATGAGTCCGAGCATGCGAGAGAGGAGGTGGTGTGACAATGCACATGCGAATATGATACCCAGGTTGAAGCCATGTTAGATGACTTCATTAATGCACATGCACCTGAAAATCTAACTGCAGAGGAAGAAGCACGGGAGGAGGAGCAAAGCACGAAGAAGTTCTATGATACTTTGTTTGGGGCACAGAAACCCCTTCACGGGCATACAAAGATTACTCAACTGCATGCTATCGCGTCTCATGGCCATCACGTCCTAGTTTAGCCTAAGGAGAACTTCCTTCAATGCATTTCTGACCGTTATTGGCACCCTTCTGCCGGAAGACCACATTTTGCCAAAGAACATGTATGAGTCAAACAAAATCCTCCGTGCACTTAAGATGTCATATGAGCAAATATATGCTTTTCCAAAGGGATGCATGTTATTTAGGAAAGAACATGTGGATGCAAAGTACTATGTCAAGTGCAAATCCTCTAGGTACATCGAGGTTGACGCTAGTGAAGGTCTGAAGAGGCAGCTCACAGTCGCCAAAAAGATCCTTCGGTATCTTCCATTCATACCAAGGATCCAACGGCTTTATATGATCGAGGAATCTTCCCAACAGATGAGATGGAACAAAGAAGGGAAGAGATACCGTCCTAAGAAGATGATACATCCGGCGGATACTGAAGCATGGAAGAAGTCCATTGAAATTGATGACGATAAAGCGGGTGACGCGAAGAGTGTAGCAATTGGGATAAAAACTGATGGGCTCAATCCATATGGTATGATGTGTGCGACATACAGCTGTTGGCCCATGTTTATTATTCCCATGAATCTCCCCCCGTCATCTGCATGCAATGGCAGAACATGTTCCTATTGCTGATAATTCCAGGGCCTGAATACCCGGGGAAGAATATGGGGGTGTACATGGAGCCACTTGTGGATGACTTGCTCGTTGCCTAGAACACTGGGGTATGGACATACGATGCCGTAACAAAGGAGCACTTCAATATTTATGTTTGGTACCACACATCCCTGCACGACCTACCGGCACATGTGATATTCTCCGACTAGTGTACACATGGGAATTGGCCTTGCCCATCAGGTCTGTAGGCTCTGACTTTTGTTTGGCTGAGGAAGGGTGGCAAGTATTCTTGCTTTGACCAGCATCAACAATTCCTTCACCTTGATCACCCATTCAGACAAGACAAAAAGCACTTCAGGGCAGATGTTGTTGACCATGCTCCACCACCACCTGTGATGACTGGTGATCAGATCAAGGCTCAGTTAGATGGTCTCCAGGAAAAGGCCGAGGGGCTTGTTTTGCGGGATATGGAGAGACACACAACTCGACTCATATTCCAAGCTTGTGGAAGCTCCCTTACTTTAAGTATCTTCTCCTTCCACATAACATTGATGTAATGCACACTGAAAAGAATATCGCCGAGGCTCTTTTTGGCACAATCTTTGACCTTGAAAAGACAAAGGATAACATTAAGGCTAGAGTCGATCAACATCAACTGTGCGATAGTCCAAAGCTAAACGTGGTGCCTCCTGGAGCCAAAAATGGGTGGTACAAGCCAAAGGCCCCATTCTACCCTGAAAGGCCCCAAAGGAAGGAAATACTCCAGTTGGTCCAGAATAGCTTGTTCTTCCATGATGGGTATGGAACTAATCTAATGAGGGGAGTGAATATGGGTACGTTACAAATAGGTGGGCTCAAGAGTCATGACTATCACGTATGGCTTGAGAGGATAATGCCGATGATGATCCGAGCCTATGTCAACGAGGATACTTGGTGAGTGCTGGCGGAGTTGAGCTATTTCTTTTGCCAGCTTTGTGCTAAATATATTAGATCTTGAAGTGATTGAAAAGTTGGAGAAACAGGCACCCAAGTTGCTCTACAAGCTAGTGAAGATCTTTGCAAGAGGCTTCTTTAATCTGATGCAACATATGTTCTTACATCTCCCATACGAGCCACTTGGCATAATCCAATCCTTCGTTACAATGTCATCGCCCCCCGCCAGTCTATCCCTGCTTAGCATCTTCATAGGTGTAGGTGGCAGAGCAAGTGGTGTAAGGGCCTGGAACATAGAACATCCAGAGTGGTGGACTATTATGGCGTATGTCTTGACCAATAGGCCAGAAGTGCAGCCGTACATAAAGTCAGTTCTCAATAGATCATTTCACAAATAGTCACAAGTTTCTGTCCAACTCCACTCCTTCTCATTGCTATAGCAAATTCAGACTTGAATCCTAGAACCTGGAAAGGCCCCCAACCGAGGAGGAAGCTTTGGAGCTTTTTGAAAATGGTGGTGCAGGAGATGGTGGTTTCATTTGCTAATTCTTAGAAAAAGTAATTTTCTGTCGAACTTGTCTTCTAGTGCCAACATTTCAAGTTGGTCTTACCTGCAACTAATACACCAAACTTCTCCAATTAAACTTTTAGGAAAGAGAACACGGTGACACGAGAGCCGATTTGTGGCAAATTTCCAAGGGCTTCAAATATTCCATCAAGACATTAAATGCTTACGACGTGAATGGATATCACTTCCATTCCCATTCTTACAAGGAGAATCGGCCCAATCGGAAGACAATAAATAGCGGGGTCTTAACTCCAGGGACAAATGGACTTGATTACTATGGGAGAATCGAGGAAATATACGAATTGAATTGTGGTTTCGGCAACGGGCTGAACCCCGTGGTATTCAGATGCCATAGGTTCGATCTAGCCAAAGTGAGATGGAAGCCTGATATTGGGTGGGTCAAAATTAACGAAGCATCCATCTATGCGGGAGAGGATGTCTATATTTTGGCCAACTAGGCCATGTATGTTTTTTATCTCTCGTACCCGTGCATAACTCTAAAGCATCTACAGGGCTGGGTTGTTGTGTTCATGCTATCGACATAGACTAAACCACCTGCCGCGAACGATGAAGATTACCATCGCATAAACCCCAACACATATGAGGGAGAGTTTTATCAAGAAGATGGGCTCGACAATGTGCAACACAAAGATGAGGGCATGGAAGCAGACAATGCGCAAGACAATGATGAGGTGGCTCAGAACCAGAAGGACATGGAGTTACTAGAACGATTCCATCTAGGCGAAGACAAAGAGCCGGACTGTCCACAACCAGGCTACCGGGATGAATGGTGGAACATGCATGATAGCGATGACGAAACTCCTGATCTAGCTGATGATCCCAATGATGATGACTATGCCTTCTAAAATTTGTAACAACTATGTACACGTGAATGTAAACTTTGCCGAGTGTAATTGCTCTATGTACTACTGAATGTACTTTTGGATGTAACAACTCTATGTACTCTGAACTTGTGCTTCTCATCAAGAACTTCTAAACTTGTGCTTTTGAACTTCTTAACTTGTGCTTATGAACTTCTAAACCTGAACTTGTGATCCTGAACTTCTAAACTTGTGCTTCTGAAGTTCTAATATGTGATGTATGAATTCTTGTGATATATGTCTCGGATTGTTTTTAATATGTGATGTTTGCATGGTAGAGAAAAGTCATGATATATGTTAAGGAGTATGGAATTGCTATATATGTTTTGACTACGTGGCTTCTTTTTTTAGCATGCTTCTTACTTGGCAAATCCATATTGTTGCATTCTCATTATTGCTTTAGTCTTTTATTTTTAGTATGATTTTTATATTTTACGTCAAGCTATAGCATGTGTACTAATCGAGATACTCTTTGTCATAGGAGGTGACTGAAACATGCCAGGCGGCAAAAGGAGCCTCACCGGGGCCTTCAAGAAAGTGTTCGAGGTGTATGACTCTACTTCTCAGGCCGTAAAGAAGTTGGAGAGGCATCCAAAGAGGTAGATGGGGGAAGACCGCCACGATCAATTCGGGGTGCGAAGGCCGTGGTATAAGACGTGCTCGTGCTCCTATACCCCCTCCTGCTAGTCATCTCCCTGCCGCTAAGTCTGAGGAGGAGGAGGAGGAGGTCGAGCAAGAGCAGGAGGATGAGCAGCAGGCGATTGTTCGCCTGGATATGCGGTGTGGGGAAGGGCCCTCATGTGGATTTTCTGTGGAGCACGCGAAGGAGGAGGAGGAGGATGTTGAGTAGGACGAGCACGTGTAGAGCCTCGCACGGGCAAAGTGTGGTTGCGTGGGCCTTCAAAGCTCCCCATGCGACCATATCCGTATAAGGGGGTCATTCTTAAACCAGAACGAAAGAAGTAAGTGGTTCATTTGACTATTACAAATTACTAGCGGCCGTACATTCAATATGTTTCAGCACATCAATGATGACTTCACTTTCCATTGTGCATGAGCTTCGAGGTTGTTGGACCCCCGTGGCCGCCAAGCCTGCCAAATGGCATAATTGGCATTCTTTGCCGGGAACATTACCTTGGCCTGGTCGACATGCCTAACGATGTTCGGGAGCCAGCTTGGTCATGGGAGCATTACAAATGCGTTCTGGATGCCCCGGACACGGACGGGAGGGTGTACCACGATGCCACCGAGCGGGTGGTCAACGATTTTTGGGTAAGTTTCTATCAAACTACATTAGTCAATACTAGAGCTTGAAAATTATTTTACTAATAACTTTGTCCTACGCGCCTGTATGCATGATTGTAGGATTTCTTTACTTGCGCCAAGGGTTTGCAGGGTCACAGAAATGAGGTGGTGGGGAACACTGCCAAGAAGCTTGTCCACGACATGCACTATGAGGGGCGCATCAACATAGTGGTCAAGTATTATGCGCAAGTAAAGAAGGTAAAGCTCTCAAAGAAGGAGGCCCGGGGAATATTTCTGACACGTAACTAGTACTTCAAGGTAGGTACTTTTTACTTATTATTGCCTAGATGACCGCCACTTAGGCTCATATGCTTACGATGTATTTTGTGTACTTAGGTCATTCCGCAGTGGTGCGCTGACAAGCTTCCTTGCAATGAGGCCATCATAGCCAGGTGGACAAGCAAGAAGTATAGGGAGGAACACAAGGCTGCATTCATGCAGCATGGCTTGATGGGTGGTCCAGCACATCGTCAAGGCAACCTCACCATCACTGGCGTCGTGCAGAAGAGGGCAAGCAATAGCATTCGTTCGTTGCCATCAAGTTATACTTTATGCGCGAGCATCCCCTTTATGGATCTTGTTACTTTCTGTTGCATAGAAAAGAGAAAGGGGAGGTGATTAGTCACTTTGCGGCATTTTGTGAGACCCGTACACCTAAGGAGTAGGATCCAGCGATTCCGAGGGAGCAGTGGATCAGCCAAGGAACCAAGTTGATGGTGAAGGGATACACAAAGAAGTTCAAGGAGGTGGACGGGGCCGAGTCTGATCCGAACTAGGAGCCCCTTGACCCTGAGGTTGCTATGCTGGTGGGAGGTGGCCTGCAGAATGGTTGGTTATGGGTTGGCGATGATGCCGTCCCTATGGACGGCATTCGAAGTCTCTCCCAGCTCCATGCTAGCAGGACGAGCTCACAGCCTGCTATAGAGCGCCGCCGACAACCTGCAGTGGAGATGCTTAATGCATTCCAGCTATGTTCTTCTTCATTGATCTTCCACGTGATTACATGTTTCCATTGCAATGGTGATGACCTTGCGATGACATACTGTAGACCCGACTAGATGAAGAAATGAGATGGCGGGAGGAGGCTGAGCTCAATGTGTAGCGAATGCAGCAGGCTTGGGCTCAATAGCAGGCAGCCTACGAGGCAAGGTTCGCGGCCTATGATAGCCACTTCGCGGTAAGTTCTAGCCCATGATATCCAAGAGAAAGTTTTAATTCCATTCATTCATCTATGCTAGAACATGTAACCTTACCTGCCCAAAACTAATCTGCAGAGGCTTGATGCTATGGCGGTGAAGCTCCGTCTGATCCTCTTCCTCCTCTTCCTCCGTTCGGCTTCAACTTTGTGAGTTGTCTTCCAACATCTCAATCACCATTTTCATCGTTATCATTCATCTTACCATCTCATTCTTACAATGCAATACGAGAGCTGGATCGAATAATGTGCAAGGAGGTGCATCTGGCCCTGGGCAAGGAAACCTAGTGACACCTACGGCTCATGGCCCTTCGACCTCCATACAACAATGACACCATGTTAGTTCTTCATATGCTTGCCTCTGAACTTGTAAACTCATGCTTGTGCTTCTCGACCATTTGCATTTGAACTTGTAAACTCATGCTTGTGCTTCTGAACTTGTAGGTTTGCATCGCGGACGCCGTCGACGGTGGAGCTCATTGCATTGTTTGAGTGTCTATTATGCTAGCTTCTTGGTCAAAAACTTGTTGATATATGTGACTTGTTGCTTGTATGGACCATTACATGCTTCTATATGTGACTTGTAGCTTGTATGGACCTATATATGCTTGTGTGGACCTATATGTGCATGTTATGGTATATGTGCTTATTATAATATATGTGCTTATTGATATATATGTGCTTGTTGTTATATATGTGCTGAATTGCAGGGCTGGTTCAATTCGCAAGGAAAAAAAACCTACTGGAGGCTAACCTGAGTGTTACACTCGTCTTATCGGTGTACACCGAGTGTCGTACTCGGCCCAGGTGCCACGGGGCACGATCTGGGAAAGGAGGGCCAAATGGCACTGTTCGGTGTAGGGGTAAGCCGAGTGTCATATGCCGCCTTCTCGGCAAACGGTATATGCCGAGTAGCCATTGGACAGACACTCGGCTTACCATGGGACACATGGCATCCCCTGGGAGACCCTGGCAGAAGTGGATACCGAGCACAAGACACTCGGCAACCTATATTCCGAGTTGGCGGCCAGCGGCACTCGCCGTACTCAGCATCTGGATGCCGACTACCAGGAACTCGGTAACCTATATGTCGAGCAGCAGGCCACGGACACTTGACATACACATGTGCCACGGGGTGTCCTGTGGTTGGTTCTGGCTGAAATCGGCAACCTATATGCCGAGTAGCCATAAAGGGACACTCGGCATACTCAGGTGCCATGTGGCGCTGCCGTTTATGTAGCCAGGATATCAAGTTCTTTATGTTGACGAGGACCCAGATATAGCACTCGGCTTAGACTTTGCCAAGTACCTGACAAATACCACTCGGCTTACGTCGCGTTGCTTACGTGGTGTAAGCCGAGTCCCCAATGCCGAGTGGGATACTCGGCAACAACGTTGCCAAGTATGGTTTCAGCCCTAGCCGAGTATGTTGGGTACTCGGTGTTGAATGTTTTTCATGTAGTGCACTAACTCATCATCATTTTCTCACTTTTGGGTTCAATTCCCTCTGGTTCACAATGTTTCTTAATACAATGATTGCAGTTTCTGAATTGTGCTGAATAATGTGGAGGTGGTCTACTTTAGGAGCAATAGCACTTAGGGCTTTTTCGATAAAGGGCACTTTTATTAACTCAAAATGTAGCATCAAGCAGATACAAAGCATGATGAGAAACACCTGGCCTATTCATAACTAAGATGCACACAGCCAAACACCAATAGTCTGACAAAAGAAAATAAAGAAAAAGACATATCTGCAACAATAGAGTCATATAGGACCGACACTATGGCTATGTCGAAGGAGGTGGTAGACCAATCCAGATATTATGTTGCCACCCATGTTGGGTAAAACCTCCCTGGCCACTCGCTCCAACAGCACACTCACCACCTTGAACAGTGGTTGGTACTCCGTTCAGTGTAGCGCAGACCACGTACGAAGCGAGTGCGTTTAGCGAAAATTAAACTTCAAAGGAGAAGAATATTTCTATTAAAAACCAAATCATTTCGACATAGCCAAAGCGACCATAATAAGGCACAGTAATCAGGGCTGGTGGTGTCATATCATGGCCCTAGTGCAAGATGACAAAGTTGGGCCTTTGTACACATACATTTATATATAAGCCGTTACTGTTTTCCTATTTCAGCTGCAATGTCAATGATTCACTCAAGCCTATAAAGACGAACTGCGTAATGTCTAATTAACAGACGTTCGGTGGAACCCGACCAGCGGACAACGACGTCCTTCATCGACTATTCCTGATTTCAACAAGGGCCATTCGATCGATGGCACACATGGGAATTAATATGCAAGTGTCGCAAGCCGGTGTTAGACCGAAGAACACACCATGGAAGGAAGAAACACTGAATTAAATGTTTTCTAACTTCCATTTCAGGCGCTGCCGACTCTCCACTTCAACAGAAGAAAGAAGAGTGCTAACGATCCCCTTCGACCGTGTGCGGTCACCTGCGTTGGACCTGATCGCATGGACGGGTGTGTGCTCTCTCTGCAATTGGCTGTAGAAATGCTGGCATGGCTCAGCCAAGATGTTAAGAAAGGGTGCTCTGTCGCTGCTCCTACTCACGTCCTGGGAGCTCTGGCGGGAGAGGAACAGGCGTACGTTCCAGCGCGAGATGCTCTCTGTACCAGCTTTTGTGAGATTAATCCATGATGAGGTAGTCATGTGGAACCTAGCAGGCGCCTCAATCCCGTTTGATCCTGGCTGAATGTACTTTTTCTTTGGTGTTTATGGGTGCTAGCTAATATACTTTTTCTTTGGTTTTTATGGGCGTTCTTTGCTTGCTGCAACTTTTCTTGGTTTCCTTTCTATTGGATCTGTTGATCCTTTGTGTGACACTCCTTTCTAAGCAATGAATTTGGCAGTTCTCCTGCCAACATTAAAAAAAAGTATCTGTAGTCTAGTCTAGATAATAATAATAGAGGGGAAAGCAAGCAAGTGAGATTTTCTTTACTCGTGACAGTTGAGTCTCGGACCGATCGTGAGTGCAACCCCCTGTCCTCAATCATTCAATCATCGGCAACACCTCCACACAGAGAATATGATGCCTCTACTTCACAACATTCATCATTCACGTGTATAATAAACTCATTCCCACATCAAGAATGATCGATTCAACATACCCATTCTCACTTGCCTCGACTAACACTGCTAGGAAACTGCTTATAGGTTGACACTTATTAGTGGCGGGTATGCATTTGCGCCTGCCACTGGTAATCTGGCCACTTACCTGTGGCGGGTGCTAAATGATGCCCGCCACTGGTAGGCGCAACTTTGTACCCGCCACTGATAACATCGGTCCAGATTAGCCATGGGCCAAAATTACTAGTGGCGGGCACAAACAGGCGTCCGCCACTGGTACTTGAGTTATCAGTTTCTGGCAGAAATATGAGCACGCCACTGGTATTTTTGGCCCCACGACTATTTTGGCTTACAATATCAGTGGCGGGCTGCCCGCCACTGGTAACTTTGGCAGGCACTAGAAAACAGCAACCACTGGTTACTATTAACAGTCGTGGGTGCGGTGGTGTGCCCATGTTAGTGTACACCATTTCTGGATCGTCAGCTGAACATCTCCAAGTCGCGACCTGATGACTACAACAGTAGACTGCCTACACTCCAATGGACTCAAGGACACTTTCAAGGAGGGAGGAGTGTCCTCCCTGTCACTGCCGTCTTCATGCAAAGCTTCGTCGGCCACGAGTACTACCTCAGCTTCGACTGCGACTATGATGACAATGGCTACATCCTCGACTGGATTTCCATCGACCACAACTGCAACTTCTACCTTCTTGAAGTCTACTCCAACTCCGACTACCATCGCGACTCCGACCACATCCATGAGCATCGAGTGCGCTGGGACCCGGGTGGCTGTCAATGTTGTCGGCTTGGGGTCAAGCCGAGTTTCAAGGAGGGAGGAGTGTTAGGGACCCTATCCTGGAGTCCTACTGGGCTGGTATTTGCACTGTCTATGGGCTCAGCCCAATTGCTAGCACATGAGGTGAGCTACAAATAAACAGAGGAGGCAGCGAGCAAAGCATCCTGGAGGATCACGGCTGGCGGCGGCGGCTCTCCTTCTCCCACCTCTGGCTCTCTTCTTCTTCCTTGTTCTTGCTATCTTTTCCGTTAGCACACTTGTGCTTGTAATCAGCTACCAAATATCATCAATCCTTCATCTGTGTGAGTAGAGAAGTGGAATCCCTGTGAGCTGCTAACAACCCACTGCTGGTAACTAACTCTAGAGCACGCAACTAATACCTGCGTAATTCAGCGTGGTCAAAATGGTGTGTTTTGATTGGCCAATCCACCCTCCCACGGATTGATGAGGTGGCTCTCATCCCCCCATCCACAACCAACATGCATGCACAAATCCTCTCGTCTCTCTTATCTCTCTCCCTTCTCCTCTCTCTCCCACGACGCACACACACCATTGCAAAGAACAAGCTCTTTCTGCCCTCTCTCCCGCCTCGATCTTCTTGAGCTTCGGCTGGTCTATGCTGGCCCTGCCACTATCCTCCCGTGTACGTCTGCTCCAGATCGAGGGCGACCGGCGGCAGGGTCTGATGCCACCTCCTCCTGCAGAGGTTCTCCCTATCCGTGAGCTCGAGGGCGACCGTGCCGCTGCCGCTCGCCCACCAACCTTGTAGATGGGTTGCAATAACGGGAGCGCGGGGATGCTACGCCAGCGGTGGCCAGTGTCGTCCATCTCTATCAGATCAAGAATGACAACAACGCCGTTGCCACCTCCCTTGCCTTCCTCACCTTCTCTCCGAATTGACAAAAACCACCGCGAATTGAATGCCGCCTCCCACACCTTTTCTCCGGTGAGGATTCAAAAAGAGAAACCACTGGCGTTGAGCAATGCCACTGTTTTCTTTAAATGCATAAAAAGATACTAGTGGCGGGCATGGTTCTGGGCTCGCCACTACTATATTTTAGTTACCAGTGGCGGGCAGACATTGGCGCCCGCCACTAGTAATGGCTTACGAGTGGCGGGCCCCGCCACTGGCCCACCACTGGTAAGCAATTCCCAGTGGCGGGACACCAGTGGCGGGCACCAATTCCCACCTTGCCCGCCAATGGTAGCTAGTTCTGCGTTAGTGCAAAGGCATTCCACGAGCAGATGAAGCGGTATTTCCAAGTTCTGGTCACACAAAACTCATAAATAGTCATTTGGTCATCCCCTGCGAAGGAGTGTGTCAGCCATCAGAATCCGACCTAGCACCACCGTCCATAGGAAGAACCTGCACTTCTCAGAATCCGACCTAGCACCATCAGAATCCGACCTAGCTTTTCCATATGATGCACGTTATGTCCGATGTAATAGCGCCGAGGAACTACAGATGATACGCAGAGCTGGCACTATAGTCACGGGCTTTGCTACACGTACATGGTGTTACAGGGATGAGGGGATTACAGGGTGTCGTGGCAGTTTTTAATTGGTCATTAGTAGAGGCACGGGCCCACCCCCATTGAAATCAGGGGGGATGTGTTTAGAATGTTTGGAAGGGGCCTGTAGAAGCCTGTAAAAGCCTGTACGTCTAGCATTTTTGCTATAGTCACCATCCGCAGAAAAGCGCCAGCGATTGGCATCAGGCTAGCCGTCCAGAAGCGCGACATTGTAGAATGTCGAGCACGAGCTCAGATCATGGGATAGCATGATCAGTGGCTGAGCACGTCGCACGGCACGATTTCCCTTTGGGCAGAAATAAAAGGAGAGAAACTGAAAAGCTGCAAATTGTTGTGCATCGCAAAAATTTAGCGTGTCTTGCTGCCTCTCTCTCTCTCTCTCTTGTTCATAGCTCAAGGTTCAGGGTGACACTCTCATTAATCAAAGCATCCCGAACGGATCGATCTTGTGACCCACAATCAAGAACTGCGACGGAGCAACTTCTTTTGGGGCTTCGTCATTCATCCAGCGATCGTGCCAGAACTTTCCGATGGATCCATCACCCAGTGTGATCTCACTGGCCATGGCAAAAAGTTCATGGTCGGTCGTATCACAAGGAAGATTGGAGCCCACCCATCATATATTCTGTCTTCTAAGAAAGCCACAGCCACCTAAGACCCAGCGCCCTGCCGAATTTATGCAAATCAAGGATGCCGAGGCCACCTTACCATCTCGGCCAGCACACAACGGACCACTGCACCCTACAGTGCCCACCAATACAGGACCCTTCCCTGCGCCACAGCCAGGCGCGACGTCGCTGAATTATTTTTTGCATTACCCAAGCCAGGAGATGATGAACCGAAAGCATGTAGCTTGCCATGGACGTCAGCATGGATTTAAGCAAGACGAAATGGCCCCCTTTCAGCATTAAGGCCCCCTTCCATGCAGCGAGCTTGCTATCGCATTTGTCGAGGGGAGGCTTCAACTCTGAGTTCCTAAGCGATCTAAGGGATAAGGGCATGCCCAAATAAGTTCAAGGAAAGGTCGCGGTAGGGATACCCAGTGGATGCAAGATGCCATAAAGGTTCTTGCCATCATATCGAATGGTCATGGCCGAGCTCTTCGCAAGGTTGGTGACTAACCCCGTCACCTCGCCGAATAGGGCGAGCAACAACTTGACCATCATTGTGTCATGCCAGTTGCCTTGGAGAAACTATCTGGGCCAGGTGTCTGAGGGCATATCATCAATCGCATTTTTTATCTCCTCTAGGGTGAAGGGGTACTCCAGGTCAGCGAGGACCGAAATAGTTGTGCATTGAGGGAGTAGCTTTGCCGAAGGAAAGCACAACTCCCAGTCCACATTGCAAAAAGCTCGACCGAGCCGTACAAGCATGGGAATCTGTCGCTCATTGCTCCATGTGAAACGCCGACCGATGAGCGGGATTTCATGCAAATTGGAGGAATTAAGTGTGACACCCTGATTTTCGCTCCTCGATTTTTCCTTCGTGAGACTGGACTCTCGACTTTTTCTTTCAGTGTTATTGAATGTCCTCTGAATCTTGGGTATATGAAGATGGTTATTTGGCAATGCCTTTCTAATCAAACCAGAGATTCTTCCCAGTCCAACCTTGCCACCAAAAATATATTCTTAGGGTTTGCCGCCAAAACCCTACTTTCTGAGTTATCGGAAGGTAATACCTAATTCATTCAGTTACATAGGAACCCTAGTTTCCTTTGATCTATTCCCTCCCAAAATTTTCCCAGAGACCCTCCTATATCTTTAAACCTTGGATATGCAAAAATATTGGAAAGTCATATGCAATATTTTTCATTTAAAATTAATTCCTTTTTCTGCCCTGAGAAGGAATTAAATCCAGGTAAATATCTAGACATCTCTGAAGTTCATGAAAACTTGTGGAAATATTCTTTGTGCTTATATTGAGCTCTCATAAAAATATTGGCTAAAAGTAAATAAGGGAAATTGTATTTTCCTTTATAAATCCAATATTACATTTTGGCCACTTTCTAAATGAGCTACTATTTTGGTTGCTCTGAAAATTCCCAAAATATTCCTATTATTTGTATGACACATATACACCTCAAATGTGCCAAAACATCCAGTACTATATTCAAATTTTGAGCACATCATATATTTCTAAATTCTGTCCAGATTGCCAGGTTGTCAAGGAAGTGTTTCAACCCTTGATCAATTTGAGCTGAAAATTTACAGAATGAATGATATTTGTTATATTATCTTTGTAAACCAAAAATCAGCTCAATCCATTTATCCAATTTCCGACGAATATTTATCCAAAATTCTGCCCAGATTTTATCATTCTGAAGGAACTACCTCAAGTATTTATCCAAATGAGCTGAAATTTTACCAGATTATTCACAAGCATATATCATTGCCACCCACAAAAATTCAGCTCATGAAAGTTAGCCATTCTCTCAGAATCATCCATTTCTAGTTTTTTGTCCAGATTGTCCATTTGTAAAGGAAGTGCTGGCTAGGGTGATCCATTTGGTCTGAAAATTTGCCAGGGGATTCACCTTAGCAAGGCATTGCTATCCAACAAAAAGCAGTAGTTTTCACCAAGTCGAACTCCCCCACACCAGTACAAACACCTTCTGTGCAGAACCTAGGTCAGCTCAAATCAATCGAGTCCATGTCTTCATTTCCCTCTAAACCTTGATAGGTCAACTCTAGAGACAATAATGCATCAAATTGACATGACCTGAGGTCAAATAGGTGCTTCGGACGCGTGGTGCCAGCGGTGACCACGGGCACGGCATGCAACAGTGGCACTCTGAGCACCCATCGCCTCAGGCAGGCCAGCTCAAGCTACTGCGGCGTGTCCGCTCGTGCCGACAAGCTCGGCACCGTCCGCATGTCCCTTCTCCCGCCCTTTTCCTCTCCGACCGATTCCTTGCCGCGTCACAATGAGCTCCGCCGTTGTACTGTAAGCCCGTGAACCGCCGCCGTCTCCTTCCCCTTAACTCCCTCACCGTCGCATCGTGTCGCCCTGTTCTGCATCAGGTCGGCACCTCTCCATGGCCACCGGCTTGGCTGCAAGCTCCGATGCGTTACTAAGGATGCCACGGCGGCCGAGCTCATCCATTCGCCCCGTCCGGCTATAAAAGGCCGTCACCGAGCCTAGTTGAGCACACCATCCACTCCCTCCCCCTCCTAGCTCCCTCCTGGCCGAAGCACTCGAGCCCCGGTGCCCTAATTTCTCCCCAAGGCCGGCATGGCCGCCGCCAAGTTCCTCGGCTAAGCTGAGCGCCACGGGCCTCCCCTCTTCAATTAACCGCACCAGAGAGACCCCAAGCCACTAAAGAGCCTTCACGCCCTCCATCTCTTCCTCCCCGCAGCCGTAGCGATCGCCTCAACTTCGCCCGTTGCCGCCGTCGCCATGGGAGAAGCCACGCGCCCCTCCAACCTGCCCGTGGTCCATGCGATGGTAGTATCGACGAGCCTCTCCTCCCCGAGCACGCCCATGTGCTCGGCGGCAGGAATGTTGGTCGGCATCGCCGGCGCGAGCCATCCCTCTCTCCCTCGCGTGTCTGTCGCAAGGTAGAAGAAGGGCTAGGCCTGGCAGTGGGACCGACGGCCCCACTCGTCACCCAAAGAAGAGTTGACCGGGGCCCGTAGTCAGGTCAAGTGGAAACGTACTTTGCTGAAGTACGCTTTCTATCAGATAAGACGCATTCGGCCGCGGCTTCGAATAGAAATACGTGTTCCCAACAGAGAAAGCGTATTCTCTGGAATGCGCATTCGGTTTCAGCCGGCGCCAAAACAGTTAGATTGTGGGCGTTCACCCGTTAAGATCTGAAATGGACAGTTTCTGTTTATTTTTCTGCCTAACGAATGAATAGCCGTATTTTCGCAACCGTAACTCTGATTCAGGTGGTTCCAAAGCCCACGTTCTCTATTCGTCGAGCCCATTCTGATGGTGTTATTTTCATAATGTTGTCACATTCTGAAAATGACCATTTTGCCCCTACCCTATATTCAGCCTTTTCCGGCAAACCTTTCAGTGAGATGATCGCACTTCATGCCCATGAACTCTTCGACCCCAAGGCAAGCCGACCATCTGATATATTCCCTAAAGCATTGCTCTGTGTTATTCTTGTGTGTTTGTAGTTATGATCATGCTTATGTTAGCAGTAAGTAAATAAGTGAACCCATGCTAGTTTAAACTTATTGTTTACATTATTCACTAATGCTTACCATGGATTTTACCGCACTAATGACTCGCATGTGATACTATATGGAAATAGGTTGTTATGTTTTCATACTTGCCTCGATCATAGGTTATCATTACTATTGAAATGTTAAGAAATGACATTTAATAACAACAACCTCCTCCATCGGCTGGATCGAGTCATAGTGCCACCAAATAGGACTTACCAGTGCAGCCACATTTGCCTTTGTGGGAAGGCCCTGACTTGGTCTATCGTTAGGACCTTTTATCGGTATCACCAAAGAGGGGAGGTTATGCGTGCGTGCAACCCTAGCCCGGTAGGCGGCGATAACCTTGTGAGCCCGGGTTATATGCGCATGGGTCCCCGTTTGGGATAGTTACTGGGTCCCCGTTTGGGACAGTTTTGGCCACGAGGTGGCAGGTGTCATGAGGACATAGGGGCCACCCAGGACATGACCCGGGGGGTATGTCGGTGATACGGTAAGAGTGTCATAAGGTAGACGAGTTTTGGTTGAAGCAGCTCCGGTCCATCCATAGAACAAGTGTACGGAAGTACGGGGCCAGGAGCTTCATAGTGTGGGTAAAGTGTGCGACCTCTGCATAGTGTAAAATCTATTCGAATAGCCGCGTCCTCGGTCATAGAGACAGTTCGTACTAGGTCATACTATTTGGTCTGTGTCAAGTCTGGAGGAATAAACCATATGATGTTATTGCTAATAATAAACCAGAGAAAGGTGAGAATTATCAGACTTGCAGTACAAGTGCATGGACATCAAAATAAACCATATGATGTCACGTGCAGAATGTTCTAGGAGAAATAAAGGGGTATTATGACAAACTCCTCCCACAACAAAGCCACAGTCCAGGAATAATGCATCAGTATAAGGGATGTTCCCTCGAGTGTGTCATCCCGAAGCTTGACAGTCATTTGGATGGCTTACAATGGAAGGCGTTCGTTCTTCTTCAGCACGCCATCATAAAGATCACAGCTATTGATGGACATGTATTCCAAAATGGATTTGGCAATATTCGAAGGTACGCCTCAAAGATAATCCTACATCAATCTTTATCATGGATATGGGCTATACCAAGGAAGGACACACGTCTCCCTCAGAATTCACTGGTTATGAAAGGACTTATCCTACCCCTGCATATGTTGTGAGCATGCAGTCCAGTTCATTAGTTCATGCGAGACACTCGTACACGGGAATGACTATGTTCAGAGAGACATTGGCCCCATATTTCAAAGAAGGATATGAACACAGCAACCCCTACGAGATATGCAAGAGAAAGTTGTAAGTACAAGCCCGACAAGCTGAGAGGTGACTGATGAGCCATACTCGCATGTCATGTATAGTCCACAGAAAGGACCCCCAAGGATAAAGAAGCTTCGGATAAACAACCTCCGCAACGGTCAATAAAATAAAGTTTCCTCACAGACAAGGTACTATCATCAATCCTTGTCAGACTCTTGCATATTCAGCCATAACAATGCACTACTCGCCGGTACATGTGAGCACAACGCCCTTCTCCTAAATATGGGCCACCAACCAAGATGAAGGACAATGCTCCAGAAACTACACAGAATAGCAACCCTGCTATGTTTAGCTCAGTGGTCATAGCACGGACTGCAGGAGATATGTATGGTAGAACCACCTTAGTAGTCGACAAAAGTTCGACCGTCTGAATTCATATGGAAATAAAGCAATCCAAAATAAGAAGTATTCATGTTTCAGCCAATCCGCTCAAAGAGAAAATCAAGAATACTATGAAGGACATGGTGAATCGTCAGTATATCACGTGCTAGCTCAGACATTTGGATGAAGTAGATAAAAGCACATGCACTTCAGTATCGTCAAGCCCTGGCAGCCAGACGCTAATATTTCACGGGATCCTTCCAACCTCTCAGGATCCAGTACCAGAAGGAAGAGTTCCCAGTTCCTATGGCAGAGTTGCAACAAATATGCCCGCCCAGACGGACATGACCCAGATACTTGAAAAAAGGGGGTTTGCACACAACATGAAGGACTTCAAATTATATTTTGACACTACCAAGCTCAACTGAAAATGTGGAAGCTGAGCAAATCCAGCCAAGTGAGGCGTCGAATTCTTGACCCTTGAGGATAGGATTCAACACGAAAAATCAATGAAGATAAGTTGGTCACAGAAGCATAAGACCACCAGTATGATGTGGCAGGCAAAGCATTTCACGGAAAGATCAACATTGGTTTGATCCCACATTTACTTGTTCCGTGATACTGGCATAAAGAGACAAACCGCTTCACACTTCACTCAGCTCACCCAGGACCCGGTCAAAAGAAACACATGTTTGGGAATGAGAAACTTTCAGCAAGAAGTATCCAGAAGGAATATACTGTGTCCTCGTCAGCTGAGGTAAACATCTTAAGAAAAAGGGATACCAGACACAAGGACAACTGCCCACAGCTACTCGGGGGAATAATGGGTATAGGCATGCGAAGCCATGCACTAAGAAAGGATGGCTCGCCCATGGCAGTCAGGGTACGAAGTATCGCAGCAAAACCAGAAACAACTAGCTCCAAACCTTGGAAACCAATCTATTTGTCGATAAAACTCGCTACCCACCGACCCGAGGCAACAGACTACCTGGACAAAAGGTACACCTGAAAGGAAAGAGAGAGATTCAATGAAGCCGTTTGAGAAGGCAGCACATGAGCCATCAAATGAGACAGTTAAAAAGGGTCAGTGAACCGATGAAGACAAGATAACAGATTGAGGAGTCACCTGCAGGATGTCCCCTTAGCCGGGAGGTAATCCCGGTAATCTCGAGGACAAGATTCTTTTCAGGGGGGTAGGTTTGTGACATCCTGATTTTCGCTCCTCAATTTTTCATTCGTGAGATTGGACTCTTGACTTTTTCTTTCGGTGTTATCGAATTTTCTCTGAATCTTGAGTATATGAAGATGGTTATTTGGCAATGCCTTTCCAATCAAACCAGAGATTCTTCCCAATCCAACCTTGCCACCAAAAATATATTCTTAGGGTTTGCCGCCAAAACCCTACTTTCCGAGTTATCAGAAAGTAAACCCTAATTCATTCAGTTACAAAGGAACCCCAGTTTCGTTTGATTTATTCTTTGTGCTTATATTGAGCTCTCATAAAAATATTGGATAAAAATAAATAAGGGAAATTGTATTTTTCCTTTATAAAGCCAATATTCCATTTTGGCCACTTTCTAAAGGAGCTACTATTTTGGTTGCTCTGAAAATTCCCAAAATATTACTATTATTTCTATGACACATATACACCTCAAATGTGCCAAAACATCTAGTACTATACTTGAAATTTTGAGCACATCATCTATTTCTAAATTCTGTCCAGATTGCCAGGTTGTGAATGAAGTGTTTCAACCCTTGATCCATTTGAGCTGAAAATTTACAGAATGAATCATATTGCTATGTTATCTCCGTAAACCAAAAATCAGCTCAATCCATTTATCCAATTTCCCACAAATATTTATCCAAAATTCTGCCTAGATTTTACCATTCTGAAGGAAGTACCTCAAGTATTTATGCAAATGAGCTGAAATTTTACCAGATTACTCACAAGCATATGTCATTGCCACCCACAAAAATTCAGGTCATGAAAGTTAGCCATTCTCTCAGAATCATCCATTTCCAGTTTTATGTCCAGATTGCCCATTTGTAAAGGAAGTGCCGGCTAGGGTGATCCATTTGGTCTCAAAATTTGCCAGGGGAATCACCTTAGCAAGGCATTGCTATCCACCAAAAATCAGCAGTTTTCACCAAGTCGAACTCCCCCACACCAGAACAAACACCTTCTGTGCAGAACCTAGGTCAGCTCAAATCAATCAAGTCCATGTCTTCATTTCCCTCCAAACCTCCACAGATCAACTCTAGAGACAGTAATGCATCAAGTTGACATGACCCGGGGTCAAATAGGTGCTCCGGACGCGTGGTGCCAGCGGTGACCACGGGTACGGCATGTAGCAGTAGCGCTCTGCTCACCCATCGCCTCGGGCAGGCCAGGTCGAGCTGCTGCGGCATGTCCGCTCGTGCTGGCAAGCTCGCCACCATCCGCGTGTCCCCTCTCCCGCCCTTTTCCCCTCTGACCGCTTCCTCTCCGTGCCACGATGAGCTCCGCCACGGTACTGTAAGCCCGTGAACCGCCGTCGTCTCCTTCCCCTTAACTCCCTCACCGTCGCATCGCGTCGCCGTGTTCTGCATCAAGTCGGCACCTCTCCGCGGCCGCCAGCTTGCTTGCAAGCTCCAGTGCGTTGCTAAGGATGCCACGGTGGCCGAGCTCATCCATTCGCCCCGTCCGGCTACAAAAGGCCGTCCCCGAGCCCAGCTGAGCACACCATCCACTCCCTTGCCCTCCCAACTCCCTCCTGGCCGAAGCACTCGACCCCTGGTGCCCCAATTCCTACCCAAGGCCGCCATGGCCACCGCCAAGTTCCTCAGCTAAGCTGAGCGCCATGGGCCTCCCCTCTTAAATTAATCGCTAAAGAGAGTCCCCTAGCCACTACAGAGCCTGCACGCCCTCCATCTCTTCCTCCCCGCAGTCGTAGCGATCGCCTCGACTTCGCCCGTTGCCGCCGTCGCCATGGGTGAAGCCACTCCCTCCTCCGACCTCCCCGTGGTCCATGCGATGGTAGTATTGACGCGCCTCTCCTCCCCAAGCACGCCCATGTGCTCGGCGGCGGGAATGGTGGTCGGCATCGCCGGCGCGAGCCATCCCTCTCTCCCTCGCGCGTCTGTCGCATGGTCGAAGAAGGGCTAGGCCTGGCAGTGGGACCGACGACCCCACTCGTCAGCCAAAGAAGAGTTGACTGAGGCCTGCAATCAGGTCAAGTGGAAAAGTACTTTGCTAAAGTACGCTTTCTATCACACAACACGCATTCGGCCGCGGCTTCGAAAGGAAATACGTGTTACCTACAGAGAAAGCGTATTCTCTGGAATGCGCCTTCGGTTTCAGCCGGCGCCAAAATGGTTAGATTGCGGCCGTTCACCCGTTAAGAGCAGGAACGGACAGTTTCTGTTTGTTTTTCTACCTAATGAATGAACGGCCATATTTTCGCAACCGTAACTCTGATTCAGGTGATTCCAATGCCCACGTTCTCTATTCGTCGAGCCCGTTCCGATGGTGCCATTTTCATAATGTTGTCACATTCTAAAAATGACCATTTTGCCCCTACCCTATATTCAGCCTTTTCCGGAGGGAATCTTTTCCATCAACCCTTTCCGCGAGATGTTCGCACTTCCTTCTGATGAACTCTTCAACCCCAAGGCAAGCCGACCATCTGATATATGCCCTAAAGCATTGCTATCTGTTATTCTTGTGTGTCTGTAGTTATGATATTGCTTATGTTAGCAGTAAGTAAATAACTAAACCCCTGCTAGTTTAAACTGATTGTTTACATTATTCACTAATGCTTACCATGAATTTTACCGCACTAATGTCTCGTATGTGATATTATATGGAAATAGGTTGTTATGTTTTCATACTTGCCTCGATCATAGGTTATCATTACTATTGAAATGTTAAGAAATGACATTTAACAACAACAACCTCCTCCATCGGCTGGATCGAGTCATAGTGCCACCAAATCAGACTTACCAGTGCACCCACATTTGCCTTTGTGGGAAGGCCCTGACTTGGTCTATCGGTATGTCCTTTTATCGGTATCACCAAAGTGGGGAGGTTATGCGTGCGTGCAACCCTGGCCCGGTAGGCGGCGATAACCTTGTGAGCCCGGGTTATATGCGCATGGGTCCCCGTTTGGGACAGTTACTGGGTCCCCATTTGGGGCAGTTTTGGCCACGAGGTGGCAGGTGTCATGAGGACACAGGGGCCACCCAGGACATGACCCGGGGGGTATGTCGGTGATACGGTAAGAGTGTCCTAAGGTAGACGAGTTTTGTTTGAAGCAGCACCGGTCAGTCCGTAGAGCAAGTGTACGGAAGTACGGGGCTAGGAGCTTCATAGTGTGGGTAAAGTGCGCGACCTCTGCAGAGTGTAAAATCTATTCGAATAGTCGCGTCCTCGGTCACGGACACAGTTCGTACTAGGTCACACTATTTGGTCTGTGTCGAGTCTGGAGGAATAAACCATATGATGTTATTACTAATAATAAACCAGAGAAAGGGGAGAATTATCGGACTTGCAGTACAAGTGCATGGATATCGGATGATGTCAAAAGGTTAGAATGCAGCCATGGGATGGCTATGCGAGAGATGGTCCGATGGCCGTAAGAATCATGGATATGATCTGAAGGAACTTAATCAATTACATTTACTGCTATGCTTTATATTACTGTATTTATTTCAATAGTTATCTTGCTAGATAATCCTGCCATGCCATGATAATTATTATTGCTATAATAGTTGATGCATGCTTGAATGCCATGGATTGCTTTGCTTGGTGTATATGTTATTTGGTTTGCTTGCGAGTACATTCAAAAGTACTCAGTGGCTTTTAACATGGCAAGGTTCAGCTAAGGTCCTGTCTTCCGCTGGTGAAGAGCCGGAGCATTCGCAAGATAGAGGTGTAACCTAGTCAGATCCCTGTGGATTGGAGCCACTCCAAGCCCGTGCTGCCTTAGATAGTATTTTCCGCTGCCCCTATCTCTGTAAAGAATCATTTATAGTTATAAGGCTTATAAGTTCTTCTTATAGATGTGCCTGTGTTCATGATGCATGTTGTAAACGTGCGCGCCAGTGTGATATCCTGGGTTGGCCTGCGTGGCGGTCGTCGGGCTACAGTGGTAATCAGGCGGTCCGCTACATTAAGAGCCCGTCAAAAGCGGAGCATCCAACGTCGACAAATATTCAAGTTCTTCTTGTCTAGCGCCTCTTTGATAAGGTTTAAATCATTGACCATGAGCCACGGGCCAGTAATGGAGTTATGCATATCACTAAGCTCAGAGAGGTAACTTTGCTTGCGAGGCTCATCATGTGGTCCATATACAGTCGTTAGTGTCCACTACTGATAGCTCCCCACAGGTGAGAGGTGAGCCGTAAGCGAGAAGGGATGCATGGATATGTTGTCAACATGGTAGCGACTAGACTTACAAAGAAGAGGAACCCCGCCTCTCATCCCCTCGGTGTTAATCGTTGCATGGCAGTCAAACTCACGTCCTACCACCTCATACCTACCAATGGCCGAGAAGGATGCGAGTTTAGACACTTGTAGGCAGATGATGGAACTTCATGAACATTAAATCAACTCTCAGATATATGCCCTTTGAGCGGGATCGTTCAATCCTTTCAAGTTCCAATTAAGCAAGGATAGGTTTTCAGCAATCGGAAACCATATAGACCACAGGAATGAAACTGACAAGCTTACCATAACAGTTACAGTTCTACCCAAACTGGGGTGCCCCACAAAGCACAACCCAGACTACGACACAAACCAAAACAACAGGGAGAGAGCTAATCATAAGTAACCCAAGATCCACATTGCACCGCAAGCTGGGTGCACTAGGAGCCCCTCTCAGAGAGCTCCTCAAGAATTGCCTGAAGGTTCACTTCTCGAAAACACAGCTGAGAAGGCGAGGAGAGGCTGGCGATCTAGGTAAGCTTAGCAACATTCCCTTTTGGCATTGGCTCCTCGAAGAAACGAAGATAGGGCAACAACGTGTCATCATTGAAGTCATCCTCGCTCTCGATGATGCCAAGCTTCATACAGACCACAGCTTGGGAGCGGCGAGACAACGCGGAGGAGCGTGTCCCGATTAGCCTCACACTCTGCCTGACCCCCTTGACCGATCCGAGCAACCGCTTCTTCAAAGGAACTGAAGAAGCGTGCAATGCCGATGCTCCCAGAACCGAGGGGGGTAGCAGAGCGGCAATCTTGGTGATGAACTATTTTTTGAAATCACTAGTTAAGGGGTACCCTCCGCGAGGTCACCGCGCGTGGCTTCCCAGTGCGACAAGTGGTGTGACATCGCGCGACGAGGTCGTTGCCACGGTGCGCTCTGTGTTCGACACATGGCGGAAGGAGAGATGGTCGCGCTGTTTTTTTTCCTTTATCTCTTTTTGGGTTTGTTGTGCTCCACGGCAGTGAGCACACCTATGCCCATGGGGAGCACACCTGGGCTGCCAATGGGAGCACATGTGTGCTTCGTGCGGTAGCACACCACCCTTTTTCCCTTTCTAGTTTTGATGTGATCCAACCGTGGAGGAGCGCACATGTGCTGCCTATGGGAGCACACCTTCCTTTTTCCCTTTTCTGGTTTGGTTGTGCTCCACCGCGGGGAGCATACCTTGTGCTGCCCATGGAGCACACTTGTGCTGTATGTGGGTGCACAGTTGTTCTTCGCACGGGAGCACACCTCCTTTTCCCCCCTTTTTCTGGTCTGGTTGTGCTCCACCACGAGGATCACACCATGTGCTGACGAGAAGCACACCTGTGTGCTTCGCGCGGGAGCACACCTCCCCTTTTCTCATTTTCTGGTTTGGTTGTGCTCCACTGCGGGGGAGCAAACCTTGTGCTGCCCGTGGAGCACACCTCCCTTTTCCCTTTTCTGGTTTGGTTGTGCTCAACTTCGGGGAGCACGAGCACTCCCGTGCTGCCTGTGGTAGCACAGGTGTGCTTCGCATGAGAGCATAGTTTTGTGCTTCCTATATACAGTAAATGAGAAAAAACCGAGAGATGTTCCATGGTCACGGGCGTTGCACGCCCCAGCGGATAGCAGGCCCCAGGCCCAAGCACAACCTAAGGCCCAGCAAACATAGAGCCCACATTGGGCCCAAAGGGGGGATTAGGACCTCAGGCATGGTCCCCCAACGTGGTATCACAGCAGAGCATAGCGAGGGGGCAGCGGTCGCAGTCCATTGCTTGTCTGCACCAAACCGAAATAGGACACCTTCCCCGCAACCGTCAGAGATGCAGCATCGGCCGCAACATGGTTGGCATGCCCAGCTTCCATCGCATTGCCCCAGCCACAGACGGTGCCAAGGTAGGGCAGGGACCGTGAATTGCGTGAGGAGTACATGGGGACCATGCCCAACCATGGAGAGCCCCAGCAGAACGGATCACTGGTCCCAAAGTTGTTTGCTGGTTGGCCTTGAATTGGGAGGTGCGATTGCTGCATGGGAAAAGAGGCACCTGTGGCGCACCACAAACAGCAGCCCGACCAGCAGGGGCATCGGACGAACTGAGCGCATCGCTAAAAACCGCGCCATGTGCGTCTCCATGGTCGTTTGACCTGTCCTCGCCTGCTGCAGGGGCCAGCTCTAGCTCTAGAGTGACGAACACCTATTCACGCCGCCCGAGCGCCTCTTCGAGTGGTGACACTAGATTATGGCAACTAGCTAATTAACATTGGATGATGATCCACAATATGCGCGGCCGCCGAGCGAGAATACGAGGCAGCCGGAACATACCACTGATGACTGGCAGGATCTGCATTGCGGCGACGGTGACTGCTGGCTGCCGGGGCATGGTTGGACCGTTGGAGGTGTCCCTGCACTGGGTCTGCTCTCGTACACCATGCCAAAAGCGTTTTCAGCTACCGCGACGTTTGCCACGATGCTTACTGGGTCCCTCGCGATGATCTTCATTGTCCCGCGAGACAGGAGAGGAGCGGTCACCACCACACAGCGTGCTAGCCTGGTCCACCCCATCAATTTTCTCAGCCGTGGTAGTTTCCCCAGCTGGAGCGGGGGTGTCTGGGGAGCCCGGATGCACGTGGAGAGGCGGCCTAGAAAGGGAAGGCGTGAGAGTGGCACATACCTCATGGGAAGTGTTAACACCACTTTTTGGCATGGCTGAAAACGCAATTGAGATGGCCCAAGTTCTTTTTTTCGGTTCCCTTTTTTTTTCGGTAGTGGCCGGAAAATCCGGTTTTCCAAAAATCTCAGGAATTCAGGATTTATTTCGCCCGAATTTTTGAAATGAATTTTGAATTCAAAATATTTTAATGTCCAAATATAAGGAATTTAACCCTGTGTGTACATGAAGTACTTCTTGTTGCAGTGGTCAGCTCGCACACCAACGTATCGCAGGTCGAGAATTCGACTGCCAGCTACCACCGCGCTGTGATTTTTTTTTTTTAAATAAGCTTGAATAATGCAAAAATTATTCGTGCGCAAACTGGGAATCGAACCCGCACCGTGAAAACAGTATCTCCCGCGCACTACCGCTACGCTAAGAGGTTGATTGTGGTAGTGCTAGCAGACAAACACTATTTGACATTAGTCTTCCGTTAAAATTCAAAAATTTCAAAATTTTCGGGCAATAACAAAAAAATTCGGAGGTCACCGAAATTTCCGGTTTCCGGTCGGTTACCGGAATTTCAGTCCGAGAAGAAAAAACCCTGAGATGGCCTCAAATTAAAAGGTGTCCAATATGAAAAATCTTCGTATGGTTAGAATAAACAACTTTGATGTTTGGGTCATCACCATCCGATCCTATCTCGAGGGCCGAAACTATGCTCGAAGTGCTTAGATTTGGTATTTGGAGTACTGTTCGGCCGATTACGCCTCCAAGACAACCTCAGATGAAAAAGTGTTCTACATGGAATGTCTTCGTCTTGTCAAGGCAATTGATTTTGATATTTGAATCATCTCAATCCGATATCGTATGCAAAAGTTACAGCCAAACCTGTGCGCTGCAGCATTGGATGATCGGATTGTTCGGGTTGGAACCTGGATCATCCGGCCTAAGGCCGGACGAAACGCCCGGATGTCTGGGCTATTATCCAGGAAGACAACAGAAGGTTGAAAATTGAAGCCGAACGATCCGGGAAGGAACCCGGACAATCCGAGCAATCGTCCGGCTTGGAGTCCGGACATCCGGGCAATAATTCACGTTTTTCCTGCTGCAGACGAACGAAGACAAGATCCAAGTAGATCCACCGAAGACAAACGCCGACCAAATCCCGCGAGATCCGCCGGAGACACACCTCCGGAAGCCCTCCGATGATGCTAGACGCACTGCCGGGACGGGGGCTAGGTGGGGAGAAGCTTATTCCATCTTCAGGGAGCCGCCACCGCCTCACCTTCCTGAACAGGACACAAACCCTAAACGAACACAAAAGGACACCTAAAAACAAAGCAGAAGCCCTCCCACCGGCAAGGGCCGGGGTCCACCGCGCCTCCATGGCCCTAAGGCCACAGGCACCGACGGGAGGCAAGGAAACCCTAATCGCCCGAGAGTCGCGAAAGGCATGAGACGAAGGGGTACGGCTGAGACAATTCACTATGAATAAGAGTATATCATCATTGACTCCACGGTAATTGTAACATAGGTACGTGTTGACCATTAATTTAGCTAGCCTAATTTCTTTGGAGTCCTAGCATATAAGTAAGCTAGCTCGGATAGTCCTTGTTGCTTGCTTGACCAGCGCAGTGGAAAATGAGCCACTACCAGTAATCAAGGTAATTAAGGAGCGTCCTCTCCCAGGCGCAGTGCAGGGACACTGCCCGTCATGATCCAGTGCCGTGCCGCGAGGGCCATCGCGATGGCCGCCGGGATCATGCTGCTCTGTGGCGACGTATCGCGCCCCTAGTCGCACCTCCTCCGACGAGCGTCGTTGGTGTGCTTGTCCAAGCCCGCCGCCCGCCCGCCGTGCTGCCACGTCCGAAAATTCTTTCGCGGCTATCCCCGCTGGTTCGTTGCTGCGGCGTGGGGCAACTTCTGGCGTGCCCTCTCCCGTGCCCGCGTCGGTGTCTCCTGTCACCTCGTGAGCCGCCTCTCCTTGGATGTATGGCGGCGCCGGCGCCGTTTTGGCGTCGGCCACCTTTGCTGCAGCTCTATCCGCTCGCCGTGAGCAGTTCGGAAGTCGTTCGCGCTCGGCCAGGCCGGCACCACTTACGCCCGTCCAGGTCGGCGTCTCCCACCTTGCGGACGTCACCACGGTCAGCTTGTCCCCGCTCGATGAGGTTCTCGCCGCGGCCGGCGGCCGTCAGCAAGCACAGTGCTTTTGGTCGCCCCCTTGTGATCCCGCCCTTCATCTCTCCGTGGAAAGCGTGCCTGGGCAAGTTGGGACCGCCTCGCCAGCTTTTGTGGATGGGAATCTCTCGGAGCTGCCTGCCCTTCCTGCATCTGTGGACGTGCTACCGCCCCCTTTTGGGGGCGCGCAAGATGCTTGTTAGGGCTGGGACGCTGCTGTGGCTGCCATGCACGGGACTGTCGCTCAGGACCGCTGGTTTGCTCAGTCTGGTCTGTCGGCGTGCTGGGGCCAGGATCTTCAACAGCATCAACCGCCATCGAAGGTCATCAGCCACGTCGGATGGGGGCAGCAACCTTTGATTGAGCTCATTTTTTTTTTAGGTAAACTCATAAGCTTTATTAAGACGTCTCAATGTTTATAGGGACGAATAAAAGATCTTCGGGCTAGCCTAACGAAGCATGCATGGCAGCCAACCCCTAATGAAAGTGCATGCTGCCCACCCCGATGCCGCGCTCTCTTTTTTTTTTTTTTTTGAGGAACAGGATCCCTTTATTGCTTATTCAAAAACTCTGGGAATACAAAGGTGATCCGGAGGATCCTGCAGCCAAACATATCGCCCTGCAGCCAGTGAGGTTGCAGATCTGGCTAGCCTATGTGGTTCCTCATTACAAAGACGCTGTTCGAATCTGAACGAAACAGACAACAAGTTCTTCCTCCTCTTCTCAATCTCCTTTAAGACCATACAGTAAACTCCTCGATGCACCGGCGAAACCAGCTCATTTACAACTCTCAGACAGTCAGATGCGACAGTCAATTTATTTGCATGTAAATCCTCGGCCAAGCTCAAGGCTTCATTGCACGCTAGAGCTTCGAGTGTCTCTGGATCAGTGACACCATTGAAAACCACTGACGATGCTGCAAGGAAAAGCCCCCCCCCTCATCTCTGCATACTACTCCCACAGCCCCTTTATTTCCTTGCTTTGCCATAGCCCCATCTGAGTTCATCTTCACAGTACCCGGCTCAGGCTGTAGCCATCTAGGAGGACCTGTTCGAGGTGTCAAAGTTTTAACACCTGCATTCTGGTTCTCTGTACTTATCTGAAGGTCTTGCAGGTATCTCTGAATAAAAGCATGTGTAGAAAGGGGACTTTGATACTCATCCTCATGGATTACTCTTCGTCTCGCCCACCAAATCGCCCATAAGGTAACAAGGACCTCGATGAACTGGTCGCTGCGTAAAGTTTTGCTCAAGCTGAACAGCCATAATTTTGCGACTAGTGTTTCATCACCCAGGAGAGGGACAACCAAGTCATCTTCCCGGAGAGCCCACACACTCTTTGCCATGTTGCAATCTAGTAACGAGTGATGCCACGAATCACTTGCCGCCCTACAAATAGGACATGCAGCCGATTCAGTCATATGTCGCCTAACTCTCTCTTCGCTCGTCGGCAGAGAAGATCGCGCGAGTCTCCATGCAAAGAGCCTCAGCTTTGCCGGCACATTCACCTTCCACAACCACTTCCAGTTCTGCTCCTCAACATCCCTGCTTGATGATTCCGTCGTTCCCTTGAGCAAATGCTCCCTCTGAAGTTTTGTTTCAATTAGCATGCGGTACGCAGATCGAACTGAGTAGGTTCCTGATTTTTCATACTGCCACGCCCAGAAATCCTCTTGAGGGACATAACTGATTCGGAATTTGCTTGATAACTTCAATATCCATAGGTAACATATGCCTCTCTAACTCCTGTAAGTTCCATTCCCTCGATGTAGAGTTTATGAAATCTGAAACTAACCCAGGCGGGTCAGCGGATATAGGGCAAGTTGGTCTCATGCGATAATCACGCGGAATCCAGTTGTCATTCCATGCATTGGTGGTTCTGCCATTACCTATTCTCCTTACCAGACCAACACGAAGAATATCTCTTCCCTCACACAATGATCTCCACACTTTGGAGGGGTGCGGCCCCAGCTCGGCAGAGAGAATATCCCCATTAGGAAAATAGATTGCCTTGAGAGTTCTCGCACTGAACGTGGAGGGGTCCTGTAATATCAGCCAGACTTGTCTTGCTAAAAGCGCGAGGTTAAACAATTCCAAGTCTCTAAACCCCAGACCTCCTCTATATTTTGGCATTACCATCGTGTCCCAGGACACCCATGCTGTTTTCCTCTCACCTGCTCTGCTTCCCCACCAAAACTTTTGGATCATCGACGTTATGTGTTGGCACAGTCCTCTAGGAAGCTTAAAAACAGCCATGGAATAAGTGGGGATGGCTTGGACTACTGATTTTATTAACACTTCTTTACCACTCCCAGCCAAACATTTTTCCATCCATCCCTGAATGTTCTTCCAAACACGGTCCTTTAAATAACCGAAAACACCATTTATCGACCTTCCCACTTCTGATGGCAGCCCAAGATAACGCTCGGCAAGAGTTTCAGTTTGTATTTCCAGTAGGCCCTTAATCTGATTCTTTGAAGTCTCCGAGACACCCTTTCCAAAATAAACAGCTGATTTTTCCGCATTAATCCTTTGACCTGACGCATTGCAGTAAGTGTCAAGGATGTGTTTCAGATTCTGAACAAGCTGGGTTGATGCCTTGCTGAAAAGGAGACAATCATCAGTGAATAAAAGATGATCAATAATCGGCGCCGATGATGCAATTTGAATTCCTTCTATCCTCTTCTCCTATGACGCATGTTTCAGCAAACAAAACAAACCCTCTGCTGCGATGAGGAATAGGTAGGGGGAGATAGGATCACCCTGCCAAACACCCCTTGATGGGCGAAATTCACCTGTGGGCTTTCCATTAAACAGGACCGAGAAAGATACTGTCATAACTCCTCTCATAAAAGCTTCAACAAATGGGCGACGAAAACCCAATTTTAACATCATTGCTTCAAGATACACCCACTCTACGCGGTCATACGCCTTTCTCATGTCCAGCTTGATTGCACAATGAGAGTTCTTCTTACTTCTATTTATTTTCATGAAATGCAGGCACTCGTATGCAGTGATCACATTGTCAGTTATTAAGCGTCCAGGAACAAACGACGATTGTTCTTCGGAAATGATCTCAGGGAGAATCTGCTTCAGGCGGTTAGCAAGCACTTTTGATGCGATTTTAAAAATCACATTGCAAAGGCTTATTGGCCGAAACTGAGACAGTGTAGTGGGTTTTAATACCTTCGGGATGATGACGATGAACGTTTTGTTAATCTCCGCTGGGGAGTCCTCTCCATTCAAAATCCGGATCACAATCTTCGTTATCTCCTCTCCACATAAGTGCCAATATTTTTGAAAAAAATGGGCAGGAAAACCAGCCAGCCCCGGTGCCTTGGTGGGAAACATCTGGAATAAAGCCTCCTTTATTTCCTTCTCACAATATGCCCTGGAAAGCATTGTGTTCATATCTTCTGTAACTCTACAAGGCACATGTGATAGAACTTCTTCAATTCCAATGACACCCTCTGATGTATATAAGTCCTCATAAAACTGTGATGCCACCCCGATGCCGCGCTCTATATGGGTTCCTCACCAACCAGTTCTGCAGCCCATCATCAACGAAGGCGACTTTGGGCCAGATCATCAGCCCACCATGCAGCACTTCTCGGGCGAGGTGGTGTTTGGGCCAGGCCACTAGCTTCCCATGGACCTTACGGTCCACGAGGCTCGAGCCCGTGCGGCACTCACTGAAGCCAACCTTTCAGGTCGTGGCCTGCTATCTACCATCACCGCTCGCGTGTCTGATCTTCACATCGACGAGCAACGCCAGTTCATCGCCAAGCTGATTACAGCCATGTCCCCATCACAGCTGGGCGCGTCGCCGAGCAGCTCGCGGCTTCCTCCTCGCTGTCTCTCAAGAAGAAGCTTTTGGCTGCTATCTCTCGGAAGAGCTCCTCCACGTCTGCTTTGCGCCCATCAATGACATCCTCGCGCCATACTCAGGCGCGCATCTGCAAAGGCCTCGGCTTGATCTCAAGCGTGGATCAGTTCACTGACAAGACGCTGCAAGAGTACTTATCCTTCTTCAAGGAACCACTGCCTGCTGAGTATTTGGCCAAGCTGGGAGAGCTGGCCGGGCTGGTGTCCCCTGCATCGATCCATCTCCCTGACTCCGACTTGCGGGCAATCCTTGATGAGATGGTGGCAAGGACGGCCTCCTAGGCCCTTCCCCTATGCGCCAGCTGCTTTGTCCAGTTTCCCCCATGGATACACCATCTTCTGCATGCCTGATCGTCGTATAGGGTCTGGCTCTGTTTCAGTTCTGAATCGCTGTACACCAGTGCCTTGATACGTGCTGTGTGCGCCTATCTCTCTCTGCTTGTACCGGCGGCGCCTACCATGTACCCCGTAGTCTGTTTTTCTTTCATGACCCATGCGCACTAGGCGCCAGGAGACTATCTGTGTATCTTGCATGCACCGGTGGCGCCTGTGCTGTTGTCTGCTGTTGCCATTTGGCTGTCGATTGTTTGTTTTGCCATGGATAACAACCTGATGATTTTAAATTGGAATGTTCGTGGTCTCAATGATCCTGCTCGAAGGTTGGTGGTTAAGGATATGGTGGCCCGTTCCAGATGTTCGATTTTGTGTATCCAGGAGTCCAAGTTGGAGAGGTTTTCTGAAACAATCAGGGCTGAACTTGCGGGTTCCATGCTCCGTGGGTTTGCTGATCTGCCGGCCAATGGTACCCGTGGCGGGATCCTGCTCCTCTGCGATACCGCTAAGTTCTCGGTTGCGGCTGTTTGGCGCGGGGTTTTATCCATCACGGCTGCACTCTCTCCCTGTCATGGGCAGGGGCAACCCTGGTCTCCTACCACGGTTTATGGCCCAGCCGACGATGAACGAAAGATGGACTTCCTTGCGGAAATTGCCAGCATTCATAAGGCTATGACTGGTGCTTCAATTTCAATCTCATAAATGACCAGGCGGACAAAAACAATGATCGCATCAGTAGGCGTTGGATGACGCGGTTCCGTGCGGCTCTTAATTCCTCTAGTCTTAGAGAAATTCCTCTGATTGGGCGCCGCTTCACCTGGTCCAACGAGCAGTCTCCTCCGACTCTTGTCCGTTTGGATCGTGCTTTCTGCAACATTGATTGGGAACTCCGTTTTCCTGCTGCCAAGTTGCTCCCCCAGGCCACCGCTATGTCTGACCACTGCCCGCTGCTCCTGGTTAATGAGGGTTTCATCAAAAAGCCGAGAAGATTCCGCTTTGAGGAGTACTGGAGATTTCTTGATGGTTTCAAAGAGGTGGTCACTGCTGCCAGGAATTTGCCGGTTGGTAGCGCAGATCCCATCAACGCGATTAACCTCAAACTCCGTCGGGATGGGAAGGCTCTCTCAACCTGGAGCAAGTGCTCTGTTGGGAACGTGACAAGGCAATTTGATATGGTTCACGAGCTTACTCTGCGCCTGGATATGGCCCAGGAAAGACGGCCGTTGTCCCTAGATGATTCTGCCCTCGGATTGGCTCTCAAGTCGCATCATTTGGGGCTGGCTGTGCTGCTGCGTATCAAGCAAAGGCAGCATGCCAGGGTGCTTTGGCTGCGCGCCACGGATGCTAACTCCAAGTTTTTTCACATCAAAAGGAACTCAAGGGCACGAAAGAATCATATTCACTCCATTGCAGCGGCGGACGGCACCACGGTGGTTGAGCAGGATAAAATCCTTGATCTGGTGGCCTGTCACTTCGATGGTATTTGGGCACTAGAGCTTGCACCACGGCCACTCTCAACTGGGATAGTTTGAACCTGCAGCGGCATGACCTTCAGAAGCTAGAGAGGCCTTTCACGATCATGGAAATCAAGGAGGCAATTTGGGACATGCCTATGGACAAGGCACCAGGGCCAGATGGCTTCTCGGGGTCTTTCTTCCGCTGCAGCTGGGATATCATTGAAGGTGATTTACTGCTTGCCTTCCAGTGGCTGTTGGACCTGAATGCAAGATCCCTTCACCGATGCAACGACTCCCTGGTAGTGCTGATTCCAAAAAGGAAGAACCCGATGGGGATTGGGGATTTTCGGCCTATTAGTCTGATTCACAGCCTCATCAAGATTTTCATGAAGATGCTGGCACGTCGGTTGGCACCACAGCTTGATCGTCTGGTCAGCCCCTGTCAGAGTGCCTTCATTCGCGGAAGGTGTATCCAAGAGAACTAACTCTACGTGCAGGGCCTCGCTCGCCACTTGCATTGATTGCGTACACCAAGCTGGATATTGCTAAGGCCTTCGACACGGGCTCCTGGACGTACCTGCTCAAAATGATGAATGCCTGTGGCTTTGGGGCAAGGTGGCGTGACTGGATGTCTATGATCTGGGCCTCCTCTTCCTCAATGGTTTTGGTTAATGGTGTGCCGACGAAGCGTATCTGGCACAGGAGTGGGCTTTTCCAAGGCGGCCCCCTGTCACCATACTTATTCATCCTTGCTATGGAGCCCCTTCATCGACTGCTTGAACTTGCAACTTCCAATGGTTTCCTCTCCAAGCTTCGCGGACGGAAGGCTAGTTTCCGCGCATCCTTGTATGCTGACGACATGGCGCTTTTTGTTAACCCTTGCAAAAGTGATGTCCAGATGGTTGGTCACATTTTTGGGGCATTTGGAGCTGCAACAGGATTGAAAACAAACTTCTCTAAGAGTGCGGCAATGCCGATCAGATGCTCCCAAGTTGATCTTCAATCAGTGTTGCAGGCTGTCAGCATTCCAGTGGTTCAGTTCCCCTCCAGCTATCGCGGGATGCCTCTTTCCCTCTGCTCTCTTCGCAGAATTGACTTTTAGAGATTCATGTCCTCTTATGAAGGAAAGCTTGCCGGTTGGGTGGGAAACCTCCTATCCAAGGACGGGCGGCTGGCTCTTGCCGGATCGGTGTTGTGTGCCCTGCCGGTTTATATGATCACTGTCCACCCCTTCCCCAAATGGCTGATGCAGTCGATTGACAAGTGTACTAGGGCCTGGGTCTGGAGGGGTATGGAGACGTGCACTGGTGGTCACTGTCGCATCAGCTGGTCCAAGGTTTGGAGGCCACTGAAGCTGGGAGGGCTAGGCTTGCAAAACTTGAAAAATTCGGGTCAGCCCTGCGCTTACGATGGCTTTGGTACCGGTGGTCTGATCCTTCAAGGACATGGCTCGGCATGCCGGTGCTGTGCAGTGACGATGAGTTCGCCATGTTCGCTTCCGCAACAACGGTGACAATTGGGGACGGCTGCACAACACTTTTTTGGTTTGATGCTTGGATGGACGGCGTGGCTCCCCGTGATGTTGCTCCGGCCCTGTTTGCTGCTTCGGATAGGAAGAGGAGGACTGTCGCAGGGGCCATGTCAAATTCTGCTTGGCTGTGTGATCTCTCCTGAGGTTTCCGGGAAGATATGTTAGAAGAGCTGATCGACTTGTCCTCAAGGCTGCAGCATTTCACGCTCCAGCATGGTGTTCGGGACTCCATCATCTGGACGCTGTCGAGTGATGGGATTTATTCGGCATGGTCGGCATATCGTATGCACTTTGCCGGGCAAGTGGGCATGTCGTTCTTGCATCTGATCTGGCGTGTGCGTGCTCCCCTCAAGTGCAAATTCTTCATGTGGACAGCGGTGCAGCATATTATTCTGACGGCTAATGTCCTGATGTCAAGAGGATTGGAGAACAATTATTTTTGTCCCCTATGCTGGCGGAATTTGGAGATGGCCGATCACCTGCTCAGGGAATGCCCCTGGTCGCCGGCTCGCGGCGCCTATGGGATTCCGTGGCTTCGTTGGCGAGCCTTCAGACCTTGGCGCCGGCGGTTTGGCGATCTGACTACGCCACCATGGATTGGCTGTCCGGCCTATCGGCCACTCTCCCTAAGCCTGACAGTGCAGCAGCTAAGGCGTTGGCCTTGCTTGTATGCTGGGAAATTTGGCGCGAGCCCAATAGGCGGATCTTCGATAAAAAAGAGCTGCCGGTTAGTTCTGTTCAGGTGTTGATCAGGGACGAGGCTTCCATTTGGAAGTTGGCAGGCTGCCCCATTCCATTCGATCCTGGCTGAGGCCGAAGTTGGGCCCTTGGGGGTTTGCAAAGCTCACCCCCGGGCCCCGGCTGCTGTCTTTTCTTAGTTTCTCTCTAGTTTCCTTTGGCTGCGGCCTGCTTTTCTTTTTGTTTTGGTCTGTTTTGACCTTAATCCTGTACTTTGCCATCGGCTTTCTCCTCTGAAATGGAATCTTAGCAGCTCTCCTGCTTTTTTTCGAGAAACTTTCAATCTATTCATTCTCAATCATGACAGTACAAAGAACACCAGAGGTAATAAAAATTACAACCAGGTTCATGGACCACCTAGCGATGACTACAAGCACTGGAGCGAGCCGAAGGCGCGCCACCGTCATCGCCCCTCCCTCGCCGGAGCCGGGAAAACCTTGTTGTAGTAGACAGTCGGGAAGTCGTTATGCTAAGGCCCCATAGTACCAACGCACCAGAGCAGCAACCATCGCCGAAGAAGAAAGTCGTATATTGGAAAGATCAAACCTGTAAACACCCAAACGAAGACGAACGAAGACCGGATCCAAACAGATCCATCGAAGACCAGCACCGACCGAATCCCGCGAGATCCGACGGAGACACACCTCCACACGCCCTCCGACAAAACTAGACGCATCATCAGGACTGGGATAGAACGTGGGAGACATTATTTCTACTGAGGGACATCGCCGCCGCCACACAGCCCCAACCAAGACGCTGAACCTAACAAGAACGAGAACCGGATCCCTCCCGCCGGCGGGGGGCCGAGGTCCTCCGCACCTCCATGCCCCAAAGGCCATCGGAGATGAAGCGGACCGGCGGCGGCGCCGATGGGAGGAGGAGGAAAGCCTGGGATCTTTTCTTGCGGGGGAGGAAAGAGAAGGCGTTAGCGTACATATACGTATTAGCAGCTCTCCTGCTAACTTTGAAAAAAAAAAACTCCACTTCACTTGACTTTTCATGGGATGTCTCTCTGTCCGGGACAAGTGCATCTTCCATCGAGTACTGTCTACGTTACATCATCAAGTACGCACTTATAACCTCATATTTTCTTCGCCGTGTATTCGATCTCATGCGACTATACCATACAACCAAAACTTGAAAGGTTTGCTACCTAGCATAACTCTGAGAATATGTTTTGGAGAGGTTTCGAAAAACCTTAGTGTTTTTTGTAAATGAAATTAACGGCAACAAGTTTTGCCAGTTTCAACTTTCGATCGGCCGCCAGCCGGAGAATATACTAGATTCTTTGGTGGGACGGGTTTATGTTACGTTTGATGATTAATTGCATCTAGCAACAGAGCCTGATTTGGATTTGATCCATGCATGTTAGATTTGATGATTGTATCTGATCTGATCTGCATCCTAGCTAGCTACAGCTACTGGCCTCTATCTCGCCCTAAAGAAAAAGGCTCGTGCTAGATTAAGTGTTTGGATTGCGTAGGCCACTACTTGTTACATTATTGATCTGATGATGGATAAATTATTTTAAGTCCTCACTAATTCATAGAGTAAGAAATCATCAAGATATTCACCCGGAACGGAATCTTTGACTAGGAATGAAGTTATCCGACATAATTTAATCAGCTCATTAATTAATTAACAAACGTTCATAGTACGATTAAAAACACACCACGCATCTGGCAAGCGCCTAACTAAAACAAGTTTTGTACGACAGGTCATGCACGCGGTTTTATTACCACCGAGGCATCGTCGTCGACGACATTGAGAAGTGAGAGTCATCATCCGTGATCAAGCACCCACGATTAACAATACTTACAACCAAATGACGTCGATCTCTTAGTTGGCATGGATTTATTTTGTGTGATCTCTCACCATTAACGAAACTTCTTGCTGATGTACTTTAAACCTATTACAATTTCTTTTCTCTGGCATACAAATCAGGATATTCTTGTGGTTGATGCTTAAGAATAGCATACAAACCAAAGATAACCTGGTGAAAAGGGGGTGGACTAGAAATGAACAATGCATTTTTGTGGGCACAATGAAACAGTGAAACACTTGTTTTTTGGCTGCAGCTTCGCCAAATTTGTTTGGCAGGTGACACTGTGTGCCTTTTGTCTCAATAGACAAGATGATGTTAAGGACTTAGTAGGAGACAGGATCCAATCCTTTCCAATGGTCTAGTGTAAATTGGTCCTTTGTGGTGGGATTGCAATTTGCTGGACTGTCTAGAAAGCTAGAAATGGGGCTTGCTTTGATAAGGAATTTCCTGATGATCCTACTGATGTGATCTACAGCCTTTGCCATTATCTGAATAGCTGGAGCATTTTGCAGAAAGGACGAGATAAAAAAAGAATTAAAGAAGGTGTGTCGAAGATCAAGATGATGCTCGGTGAGGCGTATGCGCGAAGTCACAGGTGGAATCCCTTGATGCGCATGACTGCTTCGTGAAGAACGGTGTACAACTCCCCCTTGTTGGGGAGCTTCTGTCTGTTGACCTTTCGTACTTGCCCCGTTGGTTGTTGATCTAGATTGTTGTCCAATGTTTTAGTTCCTTGCTTTTATCCCTGTGCTCCTTTACGCTGTTTAGAGACTTGGCTGGTTGTTTCTTCTTTTTATTAAGCATTGGCTGGGTTTGTTTTGAACTGTATAAGACGCTGGAAGTTTCCTTAATGGAAATCGACGAGAGGGGCTCGTTGTTTAAAAAAAAACCTACTTATTTCCCATCGCATTGGTTTCTTTTTTGGAAAGCAGTAGCTGTCGTCATCACTAGTAGAATATATTGGCATATATATCTGTATAAAAAATGCTAGGCCTACGTAACGTTTTTACGTTCCCCACGTAACCTTCCTTTCCCACAAATCAAAACACCCCCCTGAATTTCATGGTGGGCCCACGTCCCCTCTAATCTCCACTTAAAAACTGCCACATCCCTACGTAACCCCCCTCATCCCGTAAACACCTGTAGGTGTAGCAAAGCTCTATCTGTATTTGACAATATAGGATTTGTACTCCATCTCCTACCTTATCTTTAGGAGAGGCTTCTTCCCCTCCAAGCTTGAACTCTATATAAACAGCCCGAGAGGCTCAATAGAACACAACCGCATTACACCAATTCTCTAACTCTATCTTGGTTTCTGCCGCAAGATCCCAAAAGTAGCTCCACCACAGCTTTCACACCGCGCCGCCCCTGGGGAGATCGATCTCCATGATCTCCACGGGGGGCTGCGACACCCATAGCTAGGGTTCGTCCCACTGAGCAAGTTGATCAGCTGCCTTGAGAGTCTTTTTCCGATCTCTTGATATATTTTTCTTTCTGCCGGTCGGTCGTTCTGTGTTTTCTCTTTTGGTTCGCCATTCATAGATCGGTTTGCATCGTCCACTGCCTATCGTTCTGATGCGCATCTACTCTGATATCGACGTCGACTCTGCACCGGCGGCCTCCTCGTCACCAACCGTGCGGCAATGATGAATGCGCCGCACAAGGGATGCCTTCATGTGTTGCTGATGGTTTCTCTCGTCTGCACGGCATCCGCCATCGATTCGTCTTTGCCACTATAGATCGGGACATATTCAACAATCCTGCCACGGACTCTGATATGTGCAGCATCATCCCCGACCATCACTCCTTCATCTCGGACGCTCTACGCCATGCGTACCTCAGCTGGTCAGCCGAACATTCACATGTCGCCGAATGGCTCGGTGCCGCCTCATCCGCGAACGGTCCATCCCGATCAACGAACCATCTCCGAGCACGTGCATATCACCATGGATTGAGCAACGTGTTCTCGCACGGCTACAGCGCCACATGCTCTCGGCTACCTCGACATTTACACAAAGGGCTATCACCTCGTCTGAGCACCTCATCGCCTTCCTCTAAAATTCAGGCGTCCACGACGCTCCCGCTATGACTGCCCGGGGGGGGGGGGGGGGGGGTGAGGTCAGCCTATTGGTTTGTACCTTCGGTTTCTCTCCAGTTTGACCGTCCGTGACAGACCAGCAATTCGCGACTATACCGCTATGATTGTTGGGAGAGGGGGATGTTCGAGTATCTTGGCATATATCTGTATTTGGTAGTATAGGATTTGTAATCCATCTCCTACCTTAACTCTAGGAGAAGCTTCTTACCATCCAAGACTTGTACTATATAAACCGCCCGAGGGGCTCAATACAACACACACCGCATTACACCAATTCTCATACTCTATGATCCTGTTCGCTGGAGAACCGATCAGAGTTTGGCGAAAACAAGATGATCAACCCACTAAACTGATTGCATTGAATCGCCACAATTGTGCCCCGTCGTGAATGATGGGAGCGCCCGGATCTGGATAGGCGGCTTGCCAACTCAAGCCAGCGGCTTAGCCTACACATCAGCGCCATGGGGATTGGGGAGGATATAGATATAGCTGTCGTCACCACCAAAAGCGCTCGGGCGAGCACCACCGAGGTCCAAATTGCCAGATCTAATAACTCGCAAACACCAAAGCTCATTAGCTCCTCATGGCCGAAGAGGTCGATGCCGAAGTGGGACTGGAGCTAGAGGACCGTTATCCCTAGCATGGCCGCCAAAGTTTTCATCGAAGCGGTGCCGTAGCGGACACAAGCCCTTGGCACTCTAGACCTAACTGAACACACAAAAGCAAAATGAGATCTGAGATCCTCCTGCCGCTGGGAAAAGCAACCAATGGACTCACCGGCGGGAGTATTTTATGTGATCTTGGAATCCTGTTCTTAAAGGAACCAAATAATTAATCACACTAAGCACTATCCATCACACTTTCTAGTGATTGGATGAACGAACCAAAAAAGAAAAGTTGACCACTACCCTTGAGACATTGCATGGTTATTCTAGCCAGCTGTGGATCCCAATGTATAAAAAATAATCTTAGCCACGTATGACCTCTCTCTCTCCCTCTCTCTCTCTCACACACACACACACATACACTACTGGAATTTCACCATACGCCGAGTGCCGCAAACACTCGGCGAAGGCCCAAAAAAACTCGGCAAAGTCTTTGCCGAGAATTGTTCTCGGCAAAGAGTACTCGGTCTACACCTCTCAGGCAAACAGAATTTTGCCGAGAGCCATCCATCGGGCACTCGGCAAAGCTTTTGCTGAGAACCAAATAGTTCTTCTCGGTAAAATAAAGCGACTTCACGGCCGCTGGTAACGTCAGGTCTTTGCCGAGAACTAACAAAGTACCCGGCAATGATGTTTACTTTGCCGAGAGCCAGTACTCGGCTTTCGTGGAATAAGCAGTTCCTAGCAACTCCCCTTTACCGAGTACCTTTGTCAGCCTCTCGGCAAAATGAAAACCAAGCTGCCAACGCATGCCACGTGTCCACTTTGCTAAGCGTTGTTCTCGGAAAAAGTAAGTTTGCCGAGTGGGGCTCTCGGCAAAGATGGATTGTCAGCATGGTTTCTGCTTCTTTTTCATGTAACCCTGCAGCAAAAACAGATATAATAGTAATATCCACTTAGAGAACTTTGTATACTATATAAGGATCATATACATAACAACAAACTCACAAAAGCATTATATATGGTCCACACAAGCTTCATATGAAGTCACAAAGTAGTTATTTAGCACGAGTTCCTTCTCACTAAACAACAAAGTGGCCAATGCATGTTTACATACGATCACATGATAAAAGCAACAGAACAATTAGGATGAACTGAAAGAGGATTATCAAGTTCTTCAATCCACTCAACCCGATAAGCTGGCCCGCACCATTGCCTAATTTATGATTTCTCTTCTCATCGAGCACTTACTGATTGTAATGATTCTCTGCTTTCTCTCTACTATTGAACGAATCGAAGGAGCTGCCTTTGTAACGAAGCACTTGTTCATTGCATGCGGACAATGAATCGTAGACTCCTGAACGCCTACCTCTGTACACCGCATACCACTTCATCTACAAAGAAAGAGAAAAAGATTTCAAGAAGGAATGCAAGTTAAAAATAACACATGATACATAAGCCACGTAAGCATTCATCACTCATATACCCAAAAGCATCACAAGTGCTAATCCAAGTTCACATCTGCAGCTACATAACTATATCACTAAATCAAGGACAAACTATCTAGGTGGACTACTCCGAGATGTAGTCGGTGAAGCCAGTGATCGTGGAGTCGGAGCAGGTGGGGATATCCCCCACAGTGGAGGAGCAAGCATCGTCGGGAATGATGGTCGGTGGACCCAATGGCACCGGGTCATCGCTCTCCTTAGGAGGCGGGTCCTCGCTCTCCTTAGTTGGCAGATTGTTCTTGTCCAGATCCACAAAATACTTTAGTAGGATGAGCTGCGGGTTCGCCTAAATGAACGCCGCCAAGGGGTCCTCACTGGCGCGCTCCTCCTTGACCGCGGAGTCGACCCTAACGGATGCTGCGTCATCGGAGGAAGCCATAACCGCGAGATCAATCGGTGCAAACACCTTTCAGCACACAATGAAAAAATAATATAAGAATCAAACATCAAAGAATACTTCTAATCTATTCGTCGCAAACCTACAAAACTAATTTATTATAATCTGTGTGCTGACTTCCAGTCCATCGAGGCTCTCTTCAACAACTCTTACAACTCTCATCTCTCGAGTGGTTGTATATATGGTGGGCACTCTCTCACTGGTATTTCGACTGTCGGTGATGGTTGAGCTGGTGAGCCCATCGTGCGTTACCAGGGTATCACAGGACGAACTCGCCCAAATCAACCGTCAACGTCAAAAGTCGATTTCTTTCCTTCGGAAACATCTCTTACAATTCTCATCTCTCGAGTGGTTGTATATATGGTGGACACTCTCTCACTGGTATTTTGACTGTCGGTGATGGTCGAGCTGGTGAGCCCATCGTGCGTTACCAAGGTATCACAGGACGAACTCGCCCAGATCGACCGTCAACGTCAAAAGTCGATTTCTTTCCTTCGGGAACATCTCTTACAACTCTCATCTCTCAGGTGGTTGTATATATATATGGTGGACACTCTCTCACTGGTATTTCGACTGTTGGTGATGGTCGCTTCTCCTTCCCCACGACCCCATTTTTGCCCGCTTCGCTACTGAACACGCAGACCTAACCTAATATGAATACATACTATCTAATTAAAGAGCTACTACAAAAACTACTTTATACTATCTAATTAAAGAGCTACTACAAAAGCTACTACAAAACTACTAACATACTACAATAACTACTACAAAAACTATTAAAAAGCTACTACAAAACTACTAACATACTACAATAACTACTACAAAAACTATTAAAAAACTACTACAAAACTACTAACATACTACAATAACTACTACAAAAACGATTAAAAAGCTACAACAAAAACCACTAACATACTACAAAAACTACTACAAAAACTATTAAAAAGCTACTACAAAGCTACTGCAAAAACTACTAACATACTACAAAAATTACTACAAAAACTATTAAAGAGCTACTATAACAAACTAACATACTACTAACATAATAAGTAAAAGCTAAACAAACAAAAAAAAACTAAGTAAAAAAAAGAGCTCACAGTGGTGGTGGCCGGGCGGGAGGGGGGGGGGGGGGGGGCGGGGGCGCCGGTCGAGGGGGGCACTGGCCCGGGGGAGGCGGCGGCCGGCGGAGGTGGTGACCGGTGGAGGCGGCGGCCGGCGGAGGTGGTGGCGCTGGGTGTGTGCACGGGAGTGAGGAGAGAGCGCGCGGGGAATTTCACTTAATTGCCCCGCGCGACCTTTCCCGAGCACCTGTCGGTGGGGCACTCGGAAAAGATCCCTCATGCCTAGATCTAGGTTAGACCTTTTACCGAGAGGTCCTCTCGGAAAAGCATTGTTTCCCGAGAGCCTTTAGTAAATGCACTCGGAAATGCCAAGATTGATTTTTTCTAATAACTCTTCACACTGTATGTTTATTCACTTTTTAAAAGCAAACATTGATATATGATGTTTCAAAAACACATATCTGCAATTTACCGTGTTGAAACCCTAGGAGTGCAATAAATGTCTCAAATATTGCAGGCGGGCCCGAAAAATGCGGTAGCCTGGCACGTGTCATGCAATGTCCTCCTTTGAGAGCACAAGAAGTTTTGAGGCCAACGGAGCAACAAGCCCAACACTTTACAAACCAGACACGTTCCCTCTCGATAGCTAGAAACTACCTCGGAGATGGTGCAGTTTACAAGCGGCCTCCGGTCACGCTTCTGCGAAACACGCACAAACTTTTACCACACCCTATAGGGGCCATGTGATGGCACTGTGTCAGGTCCCGAGGATTTCCGGCATCGTACGATTTTCCGTGGATTTAAACGGCTTGATCGGGCATGCCGCCGAGGTACATTCGCTCACCCGGTGGCGGGGCGTGCCCCTCCCTCGGCTGCACAAGGCCTACGCATGTCTCAAATACATCATATAGGATTTTCCAAACCGCTTCTGGACATAATTTCATGTGTCTGCCGTGTTGATCTGCAATTTCGCGCGCTGAAACCCTAAGAGTGCAATAAATGTCTCAAATATTGCAGGCGGCCCCGAAAAATGCGGGGGTGTGACGCCCCCGAATTAATCGTGCGCTAATCATACACACAAATGCACACGATCAAGCCTAGGGACTCACTTGAAGATATCACAACATAACTCTACACAAAATAAAATAATACAAGCTTTATATTACAAGCCAGGGGCCTCGAGGGCTCGAATACATAAGCTTGCGCATACAAGCGTCAGCGAAAGCATTAGATATCTGAGTACAGATATAAAATTTAAACAGATAGGCCTTAACAGGCGGGGCAAAACAACACACTGATCGAAAAGGCGCAGGCCTCCTGCCTGGGAGCCTCCTAACTACTCCTAGTCGTCGGCGGTCTCCACGTAGTAGTAGGCTCCTCCAGAAGTGTAGTAGTCGTCGACTGAGGCGGCTGGCTCCGGGGCTCCATCATCTGGTCGCAGCAATCGAGTATGGGGAAAAAAAGGAAGCAAAGCAACCGTGAGTACTCATCCAAAGTACTCGCAAGACTTACATCAGAACTATGCTATGTATTCATCGGTATCAAAGGGAATGGCTGTATCTGTGGACTAGACTGCAGAATTGCCAGAATAGAGGGGAAAGCCTAGCCTATCGAAGACTAGCATCTTCAGCGGTCTTGCAGCATAGGAAGAGTGAAGATTAGTAACATAATTAAAGTAGCAAGCATGTTGTGACAAAGCCTAGAGATCCTTCCTCGACTCCCTGCGAGAAAGCGATCCCGGAGCTTCCAATTAATTAAAGTATCCAGTTCAAGTAGTAAAAGATCGGGATACAACACTGAGCGTCCTGTTACCGTGGACACGACTATTCGAATAGATAATCTTCCCTGCAGGGGTGCACTACTGTTACCCAACACGCTCGATTGACTCAGGCCGGACACACTTTCCTGGGTCATGCCCGGCCTCGGCTGATCGACACACCGCAGCCCTACCTAGAGCTCAGCAGAGAGGTCCCCGCCAGTCTACCTCCTAAGTGCTCGGGGGTCTTGGGCCCATCGCCCTTTGCACTCCGGGTCGTTGCGCGCAGGGCGAACCAGGCACCACCTCTGTCCTGGATGGCGCCGGCCCAGCCGTGCCGCATTGCTGAACTGGACGTCTGACAGAGCTTTCGGCTGATACATACGGCGCAGAGGGCCCCATAAACCATTATCCCGCATGGTGGTAGTGCGTATAGGGCCAACGACCCACTCAGATCAGATACCCAAATCCGTTAAGTGCATTGGGAGCTCGCGGAAACAAGCAGAGATCCACGAAGCATGTGGCCCCGTCGCCCCATCTCGTGGACTTACGGCAAGGGCTCAGAATGCCCGGCCGTGCCACGTAATCATCTCGCGGGTACCCTCATGGTCAACCGGACTGCACATGTCTCGCGGGTACCCCTCGGGGTCGACTCGTCTTTATCAGGTATCTGTAGTAAAACCCAGGTAACCGTGTGTCTTTATCACCAAGAAGGAATCCGAGGAATCACCCTCGTTGGATTCCCACTCGATGCAACCGCCAAGGTGAACCAGGAGGAATCACCCTCGTTGGTATCCACACTTGCGGAGTTGCACGACAGAAGCTTCGTCGGAGGTGGTGAAAGAGGAATCACCCTCGTGACCCACGACCAACTAGCTGTGCCACATAGGTAACATCAGGAGTGAGATAAGAGGTATCACCCTCGACACTCGATATTAACTCTGCGGTGTCGAGCAACTTAGGGGGTGTGTAGTGTTGTGCTGGTCTCATCCCATCGATCACATCGATCGGGGCACTGTTACTAAAGCGAGGCAACTGGGACAAGAAGGAGGGCCACAGATGGATTCCCATCCAACCTATGCTAAGCATTTTGGTATTAGGCAGGTATCAATAACAGTTTCAAGGACAGGCTATGCATCAGAAGAGGATAAAACAAGACAGTAGCAATTTATAATGAAAGCAGGAGGGAGAAAGAATAGGTGATATAGGCATGCGTCAAGGGGGTTGCTTGCCTGGAAGCTTTGCCGGAAAAGAAGAGTTGTCGGTGATGAAATAGTCCTCAGGGGCTACGTCGGTGCCGGAATCTACCAGAGAGAAGAGGGGGAAGAAACAGATAAATATACAGCAAACAAAGCAACACAGAGCATGACATGCTAAAATGCAGTGCAGGGGTGACCTAATGCATCTCTAAACCATTTTAGTTATTTTAGGATTTAAGTTGGAATTATTAACCAGTATGTATGCACTATTCATGTACTGAAAACAGACGAAAAGTTGCGGGTTCTCCTACGTAGATGGTCCCGACATGAAAACATATGGCACGATCGGATTCGTGGGATTTTTCTGAGCAACTTTCATGTAGAAAACTTTTTGATTCGAGTTACGGATTAATTTCTACAAATTTCCGAAGTTTTAATCTTTTTTTGAAAATTCCTGGAATTATTTAATTTAATCTGAATTATCCAGAAAAGGAATATGACGTCATGCTGATGTCATCACTGCGTCAGCAGTCGGCTGACCAGCTGACTGGTCAAGCTGGCAGGTGGGACCCACCTGTCATACACTGTGGGTATGTTAGGGTTAATTTTTAACTAAACAGAGTTAATTAACTGGTGGGCCCAGTCTGTCAGTGTCTATACTAATTAACAGAATTAACTTAATTAACCTCTAACAGTAACAAAGTCAACCGGGGCCCACCTGTCAGGGTCAACCGTGAACAGTAAAAAGTTGACCGTGGTCAACTTGGTCAAAAGTGGCCAAGGGGCCCACTGGCAGTGTCACTGGGCGGGCCCCACACTTCGCCAGCTCAGCAACGTTGCCGGAGGAGCTCCGGCGAGCTCTCCCACGGCGGCCGAACGCCGGAGCGGCTCGGATCTACGCCACAGGGGGCAATTTCGCGTGGTTCTTGCGGCGTTCAAACGGGTAGTCCATTCCGCGTCGATCTGAGCTAGCACGAGGCCACGGGAGTGGCTGGAGGTGGCCGGAACGGCGAGGTGCCGCGGCGGCCGGAACATGGCATAGCGGCGAGCTAGCTAGGGAGAGGTACGCGGCGCGAGGAGAGGAGCGGAGGGAGGACGAAGCTCACCGCGCGGCTACGAAAAGCCCTAGGGAGCTTAGGAGCAGCAGCAGTCGACGGAGACGGCGGCGGTCGCCGGAGATAGAGGCGGAAGGGGACGGTGACGATCGGCGTCTGCGGAGGTCCCCGACCCCTGCGTAGGGCACCGGACGAACGGGCGGACGCCGACGGTTCTCCTGGGTAGCCCAGTGGGTCGGGACGACGCCGGTGGCCGCAGATTTGATGGGAATGCGGCGGCTGCGTGCTCGGGCAGAGGGAGAAGAGAGGCGAGCGCGAGCGAGGGGAAGGAGAGGGGAGAGTGAGGGCGAGGCGACCAGGGGGGAGGGCTCGGGCTCCCTTATCCCAGCCCCACCAGCCCCGGCGCAGTGGCAGCCAGTGGCCGGAGCGGCGAGCTCCTGGCCATGGCGCAGGCGGCATGCGGGAGGGGAGCATGTAGGGGAAGGCCCTGGTGGGCTGGGCCGGCTCGGCCAGCGCCAGGTAAGGTTTTACCCCTTTTCCTTTTTTCTGTTTTCCCTTTTTATTTAAAAACAGAGAGGGTTAGGGAAAAGTTTGGGCATCCAAATGGCTTAGGAAAAATGTGGAACTAGTCCATATAAATCCCTGGCATTTTTAGGTACTGCCAAAAATATTTTTGGGAGGCAGAGGAATTCATTTGCATTTTTCATAAATGAATTTGCATTTATAATTGCTGGAATTGCAGTGGATTAAATGCTAATGGTCATTTTAGCAACATGGTGATGTTGTTTTCCTGAACAACAAATTGTTTTGGAATATTTACTAAATGATGAACATTTTTCCAGCAACTTTTGTGCAACTCCAAATTTCACTTGCATTTGAATTTGAATTCAGTGGCAGAATTTGAAATGAGATATTAAACCACTGTTATCAAGCATTGCAAATGATGATGACTTGGCAAGGTTAACAGGTGATCATTGTGCTTTATTACATAGGGGTGTTACAATTCTCCTCCTCTAAAAGAAATTCTCGTCCCGAGAATTCAGGAGGTAGAAGGAAAGAGGTCGGGGTATTCCTCCCGAAGACGATCCTCGTGTTCCCAAGTGGCTTCATCTTCAGTATGATTTGACCACTGCACTTTCAGGAACTTGGTAGTCTTCTGGCGGGTCCGACATTCAGCTTGATCGAGAATGAGGATCGGATGCTCCTTATAAGATAGATCATCTTGTAAATCAAGCATTTCATGATCCACTGCTCAGTGCGGAGATTCCTTGAAACAGCGGCGGAGTTGCGACACATGGAAAACATCGTAAACCTGAGAGAGGTTCGATGGCAATTCCAATTGATATGCCACTTCTCCACGTCTTGCGAGAATACGGAATGGGCCAATGTAGCGACGAGCTAGCTTGCCCTTGATTCCGAAACGGTGAGTGCCCTTCATCGGAGTAACACGAAGGTATGCTTGTTTGCCAGGTTGATAGACCATTACCTTGTGTTTACGGTCATAATTGCTCTTCTGACGAGACTGAGTAGTCTTCAGATGTTCGCGAACAATACGAACTTGCTCTTCAGCGTGTTGGATAATGTCAGGACCGAAGAGTGGCCGTTCCCCAGTTTCTGACCAATTCAGAGGAGTTCGGCACTTGCGTCCATAAAGAACTTCAAATGGTGCCATCTTCAGACTAGCTTGATAGCTATTGTTGTAAGAGAATTCAGCATACGGGAGAGATTCCTCATATTTCTTGCCAAAGGAGATGACCCATGCGCGAAGCATATCTTCTAGCACTTGGTTGACTCATTCAACTTGACCCTGGGACTGGGGGTGAAAAGCGGTGCTAAAGGACAGATGAGTCCCCATAGCTTCTTGGAAACTTGCCCAAAACCTTGAGGTAAAGAGGCTGCCACGGTCGGAACTGATCTCCAACGGAACACCGTGGAGTGTCACAATTCTGGAGACATACAATTCTGCTAACTGACTAGCAGTGATTGTCTCCTTGACTGGCAGAAAATGAGCAACCTTTGAGAATCGGTCAATGACAAAAAAATAGCATCATGACCCTTCTGCAATCTGGGAAAACCAGTAATGAAATCCATTTCGACTTTGTCCCATTTCCATTCAGGAATGGCAAGTGGTTGCAGAGTTCCAGCAGGTCTTTGATGTTCTACTTTGATGCGATGGCAAACGTCACACTCAGCAATGTAGCGGGCAATGTCTCGCTTCATATCAGGCCACCAGTACCGCTGACGAATGTCCTGGTACATCTTGGTACTACCGGGGTGGATAGACAAAGGTGTGTCAAGTGCTTCCTTCATGACATCCGAACGCGAGTCCAGATTATGCTTGCTAGGGACCACTAGGCGGCCTTTGAAGAACAAGGCACCATCATCATCAACATGGTAGAATGAAGAGTTTCCCTTGGAGAGGTATTTCTTAATTTTCTCGACTTCGGAGTCATATTCTGCCTTGTCTTAATGTTGTGCTCGAGATCTGGTTCGACAACCAAGGTATTTAGATATCCTTGAGGAACTATCTCGATGTTCAGCTTTCGAAGCTCTTCATACAGGAGTGGTTGCCGTAGCTGAACCTCAACTTCACAACAGTAGGATTTACGGCTCAAGGCATCAGCCATTACATTAGCCTTGCCAGGGGTATAAGAAATACCCAAGTCATAGTCTGTAATGGCCTCCATCCATCTTTGCTGACGGAGATTCAGAGATGGCTGAGTGAACAAGTATTTCAGACTCTGATGATCCGTGTAGATCTCACAACGATTACCAAGCAGGTAATGTCGCCATAACTTCAATGCATAAATAACTGCTGCAAGTTCAAGATCATGCGCTGGATAGTTCTCTTCATGAGGACGCAACTGTCGAGAGCCATAGGCAATCACCTTGTGCTCTTGCATTAGGACACAACCTAATCCTTGACGGGATGCGTCACAGTAAATCACGAAGTCCTTGCGAGAATCTGGAGGAGCAAGCACTGAGGCAGATGTCAGCTTGTCTTTGAGTGTCTGAAAACTTTCCTGGCATTTTTCTGTCCATTCAAACTTAACGCCCTTGTGAAGTAGATCAGTCAGAGGCTTGGCAATCTTAGAGAAGTTCTCGACAAAACGGCGGCAATAGCTGGCGAGTCCGAGAAAACTTCTGACTTGCTTGGCATTCTTCGGAGGAGTCCATTCAAGAATAGCCCGAACTCGTTCCGGATTAATAGCAATGCCATCTTTTGAAATCACGTGGCCGAGATATGTCACTTCAGATAACCAGAATTCACACTTGGAATACTTGGCATACAGTTGATGTTCACGCAGCTTCTCCAGTACAAGCCGAAGATGTTCGGCATGTTCTTCTTCATTCTTCGAATAGACAAGGATATCATCCAGATAAACCATGACGAACTTGTCGTGGTAATCCATGAAGATGTAGTTCACCAATCGAGAGAAGGTTGCTGGAGCATTGGTTAAGCCGAAGGACATGACAGTGTACTCGTAAGACCCATATCGAGTAACAAAGGCTGTCTTCGGAATATCCTCTTTGCGAACTCGGATCTGATGGTATCCCAATCTCAAATCAATCTTAGAGAATACTGAGGAACCAGCAAGTTGATCATATAGATCGTTGATTCTGGGAAGCGGATACTTATTCTGAATTGTTGCTTGGTTGACAGGTCGATAATCTTGAAACAACCGATTCGTACCATCCTTCTTCTTGACAAAGAGAGAAGGGGCTCCCCAAGCAGAAGAACTGGGGCGGATGAAACCCTTTTGAAGTGACTTGTCGATTTCCTCCTTAAGTTCAAGGAGTTCATGCGGCGGCATCTTGTATGGGCGCTTGGCAATAGGAGTAGTGCCCGGTTTCAAGTCGATGACAAATTCGACAGCTCTAGCAGGGGGTACTCCTGGAAGTTCCTCTGGGAAGACATCTTGAAAATCACGAACAACTGGAATGTTTTCTATTCCTTCCAGAGGTGAAGCATGCAATGCATTCAGAGCATATATATGGCTCTTGGCATTCTGGATTAACTGGGCTGAGTAGTTGATCACCTGGCCAGAAGGGTGTGTGAGCTGGACTGTCTTGTCGGCACAGTTGATCAAAGCATTATAGGCTGCCAACCATTCCATACCAAGAATGATGTCTATGTTGGACGGGCCGAGCACAGTGAGAGAAGCCGGAAAAAGTAATCCTCCAATTTCGATTTGGTTGCGAGGGCTTACCATTGTGGTTTGCCACTTGGATCCCGGAGATTGAACCGCTAAAGGAGTGGGCAAATTTTCCATATCTAACCCATGTAACCGAGCAAATTGTTGGGACACAAAGGCATGCGATGCTCCTGAATCAAAGAGAACAGAGGCTGGCACTGAATTAACGCGAAGGGTACCCATTACAATTTTTGGGGCCTCACGAGCTTCTTCCATTCTGACATGAGTGACCTGGGCACAACTCATAGCAGGTGGCCTGGCACTGTTCCTTCTATTAGGATGGTTCCGACGGCCCTTCTTACGGCCAACAGGAGTACATGATGCATTCTGAGGCTGACCCGGCCAACAGTTGATAGTAAGGTGCCCTGACTGTCCACACTTGCGGCATAAACCATCATTATGGGGAGGAGCCATAGCATTGGGCTTTCCACCCTGAACTGTTAGCTGTCTCGGCGGTGGAGGCAGGCGAGGGGCAACATAAGACGGCCTTGGCGTTGGAGCACGTTGGTGATAAACATTGTGCGGGATCCAGACTTGACGTTTCCGAGCAGGCTGACCCGAGGATGGGCCAACATCTCAAGTACGTTTGAGTGATTCCTGGTACTCATTCAGACCAGTTTCAGTCCGGAAAGCTTGGCTGACAAGCGTCACAAAGTCCACGCAATCATGGGCAACAAGTGCGAGCTTTATATCAGGGCGCAGTCCTTCACGGAATTTCTCCTGCTTGCGAGCGTCAGTGCAGACGTCATCCTCAGAATAGCGGGATAAATCGAGAAATTTCCTCTGATATTCATCCACAGTCATTTTGCCCTGTGTGAGTTTGCGGAATTCCTTCTTCTTCTGGTCCATCAAACCTTGAGGAATGTGTCGTGCACGGAAGGCTGACTGAAATGCCTGCCAAGTGGTTACAGTTCCAGCAGGCAGTATACTCTGGTGGCTTTCCCACCATTGAGCAGCTGAACCCCTCAGGTGATACGTCCCATAGGTGACGTAACTGTCAGGGAGAACATTAGCCGATCCCATCTGAAAAGCGATGTCACGGAGCCAATCATCAGCATCCATTGGATCAGTCGAGTTGCGGAAAGTGGACGGATTGAGGCGCATGAATTCTTGCAGAGTTATTGAGGCAGACTGTTGCTAAGCATTCTGAGTTGAAAATTGGGCCATTACCCCGGTCATAAACTGACGATTCAGCTCAAACTGCTGCATCATTGCGGCAATATAGGGTGGAGGTGGAGGGTCGCCAGCCATCCTGCCAAATCAACAGGGGCAGTTTAGCAAGAACAACTGCATGTGTATGGAGCCATTCATGATGTAACATGAGCCGTGAACAAGAAGTGCATTAGACATATAGATCCATGCACAGAGTCGGTTACAACGGCAGCAGGTGTTCGAAACACACACAGCTAGACAAACTAGGCGGCACGCAGCACGCGATGGAGAGATACAACAACGGGACATAGCAAAGGCTACATCACATCAGAGAGAACTACTGGGACGAGGAATTTGCAAGGGACAACGTAGGGTGCCCTTGATAAAAGGATCCTGTGGTCCGTGAACACTATGAAGCAGAACCTGGCCCTCATCTCGAAGAATGGGGGGGGGTTAATTCAGAACTCCGGGTGGATGTGATCACAAGAACCTAGAGTTAGAGTCAGTAAAATCTTTAACCCGAAAGGAAGAGAGATCAGAGTCCCAGAGTATGGAAGAGGAATAAAAGATCCTAATACCACCCATTGGCAACGTGGGCCCGTAAGCCCCACAGCCACGTTAGTAAAATCATTTTTCAAGGACTAGACTCAACTTCGGCCAAGGAGTTGGAAAGGGGCTTCCTACAGGCAGTCGGCTCTGATACCAACTTGTGACGCCCCCAACTTAATCGTGCGCTAATTAGACACGCAAATGCACACGATCAAGCCTAGGGACTCACTTGAAGATATCACAACACAACTCTACACAAAATAAAATAATACAAGCTTTATATTACAAGCCAGGGGCCTCGAGGGCTCGAATACATAAGCTTGCGCATACAAGCGTCAGCGGAAGCATTAGATATCTGAGTACAGATATAAAAGTTAAATAGATAGGCCTTAACAGGCGGGGCAAAACAAAACACTGATCGAAAAGGCGCAGGCCTCCTGCCTGGGAGCCTCCTAACTACTCCTAGTCGTCGGCGGTCTACACATAGTAGTAGGCTCCTCCAGAAGTGTAGTAGTCGTCGACTGGGGCGGCTGGCTCCGGGGCTCCATCATCTGGTTGTAGCAATCGAGTATGGGGGAAAAAAAGGAAGCAAAGCAGCCGTGAGTACTCATCCAAAGTACTCGCAAGACTTACATCAAAACTATGCTATGTATGCATCGGTATCAAAGGGAATGGCTGTATCTGTGGACTAGACTGCAGAATTGCCAGAGTAGAGGGGAAAGCCTAGCCTATCGAAGACTAGCATCTTCAGCGGTCTTGCAGCATAGGAAGAGTGTAGATTAGTAACGTAATTAATGTAGCAAGCAAGTTGTGACAAAGCCTAGAGATCCTTCCTCGACTCCTTGCGAGAAAGCGATCCTGGAGCTTCCAATTAATTAAAGTATCCAGTTCAAGTAGTAATAGATCGGGATACAACACTGAGCGTCCTGTTACCGTGGACACGGCTATTCGAATAGATAATCTTCCCTGCAGGGGTGCACTACTGTTACCCAACACGCTCGATTAACTCCGGCCGGACACACTTTCCTGGGTCATGCCCGGCCTCGGCTGATCGACACACCGCAGCCCTACCTAGAGCTCAGCAGAGAGGTCCCCGCCGGTCTACCTCCTAAGTGCTCGGGGGTCTTGGGCCCATCGCCCTTTGCACTCCGGGTCGTTGCGCGCAGGGCGAACCAGGCACCACCTCTGTCCTGGATGGCGCCGGCCCAGCCATGCCGCAATGCTGAACTGGACGTCTGACAGAGCTTTCGGCTGATACATACGGCGCAGAGGGCCCCATAAACCATTATCCCGTGTGGTGGTAGTGCGTATAGGGCCAACGACCCACTCAGATCAGATACCCAAATCCGTTAAGTGCATTGGGAGCTCGCGGAAACAAACAGAGATCCATGAAGCATGTGGCCCCGTCGCCCCGTCTCGTGGACTTACGGCAAGGGCTCAGAATGCCCGGCCGTGCCACGTAATCATCTCGCCGGTACCCTCATGGACAACCCGACTGCACATGTCTCGCGGGTACCCCTCGGGGTCGACCCGTCTTTATCAGGTATCTGTAGTAAAACCCAGGTAACCGTGTGTCTTTATCACCAAGAAGGAATCCGAGGAATCACCCTCGTTGGATACCCACTCGATGCAACCGCCAAGGTGAACTAGGAGGAATCATCCTCGTTGGTATCCACACTTGCGGAGTTGCACGACAGAAGCTTCGTCGGAGGTGGTGAAAGAGGAATCACCCTCGTAACCCACGACCAACTAGCTGTGCCACAGAGGCAACATCAGGAGTGAGATAAGTGGTATCACCCTCGACCCTCGATATTAACTCCGCGGTGTCGAGCAACTTAGGGGGTGTGTACTGCTGTGCTGGTCTCATCCCGTCGATCACATCGATCGGGGCACTGTTACTAAAGCGGGGCAACTGGGACAAGAAGGAGGGCCACAGATGGATTCCCATCCAACCTATGCTAAGCATTTTGGATATCATGCAGGTATCAATAACAGTTTCAAGGACAGGCAATGCATCAGAACAGGATAAAACAAGACAGTAGCAATTTCTAATGCAAGCAGGAGGGAGAAAGAATAGGTGATATAGGCATGCGTCAAGGGGGTTGCTTGCCTGGAAGCTTTGCCGGAAAAGAAGAGTTGTCGGTGATGAAATAGTCCTCAGGGGCTACGTCGGTGCCGGAATCTATCGGAGAGAAGAGGGGGAAGAAACAGATAAATAAATAGCATACAAAGCAACACAGAGCATGAGATGCTAAAATGCAGTGCAGGGGTGACCTAATGCATCTCTAAACCATTTTAGTTATTTTAGGATTTAAGTTGGAATTATTAACCGGTATGTATGCACTATTCATCTACCAAAAACAGACGAAAAGTTGTGGGTTCTCCTACGTAGAGGGTCCCAGCATGAAAACAGATGGCACGATCGTATTCGTAGGATTTTTCTGAGCAACTTTCATGTAGAAAACTTTAGTCCCGGTTCACGTGGCCGCTGTGGGGCGCCCAGGCCGGAGGAACTTTAGTCCCGGTTGGTAACACCAACCGGGACTAAAAGACTCCACGCGTCAGCAGCTCGAGGCGCTGGGGTTTTTGTTTTTGTTTTTTTGAAAGGAGGGGTTTAGGGGTTTCATATTATGTTTCCCCCTTTTCTTTTTTGTGTAGACGATTCAACTCGACGTTTGCTACTACATAAAGCAATGAAGAAACCATTACACAAATCGTCATGAATTAATATAGAGAGAAGTGACCTCTCTTTCTCCGTGCTTGGTCGAACAACATGTTTTCGTATATCTATTCGACGCTACGTACTATGTCTAGTACACGTTCATGCATATATACAATGAATAACATCTCTTACGATCTCTAATATCTAATTACCAACATTCATCATAATTTCTTCATGGTATTCTCCATTTTTAGCTATGACGTGATCAAGGAGGAATCCCGCCAATTCCTCCTGAATTGCTCGTAGGCGATACTCTGGTAGGAGTCCGTCCCTCTTCCGTTCCATCTAATTTAAAGAAGGGGGTCAATATATATATATATATATATATATATATATGAATGAAACTCAACACAGTTGATGGTAATAAAATAAATTTGTGAATATTGTTTACGTACATCAAGTGTTTCTAATATGTTGCCCTTATCACAGGTCCTCTGGCGCATGAACTCGCAGACGTAGTATCCACAGAAGTTATTCCCGGATCCCTGATGAGGGCACTTTACGAGAAGAGAGTTCAATCAAAATAATAATCAAGCATGATAGTGGTATTGAAACTAGAATCAAAGACATGCGCGGGCCTAGCTAGTACTACTTACAGGGAGCAATTCATATCGCAGCTCCTCTTCCCAGGGACCCGTAACCGCCTCGGTGAACCTTGTCCAAACCCTGCCCGGCAAACAAAATGAATTAAAGAGTTATTAATTACTTGATATCAGGAAATGAACGATATAGTTGCCGATATAGTGCGATAATGATTGAAATTACTTCTGGAGAATTTTTTGCAGGGGCGCCCACTTCCAAAGGTCTTTACGTAACGAGTCCATGACTTGTATTCGACTTTGGTCAAACTGTATGATGAGCAGAATAAAGTGGAAGCTGCACACATGTAGCTCATCAATTACACTTAACATCGAGTAAGCGAAACAAAATGATGTGTATGTACAAGACAGTATATAACACTCACTCGAAGTTGTAAGGAAGTAGTATTTCTCTTCTGTTTTGTTGTTTGATAAACGCCCTTAGCAAGTAATCCTCTACATCCTTTTTGTTGTGTTCGACAGTAACTTCATGAACAATATTTGGGCTAACGAACCAATGTCATAGATTTGGATTGGTCCTTTGTTGCATTCGAGGATCTTCTTTCTGCATAATATACATATGGTTAGGATAATTATATACATGCAATAATGAACGAGCTGAGCTAGAGACTTAATTACAGAAATGATACTTACAAACAATAGCAAGTGATGATAGTTTTGTCGATATCTTTTAGATTGTATAACTGGAATAATTCTGAAAATTCAATGTAAACCGACTCGTTTCCATTGAAGAAATGCTCATCTTTAACTCCTGCAGTGATATAGTTCTCCCCTCGCTCGCAGGCTTCCAAGTACCATTTATGCAATGCTCGCATCCTCGTTGGTAGATTCGGGAGCTCCTCAGGTCTGACGAGAGGCTTCCCGTGCTCGAATCTAAAGGCTACTACATCAGCCATTTCGGGTAACGGTATATGATCGGGTAAGTAATCACCAGGATTAGTACCAGGCGCTACCCCCTTCGGAACATCAGCAGGGATATCGCTAGACACCTTGAGCGGGGGGCACGATTGGTTCTCCTGCTCGCCCAGTTGGGGAATTGTTTTTTTTCCCTTTATATGCATTACCGCTGCTTCCCGACCGCTTCTGTGGATCTGCAAATGACTTTACAATCTCACGGTCATAGTCTGATAGCCACTTAGGCGGTGGTTTTTCAAGGTTTTTCAGCGTACGCCTCGCTATTTTTGGATCAATTCTCTCCTTTGGAGGTGGACGTTTCGGTGTTAAATGGGCCTTCACTTCGCCCATTGAGATTGCCTTGTTTTCCTCTTCAGACCTATCATATGGTCTTTGTGGAAGAGGCTTCAGGCTTGGACCATATTGAAACCTCTTCCCTCCTGTTGTTGTACTGCTAGCCGCCGGAGCGGCGGCGGCTCTCTTCCGCCGCTGTTGCTGACGCGACGGAGACGGCTGAAGCGGCGGAGACGACTGACGCGGCGGAGGAGGCGGAGTCCGCTGACACGGCGGAGGAGGCGCAGTCCGCTGACGCGCCGGATATGACTGAGGCAGCGGAGACAGCTGACGCCCCGGATGTGGCGGAGACGGCAGACGCGCCGGAGACGGCTGAGTCTGCTGATGAGGGGCCTCCTCCGGCTCATGAGTATGCTGAGGCGGCGTGAAGTAAGGAAGCTTGATGTGTGACTTTCTCCATAGACAGGTAGTCCTTGAGGCATTTTCCAGAGAACCCTCGCCATCACCTGTAGGATAATCAAGCTGCAGGCTCCCAAATCCGGGCGTTATTTCATCCACCATGACAACAACATAGCCATCTGGAATCGGAGCGCAATGGAAAGTTGAATCAGGTCGAGGATGGTGGACAGAGCCTTTTGCCACCTCCAAGCTCAGGTTTCCGCAATCCGCCAACAACACACAATGTTCATTCTCCGTGATAGCATCCACGGGGTAGCGGCGAGCCATGATATCAGGCTGAATGTGCTCTGTGGAAGCCACGCTGCTTCTCCGCTGAGATGGTGGGGTAGCTTCCAATGAAGGATCGTGCTGCTGAGATGGTGGGCCGAGGGCTCGCAGGCTAACTGTTGCCGCCTCTAGTGCCGCTACTCTTTGTTCCATCTGCTGTAGTTTGCTTTCTTCCTCTTTCCTCTTTCGCCCTCGGCTTCTATAAGGGTCTATGCTGTCACTAAACCCATGCACCCACGGAACGGAGCCTGGTGTGCCTCATGTTCGTCCAGGGTGTTCAGGATTCCCGAGGGCCTTTGTCAGCACGTCATTTTCTCTGTCGGGATGGAACGTCCCTTCCTCCACTTCCTTGATTGCTTCCTCAATCTTTTTCATGGGTATTGCAAGTTTAGGATCCGCGTAAACAACCTCCCCTGTTTCTGGGTCCAAAGCTCCCCCATTCCTGAATACCCAAGTCCTTACCCGATCTGGCCAGTTCCGTGACACTGGTTCGACCCCTTTAGCAAGTAGGTCGTTCTCCATTTTTCCCACTTAGGCTCGGCTTGGCTGTAGCCACCTGACCCCGTAACATGGTGATACTGCTTCTTTGCAGCATTCAGCTTATATTGCTGTGACGTTTTCTGCGCCTTCTCGGATTTCTTGTAGGCCACAAATGCGGGCCACTGATCTTTTATCTTCTCATATATACCGGTGAAATCTGGAGTCTTGTTTTGCTGGACAAACTGTGTGTTCAAATTCTTCTTCCAGTTCTTGAACAGTTCTGCCATCTTCTTTAGAGTGTACGCCTTGACCTTTGGCTCTATAACTGGTGGGGTTGTCGGATCCTCCTCTGGCGGTAGGATGAAATTTGTCAGCAGCTCGCTCCAAAGATATTCTTTTTGTCTATCCTGGACAAAAGTAACTGAAGGGTTGTCCTTCTTCTTATTCCATTGCTCGATGGTGATCGGGATGCTATCCCTAACCAGTACTCCGCACTGATATGTAAAGGCGTGTTTGGTCCGCTTGGGAAGAACCGGTTCGCCAGCTGGAGAGATTACGTCGATCTTGTTCCTTTCCTCCTTGTCCAACCTTTTCTTCACGCCTCGTCTCCTTGTTGACGAAGTTTGGCTCGTTCCGGAGGGCTAAAAGAAGAAAGAAACGTTAATATATGTACATACAAAACAATTAATGCACCTAGTCAGCAGAGGCTTAATTAATATATATATATATATATATATATATATATATACCTCGCCGGACTCTGCATTAGTTAAGGCTCCCTTCACCATATCACCGAAGCCGTCATGATCTTGTTCCTCCTCCATTCTTCCATCATCGGAGCCGTGATGATCTCCTTCCTCCTCCATTCCACCATCGTTGTCGTTGAGAAACGACAAGGCGTCCTCCTCCATTGGATTTTCTCCGGCGCGGATTATATTCTCCAACGCCTCTTCTTTTTCTAAGTCTCTGTGATCCATAGTTTCTGCAAATATTACAACATGGCAAAATACAAACCATGAGAGATGGATAGTGGCAAACATATCTCTTGCGTCCGTACATCGTCGAAAATTATCACTAATACATCTCGAATAGTATCATATATATAACATCACTAATACATCTAGAACCCTAGCGAACGACGGGTATCGGCGCGGGCGGTGGACACCCAAAGAGAAGGAACCATCACAGGATCATAGCTCCAGTGAGATCCCTGAAGAACCTGCCAGGTATTGTCGGACCTGGCCTCCAACGCAACCATGTAGCGACGGACGTGCTCGTCCTCCTCCCTGACACAGTGACGTACCACCTCCGCGGGGGACTCAAGCCTCCGCACCGTCACTGGCCCACACGACCGCCACCAAAGAAGCTCCGGGTCGACGACGGGCTGCCTCCTCACCAAGCTGCGCGCCCCGGAAGCTAGCACCTCCCAGTCCCAGCCCGGCGGAGCCCAGTCCCGGACATGGCCCCTTTGATCAAGCAGGCCTCCTCCGCCGAGTCGACGACTAGGATACATGCCAGGCATCGTCGACGTCGAGAACAAATGCTTAATTATGAAAACAAATTTAATAAACACTTAGCAAAATTGTTGCCCTATGTCGGGGACTCGTCCGCCGATCGTCGGCGACTCGTCCGGCGATCGTCGGCGACTCGCCCAGCGATCATCGGGGACTCGCCCGGACACATTAATTCTATGAACATAAAAAATTCTATGAACAAAAAAATTCATCATATCAATATTTTCATCCATCCATCCATACACATACATATACATCTACATTATATATGAACAAAAAAATACATAAACATAATTAATAAACAAAAAAAAAATGGACAGCGGGCCGGAGCGGCGGCGGCTCACAGCGGGGGCAGCGAGGGCTCGGGGAGGAGGGAGAGCGCGCGGGCTCGGGGGCGGCGACGGCGACGGCGACGGCGGGGGCGGGGCAGGGGCACGGGCTCGGGGACGGCGACGGCGGGGGCGGGGGCTCGGGGGCGGGGCAGGGGCGCGGGCTTGGGGGCGGCGACGGCGACGGCGATGGCGACGGCGGGGCAGGGGCGCGGCGACGGGGTCGGGGCAGGGCGCGGCGAGGGTAGCGGGCGACGGCGTCGGGGCAGCCTGGCGGCGTCGAGGTGCTCGGCGTCGTCGGGGGAAACTGCAGATGAACTCTGAAAATTTCGTAAGTGCTGCTTATATACCCAGAGCATTGGTCCCGGTTCGTGGCTCGAACCGGGACTAAAGGCCCCCCTTTAGTCCCGGTTGCAGCCACCAACCGGGACTAAAGCCCTTTGCTTCCCGCCCTTCGGCTACTGAAAAGGAGCTTTAGTCCCGGTTGGTGGCTCCAACCGGGACTAAAGGGGGGGTCTTTATTCCCGGTTGGAGCCACCAACTGGGACTAAAGGCCTGTGCTTCCCGTATCCAAAGTTTAGTCCCACCTCGCCAAGCGAGAGGCGCGAACACCAGTTTATAAGCCCCGCCGCGGCGACTGCTTCGAGCTCCTCTCTTTAGCAGGCCTATCGGGCCTATCGAATATCTCCTGCCCTATTGGCCCTAGTGGTGTTTCTAGTCGTATGCAGGCCGTGTCGGCCCAGTAGGCGGGCATTTTTTTTAATTTATTTATTTTCCATTTTTTCAGCTTTATTTATTTTCTTTTGTTTCTGTGTTGTTTTTTGCATTATTAGAGTTTTTGAGTGAATCTTTTTTGCTTTAGGTCACAAAAATTCTAAACTTTCTGTTAGTGCCAGTAGTTTTCAAATTTGAATAGTTTAAATTTGAATTATTTGAAATTTGTGTGAATCACTAGTTTGTGAATAACTTTACTTTAAAAATAGATTTTTGAGTGATTCTTTTTCTTGCTGTTTAATAGTAGTGTGTTTTATCATTATATTCAATTTGGTTATTTTTAGGTTATTTTAAATGGGTGTTTTATATAATTTCTTGTTGCATAAATTTTATATAATTTTAAGTTTATAAAAGCTTTTTAGTTGATTCTTTTTGCTATTGAAGAATATTATAGTTTTGTTTTAGTTGATCATAACAAGATATTTTAATTGAGCCACCAACCGGGACTAAAGGCCTTGTGTGTTCAATATGGGATTTCAAAAGGGATTCGGACGAAAACTCATCTATTACAAAAGGGATTTCAATATGGGATTTCAAAAGGGTTTCGGACGAAAACTCATCTATTACAAAAGGGATTTCATTTTTAATAACTTATTTTAACTCCAGACTTTTTGTGTGTTCAATATGCACCATTCAAAGGCACATCATCAATTTTTAACCCTTTTCTGACTACATTTGCTATTTTTCATGCATTTAATGATTTGTTTTGAGCTAAATGACCCTGAAATTGAAAAGCACTACAAATGATGTCTGAAAAGGTTGAAACTTGGCATGGTATCATAATTTCACCCACATAGCAAGTGCTAAAAAGTTGAGAGGGTTACGGCAAAAACTGGATGCACTTCGTGTACAAACTGGACAATCTCTTTCGAAGTATCAGGGTTTCGGACGAAAACTCATCTATTACAAAAGGGATTTCATTTGCTGACATGTAACTGCAGTGATATTCTAGATCAAAGCCATCATCAGAATAGTTGTGGAGAGAAAGTCTTCACTTTTTCTTCGCGTGTGTCCCTTGCTTATTGCGTCGTAACCATGGATAATCTTCATTGTTTAACAGGATGCTTGGGTCAGCCTTCACTTTGAAGGGAGGAATTTCATGAAACTTTTCATAATCTGCAGACATGTCTGTCTTGTCCTCCACTCCCACGATGTTTCTTTTCCCTGAAAGAACTATGTTGCGCTTTGGCTCATCGTATGATGTATTCGCTTCCTTATCTTTTCTTTTTGATCTCGGTTTGGTAGACATGTCCTTCACATAGAAAACTTGCGCCACATCATTGGCTAGGACGAATGGTTCGTCTGTGTACCCAAGATTGTTCAGATCCACTGTTGTCATTCCGTACTGTGGGTCTACCTGTACCCCGCCTCCTGACCGATTGACCCATTTGCACCGAAACAAAGGGACCTTAAAATCATGTCCATAGTCAAGTTCCAATATGTCCACTATGTAACCATAATATGTGACCTTTCCCCTGTTGGTTGCTGCATCAAAGCGGACACCACTGTTTTGATTGGTGCCCTTTTGATCTTGGGCGATCGTGTAAAATGTATTCCCATTTATCTCGTACCCTTGGTAAGTCAATACAGTCAAAGATGGTGTCCTGGCCAACGAGTACAGCTCATCTCCAACAATGTTGTCACCCATGAGATGTGTTTGCAACCAACTGCCGAAAGTCCTGATGTGTTCACATGTAATCCAGTCGTCACACTGCTCCGGGTGTTTGGAGCGCAGAATATTCTTGTGTTCATTGACATACGGGGTCACCAAGGTAGAATTCTGTAGAACTGTGTAGTGTGCTTGAGCCCAAGAATACCCGTCCCTACATATTATTGAATCCGCTCCTAGCGTGCCTTTTCCAATCAGTCTCCCCTCATACCGCGATTGAGGGAGACCAATCGGCTTAAGGTCAGGAATGAAGTCAACACAAAACCCAATGACCTCCTCTGTTTGCCGGCCCGTGGAGATGCTTCCTTCTGGCCTAGCACGGTTACGAACATATTTCTTTAAGACTCCCATGAACCTCTCAAAGGGAAACATATTGTGTAGAAATACAGGACCCAGAATGGCAATCTCGTCGACTAGATGAACTAGGATGTGCGTCATGATATTCAAGAAGGATGGTGGGAACACCAGCTCGAAACTGACAAGACATTGCACCAAATCATTCTTTAACCTTGGTAGGATTTCTGGATCGATTACCTTCTGAGAGATTGCATTGAGGAATGCACATAGCTTTACAATGGCTAATCGAACGTTTTCCGGTAGAAGCCCCCTCAATGCAACCGGAAGCAGTTGCGTCATAATCACGTGGCAGTCATGAGACTTTAGGTTCTGGAACTTTTTCTCTGCCATATTTATTATTCCCTTTATATTCGACGAGAAGCCAGACGGGACCTTCATACTGAGCAGGCATTCAAAGAAGATTTCCTTCTCTTCTTTGGTAAGAGCGTAGCTGGCAGGTCCTTCATACAGCTTTGGATGTATGCCGTCTTTTTCATGCACACGTTGCTGGTCCTCCCGTGCCTCCGGTGTATCTTTTGTCTTCCCATACACGCCCAAGAAGCCTTGCAGGTTCACGCAAAGATTCTTCATCACGTGCATCATGTCGATTGCAGAGCGGACCTCTAGGTCTTTCTAATAGGGTAGGTCCCAAAATATAGATTTCTTCTTCCACATGGGTGCGCGTCCCTCAGTGTCATTCGGAACAGATTGTCCGCCAGGACCCTTTCCATAGATTACTTGTAAATCCTTGACCATATCAAGTATGGCATCACCAGTACAGAGGGCAGGCTTCTTCCGGTGATCTGCCTCACCTTTGAAATGCTTGCCTTTCTTTCTTAAGAGTTGGTTGGTCGAAAGAAATCGACGATGTCCCAGGTACACATTCTTCCTGCATTTCTCCAAATATATACTTTCGGTATCATCTAAACAGTGCGTGCATGCGTGGTATCCCTTGTTTGTCTGTCCTGAAAGGTTACTAAGAGCAGGCCAATCATTGATGGTTACAAACAGCAACGCATGTAGGTCAAATTCCTCCTGTTTGTGCTCATCCTACACACGTACACCTTTTCCATTCCACAGCTGTAAAAGTTCTTCAACTAATGGCCTTAGGTACACATCAATATCGTTGCCGGGTTGCTTAGGGCCTTGGATGAGCACTGGCATCATAATGAACTTCCGCTTCATGCACAACCAAGGAGGAAGGTTATAGATACATAGAGTCACCGGCCAGGTGCTATGATTGCTGCTCTGCTCCCCAAAAGGATTAATGCCATCTGCACTTAAACCAAACCATACGTTCCTTGCGTCACCTGCAAAGTCCCCGCACCTTCTCTCGATTTTTCTCCACTGCGACCCGTCAGCGAGTGCTCTCAACTTCCCGTCTTTCTTACGGTCTTCCTTGTGCCATCGCATCAACTTGGCATGCTCTTTGTTTCTGAACAGATGTTTCAGCCGTGGTATTATAGGAGCATACCATATCACCTTGGCAGGAACCCTCTTCCTGGGGCGCTCGCCCTCAACATCAGCAGGTTCATCTCGTCTGATCTTATACCGCAATGCATCGCATACCGGGCATTCGTTCAAATCCTCATACTCACCGCGGTAGAGGATGCAGTCATTAGGGCATGCATGTATCTTCTGCACCTCCAATCCTAGAGGGCAGAGAACCTTCTTTGCTTCGTACGTACTGTCGGGCAATTCGTTATCCTTTGGAAGCTTCTTCTTCATTATTTTCAGTAGCGTTCCAAATCCCTTGTCAGATACACCATTGTCTGCCTTCCATTGCAGCAATTCCAGTGTGGTACCGAGCTTTGTGTTGTCATCTTCGCAATTTGGGTACAACCATTTTTATGATCCTCTAACATGCGCTCGAACTTCAACTTCTCCCTTTCACTTTCGCATCCTCTCTGTGCATCAACAATGACCCGACGAAGATCATCATCGGGCACATCGTCCGGTGCCTCTTGATCTTCAGCTTCCCCTGTTGCAGTATCACGGTATTCAGGGGGATAGTTATCATCATCCTCTTCTTCTTCGGTGTCTTCCATCATAACCCCTCTTTCTCTGTGCTTGGTCCAAACATTATAGTGTGGCATGAAACCCTTCTCAATCGGGTGGATGTGAAGGGTTCTCGAGTCAGAGTGAGACGTCGTATTCCCACAGACAGTACATGGACAATACATAAAACCATTCTACTTGTTTGCCTCAGCCACTTCGAGAAAATTATGCATGCCATCAATGTACTCGGAGGTGCGTTGGTCACCGTACATCCATTGCCGGTTCATCTGCGTGCATTATATAATTAAGTGTATCAAAAACCATTACAGAACATCATGAATAGAGAAGTGACCAAATTAATACAAGTTCATCGTCACATTAAAACCAAAGTACAGTAGTGATCAATGTTATTACTGAAAAAATAAATACATAAAGTTCATACATATATAGTTCTCTTAGAACAACATATAGCTCTCTAGAGCATCTAATTAAAACATACATTGAAACTATGAAAAACAACAACAAATGCGATCATAATCGCAACTAAGGTAACAATTGATCCAACGGCATAATGATACCAAGCCTCATTATGAATGGCATATTTTCTAATCTTTCTAATCTTCAAGCGCATTGCATCCATCTTGATCTTGTGATCATCGACGACATCGGCAACATGCAACTCCAATTCCATCTTCTCCTCCTCAATTCTTTTCAATTTTTTCTTCAAGTAATTGTTTTCTTTTTCAACTAAATTTAATCTCTCGACAAGAGGGTCGGTTGGAATTTCTGGTTCACATACCTCCTAGATAAAAACATCTATGTCACGTTGGTCGGCATAATTGTCATAAACACTAAATGAAACAAATCATGATAAAAGATAATATACCACATCCCAATCATAGACAGGACGAGGGCCGACGGGGGCGGATACCAAAGTCATGGCACTATATAATAACAAACAATAATAAAAGTAAGAAAATTATACAAGTATCTATCTAAATCATACAAGTAAGAATTTTTTCTTTTAAAAAGAAGATAAGAACAAGAGGCTCACCACGGTGGTGCCGGTGACGAGATCGGCGCGGGCGATCGACGGCAGTGAGGACGGGGACGGGGACGGCACCCTACACATGTGCAGACTCTAAGAAGTTAATTTCAGCACAAATTGTGCATCAAAATCAAAAGAACTCCCACATACACTCCTCCACTAAAACCCACAAACCACTCTACTTCTACAGCATTTGAAATGAGCTAAACTAGCAGTGAGAGATGAAACAATGAAGTTGCTAACCTTTTAGAACACTTGTGTAGTTGGTGCACCGCCAAACCTAGACAAATCTTGGGGAAAATGGAGCTTCGAGGTCGAGCTTGGAGAGGACAAAGCTTAAGTGTGGCTCGGGCATTTCATCAAACACCTCATGTGCATAGGAGGTGAGAACAGAGCAGCACAAACCTCCCACCCTTCGACGGCCAAAAAACAGAGGAGATGGGGTGGGGGGGGCTGGATATATATAGGCAAAACTTTAGTCCCGGTTCGTGGCTAGAACCGGGACTAAAGGCCAACCTTTAGTCCCGGTTCCAGCCACCAACCGGGACTAAAGGGGCTGCGCCAGGAGCGAGGCCCTTTAGTCCCGGTTCGTGTCTGGAACCGGGACTAAAGGTCCCTTTTGAACCGGGACTGATGCCTTCCGAGCCCCGACCGGCGCCCTAGCCGCTCAGACCGGGACTAATGCTCACATTAGTCCCGGTTCGTAATGCAACCGTGAGTATTGTGTAGATCGGGCTGGGATCAAAGCCCTGTTTTCTACTAGTGTATGGTGCCACTGAGACAAGTGTATTCCCCAAATACCAAAGCCCATTGGCTCCTTGTCGCCGAGAGGGTCGACGTCGAGACGAGATTGGAGCCGGAGCACCATTATTCCTAGCACCGATGCCGCTACCATCAATATCTATCGTATTATCTATCATGTGCTAATATTTTCTACACTACTTTCAGTGATGGATGGACATACCAGGCAAGAAAGGTCGACAAGTACTAGCCTTGAGTCATTGCATGGTCATTCAAGCCAGCTGTGGACCCAGTGTATAAAAAAAAATCTTGGCCAAGTGTGACCTCTCTCTCTCTCTCACACACACATAACATACAAGCTAGTATATGCTCCCGACAGACCAAACTGTTAGGCTTCCTTTGGTTCATAGGATAGGAATATCATAGGAATAGAAAAAGCATACATCTCACTTCCTATAGGGAAAAAGATGTCATTTGATACATAGGATAGGAATTTTTCAATTGAGTCTAGGCTAATGTTGTTTTTTAATTTGAAATGTGAAGGATTGGTTCCTATTCTACATAGGAATAGGAATTCATTCCTACAAACCAAAGGGCTCAAAAGGAATTTTTCCTACAAAATTCCTATCCTTTAAAATTCCTACAAAAATCCTATAAACCAAAGGAGGCATGAAAGAAAGAAAAGGAAAGAAAGTTGCAGCTAGCTAGGTCGATTGGGAGAGGAGTTGCAGCATGTAGGGGGGACATTCTACTACAACTCAATAATTTGCCTCACTAGTATATATATACTGCTACTGGGACACGTGGCGTCCTCCCATGGGATCCCATCCCAGTGTATCGTGCCACCGAGACGAGTGTATCCCACAAATACCAAAGGCCATTGGCTCCTTGTTGCCGAGAGGGTCGACGTCGAGACGAGATTGGAGCCAGAGCACCATTATTCCTAGCACCGATGCCGCCACCATCAATATCTATCGTACTATCTATCATGTGCTAATATTTTCTACACTACTTTCAGTGATGGATGGACGAACCAGGCAAGAAAGGTCGACAAGTACTAGCCTTGAGTCACTGCATGGTCATTCAAGCCAGCTGTGGACCCAGTGTATAAAAAAAATCTTGGCCAAGTGTGACCTCTCTCTCTCTCACACACACACATAAGATACTAGCTAGTATATGCTCTCGACAGACCAAACTCAGGCTTCCTTTGGTTCATAGGATAGGAATAGAAAAAGCATGCATCTCACTTCCTATAGGGAAAAAGATGTCATTTGATACATAGGATAGGAATTTTTTCATTGAGTCTAGCCTAATGTTTTTTTTTTCTTTGAAATGTGAAGGGTTGGTTCCTATCCTACATAGGAATAGGAATTCATTCCTACAATCCATAGGGCTCAAAAGGAAATTTTCCTACAAAATTCCTATCCTTCAGAATTCCTACAAAAAACCTATAAACCAAAGGAAGCATGAAAGAAAGGAAAGGAAAGAAAGTTGCAGCTAGCTAGGTCGATTGGGAGAGGAGTTGCAGCGTGTAAGGGGAACATTCTACTACAACTCAATAATTTGCCTCACTAGTATATATATACTGCTACTGGGACACGTGGCGTCCTCCCATGGGATCCCATCCTTGTGTATGGTGCCACCGAGACAAGTGTATCCCACAAATACCAAAGGCCATTGGCTCCTTGTCGCCGAGAGCGTCGACGTCGAGACGAGATCGGAGCCAGAGCACCATTATTCCTAGCACCGATGCTGCCACCATCAATATCTATCGTACTATCTATCATGTGCTAATATTTTCTACACTACTTTCAGTGATGGATGGACGAACCAGGCAAGAAAGGTCGACAAGTACTAGCCTTGAGTCACTGCATGGTCATTCAAGCCAGCTGTGGACCCAGTGTATAAAAAAAATCTTGGCCAAGTGTGACCTCTCTCTCTCTCACACACACACATAAGATACTAGCTAGTATATGCTCCCGACAGACCAAACTCAGGCTTCCTTTGGTTCATAGGATAGGAATAGAAAAAGCATGCATCTCACTTCCTATAGGGAAAAAGATGTCATTTGATACATAGGATAGGAATTTTTTCATTGAGTCTAGCCTAATTTTTTTTTCTTTGAAATGTGAAGGATTGGTTCCTATCCTACATAGGAATAGGAATTCATTCCTACAAACCAAAGGGCTCAAAAGGAAATTTTCCTACAAAATTCCTATCCTTCAGAATTCCTACAAAAATCCTATAAACCAAAGGAAGCATGAAAGAAAGGAAAGGAAAGAAAGTTGCAGCTAGCTAGGTCGATTGGGAGAGGAGTTGCAGCGTGTAAGGGGAACATTCTACTACAACTCGATAATTTGCCTCACTAGTATATATATACTGCTACTGGGACACGTGGCGTCCTCCCATGGGATCTCAGTGTATGGTGCCACTGAGACAAGTGTATTCCACAAATACCAAAGCCCATTGGCTCCTTGTCGCCGAGAGGGTCGACGTCGAGACGAGATTGGAGCCGGAGCACCATTATTCCTTGCACCGATGCCGCTACCATCAATATCTATCGTACTATCTATCATGTGCTAATATTGTCTACACTACTTTCAGTGATGGATGGACATACCAGGCAAGAAAGGTCGACAAGTACTAGCCTTGAGTCATTGCATGGTCATTCAAGCCAGCTGTGGACCCAGTGTATAAAAAAAATCATAGGAATAGGAATATCATAGGAATAGAAAAAGCATGCATCTCACTTCCTATAGGGAAAAATATGTCATTTGATACATAGGATAGGAATTTTTCAATTGAGTCTAGGCTAATGTTTTTTTTTCTTTGAAATGTGAAGGATTGGTTCCTATTATACATAGGAATAGGAATTCATTCCTACAAACCAAAGGGCTCAAAAGGAATTTTTCCTACAAAATTCCTATCCTTTAAAATTCCTACAAAAATCCTATAGACCAAAGGAGGCATGAAAGAAAGAAAAGGAAAGAAAGTGCAGCTAGCTAGGTCGATTGTAGGGATGGCAATGGGTATCCATTACCCATGTACCCTGCGGGTAAAAACCCTATTAGGGTAAGGGTATGGGACAAAAAGTTACCCATGGGATGATGTGTTGTTATTTATAATTATGTGTTGTTGTTTATAAATTATGATTGCATGTTGTTCTTTATGATTATGAATTGTTCAAATTGATGCTTTCCAAACATGGGTAATTTTACCCGCGGGTACCCGTCTACCCTGTCCGGTAACGGGTATGGGAAAAAATTGTACCCGTTGGCGGGTATGGGTAAGGGAGATGGGTAAGCTCAGGGGGGACGGGTAAGGGTATGGGGTGGCTCCACCCGTACCCAAACCCTGCGGGTGCCATACCTAGTCGATTGGGAGAGGAGTTGCAGCGTGTAGGGGGGACATTCTACTACAACTCAATAATTTGCCTCACTAGTATATATATACTGCTACTGGGACACGTGGAGTCCTCCCATGGGATCCCATCCCAGTGTATCGTGCCACCGAGACAAGTGTATCCCACAAATACCAAAGACCATTGGCTCCTTGTCGCCGAGAGGGTCGACGTCGAGACGAGATTGGAGCCAGAGCACCATTATTCCTAGCACCGATGCCGCCACCATCAATATCTATCGTACTATCTATCATGTGCTAATATTTTCTACACTACTTTCAGTGATGGATGGACGAACCAGGCAAGAAAGGTCGACAAGTACTAGCCTTGAGTCATTGCATGGTCATTCAAGCCAGCTGTGGACCCGGTGTATAAAAAAAAATCTTGGCCAAGTGTGACCTCTCTCTCTCTCACACACACACATAAGATACGAGCTAGTATATGCTCCCGACAGACCAAACTCAGGCTTCCTTTTGTTCATAGGATAGGAATAGAAAAAGCATGCATCTCACTTCCTATAGGGAAAAAGATGTCATTTGATACATAGGATAGGAATTTTTTCATTGAGTCTAGCCTAATGTTTTTTTTCTTTGAAATGTGAAGGATTGGTTCCTATCCTACATAGGAATAGGAATTCATTCCTACAAACCAAAGCGCTCAAAAGGAAATTATCCTACAAAATTCCTATCCTTCAGAATTCATACAAAAATCCTATAAACCAAAGGAGGCATGAAAGAAAGGAGGCATGAAAGAAAGTTGCAGCTAGCTAGGTCGATTGGGAGAGGAGTTGCAGCGTGTAAGGCGAACATTCTACTACAACTCAATAATTTGCCTCACTAGTATATATATACTGCTACTGGGACACGTGGCGTCCTCCCATGGGATCTCAGTCTATGTTGCCACTGAGACAAGTGTATTCCACAAATACCAAAGCCCATTGGCTCCTTGGCGACGAGAGGGTCGACGTCGAGACGAGATTGGAGCCGGAGCACCATTCTTCCTAGCACCGATGCCGCTACCATCAATATCTATCGTATTATCTATCATGTGCTAATATTTTCTACACTACTTTCAGTGATGGATGGACATACCAGGCAAGAAAGGTCGACAAGTACTAGCCTTGATTCATTGCATGGTCATTCAAGCCAGCTGTGGACCCAGTGTATAAAAAAAAATCTTGGCGAAGTGTGACCTCTCTCTCTCTCACACACACATAAGATACTAGCTAGTATATGCTCCCGACAGACCAAACTGTTAGGCTTCCTTTGGTTCATAGGATAGGAATATCATAGGAATAGAAAAAGCATGCATCTCACTTCCTATAGGGAAAAATATGTCATTTGATACATAGGATAGGAATTTTTCAATTGAGTCTAGGCTAATGTTTTTTTTTCTTTGAAATGTGAAGGATTGGTTCCTATTATACATAGGAATAGGAATTCATTCCTACAAACCAAAGGGCTCAAAAGGAATTTTTCCTACAAAATTCCTATCCTTTAAAATTCCTATAAAAATCCTATAGACCAAAGGAGGCATGAAAGAAAGAAAAGGAAAGAAAGTTGCAGCTAGCTAGGTCGATTGTAGGGATGGCAATGGGTATCCATTACCCATGTACCCTGCGGGTAAAAACCCTATTAGGGTAAGGGTATGGGACAAAAAGTTACCCATGGGTATATAAATAGGGAAATCTGAAACCCATCGGGTAGAACGGGTACGGGTATGGGATCGCATAACCCATACCCACATACCCATGTACCCATATACAATCTATGTGAACACAAAATTATCTGTACACTTTGTCGTGAATTTGTGAACTCAAAATGTATGACTATGTGTTGCTGTTTATGACTATGTGAGGCTGTTTTGATGTGTTGTTGTTTACGAGAAAGTGATGTTGTTTATTAAATGTTTTGTTGTTTATTATGTGTTGTTATTTATAATTATGTGTTGTTGTTTATAAATTATGATTGCATGTTGTTCTTTATGATTATGAATTGTTCAAATTGATGCTTTCCAAACATGGGTAATTTTACCCGCGGGTACCCGTCTACACTGTCGGGTAACGGGTATGGGAAAAAATTGTACCCGTTGGCGGGTATGGGTAAGGGAGATGGGTAAGCTCAGGGGGGACGGGTAAGGGTATGGGGTGGCTCCACCCGTACCCAAACCCTGCGGGTGCCATACCTAGTCGATTGGGAGAGGAGTTGCAGCGTGTAGGGGGGACATTCTACTACAACTCAATAATTTCCTCACTAGTATATATATACTGCTACTGGACACGTGGCGTCCTCCCATGGGATCCCATCCCAGTGTATCGTGCCACCGAGACAAGTGTATCCCACAAATACCAAAGGCCATTGGCTCCTTGTCGCCGAGAGGGTCGACGACGAGACGAGATTGGAGCCAGAGCACCATTATTCCTAGCTCCGATGCTGCCACCATCAATATCTATCGTACTATCTATCATGTGCAAATATTTTCTACACTACTTTCAGTGATGGATGGACGAACCAGGCAAGAAAGGTCGACAAGTACTAGCCTTGAGTCATTGCATGGTCATTCAAGCCAGCTGTGGACCCAGTGTACAAAAAAAATCTTGGCCAAGTGTGACATCTCTCTCTCTCTCACACACACATAAGATACTAGCTAGTATATGCTCTCGACAGACCAAACTCAGGCTTCATTTGATACATAGGATAGGAATTTTTTCATTGAGTCTAGACTAATGTTTTTTTTTCTTTGAAATGTGAAGGATTGGTTCCTATCCTACATAGGAATAGGAATTCATTCCTACAAACCAAAGGGCTCAAAAGGAAATTTTCCTACAAAATTCCTATCCTTCAGAATTCCTACAAAAATCCTATAAACCAAAGGAGGCATGAAAGAAAGGAAAGGAAAGAAAGTTGCAGCTAGCTAGGTCGATTGGGAGAGGAGTTGCAGCGTGTAAGGGGAACATTCTACTACAACTCAATAATTTGCCTCACTAGTATATATATACTGCTACTGGGACACGTGGCGTCCTCCCATGGGATCTCAGTGTATGTTGCCACTGAGACAAGTGTATTCCACAAATACCAAAGCCCATTGGCTCCTTGTCGCCAAGAGGGTCGACGTCGAGACGAGATTGGAGCCGGAGCACCATTCTTCCTAGCACCGATGCCGCTACCATCAATATCTATCGTACTATCTATCATGTGCTATTATTTTCTACACTACTTTCAGTGATGGATGGACATACCAGGCAAGAAAGGTCGACAAGTACTAGCCTTGAGTCATTGCATGGTCATTCAAGCCAGCTGTGGACCCAGTGTATAAAAATATTCTTGGCCAAGTGTGACCTCTCTCTCTCTCACACACACACATAAGATACTAGCTAGTATATGCTCCCGACAGACCAAACTGTTAGGCTTCCTTTGGTTCATAGGATAGGAATATCATAGGAATAGAAAAAGCATGCATCTCACTTCCTATAGGGAAAAAGATGTCATTTGATACATAGGATAGGAATTTTTCAATTGAGTCTAGGCTAATGTTTTTTTTTCTTTGAAATGTGAAGGATTGGTTCCTATTCTACATAGGAATAGGAATTCATTCCTACAAACCAAAGGGCTCAAAAGGAATTTTTCCTACAAAATTCCTATCCTTTAAAATTCCTACAAAAATCGTATAAACCAAAGGAGGCATGAAAGAAAGAAAAGGAAAGAAAGTTGCAGCTAGCTAGGTCGATTGGGAGAGGAGTTGCAGCGTGTAGGGGGGACATTCTACTACAACTCAATAATTTGCCTCACTAGTATATATATACTGCTACTGGGACACATGGCGTCCTCCCATGGGATCTCAGTGTATGGTGCCACTGAGACAAGTGTATCCCACAAATACCAAAGCCCACTGGCTCCTTGTCGCCGAGAGGGTCGACGTCAAGACGAGATTGGAGCCGGAGCACCATTATTCCTAGCACCGATGCCTCTACCATCAATATCTATCGTACTATCTATCATGTGCTAATATTTTCTACACTACTTTCAGTGATGGATGGACGAACCAGGCAAGAAAGGTCGACACGTACTAGCCTTGAGTCATTCCATGGTCTGTCAAGCCAGCTGTGGATCCCAGTGTAAAAAAAAAAATCTTGGCCAATTATGACCTCTCTCTCTCACACACATAAGACACTAGCTAGTATATGCTCCCGACAGACCAAACTGTTAGTGAGAAAGAAAGAAAAGGAAAGAAAGTTGCAGCTAGCTAGGCCGATTGGGAGAGGAGTTGCAGCGTGCAGGGGAATCATTCTACCGCTACTCAAATATTTGGCTGACTAGTCGTATATACTGCTACTAGGACGAGTGGCGGAGCCAGGCCAGCGGGCCGCCTTCATAGACTGTATACAAAGGATTTGGGCCTCACACCTTGGGCCTGGGTCCTGGATCCGCCACTGACTAGGACACGTGGTGTCCTCCCCATGGGATCCCGGTGTCTCGCTCCACCACCCAATCGATGTAAGCCGTGATGTCAGTCATCTCTCTGTATATTTCTCTGGTGATGTGGATGTGTGGGGAGTCGGGTCAAACCACAGGATTTCCCTCCTGCTGTTTTTAATCGAATTTATCAAAAGGGCATAAATAAATGAGCAATTTATGATCATGCATACTAAACGAGTTTTTTTTCTGTGATCATGCATACTAAACAAGTTTGGCCACCCTTGGTTTGTAATTTATGCATACTCATCTACGCGATAGTAATTAACAAGCTAAATATATTCGGTCAGATAGCAAGGCACCATAGCTTAATTTAATTAGCTTACTTAATTCCTCGTAAAAGATTCCATTCCGGTGTCCGTCTTTGATGATTACTCCGTACAACTCCTAGCTAGTAGCTATAATGGGATTAATCAGGCCAATAATGTAACAAGCTGGTAGTGGCCTACGCAATCCAAACACTTGCATGATTGCCAGCCTTTTTCTTTTCATAATTTAGAGATACAGAGATCGAGACGATTTAGGAGCAGAGCAACATGAATGGATGGACCAAAGTCACCTATATGTGTGGCTAGATGAGATTGTTAGAGGGAGGGGCAATCCAACATGAATCCATCCCATCAAGAACTAGTATATTAATTATGTTGATCCAGGAAAAGGAAACCGGATAATAACGACCGTCTATATGTAAGAGCATCTCCAACATCAATAATTAGGATTTAAATTTGTTGTGAGAGAAAAACATAAGAAGAGATGCATAGGGGTCTTCTTGATCCAGGAAGAAACACCATATATTGCGCATGTGCCAACACGCCAATAACAAGTTTCTTAATACAATGATTGCAGTTTCTGAATTGTGCTGAATGATGTGCACGTGAGGTGCTTTAGGAGAGCTACAAAAAGCAATCAGGGCCGGTCCTGTCATATCAGCACTCCTGCACTGCACTGCTGTTGTGTTCATTGTGAGCCTTAAAAGGGTTTGCAGTACAGAGTTGTTAGTTTGGATTAATCTATCACTAGAAAGCTGTAACCTTTATTACATTTAGTAGTTGGAGATCTTTCGCTTTTGTTAGGACTTACCCAGGTTGTCTACCACTAACTCATCATCATTTTCTCACATTTTTGTTTCAATTCCCTCCGGTTCACCATGTTTCTTATTACAATGATTGCAGTTTCTGATTGTGCTGAATAATGTGCAGGTGATGTGCTTTAGGAGCTACAGCAATCAGGTCTGGTCCTGTCATATCAGGGCCCTGGTGCATGATGACAAAGTTGGGCCTTTGTACACATACAATTATAAGCAGTTATTTGTATCGTGGGCCGCGGGAGCGTTTGTTGGATCATGGGCCGATGGTAGCCCAGGGAGTGGGCCAAGTGGTCTTGGGCTGGCGTAGCCAAGACTACCGGGACACCGGTGGGTCTTCGTTGCATCTGTAGCCCAATTCTAGCCAGGGGACACCGATGGGCTTTGAATTTGGCTCATTAGCTTGGTCTGCAGCGATTGAGCCCAAAGTCAGTGGCTTTGGCTACGAAAGGGTTCGTGCGACCCCGACTTAGGGTTTCCCGCAACCCACTGCCACATTAGACTATTCGGCCACCTCGCGCAATCTCTTCTTCGCCTCCCACCCCCGCCACCGTTGCACCGGTCATTCCTCGCCACCATCATGAAGGAGTACGATGATGGCCTCCCGCGATCGAAGCGACAGTTCATCGCGCCGCCCTCCCCTGACTCCCGCCGCCACTAACCAGCCCCGTGCCGCCGTTCCCCTACTGCGCGCCATCCCAAAGACATCCGCGACAGTCGGTGCTTGCCGGCGGGGTATCGCTGCTCCCGTCCCAGATCCATCGCTGCCGTGGGCCACCGCTCGCCTCGCTGTTCCCCGGCGTGCTGCCACCAGGCACCCGAGCTGCGGTCCTCTCCCGATGCCTATCGCCGTGAGGCTGACCTACGTCACCAACTTGAATAGAGGTGGGATCAAGGGGGCTGGGACCAACTTTCTGGCAACAACTCGGTGTGGAGGGAAGGTCACGGTCGCTCCTCTTCCCCTCCTCAGCTTTCCCCGAGCCGGCGCGTCTCTTAGCGTCGGGATGATGGGCGGCGCCATTCCCCCTACCCCACTGAGGCCCCGTGCCCATGCTACGGTGCCCCAGCCACCTCCGCCAAGTCACTCCTCGGCCCCGGCAAAGAAGAACAACCAGAAGAAGAAGGGGGTGGGGGGAGCCAGAGTGGGCTCCCCTCCCTGCCACCATGTGACGTTGCCCCCCGAGCTGTGTGTGCACCGGCTCAAAGGGAGGTGGCCGCGCCCCCCACTTAGAAGGATTCGGGAGGGGGGGGGGGGGGGGGGCAAGCGTGTTACATTTGTGGGCTCCCTAGACACTACCAGTCCGCGTGCCAGGTGCCGGCTCGGTGCTACATTTGCAGGGGCGAGTGCCACTCGGCCGCGGAGTGCACCATGAAGCCTCGTCCCCATACCCTAGAGATGCTAGCACTACTAGGAGACTGCTTATAGGTGGGATCTCACCAGTGGCGGGCAGGACGTCGCACCCGCCACTGGTAATCTAGCCAGATACCAGTGGCGGGTGGAAAAATCATGCCCGCCACTGGTATGACCTTACCAGTAGTGGGCGGCTAGGGGCACCCGCCACTGGTAATCTGGCCCAGGTTACCCGTGGGCCAAACTTACCAGTGGCGGGTGCCTAGGTCTACCCTCCACTGGTATTTACAACAGCAGTAGCGGGCAGTTTTACGCGACCACCACTGGTTATATGGGCCCGGATTTGGCCCATTATAGTCGTGGGGCCAGCCATACCAGTGTCGGTCCCTTAGAGTACCCTGCCACTGGTATAATATTTAGGTATTTTGGTTTTGTGTATAATTTTTTGGTTTTTACTGTTTTATTTTTTTTATGTCATTGTATGAAAAATGGTTTGAACTATGTAGGTTTCATTGTTTGCTATATTTTATGCATTTTATTAATAAATTTGTATTTCATTGGATATAATTCAGATTTGAACTGCAAGTACATTTAAAGATTTCCAAAAATTGGAAGAAAGATCATAAATTAGGTAGTTAGCATATATTTAGGTCTTATGAAACAAAAGTTTGGTATTTTAAAATATGAATATGTGAAAATTCAAACAAACAAACTTAATTTTAATTATGTAAAATGGTTTTTTCAATTTTCAAAAAATTTAAATGTTGTCTGAAAACTATGAAACTTTGCATGGTGTCATTACATGACATGTGAAGTATGTTGTCAAAATTTGAATTTTATTTTGAAAGGCTATGATGTAGGTTGCTAAGAAACTGAAGATGACCTCGAGGCACGAGTGCCGCATATCAAACTAATGAACGTGTAGTTGTTTCTTGCATATATGACCTAAATACATACTCAATAACTTAAATGGGATCTTTCCACCTATTTTTGGGCATTTTTAAATGTACATGTGGTTCAAATTTGATTTATGTCCATTAAATAACTAGAAATGCATTAAATACCCTAAATATACAGTATTGACCCAGAATAGTCTCAAATTTGAGCATGGAACTTGCAATGGTGTATATTCAACATAGAAAATGTTTCAAGGGGAAATGATGAAAAAAAATTGAGTTCTCCTTGAAACCTTCTTCCCTTCGAGGGTTTCAAGGGGAAATGATGAAAAAACCATGATTCTTTCGCAGAGACTCTTCAGTTTCTACGCGAAGTGCATCACAATTTTTCCATAATTCTCTCAATTTTTTACCACACCCTCTATGCGTCATACCATCATACCATGATAAGTTTTATCTTTTTTAGACTTCATTTACACCTTTTTAAAAATCAAAATCCATTTAACTCCATTAAATACCTATAAATTCATTTAATGCCCTGAAAATCCCAAATCAATCACAAAAAGTGCCAAAGTTTGACATGACTCTTCTAATGGTGTTAATTGACCTCCGATCCCCCCCCCCCCCCCCCCCCCAAAAAAAATTGGACCCTAAATTTATCCCTAAAATAATAGAACCCTAAGATTACAAAAAAATTGCAAAAAAAAATAGCACTGGCGGGCGCTGGTTTCCAGCCGCCACTGGTAATGAGTATTACCAGTGGCGGGTCTACGCCAGCACCCACCACTTTTAGGTTGAGCAGTTTTACTCAAGTGTGGCGCACGGGACTTTGGAAAAATTCCTAAATCTTGCACCCCCTCTCCTCTCTCCTTCCTCTACGGGGACCACCGCCGCACCCGTCGTCCCGACAACCCCGCGCCCCGGCCGCCCCAACCACCCCAACCATCGTCATTCGGCCGCGCCTCTCCTCTCCTTCGCGTTGTCGCCCCATGCCTCCTATCCTCCCCCGCCATCGCCCCATGCCTCCTCTCCTCCCCGCCGCTCTGTGCCTCAGATCCGGGGCCGGATTGAGCATCACACCAGCCACCGCCCCTCGCCCTTGGCGCCGTCTCCCTCTCCCTCAAGACGCAAGCCGGCGACCCCGGTGCCCCGACCATCGCACGCACCCAACCACCTACTCCAGTGCCCCACACCTCATGTCCCGTGCCCGGCCACCTCCTCCCCGGCCTGTGGTGAGCTCCCTAACCTCCTCTTCTCCTGTCTTTAATTTACATTTTTTGTTTGTTCTTTGTTTTGCTTAATTAGGAGTCACACCCCAGCTGTGGATTTGAGGATTTGTGGGTGAATTGTGCTAGGGTTCATGCGTGTTCTTTGTTTTAGTTAATTAATTGTCACATCCGAACCGTGGATTTGAGGATTTGTGTGGGCTAGGGTTCATGCGTGTTCTTCCGGTAGAATGGGGATCGTGAGAGAAAGGAAGATTCGCTAACTAGTTACTCTAAGTTTGCGTCTGCAAATCTGATTTCCATTCATGGCTAAATCGGCTTAAGTAGCTAGGTTACAATGATTCACTGCGGTCGGTAACATAAAGGTAGCGTTAATAGTAACTTTGGTGTGAAACAACAGTCGGAAACATTTGCTTGAGGTTATATTCTACAATTAATAAATATTTAGCAATTATCTTGTGTATGTGCAATGTGACATGGTTATGGTACCGGCCATCGAGCCGAGGTGTGCATGATACGGGTTTTGTACTGGTCATCGAGCCAGGGGTGGGGGGCATTTGTATTCTTTTGCAGGGATTCAAAATGAGTGCCAACGTTTTGGCAAAACATTGATTAATTTCTGTTTCATCAAATTTTTGGCACTCAATATGTCCAATTTTTTCCGTCGATTTTAAAAAATTTGTTCTTATTTTATAGTTCTCTGGTGCGAGTTCCTCCGCTGTCGGATATGTCGCAACCGTCGTCGCCCCCGAGGTACCGCGGTGTGAGGCAACGGCCGTAGGGCACGTGTGGGGCGCAGATCACCAACCCGGACATGCGCAGGCACTAGTGGCTTTGCACATTCGCCACCGTGGAGCAGGCGGCGTGCGTACGATGTCATGGCGCTGCAGTACCAGGGGGCAGGGGCGCAGCTCAGCTTCCCTGGCGACGTAGGCCGTGCGCAATTCCTCACGCCTTCCAATATGAGGATAGCCTCCGGGGCCGAGGAGAAGGAGCACCTCAAGGCCGAGGTGCTGCTCAATACAGAGCGGGGCACTAACCCCTTGGTGGCGCATCTCCTCAAGGAGGATCCGCAACTCCTCGCCGTGAACCACGCATTGTTAGAGTTCAAGGACGACGCGTGCAAGAAGTAGGAGGACTGCCAGCAGCTCGCCCGCGTGGACGCTGAGGATGATGATATAGACTGGGCCCAGATCCCTGCCGAGCCCTCCGACGTGGAGGAGGAGTTGCCATGGGGTCAGTCTACCATCGGTGACCACGAGGACAGCCCCTCCGGCACGGGGTGATGAAGAAGTCCTAGAGCTAGTTTTATCACAATGTAGTGGTAGAGATGATTAACCTATGATCATAGTACTGTTTAATTTATGCATGTTTTATGTTTAATGTGCAACTGATCGTACTAGAGTGTTTGAATTATGCAATGAACTATGTGTTTTCTTCATATTTCTTTGGCTTTTGAAAATTTAGGTATCTAGTTTTAGCTTCTTGCAAAAAATGAGCCCTTTGTAGACTTGATAAACCAAAGAAGGTTTCCTATGTAGCGATTCATGAAGGCTCATTATCTTTTATTTGATTGGTGTCAACAAATGTTGTCCGCCCAGACTTTCTGAGAATATGGACAGAACAATCCTCAAGTCTAGACGAGCGACATTTGTTGATGTCAATTGAATAAAAGATAATTATTCTTTGTGGTTCGATACATAGGAAACACCAGCTATAAGTTTGCTCATAAATGCTGCCAGCTTTGGCCTGTGTGTTGACTTTCAGTCCAATGGGGCTTCCTTTGTATGAGAATTATGCTGAATTTGAAGGGCAAACATTCTCCATTCCTAACACATAGCGGTTTTTCTACGATGGAAGAGGAGGCAGCCTTTTAGAACTTGTCAAGCTTCGAGTTCTTCGTAATCCTACTCCCAAATTCCTTGAAGAAACTGGTACAGAAATGCATCCTAGTCGAATCATCTCTCACTTTTCTTTTTCATTGTCGTATTCTGTTTCTATTCTATGCTTTAATCATTGATCATTGGTCTGTTTGGTTGGTTCAACACTTCGCTTTTAACAAGGAAAGCGAGGATTAAAAGCGAAGTGTTGAACCAACCTAATAGACTAATGACCAAAGGTCAAAGAGTAGAATAGAAACAGAAAACGAAGGTGAAAAATAAAGTGAGAGATTGTTCGTCTAGGATGCATTTTGTACCAGTTTCATCATGGAATTTGGGAGTACGATTTTGAAGAACTTGAAGCCTTACAAGTCCTGAAAGGATGTCTCTTCTTCCATCATAGCAAAACCCCTATGTGGCTGGAATGCAGAATGTTTACCTTCCAAATTAAGCTTCTCTTCTGAAGGGAGCCTCGACGGACTGAAAGTCAACACACATCCGAATCTGGAGTGTTTATGCATGTTTTACGTTTAATGTGCAACTGATCGTACTAGAGTGTTTAAAGTATGCAATGAACTATGTGTTTTCTTTATGTTTCTTTGAGAATGCGTTTTCTTCATGTTTCTTTAGCATTTTTTGGTTCATCATATTTTATCATGAAGTGTGGTTTGTCAACATGAATGTAGCAAATGGATCACGTGTGCCCCAATTGTGGTGACAGCAGGCTAAATTTGTGCTCCAAGGTGGTTTGATACCCCGAGTTTAAGTGCCTAAGGGACAACTCCTACATAGAGCTTCGAGAGAACTTTCTATCTAAGACGGTATGTTCTAATTCAACATGTTGTGGCTGAGTTGTTCATAGTTGCACCCAAGAAATGTCTAATTATTGTTTTCTTTTAACTTTGCTAAGTACATCCCCTGCCTTGCAAGGCATGAAGTCCTACAAAAGCTCAACATTGGCATCAATGAGGAGACCACAGTTATGGCCGATCTGATCATGTTGACAAAGGGCTCGATCTTTAGGGTTGTTGTCAAAAAGGAAGTAGACCAAACCTTTTTTGGTTACCCTCGTTGGAGAGAACTTGCCGAAGCCTACGCGTTTGAAGTTGGGAAAAGTATCGACATGTATCTTGACGAACCTGATCATGAGTTCATGGTGAACTATGAGAGTGTATTTTTTACACTCATTCCACCTTTGTTTAAACAGGATAATCCTGGATATTCTAAGAAAATCACTCTGATCTTATCTTTAATGACTAACAAATGCAAAAGATTGCAAATCCCTATGTTTAATTTGTTTTCGCAGGAAATGGACCATTTGAGGGAAGGGAATGAAGCTATATATGGAAATATGAAGTGTGGGAATCAAGCCAAGTCGTTTGGAGGCGCAAGAGAGGAAATAGAGGAGAAGACGGTGTCTAGTACGAGCGTAAGCCCTCGTACCAGCGCGCATACCACCTTCTGACTGCTTCGTGATGTCAACACAAACACACTTTATAAAAGGCACCTGGCCCCATTCGCAACAGGAAAGCCGAAACCAGCCACCAGAGTAGCCAGGATCACCACCGCAAAGAGCCATTCCATGGAGAAAGCCTAGTCACCGCCAGCACCACCACCATCTCCATCTCCATATCCATCTCCATCTCCATAGCCATTCTTCCCAGAGTTTGCCATACTTGTAATCGATACATCGCATATGGCGGCATTGTAAGACCTTTATCAATCATTCATCTATCAATGCCATCTATCAATGCCATCTACAATGTTTTTCATCTGTGATATGATTGCGATGTGTGAGTAATCCCCTCAGTCCATGGACTGAGGCACAACCTTGCAGCCCTATCCACTTGTGCACATGATCGTTGGTATTGACTTTGCTTAATTGAATGTTATTTGTGTGTGTTATCGCAACAGATTCGTCTCTTGTCTCTTTCTCGTTCTAAGGCCCCCAGGTACCCGGGATCTCGTAGATCGATCAAGGAGGAGGTAAAGTGCATGGATGCGTGGAAGGCTACACTGAAAGCCGGTGACAATAAGGATTAGTACAGTAGCCGAAAGCAACTCCTTGGGGACCTTGAGGTGCAGTCATTAAACACCCAATGCGTTGGTCTGGAGAGATCCTTAATAATCGAGGTAACCCCACGAGACGGTAAGGGCCTTGGTTGGACAATAGACTCATGATGTAGGTTGATGATCGGTCATGATGTTATTTGGACGCATCCCCCACATCTACATATTGTGAACAAATCATAGCGGTGTCTACCTGGACTATGTTGGAAATCAAGACAAGATCCTAAGTGCAAGTACAAGGTAGTAAGTAAAGTCCTCATGCCCTGGCCTATTTCATACAATTGTTTTCTCTCTTAAAAAGCTAATGATTTTCTGTCCGGGAAACTAGAACTTCTAACGGCAACTATAGCTTGCTTGAATCCTTATCTAATAGCAGTACTTCCCGTTGGTTCATTACCCAGGGCCACTGTTGGGGAAAAAGGTAGGGACTATCTACATGCGAAACCGGATCAAAGGCAATCAACCCTTTTTGTGGCGACGTTGCTGGGGAAGCATCTTTGCTACCCTAGCTAGGTGACTAGAGGTATTGTTTTAGTTTTTTCTTTCAGTTTTAGTTTTGTTTCAGTTTTAGTTTTGTTTCAGTCTTTTTGTTTTTCTCGTTAGTTGTAAACAAAATCAAAAAAATTATCATGGCTAAGAAACTTGGGGAGTTTGCAACTCCCAACGAAAACTTTATGCGTGCGCCCATCGTGTAGGGGAACGCAGCAGAAAAAAAAAATCCGACCTACGCACCAGCCCAGGACCACTATGAAGACTGCATACAAGGTTTGATCTTTTCGTTACCGACTCGTAGCGCAGCGGAAGTAGAGTCGATGACGATCGGGGGTGCAGATCCCTGCAGCTAGGATTTACAACCTCCCAACTGCGAGGATGTACTCCCTCGACTGCCCCTCGGACAGCCCTCCGGGAGGCGGTCGGACAGTCCCTCGGACGGTGTCGCTGACAGACCTTCGGGAGGACTTTCGAAACTCGGACGGTCACTCAGAGAGCCCTTCGGGAGGACCCTCGAAAACCGAACAGTTACTCGGACAGCCCTTCGGGAGGCACTCTCGAACTAAGACTGAAACTACGATCTCTCTACAGAGTTGCACACATACGGTGTCATCTATCCGGCAGGGCTTCGCCGTCCAGAACTAGTTCCCGCCGGAACCCAGACAGCCTTTCGGCTCTACGAAACTCTTTTCGTGGGAGGGAGAGAGAGAGAGCTAGTCGAGCATGGCATGTGTATGAGAGCAAGGGATGACTGTGGAGAGCACCCCCTCCACCTCTATTTATAGGAAAGCCAAGGGGTAAAGTTGGCATTCAAAAATATCAAAAGTACCCCCACTTTATGTCTTTACATAAAAGAATAAAGCAAAAAGGGATGGCATGTGGAGCTCCAAGGAGCTCCACCTCCCTTGGCCGGCCACCCCTTGCCCCCCCCCCCCCATGAGGGGCTTCCTTGGCCCCCAAGCCCTTCTAGAAGCCTTTTGGGAAATATCCCAAAAGGTGGCTTTCCAAAAATAACCATAAAGTGATTTCACTACTCACGAAGACATTTTTCTACGTCCGTTAAATCCCAAATTATTTCTGTGCGCCCAGAACAATTCCAGTACCCACTAAAATAATTTTGAACGCATTCCGAAACAATTCCGGAACAATGTTTTTCTTCAGCGAAAAGCAACCATAGTGGTTCCGGCTGCTCCGGAACATTTCTGGTTTTTCCTCCGGAAAAATCCCAGAAGTTTCCAGAACGATTCTGGCACCCTCCAAGAATTTCCAGACATGTGCCGAAACCAATTTGACTTAATGGAATACCCTGAAACAACTTTTCAGTTTTACCGGAACTATTCCGGTGTCCTCTCCGGAACGTTTCCGTTGTGTCCGAAACTTTTCCGGTGATTTTCTCTCAGACTCCCTGTCTAGTATTTAGCAGATAGATGACCCTTAAGCGTGTGACCCTATAGGTTCGGTGAAGTATAGACATGACCCGGAGCACTTTCCGATCAATGATCAACATCGGAGCCGTGGACACCCATATTGACCCCTATACCCACACGAATGAATATTCGAGTGAACCTCCAGTTGCCGTGTGCTATTCCTGTTGCTTCGCAATATGTTACAAATACCTGAGGTGAGAATCATCGGCATCCCCGTGGATCAACACTTGTCCACAATGCCAGTTACCTCATTACCGGTTTTGTTCTCTTTTCTCGTTTCCGTGTTCCGGCATCCCTGTGATCAAATCACAATGTGTCTGGCCAGACGATGGTGGATACCGTAACACCGAGAGGGCCCAGAGATATCTCTCCATCGTCGGAGGAGCAAATCCCAATCTTGAGCTATCAAGTTACTTGACATACTTTCCCATGAACCCGTAAGCCGCCGTAATAGCCACCCATTTACGGATGACGTTTAACAAACCCCAAAGTTCATGAATCAAGCATGAAGAAAATCGATACTCTCATGGTCTAAGGAATTATGCAAACGTAAACTTTCTCTGTGTTATTAACCATTAACTTGTGACGAATGTATCTCATAGCATAACATCAATTCGGGTCGATTCAACACAAGTGTTCTCCTAACATTGTGCCCTCAACGTTGCCGGCATAGACATGCCCATGATCAGGAAAATAGAACCATCATGCAACACTTGAGCTAGTCTTAGAGGCCAGACTAGGAATACTTTTTACCGTTTATTATTCCACACGTGCATTTGAGTCTTCCTCCGAGCCTCGTGGTTATTGCAGACTCGAGAACCATAGCAGTTATAGCATGGAACATAAACTTAATCAGGAACATGAAGATAAATAATAAAATTTATTATTGCCTCTAGGGCATATCTCCTACAGACTCCCACTTGCACTAGAGTCAATAATCTAGTCAATGCTAATGCACTTTACACCTATGGCATACCGGTGTAAAATTGCTTCGCTTGTGGTATAGCCTGATGTCCATCGGATCTGACAACTTCAGTTCCGTGTGTGTCTTTGCATCTCCTCGCGTTTTCACGCTTTCACAAAATTCATATTTTGTGTGGACTTGGCTTTGTATATATGTGAATCACAGGTCAAACCTTGATTCCTCAGACTGATCTATGGAGCAACTATCTTCAATAGTGTTCCATTGACCAAAGCCATCTTGGCACCATACTAAGTTCATGAACGAACTGTACGATTCAACATCTTCTATGTCGCTTTGAAAGCGGCAACATACTTAGCCTTAGTTATAGAATTCGCCACAGTAACCTGTTTGGAACGATTTCCAAACACCGTGCCACCATATCGTGTATTACACAAGACCCTTAACTTGAATCGAAAATCGCATGGAGCATTGATGAAGACTATATCGATGTAATTTCTTACAACGAGCACTTCATAATCTCTTCTTGCGAGAAAACATGTCATCAGTGCAACTTTAGTACTCAATGACATTTTTCACTGTTGTCCCATGATCAGTACTTTGATCACTTTGGTATCTATACTCGCAACAACTTGGGAGTATCGGACATATCTGGTTGTTTTACATACCATGAAATACATGATTAATCCAAACACGAAAGTGTGTGGAATCTCCATCATGTATTTTGCTCATCAGTGTTTTGGGACACAAGTCTTGCAAAACTCTTTCCATGTGACTTCGGCAAGAATCACTCCTTGGCGTTCTTATGCTAAACTGTTTTAGCATCTTGTCAATATGTATTTTTGGCTTTAGCCTATTAGGCAATTCTATCTCGTAGACAAATATGCCTAATATCAAGGCTATTTAGCCCAAGCACTTCATCGAAAAACTATTTTCAATGAAGTCCTAATTCGTGTCAAGAAATTTATATTATTTCCAATCAACAATGTGTCAAGCACACAAAGTTTTTAGAAATATTATTATGCTCCCACTTACTTTCTTGTAATCACAAGCATCTTCGTTATCCATTGATGAAATCAGACTGTTTTGACTATTTCATCAAAAACAAAGATTCCAACTCCATTTTGCACTCTTCTGTCCATTGCTGGAACTCTGAAGTTTGCATACTTACTAGCATCATCTGGATTGACAAAATACCTTGGAGTGTATCACATGTAAGTCCTAGGTTGTATTTCCATCACATGGAAATCCTTTTGGCATCCATGTATCATATCTCAAGATTGAAATATGTATTAATTGCTAGTTTAACCCGATCTGACTTTAAGCATCGCTACGGTGAGACAATCTCATCATAGTCAACTCCTTGAATTTGTTATTGCAACAAGTCGAGCTTTATGGATAAAACATTTTATCCACATCAGTTTATAGTTCCATTAATGTTCGTTAGACTCTAAGTCTTCCGAAGGGTTTATCAAGATATAATCTTGAATCATTTATGGAAACTATCTCGGATTATATTGGCATTTAGCCAATTCCGGAGTCAGGGCCCATCAACGCTTCCTTGTGTATCGTAGGTATACTGTTGTCTAACAACAATATCTCGCTTGCGCACCTGAGAGGTTTGCACGAGTTTTGCCTACGTGGTTCAGCTGCATTTCGACCGAAGTCCATACATTTTATTATAGAGACTTCCGTATCAATCGCAGTAGGAAACTCTGGAATTACTTCCAAGGTTCCTTTCCTTTGATCTGATGACGAAGATACTGTTATCTCGTCGAGTTGCACTGTTCTCCCACTCACCTTTTTGCAAGAACCATTCTCTTTAAAAGCATACCGTTTTTGGTGGCAAACCTTTTTGCCTCGGTATAGTGGTGGAGGATTTCCCAATTACTTGGGATAACCTACAAAGTAGTACTTGTCTGATTTGGAATAGGTTTGTAAATATTTTACACAAGCCCCATATTCCAAATGTTAAGAAAAGACAGAGCATGGTTGGGCGTACCATACCATGGCGTCATTTCAACAGACCTGATGGTGCTCTTTTCAGTGTAAAAGCCTTAGTCTCTAAAGCATTACTTTAAAAGGGATAATGGCAAATTGATTTATGTCATCTTTGATCTTACCATGTCATGAATGGTTTGATTATGTCTTCATGGATATTCCACTCACAGTGGAGTTCCGGGAGGTGTAAGTTATGAAACTCCTTTCACAACTCATCAGACATTCGCTAAACTTGTAACTCAAATATTCCTTTGCGCAATCAAATTGCAGAAACATAATTTTCTTGTTACAATAATTTCTACTTCATATTGAAAACCTTTTGAATGACTTCAGAAGATCCAGACTTACGTCTCATCAAGTAAATATCCATATATCTACTTGAGTCATTTCAGAAGATAGATAAATCCACTGCCAGCAAGAACATTTACCGGACTACATACATCAAAATGTATGATCACCAATAAGTTCGTTGCTCGTTCCTTATGGCCTGTGAATGGTATTTCAGTCACTTCACTTTTCAGAGGAAAGTTGCAAGTGTCAGATGATTCATAATCAAACGACTTCAAAATCCATCATTATGGAATTTCTCCATGCGGGTTTCTCCAATTTCACCAAATGCAGTGCCACACATGTGTGGTATTCTCTTAGTCTTGCGACATTTAGTGTCAGTGTTATGGATGTATCATATTACCATCAATATTCATAACATACATCCCATCCACGATGGAAGCATGGCCCTTATGTTATTCATGACACTGAACAACAATTGTTCTTTTATGAACAACCCTTTTGCAACAAAACATTATGCAATGGGTTAGAGTGTGTAAAACTCTAAAATGAATTATGAAAGTAAATACAGAGGTAATGTATTATTATCAATATTCTTAACATACATCTCATTCATAATGAAAGTATGGCCCTTAAGTTATTCATAACATCGAACATGAAAAGTTCTCTTATTAACAACCTTCTTGCAAGATACCTTATGCAATGGGCTAGAGTGTGTAAAACTCTAAACTGAATTATGAAAATAAATACATAGGTAATACACCAATGGAATGTATAGTAACATTTACTATGTTCCCAGCGCGTATCTGAACCTCACTCCGGCCAGTCTTTTAGACCGTAGTAGTTCTTGCATCGAATTGCAACGGAAAGCAATCGAGCGGGTATCTCTCTGATCAACTCACAATACCCAAGAATCAGTGATTAACATGTTTAATCATAATTCCCAAGAACTATTTCTTTGACCAGCCTTCTATACATCAATAGCTTGTATGACTTTCATACATGAGCTGGATATTCCAGTTTTCTCTCTTTTTGCCTTTATACTTCTAACAGTTTAACTTTCAGTATTTCTCCTACTCTCAGAAGAAGCACTCAACTTAAGAGTGGCGTTAGCCCCGGACTTCCTAGGTGCGTAAGTCACACTAACACCCTTTGGACATTTCCTTTCTCTTTAAGTTGTTGTTTTATTCACCTTCATCATATGATAGGCGTTCTTCTGGATCCCTCTTGTATTAGTCAAATGCATAGTAAACACTTTTACTAATAGTTTGCAAAACAAACATTGCTTGGGATATCACATATCTTTTAGCGTTTGTTTGTGTCTGAAAAATGATTTTCAGTTCCATGAATATAACATAGCTATCCCAAAACTTTTTGAAGTTCGGGTCTCATGGAAGCAAACATATTTCACTTGACCGTAACGGAATTCTAGCTTTTGGATCGAAGGACGAGAGTCACATTATCCATAGCATTAGCGGGAGAATACCAAAAGCATGCGATAGGACAAAGTCCTTCTCGGCACTTTTGAGGACAATCCTCACATTACGTTACCAACCGTAAAGTTTTAACCAGATATTTAACAGCTATTCAATTTTAATATGGAAGGTGGAAACGCGAGCCATTATTCTATAACTATTATGCAATTTTCACTTTAGACAAGGTTCATAATTAATTGCACTAAGAATTAAAAGAATTAATTCTAAAGTGCGCTCCCACTCAAATCAATATCTCTCATAATTGATTGTGAATGATACAAGACCCGCATTTCAATTGTTCGCCATTGGTGTAACACCACTGATGACGAAAATTTCAACCGGTAGGCCAACTTGCCAATCACATCTCTATGTGATTCTTGTTCATCTTTCGATGGGCGTGTTCCGAGCTCATGACGGTCATGCCTGAACATCAAGACAACCAAGTGATCTCGCTGCGAGGTCTCAACTCACCCGCCTCACACTTCTCTAATCGTTCGTACCCGTGTGACACGGCGCACCCCGAAAAGATAGGTGCCGTGACGGTGCTACACTTGGGTGAACACTAACTACTTGATATTTTTGTGAGAGATCACCCTAATAAAAGCGACTACCGTGCAATCAAGAAGGGTGCATCATAAGGGATAAACATCTCAGGCAATTCATAATAGCATGATATGGTATAGCCCTTTCTGACGAAGAAGTCTTGTATTTCTTCGTCTTCGGCATTCGCGTTGGTGTTCACCTTCACGAAGATTGCCACCACCTTCTCGATGCACCAGATAATATTGCTATCTCTATAGCTAATAAAATAAGTGCATTACTTAAGGTTGACACGCAGGTCATTAAAGTGACAATCATATGGCTCCAACCATCATGCCGAATCATGACACGCGGGTCATGTTAATTTACATCATATAGTCATCTCATACATAATCAAATTAATGTGAGCACTGCTATACCACATCATATGCACATGCAAACCATCCTGCAAAACCAAGTTAGACGCCTCTAATCGGTTTATGCAAAATTTCATTTTACGTGGATTCTAAGGTTTCGAAGCAAACCGAAGCTACCAACGTCCATCATCAAGTATGATTATTCAAGTCGCTAGATTAACTTTACGGGGTGTATGAAACACGAGATAATAAAATCTCGAGCCCCATACTAAACTTCATCATACGCATGACCCCCGTGCAAATCATATCTGCATTGCCCTTTTGTCTGCGAAATTTCATCTTTCTTTTTAACTATGGTGGAATTCAATGAACTGTTAGCACTTCGTTGATCAATCAGGATCGCGGATTGCCAGAACTTTGAAACTCCACCATACTGTTATCAAGATCAGAAATATGCAAATTCCAGGGAAGCAACAAGAACATCGAGTAACAGATTTCATCTGCTACCCACACAAATAATTATCAGTAGTAGAACTCATATACTACAAATTATATTGTGCAACATCCATACATCTCTACATATTCTAGATCGTAACCTCCATCTACGCATAGCACGGCTCATGATGCCACTGTAGGGGAATGCAGCAGAAAACAAAAAAATTCCGACCTACGCACCCGCCCAGGACCACTATGAAGACTGCATACAAGGTTTGATCTTTTCGTTACCGACTCGTAGCGCAGCGGAAGTAGAGTCGATGACGATCGGTGGTGCAGATCCCCGCAGCTAGGATTTACAACCACCCAACCGCGAGGATGTATTCCCTCGACTGCATCTCGGACAGCCCTCCGGGAGGCGGTCGGACAGTCCCTCGGACGGTGTCACAGACAGCCCTTCGGGAGGACCTTCGAAACTCGGACGGCCACTCGGACAGCCCTTTGGGAGGACCCTCGAAAACCGAATAGTTACTCGAACAGCCCTTCCGGAGGCACTCTCGAACTAAGACCGAAACTACGATCTCTCTACAGAGTTGCACACATACGGTGTCATCTATCCGGCAGGGCTTCGCCGTCCAAAACTAGTTCCCACCGGAACCCAGACAGCCTTTCAGCTCTACGAAACTCTATTCGTGTGAGGGAGAGAGAGAGAGCCAGTTGAGCATGGCATGTGTATGAGAGCAAGGGATGAGTGTGGAGAGCACCCCCTCCACCTCTATTTATAGGAAAGCCAAGGGGTAAAGTTGGCATTGAAAACTACCAAAAGTACCCCCACTTTATGTCTTTACATAAAAGAATAAAGCAAAAAGGGATGGCATGTGGAGCTCCAAGGAGCTCCACCTCCCTTGGCCGGCCACCCCTTGGGGGCCCCCCATGAGGGGCTTCCTTGGCCCCCAAGCCCTTCTAGAAGCCTTTTGGGAAATATCCCAAAAGGTGGCTTTCCGAAAATATCCATAAAGTGATTTCACTATTCACGAAGACATTTTTCTGCGTCCGTTAAATCCCAAATTATTTCTGTGTGCCCAGAACAATTCCAGTACCCACTAAAACAATTTTGAACGCATTCCGAAACAATTCCGGAACAATGTTTTTCTTCAGCGAAAAGCTACCATAGCGGTTCCGGCTGCTCCGGAACATTTCCGGTTTTTCCTCCGGAAAAATCCCAGAAGTTTCCAGAACGATTCTGGCACCCTCCAAGAATTTCCAGACGTGTGCCGAAACCAATTTGACTTAATGGAATACCCTGAAATAACTTTTCAGTTTTACCGGAACTATTCCGGTGTCCTCTCCGGAACGTTTCCGTTGTGTCCGAAACTTTTCCGGTGATTTTCTCTCAGACTCCCTGTCTAGTATTTAGCAGATAGATGACCCTTAAGCGTGTGACCCTATAGGTTCGGTGAAGTATAGACATGACCCGGAGCACTTTCCGATCAATGATCAACATCGGAGCCGTGGACACCCATATTGACCCCTATACCCACACGAATGAATATTCGAGTGAACCTCCAGTTGCCGTGTGCTATTCCTGTTGCTTCGCGATATGTTACAAATACCCGAGGTGAGAATCATCGGCATCCTCGTGGATCAACACTTGTCCAGAATGCCAGTTACCTCGTTATCAGTTTTGTTCTCTTTTCTCGTTTCCGTGTTCCGGCATCCCTGTGATCAAATCACAATGTGTCTGGCCAGACGATGGTGGATACCGTAACACCGAGAGGGCCCAGAGATATCTCTCCATTGTCGGAGGAGCAAATCCCAATCTTGAGCTATCAAGTTACTTGACATACTTTCCCATGAACCCGTAAGCCGCCGTAATAGCCACCCATTTACGGATGACGTTTAACAAACCCCAAAGTTCATGAATCAAGCATAAAGAAAATCGATACTCTCATGGTCTAAGGAATTATGCAAACGTAAACTTTCTCTGTGTTATTAACCATTAACTTGTGACGAATGTATCTCATAGCATAACATCAATTCGGGTCGATTCAACACAAGTGTTCTCCTAACATTGTGCCCTCAAAGTTGCCGGCATAGACATGCCCATGATCAGGAAAACAGAACGATCATGCAACACTTGAGCTAGTCTTAGAGGCCAGACTAGGAATAGTTTTTACCGTTTATTATTCCACACGTGCATATGAGTCTTCCTCCGAGCCTCGTGGTTATTGCAGACTCGAGAACCATAGCAGTTATAGCATGGAACATAAACTTAATCAGGAACATGAAGATAAATAATAACATTTATTATTGCCTCTAGGGCATATCTCCTACACATCGCACTACCCAATGTTGCAGCCAAGCAATTCAATATCAAACCTCACCTTGTCATGATGGTTCAACAGAACCCATTCGGATGTACCGCATTCAAGGATGCAGGTTTGCACTTACACACGTTCACAGAATTATGCGATATGACACGTATAAAGGACTATGAACCCCGACGCTTTGAAGTTGCATCTATTTCCTTTCTTCTTGAGAGGAAGAGCTATGGAATGGCTTCTATCTTTGCCTAGAGGAACCATCACCTCTTAGAACTTATGTTGCAGCTTGTTTATGACAAAATTGTGCCCACCTGCAAAAATAATGCAACTACGATCGAATATCACTGGTTTTAAGCAGGAAGACCACGAGCCACTAGTGCTTGCTTGGGATAGGACGAAAGAGGCAATTAGAAATTGTCCAAACCATGAAATGGAGGAATCGTTGATCCTTCATTTATGTTATAATGCTTTTAATCCCATGTTGAAAACTTTGTTAGATACTGCTGTAGGAGGAACTATCATGGGAAGACTGATAGAAGAAGCACAGAGGTTGCTTGATGAAATGTAAGAGAATCATGCCAATGGCATGTTGAGAGGTCGACCACGAAAAAGGTGAACTCCATCACAGAAGAAAAGAATGAAGAATTGATCATCAAAATTGATGAGTTAATTGGCATGATTAAAGGTAAAGATGAGGTAAAAGTTAATGCTATTACCGATACTGATGCAGATGTCAATTTCATTGCCCGCAATAATTATAACCCCAATTGGAAAAATCAACACTATGCTCCAAATTTCCCTAAATCACCATATCCCACCAATCAACAAGCATCAAATAACTACAATGGGGCGAGCACCAGTAATAGGCCTTCACTAGAGGAAACCCTCAAGACTTTTATGTGTACTCAAACCAAGCAGAATAAAATCTTTACTGACATCCTGAGGTCTCACGATAATTTACTTGGTCAAATGACAGTAAAAATTGCTGGACTAACCAATGACGTGCAGGCACTTCATGAGAGAAACCACAATATGGAAGCACATGTTGCAAAAGTTGCGGAAAGTCAAACTGTTATCCTTGCCAAATTTGCAAGAAAACCAGAGCCTAATCCGGTTGAAAGTGTTAAAATGATGACAAGTAGAGAAGATACTTCAGAGGAACTTGATCGAAGTCATATTCCTAAGCACACATATTCCATTGAAGACTTCGTGAAAATGATGAATTTGAAGCATCCCCTACCTGAGGTAAAAGATGATGATGCTTACAACAGTTACATTCATCAAGTTACTATCAAGGTACGCGAGCTCGATACTGAGTGTAAAAAGTTGAATGAGAAATTACCCGCTAAGCAAGAGGACATCTTTGAACCTACCATTGAAATAGAGATTGGGATGAACAAACTTATTGCTCTTTGTGATCTTGGGACTAGTGTTCCACTATCCCAAAGTCCTTATATGATAAACTTAATCTCGGTCCTTTTGTCATGAGTGAAATTAAATTGAATATGGCTGATTCTACCTATACGCAAGCAGTAGGCATAAATCATGGTGTCATAATTCAAGTTTATGGTTGCCCTACTGTAATTGATCTTGTTATAGTTGATATGCCTGAGGATCACATTGTGCCAATCATATTAGGTAGGCCATTTCTAAGAACAATGAAAGCTACTATAAATGTTTACTAAGGGAATGTCAGATTTGACCTTCCCTGTTGCGATCCTTTTGTCAAGAATTTTCCTAGGAAGAAGAAGTTTAAGATTTTCCCTAGAGACAGAATCACACTGAACGCCAGAAGTTATGGAATGGGCATTCTTTTACCCAAAGACAAGTGATCGTCAATGCGGTCGAGCTAAACTACCGAAAATATAGCACTTCATGGGAGGCAACCCATGCAAATAAAGGTTAGTGTAAGTTTTTGTTTTGTGTTGTGTAAATAAAAGAGTAATCAAAGTAGAAGAAAAAGAGGAGGAGAAGAAAGGTAATTACTGCCATCATAAGTATTTATATGATTGTGTTGCGATTCAGTTAAATTTTCTTGAAAATTTTGCTTAGTAGAATTGTTGGAACTAACCTCTCAGGGCTATAAAGAAAAACCTCAAAGAAACGGGGTGTTTCAGGAATCCAGGGGAAAAGACGGCGTCTGGTATGATCAGACCTGCCCGTACCGGAGGTCGTACCACTCCACTGTGAAGACACCCACGCCAACAGACGAGAAGACGGTGTTTGGTATGAGCGCCGACGCTCATACTAGGGGTCGTACCGATGAGAGGAGGTTATGCCAACTTATCCAGGAGAATTGACGGAGTCCGGTACGGGCACGAGCACTCGTACCAGGGCTCTTACTAGAATTAAACCGAAGAAGTCAAAGGAAACAAGAGAAAAGATGGTCTTTGGTATGAGCACGTGCACTCGTGCCGTGGGTCGTACCGGGCCATCGCAGAAAATTCGGCAATAAGTCACCCGAAAGGAGGTAACCCTAATCCGAAACTTCAATCTTATCTCTCCTTCTCCTCCAAACCTCATAGGAACTTTGAAGGATCTCTCTCCCTACTCGGATTCAGTCTGAGTCCTCACACGTGAAGGATCTACAATATGTTTGTCCTTCGATATTTCTCGCGAATATGTGCTCTATAGCCTCTGATTTCCATTCTAGGGTTCATATCGTTCTTGAACCATTTTTACTTGTTGAGCATGAAATCGTTGGTATTTTTAGAGGAGATTAGTCGCATATGTCATGTCGATTCAATCTTGCATCATTCAATTGGACCAATTTTTTTTGCGTAGATATGAATACGAGGAGTGCCACCGCTTGTGCTCGTGCTCTTGCATGAGGGGAACCAGCTCATACTGATGCTGCAGTTGCTCTTAGGCATCAAACTTTCTTTCAATGGATCAAATTCGTTGACTGATCCTAGAGGAGCAACTACAAGAAACTTTATGAGAAAGAAGTTAGATCGACCAATTGGGCATGTCTAGCCACAATCGCCACACTTGGAATTGGTAATGATTTCAATTTTTTATGTACTATTGTTGGTTTGCAGCACTTTGTCTTTCAGGATGCAAAGACCTAACGCTAGTTGACACTTGAGTTCTTGAGCACCTTGTCGCACACCGTTGGGCTTCATCCCATTGGTCTTGAGGACCGGATCACTTTCCGCCTCATGGACCAAAGCTTCAACATGACCCTAACGTAGTGGTGCATGCACTTTGGCTTCACCAATGACGACGGCCATGCCCATTACGTCCACGACATGCTACATCCGCATCCAATACATCTATTTAATGAGAAGAGTTTTGAAGGCCATAAGCATAGGGCCAGTTGCATTGAGTGTCCTGCTATTCGATATTTCTATTATGTTATCACTAACACGTTGCAGGCACGCAAAGAAGTATCAAAAGCTAATGAAGAAAATATGCTAATCCCTGGGAAGGCCGCAAACCCCAACATTGACATCACACCAAACTTAGGCGCGATTCTTTTACTTCACCTTGACCACCAAGCAAATCAGACGCAAGGCGACATCACCTGCGCAGGAGTCATCACCATCTTGGCCAATTCCCTTGGTCTCGACATTACCGGCTTGAACCCATTAGGAGGTAACCATCCTGTTAATATTCATGTTCTCTGTAGTGTAGAGACGGTAGCTTCTCATTTTGGTCATTACTATATCCATATTCCTGGAGTGGGGCATTTGTTTCCCACTCCCAAGCCTCAACGCTTCTGTATCGAGGAGGGAATTTTGCAATATGTTGCGCAGGAAGAGGATGAAGCTTTTGACCAAGAAGCTCCCGAACTTGAGGAGGTGGATAAAGAACTCGCACCGGAACAAGAGGTGCAGCCAGAGGATGACATCGAAGGGGAAATGCCCTATGGCACATACGCTGATGCAAACAACCTCGGAGACTCCATCAACAACATGGACGACCTCGCCAAGTCTCTCCGAGACAACACCGAGTACATGGCGTCCCACTTCTCCACGTGGAGTCATGTATGGACTCCAGGATATTATCAGCCACCGCCACAATGAGCTCTCGAGTTTGGGCTTGCAAAATTCTAAGCTTGGGGAGGCCGTGTTCACATCTACATCAAGATGTGGCGGCATTTATTGGAACAAACAGTAATGTGGTTGTACTTAACCTCCTGAAAGAGCTTCGAAACACTCGTGTTGGTCTGTTCCAACACTTTGCTTTTTCTTCATTTTCCGTTCATTTTATTGCTTTGCTTTGTTTGCCGTTTTATTGGTGTCTTTTGTAAGTTAGCTTTCAAAAACCAAATATACAAAAAATATAATAAGTTTTCCTTCACTCTTTGCCACTGAGGATTTTCCTTTGCATCTTTTGCTAATTCTTTTTATAGTGGAGTTGATCTACGCCGAGCGACGAGGAACACGACATAAGGAAGAGAAGTCTGAGCATTCATGGATGTGAGGTAGATGTAGTAGCATGAAATGCTTATGCTAGATGTTGTAGTAGCATGTGTGATGTATTTAAGTGGGAGTAGGTCTAGATAGCGATAAAAAGGATTTATCTATTTAGAGAAATTAATTAAGTAGCCTTTGTTCTGTTTCATCTAGATAACTGAGACTCAGCATGGAACTAGTTTTTAAAGAAAGTAGTGATAACAAAGATAACAATGCATAAGAGAAACTCACCAGAAAGACTTGGGTGTTGAGAATTTTTTTTAAACGTAGGCGATATTAGAGATACTCAACCCCATAGTATTTAATTTGATAGACTCAATAGCACTTGTAGAAAGAGTTGTCCAGAAAAACTTAGTTGGAGGTGATTGAGATTATTACATGCCAAAATTTGTTGTGCGATACATGCTATATTGCTTTATGTGTGTTCCATGGCACTGTCACTAAATATTGCTTTATTTGTGTTCCTGTGACTTCGTCACCCCTCTTGAGTTTATGCTGACGACTTCGCTGGCCTACGAATGATCTACTAGAGCTTTGACTCGGATTCCAGCAATTGAGTTGGTTAACGTCTGTAGCAGCAATGCTACAACGAATATTATTTGGCTTTATCTTGAGGTAGTGTGTATGTGGAAAAAAATACTGATCACTGCGCTCAAAAGAGACAACTCTTGGTCCATTGTATTCGACTTAAGCCACAACGAAACCCCCCATTCACATCTATCATTTCTTTGGCATGGTCTCGCCATTATAATATGAAAGTTTCAGTAAGCAACAATGGGACAAGTGCCTGCGAGCCTTGAAAAGGCAATGCTCGTGGGTGTTAGTGAGTTACTCTAATACTGTGCTATCTTTTACATACCTTTCAGGCCCTTAAATGATGTCTTCATTGCAAAGTTCTCCCAAAGTGTTCTCGGGAAGCAAGTGTTAGCTAGACGAAAGAGAATAATTGCTAGTTGATTATTTTGTCTAAACTAATGAAAGCTTTATGTTAATTATCTTGGCCTAACAAGCATGCATAATAACCATTGCCACCGCTACAGCTATGCTAAGTTTTCAGGTGAAGGAAGCGGTGGGCTATCTAGGCATACTAATCATAAGTGAACCAAAACCTTCTCGTTATTTCGGTTTAAACAATTGAGTTCCTTACAGTTTATTTTCTTGCTCAAGTACGATCAAGGTTTAAGCTTGAGGATGATAAGTGTATTTTTTACACTCATTCCACTGTTTTTTAAACCAGATATTCTGAGAAAATCACTCCGATCTTATCATTAATGACTAACAAATGCAAAAGATTGCAAATCACTATGTTTAATTTTTTTCCGCAGGAAATGGACCATTTGAGGGAAAGAAATGAAGCTATATATGGAAATATAAAGTGTGGGAATCAAGCTAAGTCAATTGGAGGTGCAACAGAGGAAACAGAGGATAAGACAGCGTCTGGTACGACCGTGAGCGTCGTACCGCCGCTCGTACCACCTTCCGACAGCTCTATGATGTTAGCAAAAACACACTTTATAAATGGCACCTGGCCCCATTCGCAATAGGAGAGCCGCAACCAGCCACCAGAATCGCTAGGATCACCACCGCAAAGAACCATTCCTAGTAGAAACCCTAGCCGTCGACATCACCACCACCATCTCCATCTCCATCTCCATAGCCATTCTCCCCATATTTTGCCATGCTTGTAACCGATATATCACATACGGTGACATTGTAAAACCTTTGCCAATCATTCATCTATCGATGCCTTCTACAATGTTTTCCATCTACTATCTGATTGCGATGTGTGAGTAATCCCCTCAGGCCATGGGCTGAGGCATAGCCTTGCAGCCCTATGTACTTGTGCACAGGATCGTTGGTGTTGACTTTTCCTTAATTGAACATTATTTGTATGTGCTATCACAACGGATTTGTCTCTTGTATCTTTCTCGTTCTAAGGCCCCGCGGGTACCCGGGATCCCGTAGATCGCTCAAGGAGGAGGTAAAGTGCAGAGACGCGTGGAAGGATACACCGAAAGCTGGTGACAGTAAGCATTAGTATGGTAGCCGATAGCAACTCCATGGGGACCTTGAGGTGCAGTCATTAAACGTCCAATGCGTTGGTCTGGAGAGATCCTTAATAATCGAAGTAACCCCGCGAGATGGTAAGGGCCTTGGTTGGACAATAGACTCATGATGCAGGTTGCTGATCGGTCATGTTGTTATTTGGATGTATCCCCCACATCTACAGGTTGAGAACACATCATAGCAGTGTCTACCAGGACTATGTGGGAAATCAAGATAAGATCCTAAGTGCAAGTATAACGTAGTAAGTAAAGTCCTCATGCCCTGGCCTATTTCATACAATTGTTTTCTCTCTTAAAAAGCTAATGATTTTTGGTCCGAGAACTGGAACTTCTAACGACAACAATAGCTTGCTTGAATCCCTGTCTAATAGTAGTACTTCCCATGGGTTCGATACCCAAGGTCACTCTTAGGGAAAAATGTAGGGACTATCTACATCCGAAACCGGATCAAAGGTAATCAGACTACTATGTACCCGACTCACCATAGTTCTCGGTGTTGAAGAGTTATTAGTAATGCTTCTATTTGCAATTGAACAGGCATGTGTTTGCAATTGTTAGTACTAAGTGTTGAACATGTTTTATGGTACTATTAATACTGTTGAAGTGTTAAACTTGAGAGTAGTTTTTTAGACATGATATATACTACTGTTAAACTAAAAATGCAGCCATGGTAGCAAGAAATGAGCCAGAGTGCTCATTTTGGAGCCATGGAAGTATTTTTTGCTAATTTTTGCTGCCATGGCATCAATTTAACTATGTAATGCAATGCATATGCATGTATTCAAATCATGTATAAAAGGTTGCCGTGGCAGCAAACAATGCTACCACGGCAGCGTTTTGTCTGTGGCCTGAGAAGGTTACCACTGGCGGGCATCCAAACATGCTCGCCACTGGTAGGCCAATTGCCTGTGGCGGGTGAAAAAAGAAGCCCGCCACTGGTACACATATTACCAGTGGCGGGCAGCCAGCCTGCCACTTGTAACTTCTTAGCCGTGGCGGGATACCAGTGGTGGGCGCCCCGCCTGCCACTGGTAGCCTATTTTGCAGTAGTGTATGGTTTTGGATTAGGGATGAGGGTTTCTTTTTCATCGACTTGGGTGAGGATGTTCTATCTATCTCTGCACACCTCGCGGTGATCATAGTGACTGATGATGCCCCCACTCCTGTGGATGTCACTGTGGATCTCATCCGCAATGAGCTGCATCAGCTGGTGTCGGCATCCTTCCCATGGAATGTTAGGGAGCTTTCCCACACTGAGTTTGCGGAGGCCTTCCCTTCCGCGGACACCCTACGGGTGTGCACCCAAGGTGGCATGATCACTCTCCCCGTCCACAAGATCAAGGTCACTGTCTTGAGTTTCATTGTTGACCCCGAGGCTTCTTCTTGCCTGGTCCCGATGTGGGTTCGTATCCACGGGATTCGGGATGAGGCTAGGAAGGAGCCTATCATCAGGGCGATGTCTGAGGCTATTAGCAAGCTTGTGGTGGTGGACGAGCTCTTCCTCATCCGGCACTATCCTGTCACTACTACAGATCCAAATAGCACAGACCCGTCATCACTGACGGGCCAGTGCACATTGGTCATAGATGAGGTTTATCACAGACGGGCTTGGAAAATGGCATCAGTGATGATAGGCTGAGAGCTATCCTATTCTGTTAACACTAAACGATCAGTTTTGACCGGTCAGTGATAAGTGCACCGTTCAACTCGAGCCGATGATTCGACATCTCAGACTGGCTGCTATAGTTGATCGGTCTGTGATATTTTGTCATCACTGATCACCCTCTGTTTTAGCCAGTCATTGGTGTCTATTCTAAATTTATAACTCTTCTTCCCGTGTGGAGGAAAATTGAAATGGTCATGAATGCTTCCGCGATCACCTGTCAGACGTTGTGATGATGAGGGCGTTGGTTCAACTGCCAGGTCGATCATAGGTTCCAAATGGCACACATTGAACGGACCGGCGGAGAGGACTGCCATGAATACAGTGCTCGTTGGGCTACCGAAGCACCTTTTCCCATGACGCCGACGTGGACGTTCTCTGGCTATATATATGGAGCAGTGGCAGTTCCTCCTCCCCTCATCAGCGTTTCCTCACAAGCATTCTCTACACCGGTAGTGTGTCACTCACACTCGGTTCTCCCCTCAGTAGCTTCGAAATGGAGTTTCACGTTCATCACTTCAGTCATGATCATGGCTTGAAGATAATTGCGACCCTCACCCATGACCCAAGTGTCGTTGAGGAATGGATCAAGACCATGTCAAACTCCCTCAGAAAGGAGGCAATCATGATGGTTGGTCTAGACACAGAGCTCACTGACCACGTCCATGTGGCAGAGCAATGCACCGCCCTACTTCAACTGCGCATCAAACAGGACTGCTTGGTGTACCACATCGTGCACTCTATCAACATACCAAGTGAGCTCCACAAATTCCTTTCGTGTGAGGATATATTCTTCTGTGGAGCAGCGATTGGCAAGGACAGAGACATGCTGCGGCCATCTAGCCTTGATCTCAGAAGCACATTTGACCTACAACGGTGGATTCCTATACCAGAAAATATTTGTAATAAATCCACACCACCCCTGTTCGACGTAGCAAAGTTTGTGCTGGGAATGAGGCTATAGAAGGGCGGCGAGTGCTAGCAGTTGAGAAGGTCTGGATGGGCGATTGCTCAATTGAGCTTGGAACGGATAAGATATGCAGCGCTCGATGCCCGTGTGAGTTTCGAGATAGCTACAAAGTCTAAAACCATGTAGGGATGTCGATTAGATAGATATTATGGGCAAATATTATGTAATTTCTTATTACCTAAATATTGTCCGTACTATATGCAATCATATATATTTCGCTATGGTGTAATATATATTTGAGTATCATGCAATTGACATTGAGTATATGTGATTAATTATTCTTCGCCAAAATTTAATTTTGATCTTTTGGTTTTCGTTACTCTCATTTCACTTTTGACAAGGCTAGAGTGGCACAAGTGAAATGTCAACAACTAGAGTGGCAAAAGTGAAATGCTCAAAAGGTATAGTGGCAAAAACATAATTTCCCTTTAAAAAACCTAAGTGAATCTCACATATCACTGACCGGCCACCTGGCTGACCGGTCAGTGATGTCCTACGCCCAATCATTTTATTTTATTATTTTGAATTCCATGAGTGCATATATATATATATTGAAAAAGTTCATTTGGTATCAACAAGGTCTGAATAAGCTGCCCAAATTATATTGTAATGTTTTAGTGATCAAAATAAATACCTAACTCATAAACAGATGAGACCGGGATCCCCTCTGTCACATCCGATCTAGTAGTACATTTGTACATACGTGGAGGAAGAACTAAAAATAATACAGAAATCAAATGAAAATCAAGTAGCCTGTACTCCAAGAGATTATCTCAATTGGCATGGCAGTGCAATTCTATTATCAAACATCATAAAACTAACAAATCACTAAGACATCACTAGTTAAAATTGACCGGCCACGTCCACCAGTCGGTCAGTGTTAGCTTGCCAAGATATCACTGACCGTCTTTTTTTAGCAGCCGATCAGTGATGACATGTTGGGACCTGGGATCTAAGGCATGCAAATCTAGATGTAGAGGATCATACAGGAGGCTAGGATTCATGCCGGACACAACAGCCACCTAGACTGGTATGTAGGCGAAATCTACTCTCGGGCCTGTATTCAATCGGCTGCTAGCAATCACACATCAAAGATTCCGGCTCGACATTTTAGTCATGTAACTCGAGCAGACACGATCGTATAGCGGTTGACACAATGCGACTGAGCCGGAGCATCAGCACCTCTCATGGTGTGATAAACTCCCAAGCTCCCAGTGCATTTGTCACTCAACGGGGTCTGAGCCGAAGGGCCAGCACTCGGTGTAGTGTGGTAACCTTCCGAGCTCTTAGAACACAATGAGACACTCCTCTATAAGAAAGTCTGCTAGTAAGTTCACAACAAGGATATCGAACCCCACACATGACATGCACTTTATAATCATACACGCATCATGCACCCCATGTGTTGGAACAAAAGGTATCACAACACAAACACTAGGACCCAAAGCATATATTCAAAGGCTCAATTGTGCAAAACATAGCAGAGTTATTACAGGCAGGGGTCACATGACCCAACACTCAGCTACAAGAAACAATGGAAGAAAATTATGTCTTATTAAAGAACAAGTTTAACAAACAGCTTAAGAAGCCTTAACCTATACAAACGATCCTCCCGAGGCACCAGATTGCCATGCGGGACCTTCAAACTACTCGGCGATGTCAACATCAAGGTAGAATCCTTCAAGGGGATCCTCGTTCTCCTCCGCAAAAGTTTATTAAGCAAGGGTGAGAACAAGTGTACTAAGCAAGACATGCGTCAGAACTATCTACACATATGCCTAGGTATCAATTAAGAGGATTGTGGATTAGTTTGTAGAAATACCAGCTTCGACCTTTCGCTAACCTGAACTATGACTACCAGTAGTTTGATCAAGGTAAGTGAGCGTACACGAGTCCATCATCTAGCAATTCACCAGATCAATACACAACCATCGATCCTTCCTCGATTTCACCACGAGAAAGCGGCCCAAAGCACCCTTCAAGCGAGTACCAGCGAGGATGATGACCATGACTGTTAACTTACAACGACTTTAGCCCAGGAAGGCCGCCTATCCAAGTTTGAATCCGTGATTGGAAGTCCAGTCAAAGTTTCCAATACGGTCTCAAACATTGTGTGCAGGGCCCCAAGCCAGTCCCAATGGTGCCGTGCCACGTCCTACTAACATTTCAAACTTCTGTGACTCCTGAACTAAGACCGGGCAAGCTAATGAGCTGAGCGGGGATCCGTTTACCCAATATGTGGTCGTACTCTCTATCTTGGATTGCATACTCAAGAACTCAGGTCCTAAGTGCGGCGACAGTGAGACAACCCACCATGTGCTCCCACATGGCCTCTCATCGCTACCTTTAGTCCAATTCACACACTTAAACCTCGGATACATGAACATGATCACTACCACTTCCGACACATTGCCCATGATGGATCAGACTCACATGACTCTAAGCATCACTGAGCATAGCATGGAGAAAGGCCACATTATGATATCAAGCAACTCTAATCATGCTAGGATCATGGTAAGCTTTGTACTTGGACAAGGTTAGGTCATGCAACAGGATGGGTTCCATCTAACGAAAGAAGTGACAGTTGAATTGATAACATCCTAATGCATTGAATAAGAGCAAGAGCAAGAGAGTAGGATTTATCGACATGATCAAGGGAGCTTAACTTGTCTTGCAGATCAGTAGTAGGATACTGCTCTTTGGGGATGTAATCGTACTCGACTCCGGGATCAGCTCCAAACGCGAAGAAGCAAACACCGAAACAAGAAAGATACTCAATACATTGCAATGCTCAATCATGATGAATGCCCGGACATGTTAAAGGTGTTGTTTTGAGCTAGTGCATCTAACAACAGATTAATTAATGTTGATTTGAACATTATATAGCAAATCCAAACTCAAACACTAATTGATTAAATGCCTTCAAATGATTAAACCAAATTAGCAGGTTTAAGCTGCTCAAACATGCATGAATAAGGCACCAACAGATAGAGGGCATTTTTCTGATCATTTTTCATACATAACTTATTTCATTTGGAGCTATGGTTTAAAAGTTCTGAATTTTTAAAGTTTGGAGTATTTTCTGAAAATTCAAAATCATTTCTGAAATTCAATTAATCCAGAAATACTTTTGTTACTCAGCGTTTCTCTAGCCACACTCACTGACCAATGGGGGCAGTCAACTCCTGACTGTGTCAAGTCACACCTGACAATGGGGCCCACATGTCAGCTGCACAGAGACTTAACATGATTAAATCCTGAGCCTAATTGTGTTATTAGCCGAGATAGGGCCCATGTGTCATTGACTCTGGGTGGGTATTAACGCTAATTAAACCAGCCACATCAGCGGGTTAACGCCGGCGATAACCGGAGTGCGACGGCGATGCTCGTCCGGCCTATTCCGGCGACGGGATCACGCGCGGCTAGATTCTTTGGGTAGCTGGTGCTCGTGCACATCTACCGGTGGTGGTTTCATGGCCAGGGCTGGACGGTAGTGATGGCGGTAGCGACATTAGCAGCGGTCGAAGCTCGGGTGTGTGCGGCAGCTGCGTTAGAGCAAGAACTCAAGCAAATTAAACGGCCATGACTAAGTGGCAACTGCTTGTGGAGCTATATGACAGAGGCGCATGACCAAATGGTCACCGGAGTGTCGTTGGCAATGAGCTCATGAGGCAGCAGCATTCGGAACTCATGGGATAAACACCTAGAGGATGAAATTGATGACGAGGAGACAGGTGAAATGCGGCGGAGCTCACAGCGAATCGGTAGAGCAACTCAGCAGGCTCGGTGAAGGGCTGGAGGCGATGAATCAACGGTGGAGACCTTTGTTGGCCGGCGATGTGAATGGTAGTGATGCGTCTCGTACGATGCTTCTGAGCTCGTGTTAGTTGGCGTAGGTGTGCACGGCGTTGAGGCAGAGCTAAAAGACACAGTGGCAAGGTGAGGAGACGGCGGTGGCTGCGTGGTTCACGGCGGCGTGGGAGAAGGGGAAAGTGAGCGAGAGGACATCGGCTTGATCCAGATGGCTGTGGCCTTATCCCTCTTGGCAACAAGGCTCGCAGGCAGGCAGGAGGTGGCACAAGGAGAGCGCGCGCGCGTCAGGCACGCGCCTCTCATCCTCCTGGCGAGAGGTGGAAGATGCGACTGCCCCTAGTGGGCTTGGCCTACTACAGTGCTAGGCCGCTAGGTAAGTTCTCTCTCTTATTCTTTTTCTTTTTAGTTCTGTTTTCTATTTATTTGGATCTGCTTTGATTGGATTTGAGCACCAAACCATTTTCAAACTTTCTAAAAATTTAGATGTGGGATAAATGGACTTGTCCAAAGCCACACACCATGTTTCAGAATTTTTTGGACTTATAATTCTTTTATAGCAGAATATAAATCCAAATCAAATACAATATTGATTTAATTCAAAGCCCAAAATAATTCCTTTTAATAGTCAAATTTTTTGATTTGAGCCCAACTATTTTTAAATGAACTCTTGCCAAAATTCCTAGGGTTTAGAAGGGCATTTTGGGTTCATTGAGAAAATTTAAGGTATTTAGCCCTTTTAAGTTAACTTCTGAGGCTTTGAAATTCCATCAATTCAAATTCAAAGGAATTTAAACATGATGCATGCATGCTAAGCTATTCTAGAACATTACAGTAGCTAGGGCTGTGACAACTCGCCCCTACTCAAAACATTCTCGTCCTGAGATTCAGAAGTTGTCGGGAAGAGGGCGGGGTACTCAAAATGAAGACGATCCTTTCATTCCCAATTTGCTTCTCTTTTAGAATGATGAGACCACTGAACCGTGAGAAACTTGATCTTCTGACGTCGACTACTACGCTCGGCTTGATCAAGAATACAAACGGGGTACTCTCGATAAGTAAGGTTTTCCTGGAGATCAAATGTTTCATGGTCGACTTCACAGATGGGAACCTTGAAGCAATGCCCGAGTTGAGAGACGTGGAAGACATGATGAATTCTAGAATGATGCGGGGGTAGTTCCAATTGGTAGGCAACTTCTCCATGTTTACCAAGAATGTGAAAGGGACCAATGTAATGTGGGGCCAACTTGCCTTTGATACCGAAGCGATGGGTACCCTTCAGAGGTGTTACCCAATGGTAAGCCTTCTCATCCAGTTCATAGCTTTCTTCCTTATGACCACGGTCATAATGGCTTTTCTTACGAGATTGGGCTGTTTTCAACTTTGCACGAACAATGCGAACTTGCTCTTCTGCCTCCTAAATCATATTCGGGCCAAATAATTGTCTTTCCCTGGTTTCTGACCAGTTTAAAGGCGTTCGACATCTTCATACATAGAGAACTTCAAAAGGGGCTTTGCCTAGACTAGATTGGAAACTATTGTTATAAGCAAATTCAGCAAATGGAAGACATTTCTCCCTATTCTTTCTGAATCAGATAACACAGGCTCTGAGTATGTCTTCGAGAATTTGATTGACCCTTTCTACTTGATCACTAGATTGGTGATGAAAAGCGGTGCTAAAGGAGAGATGGGTTCCCATAGCATTCTAAAATATTTCCCGTAATCAAGAGGTGAACAGACTTTCATGATCTGAATTTATTTTCTAATGGAACACCATGAAGAGAGACTATTCGAGATACATACAAGTCTGCTAACTGGGTAGAAGTTATACTTTCTCAAACAGGAAGAAAATGAGCAACTTTGGAAAGACGATCGATGACTACTAGAATGGCATTATTTCCCTTTTGAGTCTTTGGAAAGCCAGTGATGAAATCCATACCGACTTTGTCCCATTTCCACTCAGGAATAGCTAAAGGTTGAAGAGTGCCAACAAGGCTTTGATGCTCTGCTTTAACGTGATGACAACCATCACATTCGGTAACAAAACGAGTGACTTCTCGCTTCATCCTAGTCCACCAGAACCTCTGGCGTAGGTCATGATATATCTTAGTACTACCTGGATGAATCGAGAGGTGAGATTCATGAGCTTCCTTGAGAATCAATATTCTTAGATTATGTTTCCATGGTACCACCATTCGTGTACCAAAGAACACAGTACCCTAGTTATCCATTAAAAAACATTTAGCAACTCCGCTAGCAATGTTCTCCCCGATACGACGAGTACCTATATCACGCTTTTGGGTAGCTCTAATTTGAACCTCAAGAGTTGGTTTCGCCACCAAGGTTGATAGGAATCCTTGTGGAATCATCTCAAGATTAATCTTTGAAAATTCCTCATAGAGAAGTGGTTGACTTTGTAGCAATATTAGGTTGTTACAATAAGATTTACGACTTGGTACATCAGCCATGACATTGGCTTTGCCTGGGTGTAAGATATTCCTAAATTGTAATATATAATCAACTCAACCCAACATCTCTGCCTGAGATTTAGATCCTATTGGGTGAAGATGTACTTCAGACTCTGATAATCTGAGTATATTTCACAACGATTATCGAGGAGGTAGTGTCGCCATGTTTTAAGAGCATACACTACAGATGCTAGTTCTAGATCTTGGGTTGGATAATTTTCCACCTATGGACACAACTGACGAGAAGCATATGCAATCACATGTCGATCTTGCATCAGGATGTAGCCTAGTCCTTGTTGATGGTGTCCTGGATAAGGGGGTGTTAACCACGTCGGCCCCCACACATGGGCTGGCCCGAGGACCTCCGAAGCTACCAACCAGTGGGCCACGTTTGGCAGACCCTACGACATACTCAAGATGGAATCTTCCAAAGACTTAGTGCACACTCCAAGACATAATGTAATCCTCGGCACATTTATCCCCGATGTAACCTACCTAGGGGTAACCCTAGGCACCCTCGGCATCTATATAAGCCGAGGGGTTTAGACCGTAGAGGTAGATTCATTCACACGTACGATCTCGAGATAGATCAATCTGTACTCTATACCCCATCCACAATCAATACAACAAAGCAGGACGTAGGCTTTTACCTTTTCAAGAGGGCCCGAACCTGGGTAAACACTGTGTCTCTTCTTCGTCCTGTTACCATCATGCCAAGATCACCCGTTCGGGATCCCCTACCCGAGATCTGCCGGATTCAACTCTGTCGTTGGTGGCCCATGAAGGTCCCTCAGTATGGTAGCAGTGGCTTGATGGCTCGCCTTCAGATCGACGACAGCATTGGCTGTGGGAAGACTTTCTTCCTGGGACAACTTTTTGTCTTCGATAGCGTCACATTTTACGCCAATTCGACTAGCCACCTCGGCCAGATTGCAAACTTCGCTCCAGGGTAGATCATCAGGTTTGGGAACCTAGAGTACGCTGCGGACTCCTGCGGCAAGCTCGCGTTTTCAGGCTGGGTGTCAGACCAGGCCAAGGACCACGCCGATGCCATCATCCCGATTCCAGATTCAATCTCGGATCAAGACCATTGCATAAATTATACCTCGGATCCGGCCTTGAGCTCGGAGCCAAACGTCGCAACTATGGATCAAGCATCTGGCTTGACCGACGAAGACCCCGAGGCCATGTCAGATCGGACCTCGGGCAAACTCCAGCTGAGCCCAACCTTCAATATGGGCGAGGCCGACAAAGTGCTTTTGAATGAGATGTTAGATCATATTAAGAACCTTGCTATCTCGGACGATCGCGATTCGATTTATGATCGGATTTGGGAAAAGCACGAGGGAGCTAGAATTTTCAAGCAACCCACCACCCACATAGTCGCTACCATCGAGGATTTAACTGATGTGTTCACCAGCGCCTCTGAGGAGGCAACCGACATGGATGAAGATGTCGGCAAAACCTCAGATACCACCTCGTCGCCTGCCGTCACCAACACCGGCAAGTGGACCGCTACCTCCACCTATGACGTCTACATGGTAGACACCCCCAAGAATGGAGGGGGAGGAAATCACAAACGCTGACGCAAGGGCCGCCGAGGTAATGGCGGCACCGGCAATGGCAATATTAATGCAAGCAATGGCGCCACCGGGAATGAAGATGCCGTCAACGGCGACATGGAAAATGACAGCGGTGGTAATGAGGGCGTCGGTAATAACGGCACCAACAATGGCGGCACCAGAAATAACGGCGCCAACAAGCACGACGGTGACGATGACGACCCCGACGATGAAGACTACAACCCGGAGGCAGAGGAAGAGTGAATCCTCGACCCTGGCGAGTACGATACTTTCGAGCAGCCCCTCGAGGTGCCTCTACTTGAGACTATGCGTAAGCGATTGGCCAGCACGACAAAAAGCATTAAAAACAAGTCCCGACGTCTTAAAGATGAAGAGGACGAAATAAATGACCGGTGGACCGAGCTCCTAAGGGCCGAAGAGGCGTTTGACGATAAGCTCCGTCAAACTGGCGGGGACCGGTCTTACCCCCGCAGGAACTTACTTGCCGAGCTCGATGAAGAGGCCGAGGATAGCGTGCTATCTAAGCGCGAATGGGCCGAAAACACTGACCGCCCTCCTCGGGGCCAAGATCGGCCGATGGGCGGAAACAAACACATTCCCAAAGCCCCTGGGCGTAGAGGTGGAGTAAATCCACCATGGCCCTCCACGAAGTATGACCTGAAGGAGAAAAGGACTATAAGGTCAGAGCCTCCACCTCAGTCAATCTACAAATCTAGGGAACGCCCACCTGCTGGACATGCGGGTTACCTTGCTTGGCTAGCCAAGCATGGCGATGTGCGCGATTACACGCGCGACCGCAATGTGACTATGTCCGATGTATGTCACGCTACTGCTAGGGTCCGAGGAGCTGCCCACCCCATGTGCTTTACAGACGAGGACATGCAGCACCAGTTCCCCAAAGGGTTTAAACCCACTAACATCGACCAGTATGATGGAACAACGGATTCTGCAGTCTGGATAGAGGACTTCCTCATGGCAGTACACATCGCAGGTGGAGATGATCTCCACGCCATTAAATACCTGCCGTTGAAACTCAAAGGCTCAGCTATGCACTGGCTTAACTGCCTCCCCGAGAACTCAATTGGTGTTTGGGAGGACCTCGAAGACGAGTTCCGCGCTAACTTCCAAGGCACCTACGTCAGACCCCCAGACGCCGATGATCTGGCACACGTCGTGCAAAAGCCAGGGGAATCAGTTCGAAAATTTTGGAATCAGTTCTTGACTAAAAAGAACCAGATAGTGGACTGCCTAGACGTTGAGTCCATCACAGCTTTTAAGCACAATATAAGCAATGAATGGCAGGCCAGAGAGCTCGGGCACGAGAAACCTCGGACAATGGCAGGTCTCACGCAGCTCATGACTTGATTTTGTGTTGGTGAGGACAACTAGCTAGCTCAAAAGAGTAGCCGCAATGGCAATCCTGGCACTTCCGAAGTACGTGACGGAAACTGAAAACCTCGGCACAACAGGAACAACAAGCGCCACAATAGAGGCAGCAGCAGCGACGCCGAGGATACCGAGGTTAATGCTAGTTTTAGCAACCAGCGTTGTGGCAACAAGAAGAAGCCTTTCCAAGGAGGAAAGGGCGGCCCCTCGCAGCTGGATAAAATCCTGGATCAGCCTTGCGCCATCCATGGTAATCCCAACAAGCTAGCCACCCATACCTGTATGAGATTATGATTGCACGATGTATTGCTCTTCGTGCATAGGCACGTATATATGATGTACAAAGGTGGGCCACGGACCTTAACTATACAAGGAACTAGGAGGCGGGCCCAATACACAATATGCACATAACACATATACTCAACACCCCCCCGCAGTCGAAGCGGCACCGCGGCTGACGCAAAGACTGGACCGAAACTCCTCAAATGACGCCGTAGGCAAGCCCTTGGTCATGATATCGGCAAATTGTTGGGAAGTAGGGACGTGTAAAACACGAATATGGCCAAGGGCCACCTGTTCCCGAACAAAATGAATATCCAACTCAATATGCTTGGTCCGTCGATGATGCACCGGGTTAGCGGAGAGGTAGACCGCCGAGACGTTGTCGCAGTAGACCACCGTGGCACGGTCAACAGGACAAGAGAGCTCCTGAAGCAGCTGGCGAAGCCACGAACACTCGGCGACGGCGTTGGCCACCGCACGATACTCAGCCTCAGCACTAGAACGAGAGACCGTCGGCTGCCGCTTGGACGACCACGAGATAAGTGAGGGTCCAAGGTAGACACAATAGCCCGAAGTGGAGCGACGAGTGTCAGGGCAGCCCGCCCAGTCTGCATCGGAATAGGCGGTGAGGGCGGTGTCGGCGGAGGCGTGAAGCGTGACGCCAAGATCCATAGTGCCACAGATATAGCGGAGAATCCGCTTGACGGCAGCCCAGTGAACGTCTCGAGGAGCATGCATATGAAGACACACCTGCTGCACGGCATACTGGATCTCCGGTCGAGTCAGAGTGAGGTACTGGAGAGCACCAACGATAGACCGATAGAAAGCAGCATCCGAAGCAGGAGAACCAACCGTGGCAGAAAGCTTGGCCTTCGTATCCACAGGGGTAGCGGCGGGCTTGCAGTTAAGCATGCCGGCGCGCTCCAGGAGCTCATGAGCGTACTTCCGCTGATGAAGGAAGAAGCCATCCGGACGGCGCACCACCTCGACACCGAGGAAGTAGTGCAAAGGACCCAAGTCCTTGATGGCGAACTCAGCGCGAAGACGAGCCGTGAGCTGACTGAGGAGACCAGCCGTACATGCCGTCAGGATGATGTCGTCGCATAGAGCAGCAAGTAAGCCGTGTCAGAGCCCTGATGATAGACGAAGAGCGAGGCGTCCGAGCGGGTAGAGCGGAACCCAAGCTGGTGGAGAAACGCCGCGATGCGCTGGTACCAAGCGCGCGGAGCCTGCTTGAGTCCGTACAAGGACCGCGAAAGCAGGCACACGTGGTCGGGAAGCGCCGGGTCAACAAACCCGGTGGGCTGCTGGCAGAAGACCTGCTCCTCGAGGTGACCATGGAGGAAGGCGTTGGAGACGTCCATCTGGTGCACCGGCCAAGCACGGGAGACCGCAAGGTGGAGAACCGTGCGTATCGTGCCGGGCTTGACGACCGGAGCGAAGGTGTCGGTGAAGTCGATGCCAGCACGCTGTCGGAAGCCACGAACGACCCAGCGCGCTTTGTAGCGATCAAGGGTACCATCAGGACGGAGCTTGTGTTTAAAGACCCACTTCCCGGTAATCACGTTGGCGTGCCGGGGACGGGGAACAAGCTGCCACGTCCGGTTGCGCAACAGGGCGTCAAACTCCTCTTGCATCGCAGCCATCCAGAGCGGGTCACGAAGAGCGGCGCGAACGGAGGACGGCAACGGCGACGGCTCAGAGGTGGATGCCGCATGGACGTAGTCATCCGAGGCGTAGCGCGAGCTCGGGCGAAAAACGCCCGTACGGGCGCGGGTGACCGGACCGGCCACAGGCGCCGGGGGGGCCACGGGCGCCGGGGGCGCCGAGGGGGCCGGGGGCGCCGAGGGGGCCGCGGGCGCCGGGGGCGCCGGGGGCGCCGAGGGGGCCGCGGGCGCCGGGGGCGCCGGGGGGACCGCGGGCACCAACGTCGGGGGCGCCGGCGCCACGGCTGGAGGGGGCGCCGCATGCGGGGGGCGCGCCTCAAAGCCAGGGGGCGGGCCAAGAGAGGCGCGCGAGCGCCCTGGGAGAGGCGTCGAGGAGCCCGCGTCACCGGTGGCGGGAGGAACAGCCGGGGGTACCTGGTGAAACGGAAACACATGCTCATCAAAGTAAACGTGCCGGGAAGTGAACACACGGTGGGAGACGGGATCGTATCACCGATATCCCTTGGAGTTGGAGGGGTAGCCGATGAAGATGCAAGCGACAGAACGAGGTGCGAGTTTGTGAGGAGTGGAGTCGGCAGTGCTAGGATAGCAAAGGCACCCGAAAATACGCAAGCCATCATAAGATGGGGGCGTACCGAAGAGAAGATGGTGAGGTGCATAGTTCCACCGTGGGCGGCAAGGGCGAATGTTAAGAAGAAGAGAAGCAGTAGCGAGTGCGTCTGGCCAGAAACGAGGCGGCATGTTAGCATGGAACAGGAGCGTGCGAACGCAGTCGTTCAGAGTGCGAAGGACGCGTTCGGCTCGACCGTTCTGCTGGGAAGTATACGGGCATGTGAGGCGAAAAACTGTGCCGTGGTGTGACAGAAAAGTGCGGAAAGCAAGGTTGTCGAACTCTTTTCCATTGTCAGTCTGAAGAGCAAGGATGGGACGCCCAAACTGCGTGCTGACATAGGAGTAAAAAGCCGTCAAAGTGGAGAGTGCATCCGACTTTCTGCGCAAAGGAAAAGTCCACACATAATGAGAATAATCATCAAGGATAACCAGATAATATAAATAGCCCGAATTACTAGGAACCGGAGAGGTCCACACATCGCTATGAATCAACTGAAAAGGAAAAGAAGCTATGGTGGTGGAATTATTAAACGGGAGGCGAACATGTTTGCCGACACGACAGGCATGACAGGTGTGATCCTCTATCTTATGGCAACTGAAACTGAAACTCCTAAGAATATGACGAAGTGTGACGGGGTTGGGATGACCCAAACGAGCGTGCCAGAGATCGACGCCGGCGGAGAGAGCAACCGGTGCGGTGGTGGAGGTGGACGGCGAATGCACCGGATAGAGCTCGTCGAGGCTGTCACATCGGTGAAGTACCATCCTGGTTCGAGCGTCCTTGACACAAAACCCAAGCTCGTCAAATTCAACAGTAACAGGATTTTCACGTGTTAAACGACGAACGGAAACAAGGTTCTTAATAAGATGAGGTGACACAAGTATGTTAGACAAAGTAATAGGCATGTAATTAGAAGGAAAAGAAGTGTGCCCGACATGTGTGATAGGGAGTGTAGAACCGTCGCCGACAATGATGCGGCGGTCGGTGGTGACGGGAGTGAAAGAGGCAAGATTACCAGGATGAGCAAACATGTGAGCCGTAGCCCCGGTGTCCATGTACCAATCATCACCTCCGGTGTAGTTGTTCGGCGTAGGAGCGGCATGCAGCGCGGGAAGGAGCACCGGGTCCCAGGGCGCCGGCGGCAGGGCCGGCGAGGGGAACGGAGACGCCATGGGGAGGCCGTAGCCACCGCTCGGCAGCGGCGGTGGGTACTCTCCAGCGGACGAGTGTTGGCCCGCTGACGACCCCCACCAGTACCCGGGAGCCCCGTACGCGGGCGGAGCCCCGTACGTGGGAACGAGCGCGTCGAACGCCCCGCGCGACAGCAAGGGGTCGATGGGCATAGTCGGCGCCGGCGGCGGGGCGACGACGGACTAGCCGGAGAGCGCCGGCGGTGGGGCGGCGACGTACGCCAGCGGGGGCAGCGGAGCCGAGCCGTGCGGCAAGTCGGGGTGGGCTGGATGGGCGACGCCGGACGCTCCATAGGTGGCGGCCGTCCCGTACGGCGGCGGGGCCGCGCCGTAGGGCGCCGGCAGCGGAGCCGCGCCAGAGGGCGCCGGTGGCGGGACGACAGAGGCGGCGGCGGACGGGCCGGTGGACGCCATCGCAAGAGCGGCGGCCGGCGCGGAGGGCGCGCGAGCGGCGGCGGCGGGGTGGCGGCGGCGGCGGCGCTGAGGAGACGCGCGGCGGCGGCGGCGGCGGCGGAAGCAAGAGCGGCGGCCGGCGCGGAGGGCGCGCGAGCGGCGGCGGCGAGGTGGCGGCGGCGGCGGCCGGCGCGGGGAGGCGCGCGGGCGGCGGCGGCGGCGGCGCGGAGGAGACGCGCGGCGGCGGCGGCGGCGGTGGCGGAAGCCACGTACACTCAGCTTAGGTGGCGACGGCGGCGGCGACAGAAGCAGCGGCGGCGGCGGTCGGTAGAGAGGAGTGCAGCGGCGATGACGGCTCAAGATGAAAGCAGCGACGGCGGCGGCAAACAGCAGCGCAGCAGCTAGCAACGCGTACGAGCGGACGCAGGTGGCGCAGGTGCAACGCAGCAGCTAGCAGGCGCGCTGGCTAGCTTGCTAGTGATCTGGCTTGTGAGCTAGCTAGCTAGCTAGCTTTTGCTAGCGATCCGGCGATCGGGAGAGCGGGTGGAGCTAGAGATCGGGAGGTAGGGCAGCGGCGGCGGCGGCTTGGAGGCGGCGGCGGCTTGGATCGAATTAGGCTGATACCATGTATGAGATTATGATTGCACGATGTATTACTCTTCGTGCATAGGCACGTATATATGATGTACAAAGGTGGGCCACGAACCTCAACTATACAAGGAACTAGGAGGCGGGCCCAATACACAATATGCACATAACACATATACTCAACAATACCAACCAAAACTGTTGGGTCATTAAGCAAGCAGGAAAGGTTGCGGCCGACAACCAGGGCAAAGGCCAACCTCATAATGAGGATAGAGACCAGCCCGGACCGGGTAATGCCGGCCAGAAACAATTCCATCCTGAGGTCAAGGATGTGAACATGATCTATGTCACCCACGTCACCAGGAATGAGAGAAAATGCGCGCCCAGCGATGTTTACGCCGTGGAGCCCGCCGAGCCAAAGTATAGTCCATGGTCGGAAATTCTGATCATCTTCGACCAACGGGACCACCTGACTAGCATCCGTCATGGCGGCACGGCGGCGCTGGTGCTCGATCCTATAGGTGATGCTTTTCATCTGACCCGAGTTCTAATGGACGGCTCCTGCAGCCGCAACCTCTTATATGCAGATACTGTCAAGAAAATGCATATTGACCCAGCGCAAATCAAACCCAGTAATACCACCTTTAAGGGTATCATACCGGGAGTCGAGGCACATTGCTCGGGAAGGGTGACCTTGGACGTAGTCTTCGGCACACCCGAAATTTTTCAAAATGAAGAGTTAACCTTCGACATAATCCCTTTCAGGAGCGGCTATCACACACTCGGCAGAACAGCCTTTGCTCGTTTTCACGTTGTCCCGCACTACGCTTATCAAAAGCTAAAAATGCCAGGACCGTACGGCGTCATAACAGTGAACAGTAATACGGAACGCTCTCTCCAAATAGAGGAGCAGACCACAGCCTTTGTGGCCGAGGTGCAAGCTGCTGAGGAGGCATCTAGGGCTCGGGCTGGATCAAGTAGTCTCAACCCTTTGAAGCGCCCTAGGTCGACTCATGGCACATCCAATGACGACTTCGGCGTACGTCGGACACACCACGAGGACAAGATGGACACTACCTCGGAAGCTGCGGATGGTGACCCTAAATAGGGATACGTGCTCCACCTCCCCCTGTATATGACCGAGGACTATGTTCCTCGGATTCACAGTTTTGCGCTAAAAATTCCATGGGGGACAGTGGAGCACACATCAAAGGAAACACGCCGGGTCAACCGGCGTCGCGTCAAAATCCTCGGAAGCCGAGCATCTAGGTCGGGATCCACATCACAGGCAAGATATTAAATCACGGCCTGGAATCGGTCCATACCTCGATACGCACCGATATGTATACAAGTTCGAGGCTGCTGGAAGTCTGGCAACATCATACCTCAGATAGAACTATAGATACCCATGTGTTCCGTGGAAAAGCAATGGTACAACGTCAAAAAGCTCAGAGGCTGGAGGGGGCTGTAAAATAGCTTAGACTGTTACAATCAACCCCATACGGGCGCACCTTGATACGTCCAAATTAAACGGTTCGTCATCAAACAGCTGTTGCAAAATCGCTTCGGTTTGGACGAGGAGGTCCGGCTCCATCTGCCAAACGGAGCAAACAGAGGCTGCAGCCCATGGTTAAACAAGGACATTGGGAAGAACGCGCAACGACGACATGAGACTGGACATGAAGCCGGACGCTCGGACCTCGGTACGCCGTCTCCTCAGGCAGACTTTGTAAAATTCCTTAAGGCATGTATCTCTAGTTATAGCTCAAATATTAGGCTTGACCTTTACAACTTATTGAATAAAGAGACGCCCAAAATTTCGGGCCGCGTATACACTCATGGTGCATCCTTGTTCTCATTTCAATTTTCGATCGCTATAACTATTAAGGTGATACGCCGAACGCCTTTGAGCGCCGATAATATTTATGGGGGGCTGCACTAGAGCCGAACCCACAAGAACACTGAGGTGCTCCATGGAGCCCTCGGTGACTTCTTTCGGACCTCTCGCCAATATATGCATCAATTTCGACTTGTGTCTTTGGTCAATAGCTGGGTTGCCTGGCTCCTATGTTTACCCTCACGTTTCTGCTAAGTTCGGCTAAGGGTGTAACGGGAGCACCTCTGTGATGTTTACATCTGGTTGAACAGGTAAAGTACCTCAGCTGGGTGAAGCCGAAAGCTGACTGTCACAACATGCACCAAATTGATCGGCAGGTCGGAAGAGTGTAAAACTAACACCCATAAGGGTTGCCTGCGTAATGTGGGGGGCTTTTTTTCAAAAAAGCCGAAGTATTTATAATCTGAGCTCGGCACTCCCGAGGACTCGAATTATACTGGGGGCTAATTACTTGCCACCTAACACAAAACGCTCTTACGACTAAGTGTATGTTTTAGCCTCATAGGTCCGATTGCCTTGTTTTTTCTGACATAGCCGCCTCCGGGCACCGAGACGTCGGCTAAGGGCTTTTGGCAGATAAAAACACCCTAAGTAGTTTCTACTCAGGGGTGAAAGCCGACGACCGGCCAACTACACATTTCAAAGGTCACAGTTGAGTCAAAATAAAACACATAAGTAGAAAAGGGGCAAACTTGATTTCCCATTAAAAACAGCCATCTCAAAATAGGGATTTGGTTTTTACATCTACATCTTGGCATACCGAGGATACATCATAAGGGATCTAATCGAGATTATCAAGGATAGACCCTAATCTGCAGTCCTGCTCGGCAATCCGAGCAGCAGGCATCACCTTCTCAAAGTAATGCCTGAGCCGCACCTCCTTGCTGGCCTTCAAAGGGGGCTTCTTGGCCATCTCCTCCAGATTCATCTTGGTGTAGTATGCCTACACGACTGCGAAGGCCTGCCATGCGCCCTCGGTGCATGCGGACCTCTTCCACAGTTCGGCTTGGGCGCTCGCCTCTTGAAGGCGGCGCACCAGCCCGAAGCAGCTGGTCGGCATGGGGTCCTTTGGCCAGAGGGCTTTGCAGAGCCCCTACATGGACAGCTGAGTAGCTCGCTGCAGCTCTGCCACCTAGTTCAGCATGTCATCGAGGACTTGGGTGCACGCAGCATCTTGGAACTGCAGCCATAACATCTTCTGCTGCTCAGTGGCTGACTCGCCGTTGGCACCATAGTACCGGCACGCCTCCTCAGCATTGCATGGGAGGTCGGAAAAGGCTTCTGACATACGCCATATTTGGGTCAGCTCGGAGAAGGCGTGGTGGCCGAAAACACACCGCAAAAGATAAGGCTTACCGGAAGCAACTTTCGTAGCCTGCCGCAGCTTCTCCTTTGCCGCATTCGCCCGGGCGGCAGCCTCCCGGCAAGCCAGCTCAAGCCGCCGAACCTCGGCGGCATCCTTCGCCTGGGCGGCCTTCAGTGTGTCATGTTGAGTGACACAAACCAAGAGGTCCCTTTCCACAGCTGAAACCCGCATCTGTGCGGCTTCACGGGTTTTCTTCTCCTCGGCGAGCAGATCGGCGCTCTTCTGCACCGATGCCTTCAACTGCTCGGCCTAAAGATCGGTCGCGCGCTGGTCGGCCGCAATAGAATGCAAATACCCAAGTAAGTTAAAAACTTGATCAGCTAGTGCAAAACTAAGGGTACATTGATATCCTTACCTTGCGCCTTCTTAGCCTCCTGCCTCAACCGAAGAGTTTCCTCCTCGGCTTGAGATAGTCGGTGCTTTCCCTCTTCCAACTCCGAAGAATTGGTCGCGGCATGGGAAGTGGAGGCCTGCACAAAAATAACAACGTGATTACAGAACCCTTGGCAGACTTGATTCGATCCTCATATTGGTTCCTTTGAGAACCAACATGAATCGCGGGGGCTATTAGATATTCGCGTTCATCAAATTTGTGCATTACATCGGTGTTAAGCCATAATTCAACCCTCAAGCCAGTTGGTTTAACTAACTTGAGGCTCGGGGGCTACTAGGAATTGCGTTTCTATCAAATATGGAACTAAGCGCCTTAAAAATTATCTCTTCAAAATAAAGTGTTTTTTCGGTGTCCTCGGATGCTGTTTGACATCCTTCATGAAGGACTACTAGGTATACTTTGAGTGCTCGGTATTAAACCAAATAACAAAGAGAAAGAGTAAAGAAATCATACCTCAAAGCCTTTTGGAAGGCTGAGAAACACTTCCATGATGCCAGCTTCAGTCGACCAAAACTAGCCCAGGGCGGCGTCGTGGACGGCGCGCTGGTCGGGGTGCAGAGAGGGGCTCAACAGAGCCACCTCCGCCATTCGTCGGCACTCCACCAGCTCGGCCTCCGAGGCCCTGGATGCTTGGGCCGAAGACATCGGTGCCCCACTTTTGCGGCAGGGGGCGGAGCAGTCTTCAGATGTCCACGTGGGTCTGGAACCACGTGGATAGGGGGTGCCAAGTTGGCATCCACCCTTTCTTTGAGAAAAGGGGGAATTTCTTCCCCCTAGTTTATATTTTGGTCTTCCGCGACCGAGGGTTGAACCTCGGCCGAGGAAGGATTAACCCCACCCTCGACACCGGATGTTGGGGGTGGGGGATGGGGCGTGTCCTCTGGAACCTCAATTTGATCAAGGGAGGGGTGGGCCTCCCCCTACAAGGTAGTGGGAGAACCTCCCGCGTTGGCCTGCGGCGAGGATTCCGGAAGACCGGAAGTGACCTCATCCACCTTGTCCTCCTCGTCCGTCTCGTCAACCTCGTCACACTGCTGCCTAAGAAAGGACCAAAGTAAAGATCAGTGCACAAAGGAAGCTAGGAGATGCAAAGTTTGTTATAAACTAACTGATCAAAACAAGGGCAAACTCGGCGGGGCTGGACCGCTGGCCAGGTTTCCGAAGACGTGTCTGAGCTGACAGCTTGAACACTAGGCGCCGAGGAGCGATCCGCCGCCTGGACAATGGGCTCCCTCTGGCATTTGACACCCTTGGAAGGGGACGACTCGGCGTCGTCCGATAGGACCACCCTGGTCCTTCTCCCACCTTGGCACGGTGGGGCCTTGCTGGACTGCTCCTGCTGCACCTCGGCGCTGGACCCGGAGCCCGAGCTCTGCTGGCTCCCAACAAGGAGCTCGGGGACGTTGTCTCGAATGACCAGGCCCTTTGAGGCTCTGGTCTCCCTGGTCCCCTTGGTCTTCTTCGGTTTGACCAGGGACACGTACGGGTCCACGGCCAACAGTTTCTCCAACTCGACGCTCACAGGCTCGCCGCACTGAGGAGCCGCTGAACCAACAGACTTGGCGAATGTACGCCAGTCCAACAACACAATATCTCGGATTCAGTCAATTGGCCGAGATAAACAAAATGAAGCTTAATTCAGAAAGATAAAAAGAAAACCTCGAGGGCTCGGCGTGCCCTGCAGTAGCCGACATCATCTCCCTCAGTCCGGAAGGTCTTGTCCTTAATCTTGAAAAGGAGCGTCTGCATCCCACCAGTATCCTTCCCCCTGTAGAAACTTCAGATGACCGAGGTAGCATAGCCTGGGGAAAACCTCCATAGAGGAGATGCTCGGGCCTGGAGGGGCTGAACCATGCAATGCAGCATGATGTGGATTACATCCGTGAGGGTGACGCCCTCATCAACATAGAAAGCCACTCGATCCTGAAGGGCTTTGACCTCCTCTTGGTTATCCTAGCTAAGGTTCTTGGCCGTCCAGGAGTGCAGCCGATCTAATGGCATGGCCGAGAAGGGAGGGACTCCTTCCCTGTTCCCCATTTGCACGTCGACCATGTAGAACCACTCCTCCTGCAATAGCTTGACCATCTCGATGAACTTGCCGGGTAGCCACTTGACGCCATGGATTTTGCTGACCATGGCCCCTCCGCACTCCGTGATCTGGGCTCCATTGGTCTGCGGTTTGACGTAGAATAGCTTGAGCCAGAGCCTGAAATGGGGCTCGATGCAAAGGAATGCCTCGTAGAAGACGATGTAGGAGGCAATGTGAAGGATGGAGTTGGGGGCGAGTTGATGGAATTGGAGGCCGTAGAAATACAGCATGCCCTAGAGGAAGGGGTGGATCGGAAACCCCAGACCTCAGATGAGGTAGGGGATGAACACGATGCGTTCGCCTTCCTGAGGTTCTAGAACCCGAGAAGCAGAGCGGGTGGCCTTCCCAATGAGTGGGGAACGGCACCGAACTTCCTCCTGCGGTGGGAGGTACCCGAGCGCCTGAAGCTCGGCGATATCGCCGGGGGTGACGACGGAGCGGAACCACAGCCCTCTCTTGCTCGCCGCCTTTTGCTCCGCGGCCGCCACTGTCGCGGTGCCCTTGCCCTTCCCAGCCATCAATGGAGATCTGAAGGAGGGAAAAGGAAGGGGAAAAGGTTGTGCTTGGGCTCTTGTCTCTGGGCGCTGGAGCTTGAGGATTGCAGGAGCAAGGAGCGAGAGGAAAGGCATGAAAATGGATTGAATCCATCATTTACCTTTTATAGGAAAGTAAAAATACCAAAGGGGCACACCTCGTGGCAGCAATTTCGTGAGTTCCCAACGTGACGTGCATTACGTGCGCATGTTAATCGAGGGATTTTACTGATGATGCCACTGAAAATCCGGGGCACGGTCCCTTTATTGATGGGATGCACCATTGGTAGCGACCTCGAGCTACGATAAAACACAGTGCAATAACTACTGATGGGACCTTTCGGTTCAACAGTACGTGGTGACGATTCGAGTTCGGTTAAAGTTGTCAGAACCTGGCCCAACCGGCACATCCATTCCAGCACAGGGAGACTTTGTCCCTAAGTTAACTAGGCATGGTTAGGGTCTTTGGATCCGACCAAAGGGAAAGTAGTTCTCGGGGAACTCATTTGGGGTTCCTCGGCCAAAATCATAGTCACATCGGAAGGAAATGCATGAGGAAGGTATTGAACCATTTTGCAAGACCGAAGGCCAAAAAACGGAGAACCAGTCGTCTGAGGATAGTCCTCGGCTTGGAAGACCGGTTCAGGGGCTACTGATGGTGTCCTATACAAGGGGGTGCTAACCACGTCGGCCCCCACACATGGGCTGGGCCGAGGACCCCCGAAACTACCAACCAGTGGGCCACGTTTGGCAGACCCTACGACGTACTCTAGATGGAATCTTCCGAAGACTTGGCGCACACTCCAAGACATAATGTAATCCTCGACATGTTTATCCCCCGATGTAACCGACCTAGGGGTAACCCTAGGCACCCTCGGCATCTATATAAGCCGAGGGGTTTAGACCATAGAGGTAGATTCATTCACATGTACGATCTCGAGATAGATCAATCTGTACTCTGTACCCCATCCACAATCAATACAAGAAAGCAGGACGTAGGATTTTACCTTTTCGAGAGGGCCCGAACCTGGGTAAACACCGTTTCTCTTCTTTGTCCTGTTACCATCATGCCAAGATCACCCGTTCGGGACCCCCTACCCGAGATCTGCCGGATTCAACTCCGCGTCACTTGTCGCGAGGCATTCTAGTAGATTGAAAAGTCTTTGTGAACATCCGGGGGCACAAGTACGGGGCATTAGTCTGTCTTCTTTTTAGTTCCTGAAAACTTTCCTCACACTGTGTAGTCCACTCAAACTTTTTATCTTTCTTGAGGAGTTCAATTAGAGGTTTGGCAACTTTGGAGAAATTCTCGACGAAGTGGCGGCAATAGCTTGCTAGACCAATAATACTCCTAACTTGCTTAACCGATTCAGGTGGAGTCCAATCAAGAATAGCCTGAACTCTCTCGGGATTGACAGCAATACCTTTTGCAGAGATTACGTGGCCTAGGTAGGTCACTTCTAGTAACCAAAATTCGCACTTGGAGAATTTGGCATATAGGCGATGCTCTCGAAGTTTCATCAATACCAGCCTAAGATGCTTAACATGTTCTTCTTCCTTCTTCGAGTATATAAGGATGTCATCGAGGTAAACCAAAACAAATTTATCCAAGTACTCCATGATGGCTGAATTCATCAATTGGGAAAAGGTGGTTGGGGCATTGGTTAGGCCGAAGGACATGACGGTGTACTCATATCGGCCATAACGAGTAACGAAAGCCGTCTTGGGAATGTCCTCGTTCTTGATTTTGATTTGATGGTAACCTAATCTCAAATCCATCTTGGAAAAGACTATGGATCCAATGAGCTGATCATATAGATCGTTGCTCCTGGGGAGCAGATATTTGTTCCTTATCGTGACTTGATTAACTGGACGATAATCGACACACATCCGGTCTGTACCATCCTTCTTTTTGATGAAAAGGATGGGGCAACCCCATGGGGATGAACTAGGGTGAATGAAACCTTTTCCTAACACTACTAGGGAAAAGCTTATAGGTCGAGGCTTAATAGTAGCGTGGGGCACGGACGAGCGCTACTGCTATTTAACAGTAGCGCGTGCCCCAACAACGCGCTGCTGGTATAACGTTAGCAGTAGCGTCGGTGGCCAAACAGGCGCTGCTGCTAACCGGGCCCGTGGTGTCCCCCGGGTGGAGCCTTTGTAGTAGCGTGGGGATACAACCCGCGCTACAACTAACTATATAGTTGTAGCACGTTTTACAGAGGCCGCGCTACTGATAAGTTTAGTCCCACCTCGCTCCGCGAACAGGGTGTTTACCACCTTAAATATGTTAATTCTCCAACTATCACAAGCACTTGGTCTTCATTGTACTCTATGTGTAGGATCTGTGGCAATATGAATCTTCACCTGTTCCTACAGGTGAAGATTCATAATGACAATTTAGATTCTACACAAAAAGATCATTGATGACCGATGTATTTTATGATGTTTTTTTTTGACATGCTTCAAATTGGGTTGTGTTAATAAGAAAATTACATTGTTAAAAAGAAAATGAAAATGAAACAGAAAAAGAAAAGAAAATTGGGTTGTGTTAAAAACAAAATTACATTGTTAAAAAGAAAATGAAAATGAAACAGAAAAAGAAAAGAAAATTGGGCTACCACCCCATTTAGCAGCAGCGCGGGACCCACGACCCGCGCTACAGGTATTGGGCTTAGCAGTAGCGCTGGCCCTCTACCCCGTGCTACTACTAAGCTCATCTTATCCCATGGCCGTCTGTTCCTCTCTCTCATCACTCTCACTCCTCACTCTCTCGCGCTCTCCTCTCCATGCCGCTGTCGCCCGCCGCCGCCGACGCTCCCGCTCCTCCTCCACCGAGGTAGCTCCTCCCTCCTCCCTCCACCTCCCTCCCTCCTCCCTCCACCTCCCTCCCTCCCTCCCTCCCTCCTCCCTCCTCCTGCTCCAGCCGCCGCCCCACCTCCATCCGCTGCCCCTCCCCCATCCTCCTCCTCCCTCCTTCCTCCCCCTCCATCTGCCGCCCTCCTCCCTCCAACCGTCGCCCTCCTCACTCCCCTCCAGCCGCTGCCCCTCCTCCCTCCTCCTCCTCCATTCTCCAATTTATTTTCTAGTTTACTGAATTAGTTAAAAGTTTAGTTGGTAGAAACATGTATTGGACACTTAGTTGGTAGAGAAATTTTTAGGTGTACAAAATTTTCAATATAGAAATGTATTGGAAAGCTATATGAGAATTTTTTAGGTGTAGAAACTTTTCAATATAGAAATGTATTGGAATGCTATATGAGATATTTTTAGTAAGTGTTGAATAGAGTAGAACTTGGGTATTTAGTTATGTCTATCTCACATTGCCAAATTTAGAGAGAGAGACCTACTTTGTATGCTCACGTGTGAATGCTCATGTCGCGCAGGGAAAATCCGAGTGGCCTATGTTTTGCCGGAGGGTTGATTCATTTCCGTTCCGACAAATTTCAGGCGCTCGATATGTCCTATTTTAGCGAAGGTCATGCCGGATTTTCCGTGAATTTTAGCATGACTTGTGCTAGAATATATAGGAAATATCGAGTGCCCTGGATTTGCCGGAAAGAGAATTAAATGACATTTCATGTTGAGTTCCTGTTAGTTGCCGTCGATTTATAATCTTTGAATTTTGAACACAGGAAATGTCTGACGATGATAAGATCCCGGAGTGCGACTACTGCAGCGATGACCGGGGTTTGTGCGACAGGGAGCCTCACCTGCAAAATGGTAGGTTCTTCACCGTGAAGTTGGAAGAGACCTTTGATGTTTGTACGGTACGCAACGACAAGTATTTCATCGTAATTAATCATGACATGTGATTCTTTGCTTCAACGTGTAATTTCTGTTTTTTTTCAATTCGACTAGTACATCCCGTACCATGCAAGACCGTTTGTCTTGCAGAAGCTCGGTTTCCAAGACCTTGAGAATATGGAGACGAGGAAGGCTCACCTCAGGACTAAACACGGTTATGCTTTTCGGGTTAAGCTCTACAAGCTTAATCACTCACATTTCGGCTGCTCTAATTGGGAAGCTTTCTGCAAGGCCTATGGATTTGAGGAGAATATGCAAATAACTTTTGATATTCGCCCCGAAGATGAAGATATTGAAGATAATATCGACATTTGGGTCGATGTGGATATGCCTCCTGTTTTGCCTAAATGTGAGTTTGTCAAACTAATTTGTTAAGTAATTTATATTTTTTATTTAAAAATATTTGGTGTTCATCGCTACTAAACTTGTTTATTTATAATTATCAGCTTATTTCTTATCTTCAAAAAATACTCGGAAAGCTATGGACATGACGTACTACAGTTATGGCTCCGAGCTTAATTGTGAGGAGAAAGGATATCTTGTCTCATTTATAGATGATGTTGAGAATTTTAAGACCAATCAGTTTATCAGCCCAAATTATACTAGATACGTGCCACTAGTCCATCAGTTGCTTGATGGTAACCTCATTGCGAAAAACTTGGTATGGTTTTTTTAATGATGGTAACTTCGTTGCATACATTCTTCTTAAGTAAACTACATTGCTAACTATATATGTTACTATATTGTTCAACAGAAGCTCCCTAGCGAGGTTGTGCCTCACATGACGCTTACCGAAGGGAGTATGTACATGGTTAGCTTACGACCGTTTCCACCGACGGCTTACCAAAGTGCATACTCTATTTCTTTGAAAGATGGAAGGCTCAATATCAAAGATTGGAGCAAAGTAATGAAGGCGCGCACACAACCGATTGGAGACAACATGCGTGTGCGCAAGCCAGAAGTTGGCGACAGGTGGATCTCCATTCTCCATTTTGGAGATGGGCCGGTTTACCTGTTTTATGCTATTTTACCTAGGAGAGAGGACTAGGTCCTAGGTAGTAAGAACAATTAGCTAGTGTTGATATGACTATGATGATGATGGTTAGTTATTATGATGATGATGAGTTATATGTGCTATAATGTGTTAGCTAGAATGATGAGTTGTTATATGACTCATAGATGATGATCATGAGGAGTTGTTTTGATGATGAGTTGTTATGACTATGATGATGAGTTATATATTATGATGATGATGAGTTATTATTATGATCATGATGAGTTATTATATCATTGGCTGAAATAAACGCGGATTAGAATCAAGTGGATGGATCCAAAGTGACCATGTTGGATTAGTAGGACGTCGTCGGACATCCTACTAATCCAACATGGTCACTTTGGATCCATCCACTTGAATCTAATCCGCATTTATTTCACCCACTGATATAATAATTCATCATGATCATAAAATCATATGATGAGATTACTGTATAAAACCTGTACAAATACAACGCAAATACGCAGAAGAAAATAAAAATACACGAAATTGTAGCAGTAGCGTTGGCTGGACACACACTACTGCTAGGTAGGTGTAGCAGTAGCGCTGGTCAGACCAGCGCTACTGCTACCTAGGTTAGTAGTAGCGCTTCCCAACCAACGCTACTGCTAAACGTTAGCTGTAGCGCCGTAGCAGTAGCGCGTGTACCCGCGCTACTGCTATGCCATAAACCAGCGCTATTACTAGGGTTTTCCCTAGTAGTGTAATGATTCATCAAGTTTGATCTTAAGCTCAGCTAACTCGTTTGGGGCCATCTTATAAGGTCGTCTAGAGATTGGGGAGGTTCCTGGAACAAGATCTATGACAAATTCTGCACATCTGTCAGGTGGCATGCCTATCAGCTCATCTAGAAAGACATCTGAAAAGTCACACACTACCAGTATATCTTCAAGGTCAGGAAGAGGTTAGCATTAAGAGCATATATCTGGCATTCTGGAATACGAGTTAAGACATTGACTATTGATACGTCTCAAACGTATCTATAATTTTTTATTGATTAATGCTATTATAATATCACTTTTGAATACTTTTTATTGCAATTTTTTTTATTTTTTTGGAATAATCTATTAATTTAGTACCCAGAGCTAGTTGCTATTTTCTGCATGTCTTTGACTTTTTAGAAAATCCATATCTACTGAGGTCAAAAAACCCTGGGGATTTAATATGATTTTTTTCCAAGACACAAGGATTCCGGAAAGTGCCGGGGGCTACCGGGGGGCCACCCAGGGGCCCCACGTGGCCTGGTGGCGTGGCCAGGGGGCCACCCGCGTGGCATGGCCGCATGAGCCCCCATGGCACCGCCTTACGCCCATTCTTTCGCCTATAAATCCCAAAAATCAAGAAACCCTCGGTACCCTTTTTCATGATTTTTTCAGCCGCTGCAACTTCCTATTCTGGGTAGATCCAATCTGGAGGCCTGTTCCGACACCCTGTCGGAGGGGGAATCCGTCACCGGAGCCACCTTCATCAACCTTGCTGCCTCCATGGTCATGTGTGAGAAGTTTCCTTAGGACCTTAGGGTCCATAGCAGCAACTAGATGGCATCCTCTCACCCTTGTGATTCAATACAAAGTTCCCGTGAGCTGCCTCACATGATCGCGATCAATATGATGTAATCGGTGGTTGTGTTTGTTGGGATATGATGAATTGTCACTTTATGACCAGATTGTTCATTGAATTATATTGAATCTTTTGAAGTTTCTTTGTTGTATAATTGAGTAGCTATGTATGCTTTCCGATCTATTTGTCGTCTCTGGCCAAGATTGATAGGTTGTTCTTCAGAGGAAGTGGTGCATAGTAGTGGGTTCAATCTTGCGGTGAATTTGATCCCAGTGACAATAAGGGATTGGACATGTATTGTATTGTTGCCACTAAGGATAAAACGATGGTTTCTTTATCACGCTTAGATGACAGTTTTACTATCTACATTATGGCATCATGCTTATTGCAATGCTCTGTTTGTCATGAACTTAATACTTCAATATGCATGCTGGATAGCGGTCTTGGGGTGGAGTATTAGTTGTAGATGCAGTTGGATAACGGCCTACATATCACAGACATAATGCCTATGCAAGATTATGCCATGAATGATCATAGTCATAAATATAAATATTGCAATTTAATCGGTGCCTAACTGTAATTTCTTCACCACACCACACTTATCTGCTTGGAGAGATGCCACTAGTGAATCTATGGCCCCGGGGGTCTATTTTCCATTACAGAAAACATCTACAAAAATATTATTCTTTGCTATACCATTTTATTTACTTTATATATCTATCAATTCCTACCATACCGTGCAATTTACCCTTGTAACTAGCAGGACAAGAAGCTTGACAACCTTCTTGAAACGTTGGGGGCAAGTGTGTGTTGTGTTTTGTGTCTAGGTACCCGTGACTTAGTTTGCTAGAAGAACTCCTTCTGGTTTGATAAACCTTGGTTTCCAATTGAGGGAAATACTTATTGCTAATTTACTTCACCCGTACACTTGGGGGTTACCCAACCACTCTTACTAGAGAGCAAGCAAGATTTCTGGTGACGTTGCCGGGGAGTTTCTTCCAACACAATTAGTTCCTACACACTAGCACATTACTTTCTTGTTTCTATCTTGCCTAGTTACTTTTTATTTATTGTTAGTTTATTTATTCGCTTCTTAAAAAAACTCAAAAATACCAAAAATATTAAAATATCTGTATGCTATCTTTATCATTGACACACAAAAACAGAAAGGATAAATAATGGATACTGATCCTACAATTTCTAAACTTTTCAAATATGCTACATACTTTGAATCAATAGCTAATAATGTAGAGGTTATAAAAGAAAAGGCTATTCGGATATGCTCATTGAATGAAAAGTATGATTGGAATAAACACGATAATGTTTATGATTCAAGTGATGAAGATGACACACTTGATGAAAGTATTGCTTTTTATGGTGACACTATGTCTGTAGGCACTATTGAGGATAATTTTGTTATGCCTACTACTTATTATAATGATCATGATTGGGGAGACAATTATGACACTTCTTGTGGCCTTGAAAATTTATTTGAATCTTATGCCGAATCTATTATTGATAATAATGTTTGAAATACTATTGAAAGTGGGTTTGGAGAGGTCATGACTTTATGTAGTAATGATCCCACTAGTTTGGAGAGAGCTCAATCTTGTGATAATATTGTCACAAGTGGGTTTGGAGATGTCATGAGTTTAGTTGATGTTAATCCCACTATCTTGGAAGATGATAAAATATTTATACATGTGGATCATGATGACAAAGTTATAGGTGATAGTTATATTATTAAGTTGGATTATGATCCTACATGGAATTATTATGAGAGAGGCAAATATGCTTATATAAATGTTCATGTTACTAAATTACCTCTCTTTATGTTAAAATTATTAATGTTCCATTCTTGTTTCTTGCATATGCTAGGGATTGCTTGCCATAATAATTTGTTTACTTATAAGGTTCCTATGCATAGGAACTGGGTTAGAATTAAAATGTGTTTGTTACATGCTTATTGATGCTCTCTTTTGAGCTTCAATACTTGTTTTTTCATGTGAGCATCATTAAAATCTCATGCCTATCTTAATGGCTATAAAGAAAGAGCTTGCGGGAGACAACCCGAATTTGTTTTTGTGTGTCTACATGATTAATGCTATGTAGTAATCATGTTTTGTATCTTTGCTTTAAATAAAGTGCCAAGTATAACCTTTGGGATGTTGCAATTGCAAGTTTGCTATGTTCTGTGCAAAAACAGAAACTTTTGATTCCAGTATTTGAATTAATTCTCTGAACGGAAACGTTTAAAAATTCTGAAATTTTTACATTGTACTTTCATATAAGTTATATGTTACGTCCTAATTTTTCAGAATTTTTTGATTTCTAGAAGTATGCATATTAATTAGATTATTACAGACTATTCTGGTTTTGACAGATTGCTGTTATAGTTTTGTTATCTGCTTATACTTGAGTATTCATGGCTTATATTGGGGGGTATAACTTGTGGAAATGAAAGTATACAGTAGCTAATGTTTAAAAATAATTATGCATCCTGTCTTGGCAGTACATGATAGGTGATTTATATTTATGTGTACTAACCTCTCTAATAAATTTTGTGAACTTTTGTATGCATGAAGTTTTTAAGATCGAGGGGAGACATCGATATGAGAAGAATTAGGAGAGACAAAAGTTCAAGTTTGGGGATTCCCAAGGCACCCCAAGGAAATATTCAAGGAGACTCAAGTGTCTAAGCTTGGGGAAGCCCCATAGCATCCCCTCTTTCTTCATCAACAAGTATCGGTTTGTCTCGGTTGGACCTATGTTTTTATTCGTTCACATGATATGTGCTATCCTTGGAGCGTCTTTTGCTTTTTATTTTGTTTTGCTTGCTGGTCATTACAATCATCATGTTCTGGTCATACACTTTGGGGGAGACACACATGAGTCATAAATTTTTAGAATGCTCTATGCACTTCACTTATATCTTTTGAGTTGAGGTAATTATAGAATTGCTCTTGTACTTCACTTATATATGTTAGAGCTCGGCAGAGAAACATGCTTTTGTAGAAAAGATTAGGACTCTCTTGCTTCACTTATATCTTTTTAGAGAGTTGAATAGTAATTGGTTGTTTGCATGAATCATATGTTGGTCCTAAGAATAATTGGTATTCATTGGTGGTATAGATAAAAACTTGCATGACCTTGTAGATAACTGAACTTGATAACTGGATTCCTTGCAATAGTTTTGAGATAATGTGTGAGTAATTAATGGATGTGTCAGTAAAAGAACTTGAGTAGAGTAGTGGAGAGGTCTTGTAAGGTCATACATGTCAATACTCTTTATTCATTTTAGTGGAACTGGTTGTGAGGGGTCTAAGTTGAAGACATTGTAAGTAACCGCTCATGTAGCATGGGTCGGGGATGCGCAATGGGCTTCGGCTTCGCCAAACACATTCCCTAGGAGTAATCGGTCTCATGGTAAGCCCGGTGTAGACTATGAAGTATTAGTAAAGTGTTTTGAGTTACGAGTTGCGATCTTCTAGGCACTTCCACCTATCCATATTTGCTAGCTTCTACGGTACCGTGCATTTCCCACTCTCACCTCGAGACATGTTGCATACTTCACTGGTACATCCAAACCCCGTGGGAGAACTTCCTCTTGTTCTCCTACACATAAAACACCTATGTCCTCAAAATAGCCACCATACCTACCAATTATGGCATTTCCATAGCCATTCCGAGATATATTGCCATGCAACTTCCATTGTTACTTTATTACATGACTTGTGTTTTTCATTGTCATTTGCTTTGCATGATCATATAGAGCTGACATAATATTTGTGGCTTGACCACTTTTCATTATTGTTTTACATGTTACGCTAGATCATTGCACATCCTGGTACATTGCCAGAGGCATTCATTTGTAGTCATCATATTTATGATTTTCTGAGTTATGAGTAAATAAAGTGTGATGTTTTCTAGAGTGTGCCTCTACCAGTGAGGAAAGAAAAGAAAAAGCCAAAGAGCCAAAATAAGAAAAGAGAGAAAAAAAAAAGAAAAAAAAAGAGAGAATAAAAGAGAGAGGGGGCACACTCTATCCTTTATACACACTTGTGCTTCAGAGCACCATGGATTACATATAGAGAATTTTCATATGTTTCATGATCATACTAGTGGGATTTTCACATTATAGAACATGGCTTGCATATTCCCATGATGAGCTTCCTGAAATGCTCTAGGTCTTCATGAGCAAGCAAGTTGGATGCACACCCACTAGTTTCATTAGGAGAGCTTTCATACACTTATATCTCTAGTGCATCCGTTGCATGGCAATCCCTACTCCTCGCACCAATATCGATTGTAAGGCCTCTCCATTGCGTAACGGTCAGCTGCATTCATGTGAGACTTTCTTAGTTTTTGAATTCTTTTAAAACCTCCATCATCATTTTATTTGCCATTTAAGTGCGAAGATTCAATGCTTGTGACTTGGCACTGAGCGAAGTGCTGAGTAATTGAAAAGGGAGAGTCATGGATGGTTACTTGACCAATGCTCTGGGTCATGTTATGATAAGGTGTTTAGAAATGATAAAGCCTTGATTGTTATTAATTGGTACCATGAATTTGATACATATGAGTATTGATTGGTATCACATGAAGACATTGAACCATGAAAAGTAGTAGTTATTTTATTTGCACATTTTGATGTTACTTGCTTGTTATTAATTATAGACTATTGCTTTGAATCACTTTTATCCTGAGTTCACAACATTGACATCATTAGATCAAGAACATGCTAGGTACCATTCCACATCAAAAATTATCTTAGTTTTATCATCTACCTACTCGAGGACGAGCAGGGATTAAGCTTGGGGATGCTGATACATCTCAAACGTATCTATAATTTTTGATTTATTCTTGCTATTGTAATATCACTTTTGAATACTTTTTATAGCAATTTTATTATTTTTTGGACTAACTTATTATTTCAGAGCCCAGAGCCAGTTGCTATTTTTTGTATGTTTTTGAGTTTTCAAAAAATCCATATCTACGGAGGTCAAAAAACCCTGGGGATTTAATATGATTTTTTTCCAAGACACGAGGATTCCAGAAAGTGCCGGGAGCTACCGGGGGGCCACACAGGGGCCCCACGCGGCCTGGTGGTGCGGTCAGGGGGGAACCCACGTGGCATGGCTGCGTTGGCCCCCTGGGCACCGCCTTACACCCATTCTTTCGCCTATAAATCCCAAAAATTGAGAAACCCTCGGTAACATTTTTTTGAGATTTTTTTTGCCGCCGCAAGTTCCTGTTCCGGGGAGATCCAATCTGGAGACCAGTTCCGGCACCCTACCGGAGGGGGAATCCATCACTAAAGCCATCTTCATCAACCTTGCTGCCTCCATGGTCATGTGTGAGTAGTTTCCTTAGGACCTTAGGGTCCATAGCAGTAGCTAGATGCCACCCTCTTTCCCTTGTGATTCAATAAAAAGTTCCCGTGAGCTGCCTCACATGATCGGGATCAATATGATGTAGTCGGTGCTTGTGCTTGTTGTGACATGATGAATTGTCACTTTATGATCAGATTGTTCATTGAATTATATTGAATCTTTTGATGTTTCTTTGATGTATAATTGAGTAGCTATGTATGCTTTCCGATCTATTTGTCGTCTCTGGCCGAGATTGATAGGTAGTTCTTCAGAGGAAGTGGTGCATAGTAGTGTATTCAATCTTGCGGTGAATTTGATCCCAGTGACAATAAGGGATTGGACACGTATTGTATTGTTGCCACTAAGGATAAAACGATCATTTCTTTGTCACACTTAGATGATAATTTTGCTGTCTACATTATGTCATCATGCTTATTGCAATGCTCTGTTTGTCGTGAACTTAATACTTCGAGACGCAAGCTGGATAGCGGTCTTGGGGTGGAGTATTAGTTGTAGATGCACTTGGATAACGGTCGATATATCACGGACATAATGCCTATGCAAGATTATGCCATGAATGATCATAGTCATAATTATAAATATTACAATTTAATTGCTGCCGAACTGTAATTTGTTCACCACACCACACTTATCTGCTTGGAGAGATGCCACTAGTGAACCTATGGCCCCTGGTGTCTATTTTCCATTACTAAAAACATCTACAAAAATATTATTCTTTGTTGTACCATTTTATTTATTTCATCTATCTATCAATTCCTACCATACCATGCAATTTAATATTGTAACTAGCAGGACAAGAAGCTTGACAACCTTCTTGAAACGTTGGGGGCAACAGTGTGTTGTGTTTTGCGTGCAGGTACCCGTGACTTTGTTTGCTGGAAGAACTCCTTCTGGTTCGATAAACCTTGGTTCTCAATCGAGCGAAATAGTTATTGCTAGGTTACTTCACCATTACACTTGGGGGTTACCCAACCACTCTTATGGGAGAGCAAGTAACTATCTGGCCAGAAGGATGAGTAAGTTGAACAAATTTCGAAGCACAATCAATCTGAGCATGATTCTCTGATAGCCCTGATGTCTTCTGATATCAATATCACTCTTGGTATGAATTGTGCATCCAAATTTGTTCAGATTGATTACGGAGGTCAAAAAACCCTGGGGATTTAATATGATTTTATTCCAAGACACGAGGATACCAAAAAGTGCCGGGAGCTATCGGGGGGGGGGCACCCAGGGGCCCCACGCGGCCTCGTGGTGCGGTCAGGGGGGAACCCACATGGCATGGCTGCGTGGGCCCCTTGGGCACCGCCTTACACCCATTCTTTCACCTATAAATCCCAAAAATTGAGAAACCCTTGGTAACATTTTTTTTAGATTTTTTTTGCTGCCGCAAGTTCCTGTTCCGAGGAGATCCAATCTGGAGACCAGTTCCGGCACCCTACCGGAGGGGGAATCCATCACTGAAGCCATCTTCATCAACCTTGCTGCCTCCATGGTCATGTGTGAGTAGTTTCCTTAGGACCTTAGGGTCCATAGCAGTAGCTAGATGCCACCCTCTCTTCCTTGTGATTCAATAAAAAGTTCCCGTGAGCTGCCTCACATGATCGGGATCAATATGATGTAGTCGGTGGTTGTGTTTGTTGTGATATGATGAATTGTCACTTTATGATCAGATTGTTCATTGAATTATATTGAATCTTTTGAAGTTTCTTTGCTGTATAATTGAGTAGCTATGTTTGCTTTCCGATCTATTTGTCGTCTCTGGTCGAGATTGATAGGTAGTTCTTCAGAGGAAGTGGTGCATAGTAGTGTGTTCAATCTTGCGGTGAATTTGATCCCAGTGACAATAAGGTATTGGACACGTATTGTATTGTTGCCACTAAGGATAAAACGATGGTTTCTTTATCGCACTTAGATGATAGTTTTGCTGTCTACGTTATGTCATCATGCTTACTGCAATACTCTGTTTGTCGTGAACTTAATACTTCGAGACGCATGCTGGATAGCGGTCTTGCGGTGGAGTATTAGTTGTAGATGCACTTGGATAACGGTCTATATATCACGGACATAATGCCTATGCAAGATTATGCCATGAATGATCATAGTCATAATTATAAATATTTCAATTTAATCACTGCCGAACTGTAATTTGTTCACCACACCACACTTATCTGCTTGGAGAGATGCCACTAGTGAACCTATGGCCCCGAGGGTCTATTTTCCATTACTGCAAACATCTACAAAAATATTTTTCTTTGTTGTACCATTTTATTTATTTCATCTATCTATCAATTCCTACCATACCATGCAATTTAATATTGTAACTAGTAGGACAAGAAGCTTGACAACCTTCTTGAAACGTTGGGGGCAAGAGCGTGTTGTGTTTTGTGTGCAGGTACCCGTGACTTTGTTTGCTGGAAGAACTCCTTCTGGTTCGATAAACCTTGATTCTCAATCGAGGTAAATAGTTATTGCTAGGTTACTTCACCATTACACTTGGGGGTCACCCAACCACTCTTACGGGAGAGCAAGTAACTATCTGGCCAGAAGGATGAGTAAGTTGAACAAATTTGGAAGCACAATCAATTTGAGCATGATTCTCTGCCAACCAATTCATACCAAGAATGATATTGATATCAGAAGACATCAGGGCTATTAGAGAAGCAAGGAATTCTAAACCCTCAACAAGAATTTGATTTCCATGGCTTACTCTAGTAGTTTTCCATTTGGACCCTGCTGTTTGAACTACTAAAGGAGTAGGCAAAACGTCGAAAGACATATCATGCGAGAGTGCATAACTTTCAGAAATGAATGAATGAGATGCTCTAGAATTGAATAGAACAAAAGTTGGAAATTAATTGACAAGAAGTGTACCTAGTACGATGCCAACATCTTCTTGAGCTTCTTTGGCAGATACATGATTCACATGACCACGTCCGGCGGCAACTGGCTTAGCATTGGGCATCTTGGCTTGCGGCTTTCCACGGCCGGCACCATTTCCTGAAGGAGGTAGAACATTGACACATGTAGGGCAATCCCTCAAATAGTGACCTGGCTAGCCACACTTGAAGCATGCTCCATAAACAGGATGGACAGCTGGGTTGTTTGGCTGGCAAGGCTCTTCTAGGGAACATATGGCATCGGTGGGCGAGGCGCCACATAGGATGGCCTTGGTGCATATCTAGGAGGAAGAGTAGTGTTCGGGATCCATACCCTATGCTTTTGAGATTCAGAACCGAAAGATGATCCAATGTCACGGTTGTACTTACGGGATTCCTCATAGGTATACTGACCAGTTTCTGCTTTAATAGCTTTGTTCATAAGAGTCTGAAAAGTGGCAAAGTCAAGCAAGTTGAGATCACGACAAAGCTCTGGATGAAGACCATTCCGGAACCTAGCTAGCTTCTTGGCATCCGTAGATACTTCTTCTGGTGCATAACGCGCAAGGCATCCAAACTCATGACTGTAGGCATCCACAGTCATCCTACCCTAGGACAGGTTGCAAAACTCTTCTTTCTTACGGTCCATTAGTCCTTGCGAGATATGATGCTCACAAAAGGCCTCACAGAAGTCCCCCCATGAAGAAACATGGCCTGCGGGACGCATGGCTTTGAAATTCTCCCACCACAGACTAGCGTCACCTTCAAGGTGATAAGTGGCATAGGTAGCCTTGTCTTCTTCAGCTATGTTTGTAGAACGCAGCTTGTGAGTGATACTACGGAGCCAATCATCTGCATCAAGTGGCTTGGGGGAGTGATGAAAGGTGAGTGGGTTTATCCTGATAAAGTCATTAATAGACACTAGCGCGTTACGCTAACAGGCGGTATTCTGCTCAATGCGCTCTAACAGACGGTTGGTTTCACATTTATTCCTCTCAGCTTCCACCATAACTTCTGCCAAGGAAGGCGGATTGGGAAGATCCTCATCCCCACCACCTTCGTGGCCCTGACCATGACCAACAGAACCCTGGGTTCCATGTGACCTCCTAAGGAACAAAACCATGGTTCAAAACAAGGATGACATCAGAATTAACAAAAGGGTGGGAAAATGTATTGGATTAACCACACAGTGCAGGAAGTAATCATCTGTACAACATGGTAATACAAGAAAACAAGCCATATATATACCAACTGGTCATACACACCATACATAGTTTAGTACAAGCCCAAAGCAGAAGTACAAACTGGGATGAAATGACGATACAACACATCAGAGGCACTTTGATCTCCTATACATTATTTATTTAAGCCTCCAAAACTTAGTACACACCTCAGTTATACCCCACATGACACGCAGGACCGTGGCAGGTACAACTGCTAACTAAACTAAGCAAGACCACAGGTGGTCTGAGTCATCACCATAGAAGTCCTCGTAGAAGTTCCCCACATATCATCGCAACTCAACAAGAGCATCTGAAAAGTGACTAGCCTAATGAGCCTTAAATCCATTGGGGCACAGATGGGGCCTAGGTCCAACAATAGGCGAAAAAAGAGGACCACATGGAGGAGTGATAGGACTTCTATGGTGATGACTCAGACCACCTGTGGTCTTGCTTAGTTTAGTTAGCAGTTGTACCTGCCATGGTCCTACGTGTCACGTGGGGTATATACCCCCAAGCTCGAGCCAAGCTACACGAGCAGGCATATGCGTCCTCACCAGATAGAAAACATCCATATCAAGATACTCAGTCTGGACTACCGGTGCAAGCTGTATCAGAGCCATCCAAAGACAGGTGTAGGTGGCGTAGAGCTCTAGGCAGAGGGCACGAACCTCGCGGTCCCTGTTCTCAGCAAGCTGAGCCATGTTCTGAACAAGAGGCTCTTCTAGTGTCGAATCAGAATAAAGACTAATGAGATAGCCTTCCTCTTCCTCGAGTGCTGCTAGAATATATCTAAACTCTGTCTCATGAACCATGGTTCTCATGTAGAAGCATCAGGTAGTAATAAGCAGCATCCAACACAGCCATATTGATAGTTATTCCCACACCGTAGGCAAAATGCATCGGCTCTGCGGCTCCAACCACTGGTGGAAAGATCCTAATGGTGCAACGGTACTGATTCTGATTGAAGTTGCGAAATTCTTCAATTACCGTATACTCAGGATACCAATGATATCCTGTGAAAGTCATAGCGCGAACAAGCATAGCCGTGTGACCACGTACATCAATGCACCTGGTCAAACGTACTACCTGCTGACCGGGTAGATCGACCATCAGAAAACAAACGAAGGACAATGCCAATGCACCAGATCATATCAAAACCCTAGGATAAACTAGACAACATTTCGTCTATAAATACATGAAATATGAGACAACCTGCAAATGATTGGACAGCATAGCAACTCAATGTCATGGAACACAAAGATTGAGAAAACCCTTAACATTACTACTCATGAGTTCGGTCGAATGCTAAACTCTGACAATGAAGTAACCTTCCTAAAAGTCTAGGGAACATCCAGAACCCCGTGAAATCCTAGAACTAAAGTGACAGGTAAGATCCTAAGTCCTATTCCCCGTAGAAATGATGAGGGTGACTCCGAACTTAGATTGACACATGTAAGGGGTAAAAAGAACCTTACGTGGGGGCCGGCGTTTTGGCTCCCGGGTGCAAATGCACCCGGATGAACAGTAACCACAAAAAAGGTAGAAAATGTTTTCAAAAAATTCTCAAAAAAATTGTAGATGATCGTGTTGGTGTCGCAAGCATGCTTGACAAATTTCATGCGAAACGGAGCAGCGGTGTTTCGTCGGTGAAAAAAACAAATTTGGGTTGTCATTTTGTGGTGACATTTTGTCTTTGATTTGTTTTTTCTGCGCAGGCCAAAATGCTTAACCTTTTTGCCTCAAAATTTACATGTAGCATTTGTATGTGACAAAGATCACCAAAAAAAATTGTCCCAATTTTTTTGACATTTCAAAAAACATTTTCCATAGGCAGGAGAACGTGCTCTTGGGAGCCGAATTGCATTTCTGCCTTACGTGCCTCCCAACTATCCAAGTAGCCCCTATATAGCTATAGAATGCTAGACTCAACATCAACCAAGGCTTGGTGATCCTACAGACAGTCCTGCTCTGATACTAATGCTGTCGGGGCCCAAGATCTAAGGCATTCAAATCTAGCTATAGCGGATCATATAGGTGGCCGAGATTCAGGCCGGACACAACTGCTACCCAGACTGGTCCGTAGGCGAAATCTACTCTCGGTCCTCTATTCAATCGGCTTCTAGCAATCACACATCAAAGATTCCGGCTCAACATTTTAGTCATGTAACCTAAGCGAGCACAATCAAACAGTGGTTGACGCAATGCGACTGAGTCGGAGCGTCAGCACCTGGCACGGTGTGATAAACTACCGAGCACCCAGTGCATGTGTCGCTCAATGCGGTCTGAGCCAAAGGGCCAGCACTTGGCGTAGTGTGGTAACCTTCCAAGCTCTCGGAACACAATGAGACACTCCTCTGTAAGAAAGTCCGCTAGGAAGTTCACAACTAGGATATCAAACCCCACACATGACGTGCACTTTATAATCATACACGCATCATGCACGCCACGTGTTGGAACAACAGGTATCATAACACAAACTCAAGGACTCAAAGCATATATATAAAGGCTCTATTATGCCAAACATAGCAGAGTTATTACAGGTAGGGGACACATGACCCAACACTCAGCTACAAGCAACAACAGAAGCATATTATGTCCTATTCAAGAACAAGTATAACAAATGGCTTAAGAAGCCTTAAACTATACAAATGACCCTCCTGCGGCACCAGATTGCTATCTGGGACCTTCAAGCTACTCGGCGATGTCAACATCAAGGTAGAATCGTTCATGGGGATCCGCGTCCTCCTCTGCAATAGTTTATTAAGCAAGGGTGAGTACCAGTGTACTTAGCAAGACTTGCATCAGAACTATCTACACATATGCTCAGGTATCAATGAAGATGATTGTGGATTAGTTTGCAGAAATGCCAGCTTTGACCTTTTGCTAACCTGAACTATGACTACTAGTAGTTTGATCAAGGTAAGCAAGTGCACATGGGTCTATCATCTAGCTATTCACCAGATCAATACACAACCATCGATCCTTCCTCGATTTCCCCATGAGAAAGCGACCCAAAGCACTCACACTTGTCTTGGCAAGTTTTAAAGTATCCATTAAAGTTTTCTATGAACAAGCATAGGTCTACAAGTACTCCATAACCGCGGACACGACTATTCAAATAGGTTGCACACATGTAACCATCAGTTACCGCCTTGATCATGGCACCCTTCAAGCGAGTACCAGCGAGGATGATGACCACGACTATTAACTTACAAGGACTTTAGCCCAGGGAGGCTGCCTATCTGAGTTGGAATCCATGATTGGAAGTCCGGCCAAAGTTTCCAATACAGTCTCAAACATTGTGTGCAGGGCCCCAAGCCAGTCCCAATTGGGCCATGCCACATCCTACTAATGTTTCGAACTTCTGCGACTCCTAGACTAAGACCGGGCAAGCTAATGAGCCGAGCGGGGATCTGTTTGCCCAATATGTGGTCGTACTCTCTATCTTGGATTGCATACTCAAGAACTCAGGTCCTAAGTGCGGCAACAATGAGACAACCCACTATGTGCTCCCACATGGCCTCTCATCGCTACCTTTAGTCCAATTCACACACTTAAACCTCAGATACACGAACATGATCACTACCACTTTTGACACATCGCCCATGATGGATCAAACTCACATGACTCCAAGCATCACTAAGCATAGCATGGAGAAGAGCCACATTATGATATCAAGCAACTCTAATCATGCTAGGATCATGGCAAGCTTTGTACTGTGACAAGGTTAGGTCATGCAACAGGATGGGTTCCATCTAGCGAAAGAAGTGACAGTTGAATCGATAACATCCTAATGCATTGAATAAGAGCAAGAGCAAGAGAATAGGATTTATCGACATGATCAAGGTGGTTTTGCTTGCCTTGCAGATCAGTCGTGGGATACTGCTCTTTGGAGATGTAATCGTGCTCGGCTCCGGGATCAGCTCCTTACACGAAGAAGCAAACACCAAAACGAGAAAGAAACTCACTACATTGTAATGCTCAATCACAATGAATGCCATGACATATTAAAGGTGCTGTTTGGAGCTAGTGTATCTAACAACAGATTAATTGAAGTTGATTTGAACATTATATAGCAAATCCAAACTCCAATATTAATTGATTAAATGCCTTTAATTGATTTATCCTAATCAGCAGGTTTAAGTTTCTCAAACATGCATGAACATGACACCAACTGATAGAGGGCATTTTTCTGATCATTTTTCATATATAACTTATTTCATTTGGAGCTATGGTTTAAAAGTTATGAATTTTTGAAGTTTAGAGTATTTTCTGGAAATTCAAAAACATTTCTGAAATTCAATTAATCCAGAAATACTTTTGTTACTTAGTGTTTCTCTAGCCACAGTCACTGACCAGTGGGACCAGTCAACTGCTGACTGTGTCAAGTCAAATCTAACATTGGGGCCCACATGTCAGCTGCACAGAGGCTTAACAGGATTAAATCCCGAGCCTAACTTCGTCATTAGCCGAGACAGTGAGGACCTATCATTGACTCTAGGTGGTTATTAACTTTAATTAAACCACCCATGTTAGCGGGTTAACGCCGGCGATAACTGGAGCACGGCGGCGATGCTCGTCCGGCCTATTCCGGCGACGGGAGCACGCACGGCTTGGTTCTTTGGGTAGCTGGTGCTCGTGCATGTCTACCGGTGGTGGTTTCATGGCTGGGGTGGACTGTAGCAATGGCGGCAATGAAATTAGTGGCGGGCGGAGCTTGGTTGTGTGTGGCAGTTGTGTTAGAGCACGAACTCGAGCAAATAAAAGGGCCGGGACTAAGCGACAGGTGCTTGCCGAGCTATATGACACAGGTGCGTGACCAAATGGTCACCGGAGTGTCGTCGGTGATGAGCTCATGCAGCGGCAGTGTTCAGAGCTCATGGGACCGATGGCTAGAGGACAAAATCGAGGACGAGGAGAGAGGGGAAATGCGGCGGAGCTCACAGCGAATTGGTAGAGCAACTCAGCGGGGCCGGGCAAGGGTTGGAGGCGACAAATCAACAGCGGAGACCTACGGTGGCCGGCAATGCAAACGGCAGTGATGCATCTCATACGATGCTTCTGGGCTTGCGTTCGTCGGCGTAGGTGTATGCGGTGTCTAGGCAGAGACTGTGGTGGCTGCGGTGGTTGACGGCGTCGGCTTGGAATCGAGAGAGGGAGAAAGGGAAAGTGAGCGCGAGGACGTCGGCTTGATCCAAATGGCTATGGCCTTATCCTTCTCATCGACGAAGCTAGCAGGCAGGTAGGAGGTGGCGCGAGGAGAGCGCGCGTGTCGGGCTCACGCATCTCATCCTCCTGGCGAGAGGTGTTAGACAAGGCTGCCCCTAGTGCTAGGCCACCAGGTAAATTCTCTCTCTTTTATTCTTTTTCTTTTTAGTTCGGTTTTCTATTTATTTGGATATGTTTTTGTTTGATTTGAGCACCAAACCATTTTCAAACTTTCTAAAAATTTAGATGTGGGTTAAATGGACTTATCCAAAGCCACTCACCAAGTTTCAGAATTTTTTGGACTTATAATTCTTTTACAGCAGAATATAAATCCAAATCAAATACAATATTGATTTAATTCAAAGCCCAAAATAATACCTTTTAATCCTCAAAAGTTTTGGTTTGAGTCCAACTATTTTTAAATGAACTCTTGCCAAAATCATCAGGTTTAGAAGGGTGTTTTGGGTTCATTGAGAAAATTTAGGGTTTTTAGCCCTTTTAAATTAACTTCCGAGGCTTTGAAATTCCCTCAATTCAGATTCAAAGGAATTTAAACATGATGGATGCATGCTTAGCTATTCTAGAACATTACCATTAGCTTGGGTTGTGACATGACATCCCATACTTTTATAACTGCCCTCACCCAGAACACTTAACCCTAGCCCATAGAGCCAACCGCCTCCGCCCCACCGCATCATCGCCCGTCCACCCCGCTGCCAGATCTATGATACCTCGTCGTGCCCGCGCCCTGCGCGTTGACCGTGTGTTTTGACGCGCCGTGCGTGCGTGCTCGTGGACTATGTCTACCCGTGCTTATGCATGCTTGGCTGGTGCATGCACTTGCGTGTGTGTGCCAGTGGTCCTCGTGCGTGCCGGAGCATGTACGGTGGTGCCGGTTCTTCTGGGTCACCGTCCGCGGTCGTTGACCCCGACGACAGTGCCCACTTCTTTGGCCACGACAACGGCCATGAGGGTGCATATCGGTACACTCATATATTTTCGTGTTAATGTGTGAACTTATTATCCTTTGTCCGGAGGGAATAGTTCACTAAGCTAGACTATATGATATGGAAATATCTCGGATTAGTACGAAAAGTTGCCTATGATTTTGTAATCAAATTTGGAAATTGGCTATCAAGACTAGAAATCTTTATGTTGCAAATACTGAATTGATATATATGCTAAGATCTTATTGTGACAAGAGTTATTACTAAAAAAGTGAATGTTGCAATTGCTATGTCAAAATGGCATTGTGGTTAGAGTTAAAAAAAGAATGTTCGTATTGGTATGTCAATTGTTATGTTATTGTGGCGTGAGTTAAAAAAGAAGAATGTTTCCATTGGTTTGTCAATTGCCATGTCAAAATGTCATTGTGGTGTGAGTTAAAAAAAAGAATGTTCGTATTGGTATGTCAATTGTTATGTCATTGTGGTGAGAGTTAGAAAAGAAGAATATTTCCATTGGTTTGTCAATTTCTATGTCAAAATGTCATTGTGGTGTGAGTTAAAAAAAGAATGTTCGTATTGGTATGTCAATTGATATGTCATACTGTTATTGTGCTGTGAGTTAAAAAAAGAAGAATGTTTCCATTGGTTTGTTAATTGCTATGTCATAATGTCATTTGTTCTTTTTTGCATACAGGGAGACATTATTCACCTCGTTGCTATTGTGACATTTTTGTGGATTGTACAAATCACTTTTCTTTTAGAAGAGTGTTTTGTACAATGCGACAGAAATTTCACGCCAGTGACGTTTCTCAATTTATGCCACACTGTACAAAAAGATCAAGTCTTCGCGTCTAATAAATATCCTGCTATGAAATGCAGCATGCTTAAATTACTTTAATAGTCCAGTAAAATACAACATGGTAGATCTTGAGCGCAAACAAAGATAAGGAGCTCAAACAAGGATAAGGAGACCAATTGCGACAATGGACGTAGACGACGAACAAACTACTGAAGCAACACAAGGTATTAGTTCACACTTTTGTATGTGAGGCTACCCAATTTCGATGTATGTGTATCCCATGAAATGCAATGTAAAAAATTTAGTATATTTGCATATGAAATGGAGTATTGAAATGAAAGCATAGGTAATCTCCCAGAGGGGGGGTGAATGGGAGATTTTTAGAAATTTGTCAAACTCTGATGAATTTGATGAAGATCAGAGTGAAGAAGTAGAACCGCAAGGGAAACTAAGTCAACACAGAATCAGAGTACATGCGATCAGAATATATAAGGGTGAAGAACATGCAATCATACAATCATACATGCATGAAGAATATGAACTGATGAAATAAACGATAGCATGATCAAATACTTCAATTCAAATTCGTTAGATGATAGATCACAAATTCTTCAGCAGCGGAATAAAGTAAGGGAGGGTGAGGAATTTGAAACCAGGTTGGCTCGGTGAAGACAATGGAATTTGGTAGACCAGTTCCAGTTGCTGCATCAACTGTACGTCTGGTTGAGGCGGCTGAGTCGCAACTCAGAGGACACTTAGTCCTCACCGTATTCCTCTTGAGCTAAGATCACTTAGACCTCGCCCAATCACTCGTGGTAAGTCTTCAAGGTAGACTTCCAAAACCTTCACAGACTTGTTCATCGGCACGCCACAATTACTCTTGGGTGCTCAGAACATGACGCCTAATCGTCTGGAGGAATGACAGTCCTCAAACGTAACAAGCGTCGGATCACACAGATCAATCTCTTCAGTGATGCTCAATCACTTAGGCTCTGGTTGGGATTTTCCTCACTTGAGATTTTCCTCTCTTGGGTTTACTCAAAGTCGTCAGAGGATGGGTTGCTCTCAAATGACAAGTGCCAAGTTCTCTCGGAGCAGCCAACCAACAACTGGTTGGGGGCGGCTATTTATAGCCAGGAGGCAACCCGACATAAAATGTCATAAATGCCCTTGTCTGATTCGACCGTTGTCAGGATAAGGATCCACTCAACAGCTGGCACGCGGCGCAGCAACGGTCGGAATTGAACTCTCAATTTCGTTGGGGCACTCAATTTCCTCACTTTAGGTAGAACGCACTGGCGAACTCCTAACTCCTCAGCCTGACCAAATTCGTCAGCGACTAGATGAACTTCGTCACTGTCGCTAGCAAATGCGTCAGCTGTACTGGATATTTCCAAAGGCTTCACTCAAAGTGGCTTGAGTATGGGTTTCAGTAAGTTTGAGAAGGTTTGAGCATCACTTTGGAAATGTCAAATATGTTTCACCCAGACCCCCTTTAACAGTACGGTTTTTCCTATGACTCAAATAAGGAGAAATGAAACTACGAAAACCAAAGTCTTCAAGCTTCAAAGTCTTCACATCAATTTCTTCAAAGGACGTACCAGTTTCATCATCAAATTCTTCACTTGACGAAATCTATTTTTAGGGGTCGTCCTCCATGTGTTAAACCAAATCTTCAGGGACTCTGTCACCTGTGTATACTTACAAACACATTAGTTCCTCAACCTATTTGTCTTCAATACTCCAAAACCACTAAGGGGGCACTTGATGCACTTACATGACAATATTTGTATGCGATGCTGTGTTTTGTATTGCCTTGAACCTGGGGCTGCAATGCTACCAGACTGCTGCTAGCAGTGCAGCCCATAGCTTGCAGCCAGATTTATACATCACTGACCGGCCAGCAAGCAAGGGGCGGTCAGTGATAGGTCTCTGGTTCACACCATCTCTTTTGTTGAACTGACCGTCGGTCCCTCAGTGAAGACACATACCACAGATGGGTGAACTGCCCCATCTGTGATGACAATGTCATCACTGACCCCGAGGCACTGATCAGCCACTCGTGCATCAGTAATGATACTATTTGGCCGGTTGGTGCTATTCGTATCTATAGTAGTGTGTGAGGATCAAGGTCTGGTGTCTGGATCGCAACAAGCAAAGGTGACGCCTGCAGTTCTACTTTTGTGATCTGGGGGGATCATCACTATGGAGCCTAAGTTCGAGAGGAGACACAGGGCCTCCCCCCACCTAATGGTCCCAACCACCGCTCGCCCAAGGCAAAGGATGATGATGATCCTGCCTTGGAGGATGATTGCTACGGCCATCTTGATGAGAGTTGGAGTGCACTGGCTATGTCGCTGTGTCTCCACGCCGCCTTGGAGGATGATTACTATGGCTTACCTCTTTGAGTGCACCGGCCAAGTTGACGCATGTTGATGGGTCGTGCAGTCCCCGTTGGGACAACCCCCCCCTCCCCCCCCACGATCGCCATCGGCATCCCCCTCTCATAGTATGACTCTAACTTCTGCGAGGGGCCTGGTACCTGGAGCAGCTCTCAGACCTCGCCGCCCAGGAGTGGCACCTCCTCCCAATCGACCCCACCCCCTTTCTCCCTCTCTTTGAGGACAGCATGGAGGATGACTCTATGAGTGTGGGGATGGAGCTCCGACCTCCATCGTCGCCCCACTTCCCTTGCGTGGTCTCCTACCTCCGCCCGCCAGAATCGCCCACCTCGTCGGTCCTCAGGTCACTGACCCTGGTCCCTGTTACTCCGGCCCCACCCACCTTGGAGTTGGTCACGGTCTTCCCCGATAACCCTGTGGCTGGCCCAAAGGGTCACGCCCCCGCCCCCCACCACCACCGCCCTACCACAAGAGCTATCGGCTGGTACGCTCCAGGATGGGGGAGGTGGTGACGGAGCCCACCGTCACCCAACGTGCAGCGCAGTGGACTAAGGCATGCCCTCTCCTCTCTTACCACTCCTTCTGGTTCTTGATTCTCGGTTCTCGCTTTGGTTACCTTGGACCACTTAGTCTTGGTCACCGACGATTGCTCGGTGGTCGTTCAAGGGGAGTGAGTCCCTGGTCTAGACTAGATCGCCATTATTCAGGTGAAGGAGATCTACGAGAGGGGCCTGGCCGCGACCCATGCTCATGGAGTAGGGTCGCCCAGGGCCCTTGGACCTCGCGACAGGGGAGGAGCTGCCTAATGCAACCCCCTATGTAGGAGGGAAGCATGGAAGGCCTCTGAAACCCATGTCTCAGCCATCAACTCTTGGTAGGGCTAAATCAGACACTCATAGAAGGACCACCCCCTTGACTGGTTCCCAATGATGATGCTTTGTTGGAACATCAGAGGGTTCACCCAGGAGGGCTGTAGGTGTCAGCTTATTCAATATATTCGGCAGGAGGATGTGGACATTGTGGGTATTCAAGAGACTATTCGTCAGGACTTCTTGATTCCTGAGTTGCAGGGTCTTAGTCACCATGGTTTCGTGTGGCAGTGGCTGCCTGGCACTGGCCACTCCGGTGGCGTCCTCCTAGGTCTCAAGGGGGACACCTTTGAGGTTGATGATATGGACCACGGGGAGTTCTTTGTGAGTATGTCTCTCACCCATAGACAGACTAACCTCAGTTGGGAGGTTCTTATCTTCTATGGCCCCGCGGACCCCCGACGCTCTGTGGAGTTTTTGGCTGAGCTGAATTCTATGGTGGAGCGACGTCCCATACCGGTAGTGGTGAGTGGGAATGACAAAAGTTCTTCCAATGCGGATGGCCCTCGAATGTGTATGTTCAAGAATTGCAATGCCAACTTGGCACTTAGGGAGATTACTCATGTGGGGGCTAGATACACCTAGACTAACAACCAGGTAAACCCAATCTGGAGTGTGATCGATCGAGTCCTAGTGTCAATGCAGTGGGAAATTAGCTTCCCTCTCTGCTCCCTGCGTTTGGTCACTTGGATAGGCTTAGACCATTCGCCACCCTTTCTTTATTCATGAGAGGGTGCCCCACCAAGGTCAAATCAGTTCCACTTTGAGAACTTCAGGCTTCTTCGACCTGGGTTCATGTCATCAGTCCACCTAAAGTGGGCTGGGGCACCCGCTTCCCCTCCCCAAGTCTTCAGTGCAGTTGACATTTTGGACCATTGCGCCAAAGTCTCGCGTCAATTCATCTGGGGTTGGGGAGCAAACATCAAGACCGCACTATGTCTCTGTAAGGGAGAGATCATGGGCCAGATTCAGGCCCTTGACTTGACGTCTAAGTCATTCAGCTTTACCGTTGAAGAGTGAATTCAGCGGTATGCCCAAGAGGTCCCCCTTACGGAGATTTAAAAGGATGAGGAGATATTCTGGCGGCTTTGAAGGGGGACGCCAACACCACCTACTTCCATGCCATTGCAAATGGGAGAAGGCATAATTGCTCCATTCCATGCCTTTAGGCAGACGAGATTCTCCTGGAGGGTGGCAGAGACATATCCACCCACATTTACTCCTTCTATAAGGAGCTCTTCGCGGCAAAGCCCCGCTCTAGGGTTGCACTGACCTTGGATTGTTGGCATGTGGATGCCATGGTCTCAGTCACCGAGAATGTGAATCTCTCTGTCCCATTGTCGCCTAAGGAGGTGGGTCAGGCAATAATGGAGATGAAGGCAAATTCAGCACCCAGACCGGATTGCTTTCTAGTTACATTCTTCTGGAAGTTCTGGGACCATATCAATTCAGTGATCATGCCAATGTTCCAGAAATTCTATATTGGGACACTTGACATGTTTCGCCTAAACTTCAGTGTGATAACCCTAATCCCCATGCAAGTGGGGCCCACGGATATCAGGCATTTTTTACGACGGTGTGCGCGACTAGGCTTTCCCCTGTGGTGCATAGGCTCACGCATCTGAACCAGTTCGCCTTCCTGATAGGGAAATATATCCACTACAGGATCCTGGTGCTTAATGAGGTCATCCATGAAGCTAAGGCTCATCGCCAGAGGGGCCTGTTCCTTAAGTCGGATTTCCAAAAGGCATATGACCATTTGGACTGGTCCTTTCTCTGCCAGGTCTTGGTGTGGAGGGGCTTCGATGACCGCTGGATTTCTTAGATCATGCAGATCGTCTCTAGTGGTAGCACTGCTATCAATATTAATGGGAACGTGAGTCCCTCTTTTAGGTCTTCTCGCGGGGTGAGGTAGGGGATCCCATCACGCCCCTTCTTTTTAACCTTGCAGTTGATGCCTGATACGTCCTAAACATATCTATAATTTTGTAGTGTTCATGCCTTATTTCTATCATTTATGCAAAGTTTTGATGTTTATTTGGACTAACATATTAATAAAGTGCCCAGAGCCAGTTCTTGTTTTCCAGTGTTAGTGATTTCTGGGAAAATAAATATTTTGGACTTATGGAAAAAATATGAGGAGCATTTTTACATCATAAGACACCAAAGGGCCATGCACTACTGCATAACAAGCTACCAGTGGCGGGTGCAAAAAGCCTACTAGTGACGGGCTGGGCGCCCGCTAATGGTAACCTGCCACTAGTCACAGGTTACCAGCGGTGGGCGCCAGAACCATCCGCCATTGGTACATAACTTACCTATGGCGGGCGCGCCACGCGCCCGCCACTGGTGAAAGACATTAGCAGTGGCGAGCAGGCAGCCTCGCTCACCACTGGTAAACTTGCCCATGTAAAAATAATAATGCTGTCGTGGCAGCATTTTTTGCTGTCGTGGCAGTGTATATGTCCAGAAGTGCTGCCACGGCAGCGTTTTTTGCACATTACACCACATTTCATTATATCAATAGTTGCATATGCACTGCATTACAAAGATAAACTAATGTATCACAATCATACATGCAATACATTCACAATATTACACATTGATATCCATTATTATTACATGGATGCATTTAAGTTAACAACATTTAGCTAGACTTTGAGCTTGATCGTGGTTCGGCCAACAGGCAAAAATGATGAACAGTACTCCTGCGAATCCAACAAGGGGGTGGGCTTGGATAGGAAGGACCAGTGAACCACCCTGTCCAGAATCGGAGATCCGCTCTCCAGAAGAGCCCAGCGAAACAAGACACACACGTTGGGTATAGGTCTTGATCCATCTGGCCACATCTACTTTATCTCCTCAAGGATCGCCTCCACCAAGATGCATGTCCCGAGCTCATCGAGTCGCCTCTGTGCTATCTTCTGCATCGCGTCGAGCTGCACCTCTGAGAGCTCACCCCGAGTCGCTTGAACAGCGTGCATGCAAGAGAACATCACCTCCCTAATCTGCTCCACCCACTGCTTAGCCTTCGCACGCCGCTCCTTGTCTGTTGCAGATACCCCCTCCCACAAATCTCGTGATCCCATCTGTCATTATTAGTACATAGCAAAAATCGATATATCAAAAACACAGATACACATACATATCCATATACATGCATACACCACATTACATTGATGACACAATAAGTGTCATTAGTCAAGCAAACAAAATATCACAAAGAAATATCACAATAAGTGTAAGTAGTCAAGCAAACAAGTCAGGGATGTCCTCTCGTTGACGAGCATCCCGTAACTCCTCCATCTCTCATGCGCTGTAGAATATCTCACCCGCCCTAACGACATCGTTGTTAATGATCTTCGCTAACACGTTCTGGAAGCGTGCAAACTCTCTCCTCCAGTTGTGTTCCCCACTCGTGAGCCATGTGGACCATGTCTTCAAGGATGCTTGATCTTTCAACAGTGATTCGGTGCATACATAGTCATCCATGAGGGACATGACATAGTAGCCAAACCTGAAGCTCGACTCATGTGGTTCTTGCCTGCAACAGAAGCTCGTGTGGTACTTGAACTTCGTATCCGTTGTGTGGCTACCTCAAGAGTGATAATACCTGTAGAGAACATCATCCAGAATGATTTTTAGCGGGATCCAGTCCTTGTTAGTGCTTTTCTTTGAATCGAAGAAATAAGCGTGGCCATGCACCAGCAATAGTAAGATTAAGATCCAATGTTCATCCAGAATGATTTTTAGCAGGGTCCAGTCCTTGTTAGTGCTTTTCTTTGAATCGAAGAAATAAGCGTGGCCATACACTGGCAATAGTAAGATTAAGATCCAATGTTTGTCGCTACGCAAAGAATTGAACAAACTAATATGCATGAGATCAACCCACAAAGTCTGGTATATGTACAAGCATAAAGGAGTGAAGGACTTACATGGCATGGTAGGGCATGAGTAAGTTGTCCTTGTCCGCATTCACAAGCATGCCTTGCAGGAGGTAGTTCACCATGATGTCCTGGCCATGTTTGGATCGCACATTGTTCACGTGCATGTGATAAGGATCAAGGATGGCGGCATTAGATTTCCGGAGTTTGGCCTCTGTGCCTTTATAAAGTGCGCAGAGCCTTATGAAGGATTGGTAGATCCTAAAGAGGTGGAAAATATTGTTGTGGACCCCCTCAAATGGCAGATATATTTTATCCGCAGGGTAATCTTGGATGAAATGAAGCCCCTCTTTCACCTTGGCCGTGTAACAATCAGCATGGTGTTTAATTTCCAATGTTCGCATGTCCTCGTGCAGAAGCTAAAGTTCCATTGACAGGTCCTTCAGCTCATCTGACCATAGCATCGGTTCACCAGGGAGATGCCGAGAGAATATGCGCCCACTAGGAACCACCTATTGTTTTGGTGCCTTTCCGAATATCGCTTTCTCTTCTTTTAATTTTTTTGTTGCTCTGACCGGCCATCGTGTCTTCGGCCACACCTTCATCCCTTGCTGGCGGCGTATTGGCGGGGTGATCCTAATTTGTTGCTAGCAGCATATCTTGAAGTATGTCCGCAGACTCAGCAAGGTAGATCAGGGGGTCAAGGTTTGCAAAGGTCGGGTCGTTGTCATGAGCAGATGGTGGGGGGCTTGAATCACCTCTATACCAGTCTTTAGCAACCTCAGCAGGTACCTTGTGCATTATCTTATTGTCATGACGTCCTATGACCCTTCAGGGTTTTCAGGGTACTCCTGTCCTTCAAAGCCCTGCGTCACCTCTGACACCTCCACCCGGGTCAAGTGTGGTGGCACGATGGCGCTGTGAATCTTCCTAACACCATCGGTAAACTGGGTGCCTTGCCCCTGCGCAATATTTTTCTTCTCGCCGTCCACATTGCGAAGCAGAAGCATGGAGTATTTTCCTGCGAAACATGTAGACGACTGGATGCGTCATCCATATGTTGTAGACCGAGAATGCATGGAGTCTATTGAGCCGGGACGCTTACCGTGAGGTCGTCGGTTGCAATAGTTGTTGGTGGCTCCTGGCTGTGACTTGGCATATCTGGCTGGGGACCACTTGGAGTCTGCAGCTGTACCTGCTTCTGCAAGCCGTCCGGGAATATTTTGCCCAACTTCTTATCCACTTCCTCGGCTACTACGACGGATAGCTTTTCTTGCACTTTGGATTTGATTTTAGCATCCATCTTGCTCTTCCTTCTGGTGCGTGCCAGCTCGATGGGTTGGGGAAAGTGATTGTCCCAATGGGCTTTCCCCACCCCTGCCACATGACCAGTCCTCGCCTTCCTCGTCCTTCTGAAGCCGTAGTTGATTGATAGGTTAAGAGGGTCTTCCCACCTCTCGGCATGGGGAGATGACTCATGAAGGGCCGGTCCTTCATCCTGCCTTATCTTTAGCTGGAAAAAACATGAACCATTTAGAAACGTACCTACATGGGAATAAATCTACTTAGGGCGGGAACAAACACAGGGGTGATCGAGATTACCATGTGGTTGTTCACCTTTCTTAGTTCCACCGTCGGGAGATAGTAGTCCTTAGACTCCTTGTCAAGTACTGCGTGGGCTCTGAAGAAACCACACTCGCGAGGATGCGCTTGATGTTCCAAGAACGGAACCGATTTACCCACGGCTCAAAATTCCTTGTCCCTCATGTCCCACTTGGGGTGTGCACCATCATAACCACCGCTGCCGAGGCGGTGGTTACCTGGCACCTTTGCCCGTAATGCCTTAAATCGTGCACTCGTCTTCTTGAAATCTTCACTTTCGAATGATTCAAAAAATACCCCCCATTCATCGGCTTCCAGTTGTGGAAATATCGACTAAACGATGGTCTCAAAATCCAATTTCTTGTACTATTTCCTCACAGTGCACTGCCAGTTATCCAACAAGTCATTGAATTTACTGATGGCCCACTTTTTGGTTCTAACTTTGTCGGCTGGTGGGGAGGTATATTTGTTGTTGATTTCTTCCTATAGCACGGCCCGCTGCGAGGCGACATCATCGGGTTTCAACTTCACCAGATCGGGGCACGTGATCTCGACGGTCTTGCATAGGATCCAACCTAGCGCGTTACTGTACCCCTTTGCGGCCTTGTCGGGAAGAACGGGTTTCCCCTCCGCGTTGACATCAATAATCTCTATGGTGCATTCATGAAGCTCGTTTCTCCTCCTATCCTTTCTAACCTTCTTACTGCTTGACGTAGAGTCGTCTGTATGGGTCGTTTCCTCCCCGCCTGTGTTCGGTTCTACCTCATGGTCGAAGAATTCCTCGCCACCAAAGTTGGGTTCCTCACGCTCTGTGCCGTCACCAGTGCTATCGTATAGAGGGTACCGGCTAGCATCCTCTTCGGTCGTACGAGACGATGGTCCGGCCGAGGAATCCGTTTATTGCCATTGCTAAATTGTTAGAAAAAATACTATAAAAACTATAGAGCTATATTAAAGAACTATGAAATAAGCACACACAAAAATAAAAATTGACCCAAAAAATCGGCACGACCTTTGCTAAAAATTGGACATATTGAGTACCAGAAATTTGACGAAACGAAAATGAATCAATATTTTGCCAAAATGTTGGCACTCATTTTGAATCCCTGCAAATTTTGAAAAGATACACAACGTGAATTCCTCGCGAGCAACACAAGGTTGCCTTGGCTCGATGGCCGGAATATCACAATACACAATACAAAGAATTCAACAAGTGCTGCTGGAAGCAAAAATGTGGAATGCAAATATTGTCAACTTGCACTACTCATATTTGTGCAAAGATGTGGAATTATAGCAACTAGAACTAGAACTTACTAAACCTAGCACTAGAACTAACTAAACCTAGAACAATGATTATTTCCAATCATTTCAGCCTAACAACAGTAAGCACAAGGATCTGAGCGCACAAATCCATAGGTACAACATGCATTTTACGGTGAAAGGCCGCTGCCATACCAAAGCGCAATAAAGCATGGATCTGCAACGAACTGAACCTAACTAGCAAGACAGGGAAAAAAACAGAACAACATGTCGGTGCAAACCCTAGATAGAACTAACAATCAAGCAATCCATGTACAGAAACAATAAAATGGTGTGTTTCTTCCAAGCATATAGCTATGCCGTACAAAATATTTGAGCCAATGAACCACATATTTCAGTCCATCGTTGTCTCTCCATCTAGAATTTGTAAACCCTTGCAGATCTGGCTCTCAGTTTGAATCCCTGCAAAAGAAGACAAATAGCCCCTCCCCTGGCTAGATGGCCGATACCAACACCCGTAGCATGCACACCCTCGGCTCAATGGCCGAAATATCATTGTCGAAAGAGAGGCAACTTCAACTCGACATCATTTTCAATTAGAAAGAGAAGGATTTGCTTAATTGGCCCACAAAACATGGTACCTCCTAGAGAGAGATCCACATGCAAGATGCTTGTCATCGAAAAATGTTGAAGTAAAATGTTGAGGCAATGTTGTTGTATGCAGCAGAAACATAACAAAATTCGCAACACTAGATATTCTGGGAGGTCTATTTCTTGAAGATCTAAACTACTTTCCAACCAAGTCATTTCTCCATGCTATCTATCATTGTTGATAAGGAGCCAACTCCAACCTAACGTCGTTTTCAAGGAGAAAGTGGACAAATTTGACTACATGTAGTCAATTCGATCCCCTGCCTCCAACTACAGCCTATCGCCATCTTTTTAATAAAATGATGCACGACTAAAGTGACAAGTTAAACACATGAGAACAAATTAAACCTTGGTATGGCAGGGGCAAAGACAGAGGCGAACAGTGCAGCAGCAGAAGGAGGCGCTGGGGCGAACGGCGGTGGTCGGGGCAAACGCAGAGGTTCGGGGTGTGGGCGCCGGTGCTGATGCCATTGGCCGGCCATTCAGTGCAGGCGGGGGGCTAGAGCCGGAGGGCCTCGGCCGTGTATGTTCCGGGCGGTTCTGAACCTACCTTAGCGGCGGCGAGAACGAGGGTGTCGGGGCGGCTTCCGGCGGTAGATGTGTGCACGACGGGCGGGGGAGGCGGGGTGGCTTTCGGCGGCGGCGAGGAGCCCGGCGGTGGTAGGGGCATGGCCAGACGGCGGCGGTTGGGGTGGCTTGGCATGGCGGTAGTCATGGCAGATTGAGAGCTGAAAGGGGATTGTGAGACGGTGTGGGGATGCGCTGTCAATTTTGTCTGTCCCGCGGGGGGGTGGGCAGAGGGGGTTAACTGTTGTACTGTTGTAGTAACACCTTACCAGTGGAGGGTGCAATGTGACAGCGGCCACTAGAAATACCTTACCAGTGTTGAGGCGCTAACGCCCACCACTCCTAGAAAAATTACCAGTGGCGGCTATTTCCAGCCGCCCGCCACTGCTAATTTATGTAGTTTTTTTTTGTTTCTGTAAAGCTGTAGTGTTTTAGGATAAGAGTTATGGTCCAATAGTTTTATAAGGTTGAAGGCACACCATTAGAAGCTTCGTGTAAAACTTTGACACTTTATTGGGTTAATTTACTATTTTTAGGGCATTAAATGAATTTCTAGGTATTTAATGGAGCTAAATGCCTTTTGATTTCAAAAAAGATGTAAATGAAGTCTAAAAAAGATGAAACTTGGCATGGTCTCATGATATGACCCATAGAGGGTGTGGTAAAAATTTGAGAAAGTTACGGAAAAGTTGTGATGCACTTCACGTAGAAACTGAAGAGTCTCCGAGGAAGTATTAGAGTCTCAAAAGGAAAGTGTCGGGTTTGAACGGGAACTCAAATTTTTTCCATCATTTAATTCCCCTTGAAACTTGTTCGTTGTTGAAGATACACCATTTCAAGTTCCATGTTCAATTTCGGAACTTTTCTTGGTTAGTATGATATATTTAGGACATTTAATGCATTTCTAGGTACTTAATGGACATAAATCAAATTTGAACCACATGTACATTAAAAAATGCCCAAAATTTGGTGAAAATCCTATTTAAGTTCTTGAGTATGTAGTTTGGTCATATATGTAAGAAACAACTACACGTTAATTAATTTCATATGCGGCGCGCGCACCTCGAGGCCGTCTTCAGTTTCAAATATTTTTCAAATTTTAACGACTTACTCTACATGCCATATAATGAAACCTTGCAAAGTTCCATAGTTTTCAGACAACATTCTAATTTACAAAAAATTCAAAAAACCAGTTTAAATAATTAAAATTAAGTTTGTGTGCCTGAATTTTCACATATACATATTTTAAAATACCAAACTTTTGTTTCGTAAGACATAAATATATGCTAACTACCATATTTATGATATTTCTTCTAATTTTGGGAAATCTTTAAATGTACTTGCAGTTCAAATTTGAATTATATCCAATGAAATACAAATTTATTCATAAAATGCATAAAATATAACAAATAATAAAATCTACAAATTCAAAGGTTTTTCATAAAATACCATAAAAACATTAAAAACACTAAAACCAAAAAAAAATACACAAAAGCGCTAAAAAATACCTAAATATTAAACCAGGGGCGGGTAGCCCAATGATACCGCCACTGGTAAGGCTTGCCCAGGGCTAATTTGGCCAAAGCGGTGCCCATATTACCAGTGGCGGTCGCTTAATATGGCCCGCCACTGCTGCTGCAGATACCAGTGGCGATCCAGAACAAGGGCCCGCCACAACTAAGTTTGGCCCACGGGTAACATGGGACCAGATTACCAGAGGCTCGTGGCATTGGATGCCTGCCACTGGTGATGTGATATCAGTGGTGGGCACCTTTTCTCGCCCGCCACTGGTATCTGGCCAGTTTACTAGTGGCGGGTGTCGTGGCCTGCCCGCCACTAATGAGATCACACGTATAAGCAGTTTCCTAGTAGTGAGGTGGGCTCCGGGGGGCCCAGACGCCCTAGCCAGGTGCCTAAAAGTTAGGGCACCTGGGAGGGGCGTCTGGGGCCATCCTGGGTCCTCTGGCAGCCTCTCCGGGATCCCTGGCTTATAAATACAGCAAAAAACCTTCCTGTATTTTTACGTAATTTTGAGATGGCCTTGGTGCATATCTAGGAGGAAGAGTAGTGTTCGGGATCCATACCCTATGCTTTTGAGATTCAGAACCGAAAGATGATCCAATGTCACGGTTGTACTTACGGGATTCCTCATAGGTATACTGACCAGTTTCTGCTTTAATAGCTTTGTTCATAAGAGTCTGAAAAGTGGCAAAGTCAAGCAAGTTGAGATCACGACAAAGCTCTAGATGAAGACCATTCCGGAACCTAGCTAGCTTCTTGGCATCCGTAGATACTTCTTCTGGTGCATAACGCGCAAGGCATCCAAACTCATGACTGTAGGCATCCACAGTCATCCTACCCTAGGACAGGTTGCAAAACTCTTCTTTCTTACGGTCCATTAGTCCTTGCGAGATATGATGCTCACAAAAGGCCTCACAGAAGTCCCCCCATGAAGAAACATGGCCTGCGGGACGCATGGCTTTGAAATTCTCCCACCACAGACTAGCGTCACCTTCAAGGTGATAAGTGGCATAGGTAGCCTTGTCTTCTTCAGCTATGTTTGTAGAACGCAGCTTGTGAGTGATACTACGGAGCCAATCATCTGCATCAAGTGGCTTGGGGGAGTGATGAAAGGTGAGTGGGTTTATCCTGATAAAGTCATTAATAGACACTAGCGCGTTACGCTAACAGGCGGTATTCTGCTCAATGCGCTCTAACAGACGGTTGGTTTCACATTTATTCCTCTCAGCTTCCACCATAACTTCTGCCAAGGAAGGCGGATTGGGAAGATCCTCATCCCCACCACCTTCGTGGCCCTGACCATGACCAACAGAACCCTGGGTTCCATGTGACCTCCTAAGGAACAAAACCATGGTTCAAAACAAGGATGACATCAGAATTAACAAAAGGGTGGGAAAATGTATTGGATTAACCACACAGTGCAGGAAGTAATCATCTGTACAACATGGTAATACAAGAAAACAAGCCATATATATACCAACTGGTCATACACACCATACATAGTTTAGTACAAGCCCAAAGCAGAAGTACAAACTGGGATGAAATGACGATACAACACATCAGAGGCACTTTGATCTCCTATACATTATTTATTTAAGCCTCCAAAACTTAGTACACACCTCAGTTATACCCCACATGACACGCAGGACCGTGGCAGGTACAACTGCTAACTAAACTAAGCAAGACCACAGGTGGTCTGAGTCATCACCATAGAAGTCCTCGTAGAAGTTCCCCACATATCATCGCAACTCAACAAGAGCATCTGAAAAGTGACTAGCCTAATGAGCCTTAAATCCATTGGGGCACAGATGGGGCCTAGGTCCAACAATAGGCGAAAAAAGAGGACCACATGGAGGAGTGATAGGACTTCTATGGTGATGACTCAGACCACCTGTGGTCTTGCTTAGTTTAGTTAGCAGTTGTACCTGCCATGGTCCTACGTGTCACGTGGGGTATATACCCCCAAGCTCGAGCCAAGCTACACGAGCAGGCATATGCGTCCTCACCAGATAGAAAACATCCATATCAAGATACTCAGTCTGGACTACCGGTGCAAGCTGTATCAGAGCCATCCAAAGACAGGTGTAGGTGGCGTAGAGCTCTAGGCAGAGGGCACGAACCTCGCGGTCCCTGTTCTCAGCAAGCTGAGCCGTGTTCTGAACAAGAGGCTCTTCTAGTGTCGAATCAGAATAAAGACTAATGAGATAGCCTTCCTCTTCCTCGAGTGCTGCTAGAATATATCTAAACTCTGTCTCATGAACCATGGTTCTCATGTAGAAGCATCAGGTAGTAATAAGCAGCATCCAACACAGCCATATTGATAGTTATTCCCACACCGTAGGCAAAATGCATCGGCTCTGCGGCTCCAACCACTGGTGGAAAGATCCTAATGGTGCAACGGTACTGATTCTGATTGAAGTTGCGAAATTCTTCAATTACCGTATACTCAGGATACCAATGATATCCTGTGAAAGTCATGGCGCGAACAAGCATAGCCGTGTGACCACGTACATCAATGCACCTGGTCAAACGTACTACCTGCTGACCGGGTAGATCGACCATCAGAAAACAAACGAAGGACAATGCCAATGCACCAGATCATATCAAAACCCTAGGATAAACTAGACAACATTTCGTCTATAAATACATGAAATATGAGACAACCTGCAAATGATTGGACAGCATAGCAACTCAATGCCATGGAACACAAAGATTGAGAAAACCCTTAACATTACTACTCATGAGTTCGGTCGAATGCTAAACTCTGACAATGAAGTAACCTTCCTAAAAGTCTAGGGAACATCCAGAACCCCGTGAAATCCTAGAACTAAAGTGACAGGTAAGATCCTAAGTCCTATTCCCCGTAGAAATGATGAGGGTGACTCCGAACTTAGATTGACACATGTAAGGGGTAAAAAGAACCTTACGTGGGGGCCGGCGTTTTGGCTCCCGGGTGCAAATGCACCCGGATGAACAGTAACCACAAAAAAGGTAGAAAATGTTTTCAAAAAATTCTCAAAAAAATTGTAGATGATCGTGTTGGTGTCGCAAGCATGCTTGACAAATTTCATGCGAAACGGAGCAGCGGTGTTTCGTCGGTGAAAAAAACAAATTTGGGTTGTCATTTTGTGGTGACATTTTGTCTTTGATTTGTTTTTTCTGCGCAGGCCAAAATGCTTAACCTTTTTGCCTCAAAATTTACATGTAGCATTTGTATGTGACAAAGATCACCAAAAAAAATTGTCCCAATTTTTTTGACATTTCAAAAAACATTTTCCATAGGCAGGAGAACGTGCTCTTGGGAGCCGAATTGCATTTCTGCCTTACGTGCCTCCCAACTATCCAAGTAGCCCCTATATAGCTATAGAATGCTAGACTCAACATCAACCAAGGCTTGGTGATCCTACAGACAGTCCTGCTCTGATACTAATGCTGTCGGGGCCCAAGATCTAAGGCATTCAAATCTAGCTATAGCGGATCATATAGGTGGCCGAGATTCAGGCCGGACACAACTGCTACCCAGACTGGTCCGTAGGCGAAATCTACTCTCGGTCCTCTATTCAATCGGCTTCTAGCAATCACACATCAAAGATTCCGGCTCAACATTTTAGTCATGTAACCTAAGCGAGCACAATCAAACAGTGGTTGGCGCAATGCGACTGAGTCGGAGCGTCAGCACCTGGCACGGTGTGATAAACTACCGAGCACCCAGTGCATGTGTCGCTCAATGCGGTCTGAGCCAAAGGGCCAGCACTTGGCGTAGTGTGGTAACCTTCCAAGCTCTCGGAACACAATGAGACACTCCTCTGTAAGAAAGTCCGCTAGGAAGTTCACAACTAGGATATCAAACCCCACACATGACGTGCACTTTATAATCATACACGCATCATGCACGCCACGTGTTGGAACAACAGGTATCATAACACAAACTCAAGGACTCAAAGCATATATATAAAGGCTCTATTATGCCAAACATAGCAGAGTTATTACAGGTAGGGGACACATGACCCAACACTCAGCTACAAGCAACAACAGAAGCATATTATGTCCTATTCAAGAACAAGTATAACAAATGGCTTAAGAAGCCTTAAACTATACAAATGACCCTCCTGCGGCACCAGATTGCTATCTGGGACCTTCAAGCTACTCGGCGATGTCAACATCAAGGTAGAATCGTTCATGGGGATCCGCGTCCTCCTCTGCAATAGTTTATTAAGCAAGGGTGAGTACCAGTGTACTTAGCAAGACTTGCATCAGAACTATCTACACATATGCTCAGGTATCAATGAAGATGATTGTGGATTAGTTTGCAGAAATGCCAGCTTTGACCTTTTGCTAACCTGAACTATGACTACTAGTAGTTTGATCAAGGTAAGCAAGTGCACATGGGTCTATCATCTAGCTATTCACCAGATCAATACACAACCATCGATCCTTCCTCGATTTCCCCATGAGAAAGCGACCCAAAGCACTCACACTTGTCTTGGCAAGTTTTAAAGTATCCATTAAAGTTTTCTATGAACAAGCATAGGTCTACAAGTACTCCATAACCGCGGACACGACTATTCAAATAGGTTGCACACATGTAACCATCAGTTACCGCCTTGATCATGGCACCCTTCAAGCGAGTACCAGCGAGGATGATGACCACGACTATTAACTTACAAGGACTTTAGCCCAGGGAGGCTGCCTATCTGAGTTGGAATCCATGATTGGAAGTCCGGCCAAAGTTTCCAATACAGTCTCAAACATTGTGTGCAGGGCCCCAAGCCAGTCCCAATTGGGCCATGCCACATCCTACTAATGTTTCGAACTTCTGCGACTCCTAGACTAAGACCGGGCAAGCTAATGAGCCGAGCGGGGATCTGTTTGCCCAATATGTGGTCGTACTCTCTATCTTGGATTGCATACTCAAGAACTCAGGTCCTAAGTGCGGCAACAATGAGACAACCCACTATGTGCTCCCACATGGCCTCTCATCGCTACCTTTAGTCCAATTCACACACTTAAACCTCAGATACACGAACATGATCACTACCACTTTTGACACATCGCCCATGATGGATCAAACTCACATGACTCCAAGCATCACTAAGCATAGCATGGAGAAGAGCCACATTATGATATCAAGCAACTCTAATCATGCTAGGATCATGGCAAGCTTTGTACTGTGACAAGGTTAGGTCATGCAACAGGATGGGTTCCATCTAGCGAAAGAAGTGACAGTTGAATCGATAACATCCTAATGCATTGAATAAGAGCAAGAGCAAGAGAATAGGATTTATCGACATGATCAAGGTGGTTTTGCTTGCCTTGCAGATCAGTTGTGGGATACTGCTCTTTGGAGATGTAATCGTGCTCGGCTCCGGGATCAGCTCCTTACACGAAGAAGCAAACACCAAAACGAGAAAGAAACTCACTACATTGTAATGCTCAATCACAATGAATGCCATGACATATTAAAGGTGCTGTTTGGAGCTAGTGTATCTAACAACAGATTAATTGAAGTTGATTTGAACATTATATAGCAAATCCAAACTCCAATATTAATTGATTAAATGCCTTTAATTGATTTATCCTAATCAGCAGGTTTAAGTTTCTCAAACATGCATGAACATGACACCAACTGATAGAGGGCATTTTTCTGATCATTTTTCATATATAACTTATTTCATTTGGAGCTATGGTTTAAAAGTTATGAATTTTTGAAGTTTAGAGTATTTTCTGGAAATTCAAAAACATTTCTGAAATTCAATTAATCCAGAAATACTTTTGTTACTTAGTGTTTCTCTAGCCACAGTCACTGACCAGTGGGACCAGTCAACTGCTGACTGTGTCAAGTCAAATCTAACATTGGGGCCCACATGTCAGCTGCACAGAGGCTTAACAGGATTAAATCCCGAGCCTAACTTCGTCATTAGCCGAGACAGTGAGGACCTATCATTGACTCTAGGTGGTTATTAACTTTAATTAAACCACCCATGTTAGCGGGTTAACGCCGGCGATAACTGGAGCACGGCGGCGATGCTCGTCCGGCCTATTCCGGCGACGGGAGCACGCACGGCTTGGTTCTTTGGGTAGCTGGTGCTCGTGCATGTCTACCGGTGGTGGTTTCATGGCTGGGGTGGACTGTAGCAATGGCGGCAATGAAATTAGTGGCGGGCGGAGCTTGGTTGTGTGTGGCAGTTGTGTTAGAGAACGAACTCGAGCAAATAAAAGGGCCGGGACTAAGCGACAGGTGCTTGCCGAGCTATATGACACAGGTGCGTGACCAAATGGTCACCGGAGTGTCGTCGGTGATGAGCTCATGCAGCGGCAGTGTTCAGAGCTCATGGGACCGATGGCTAGAGGACAAAATCGAGGACGAGGAGAGAGGGGAAATGCGGCGGAGCTCACAGCGAATTGGTAGAGCAACTCAGCGGGGCCGGGCAAGGGTTGGAGGCGACAAATCAACAGCGGAGACCTACGGTGGCCGGCAATGCAAACGGCAGTGATGCATCTCATACGATGCTTCTGGGCTTGCGTTCGTCGGCGTAGGTGTATGCGGTGTCTAGGCAGAGACTGTGGTGGCTGCGGTGGTTGACGGCGTCGGCTTGGAATCGAGAGAGGGAGAAAGGGAAAGTGAGCGCGAGGACGTCGGCTTGATCCAAATGGCTATGGCCTTATCCTTCTCATCGACGAAGCTAGCAGGCAGGTAGGAGGTGGCGCGAGGAGAGCGCGCGTGTCGGGCTCACGCATCTCATCCTCCTGGCGAGAGGTGTTAGACAAGGCTGCCCCTAGTGCTAGGCCACCAGGTAAATTCTCTCTCTTTTATTCTTTTTCTTTTTAGTTCGGTTTTCTATTTATTTGGATATGTTTTTGTTTGATTTGAGCACCAAACCATTTTCAAACTTTCTAAAAATTTAGATGTGGGTTAAATGGACTTATCCAAAGCCACTCACCAAGTTTCAGAATTTTTTGGACTTATAATTCTTTTATAGCAGAATATAAATCCAAATCAAATACAATATTGATTTAATTCAAAGCCCAAAATAATACCTTTTAATCCTCAAAAGTTTTGGTTTGAGTCCAACTATTTTTAAATGAACTCTTGCCAAAATCATCAGGTTTAGAAGGGTGTTTTGGGTTCATTGAGAAAATTTAGGGTTTTTAGCCCTTTTAAATTAACTTCCGAGGCTTTGAAATTCCCTCAATTCAGATTCAAAGGAATTTAAACATGATGGATGCATGCTTAGCTATTCTAGAACATTACCATTAGCTTGGGTTGTGACATGACATCCCATACTTTTATAACTGCCCTCACCCAGAACACTTAACCCTAGCCCATAGAGCCAACCGCCTCCGCCCCACCGCATCATCGCCCGTCCACCCCGCTGCCAGATCTATGATACCTCGTCGTGCCCGCGCCCTGCGCGTTGACCGTGTGTTTTGACGCGCCGTGTGTGCGTGCTCGTGGACTATGTCTACCCGTGCTTATGCATGCTTGGCTGGTGCATGCACTTGCGTGTGTGTGCCAGTGGTCCTCGTGCGTGCCGGAGCATGTACGGTGGTGCCGGTTCTTCTGGGTCACCGTCCGCGGTCGTTGACCCCGACGACAGTGCCCACTTCTTTGGCCACGACAACGGCCATGAGGGTGCATATCGGTACACTCATATATTTTCGTGTTAATGTGTGAACTTATTATCCTTTGTCCGGAGGGAATAGTTCACTAAGCTAGACTATATGATATGGAAATATCTCGGATTAGTACGAAAAGTTGCCTATGATTTTGTAATCAAATTTGGAAATTGGCTATCAAGACTAGAAATCTTTATGTTGCAAATACTGAATTGATATATATGCTAAGATCTTATTGTGACAAGAGTTATTACTAAAAAAGTGAATGTTGCAATTGCTATGTCAAAATGTCATTGTGGTTAGAGTTAAAAAAAGAATGTTCGTATTGGTATGTCAATTGTTATGTTATTGTGGCGTGAGTTAAAAAAGAAGAATGTTTCCATTGGTTTGTCAATTGCCATGTCAAAATGTCATTGTGGTGTGAGTTAAAAAAAACAATGTTCGTATTGGTATGTCAATTGTTATGTCATTGTGGTGAGAGTTAGAAAAGAAGAATGTTTCCATTGGTTTGTCAATTTCTATGTCAAAATGTCATTGTGGTGTGAGTTAAAAAAAGAATGTTCGTATTGGTATGTCAATTGATATGTCATACTGTTATTGTGCTGTGAGTTAAAAAAAGAAGAATGTTTCCATTGGTTTGTTAATTGCTATGTCATAATGTCATTTGTTCTTTTTTGCATACAGGGAGACATTATTCACCTCGTTGCTATTGTGACATTTTTGTGGATTGTACAAATCACTTTTCTTTTAGAAGAGTGTTTTGTACAATGCGACAGAAATTTCACGCCAGTGACGTTTCTCAATTTATGCCACACTGTACAAAAAGATCAAGTCTTCGCGTCTAATAAATATCCTGCTATGAAATGCAGCATGCTTAAATTACTTTAATAGTCCAGTAAAATACAACATGGTAGATCTTGAGCGCAAACAAAGATAAGGAGCTCAAACAAGGATAAGGAGACCAATTGCGACAATGGACGTAGACGACGAACAAACTACTGAAGCAACACAAGGTATTAGTTCACACTTTTGTATGTGAGGCTACCCAATTTCGATGTATGTGTATCCCATGAAATGCAATGTAAAAAATTTCGTATATTTGCATATGAAATGGAGTATTGAAATGAAAGCATAGGTAATCTCCCAGAGGGGGGGTGAATGGGAGATTTTTAGAAATTTGTCAAACTCTGATGAATTTGATGAAGATCAGAGTGAAGAAGTAGAACCGCAAGGGAAACTAAGTCAACACAGAATCAGAGTACATGCGATCAGAATATATAAGGGTGAAGAACATGCAATCATACAATCATACATGCATGAAGAATATGAACTGATGAAATAAACGATAGCATGATCAAATACTTCAATTCAAATTCGTTAGATGATAGATCACAAATTCTTCAGCAGCGGAATAAAGTAAGGGAGGGTGAGGAATTTGAAACCAGGTTGGCTCGGTGAAGACAATGGAATTTGGTAGACCAGTTCCAGTTGCTGCATCAACTGTACGTCTGGTTGAGGCGGCTGAGTCGCAACTCAGAGGACACTTAGTCCTCACCGTATTCCTCTTGAGCTAAGATCACTTAGACCTCGCCCAATCACTCGTGGTAAGTCTTCAAGGTAGACTTCCAAAACCTTCACAGACTTGTTCATCGGCACGCCACAATTACTCTTGGGTGCTCAGAACATGACGCCTAATCGTCTGGAGGAATGACAGTCCTCAAACGTAACAAGCGTCGGATCACACAGATCAATCTCTTCAGTGATGCTCAATCACTTAGGCTCTGGTTGGGATTTTCCTCACTTGAGATTTTCCTCTCTTGGGTTTACTCAAAGTCGTCAGAGGATGGGTTGCTCTCAAATGACAAGTGCCAAGTTCTCTCGGAGCAGCCAACCAACAACTGGTTGGGGGCGGCTATTTATAGCCAGGAGGCAACCCGACATAAAATGTCATAAATGCCCTTGTCTGATTCGACCGTTGTCAGGATAAGGATCCACTCAACAGCTGGCACGCGGCGCAGCAACGGTCGGAATTGAACTCTCAATTTCGTTGGGGCACTCAATTTCCTCACTTTAGGTAGAACGCACTGGCGAACTCCTAACTCCTCAGCCTGACCAAATTCGTCAGCGACTAGATGAACTTCGTCACTGTCGCTAGCAAATGCGTCAGCTGTACTGGATATTTCCAAAGGCTTCACTCAAAGCGGCTTGAGTATGGGTTTCAGTAAGTTTGAGAAGGTTTGAGCATCACTTTGGAAATGTGAAATATGTTTCACCCAGACCCCCTTTAACAGTACGGTTTTTCCTATGACTCAAATAAGGAGAAATGAAACTACGAAAACCAAAGTCTTCAAGCTTCAAAGTCTTCACATCAATTTCTTCAAAGGACGTACCAGTTTCATCATCAAATTCTTCACTTGACGAAATCTATTTTTAGGGGTCGTCCTCCATGTGTTAAACCAAATCTTCAGGGACTCTGTCACCTGTGTATACTTACAAACACATTAGTTCCTCAACCTATTTGTCTTCAATACTCCAAAACCACTAAGGGGGCACTTGATGCACTTACATGACAATATTTGTATGCGATGCTGTGTTTTGTATTGCCTTGAACCTGGGGCTGCAATGCTACCAGACTGCTGCTAGCAGTGCAGCCCATAGCTTGCAGCCAGATTTATACATCACTGACCGGCCAGCAAGCAAGGGGCAGTCAGTGATAGGTCTCTGGTTCACACCATCTCTTTTGTTGAACTGACCGTCGGTCCCTCAGTGAAGACACATACCACAGATGGGTGAACTGCCCCATCTGTGATGACAATGTCATCACTGACCCCGAGGCACTGATCAGCCACTCGTGCATCAGTAATGATACTATTTGGCCGGTTGGTGCTATTCGTATCTATAGTAGTGTGTGAGGATCAAGGTCTGGTGTCTGGATCACAACAAGCAAAGGTGACGCCTGCAGTTCTACTTTTGTGATCTGGGGGGATCATCACTATGGAGCCTAAGTTCGAGAGGAGACACAGGGCCTCCCCCCACCTAATGGTCCCAACCACCGCTCGCCCAAGGCAAAGGATGATGATGATCCTGCCTTGGAGGATGATTGCTACGGCCATCTTGATGAGAGTTGGAGTGCACTGGCTATGTCGCTGTGTCTCCACGCCGCCTTGGAGGATGATTACTATGGCTTACCTCTTTGAGTGCACCGGCCAAGTTGACGCATGTTGATGGGTCGTGCAGTCCCCGTTGGGACAACCCCCCCCCCTCCCCCCCCCCCCCCCCACGATCGCCATCGGCATCCCCCTCTCATAGTATGACTCTAACTTCTGCGAGGGGCCTGGTACCTGGAGCAGCTCTCAGACCTCGCCGCCCAGGAGTGGCACCTCCTCCCAATCGACCCCACCCCCTTTCTCCCTCTCTTTGAGGACAGCGTGGAGGATGACTCTATGAGTGTGGGGATGGAGCTCCGACCTCCATCGTCGCCCCACTTCCCTTGCGTGGTCTCCTACCTCCGCCCGCCAGAATCGCCCACCTCGTCGGTCCTCAGGTCACCGACCCTGGTCCCTGTTACTCCGGCCCCACCCACCTTGGAGTTGGTCACGGTCTTCCCCGATAACCCTGTGGCTGGCCCCAAGGGTCACGCCCCCGCCCCCCACCACCACCGCCCTACCACAAGAGCTATCGGCTGGTACGCTCCAGGATGGGGGAGGTGGTGACGGAGCCCACCGTCACCCAACGTGCAGCGCAGTGGACTAAGGCATGCCCTCTCCTCTCTTACCACTCCTTCTGGTTCTTGATTCTCGGTTCTCGCTTTGGTTACCTTGGACCACTTAGTCTTGGTCACCGACGATTGCTCGGTGGTCGTTCAAGGGGAGTGAGTCCCTGGTCTAGACTAGATTGCCATTATTCAGGTGAAGGAGATCTACGAGAGGGGCCTGGCCGCGACCCATGCTCATGGAGTAGGGTCGCCCAGGGCCCTTGGACCTCGCGACAGGGGAGGAGCTGCCTAATGCAACCCCCTATGTAGGAGGGAAGCATGGAAGGCCTCTGAAACCCATGTCTCAGCCATCAACTCTTGGTAGGGCTAAATCAGACACTCATAGAAGGACCACCCCCTTGACTGGTTCCCAATGATGATGCTTTGTTGGAACATCAGAGGGTTCACCCAGGAGGGCTGTAGGTGTCAGCTTATTCAATATATTCGGCAGGAGGATGTGGACATTGTGGGTATTCAAGAGACTATTCGTCAGGACTTCTTGATTCCTGAGTTGCAGGGTCTTAGTCACCATGGTTTCGTGTGGCAGTGGCTGCCTGGCACTGGCCACTCCGGTGGCGTCCTCCTAGGTCTCAAGGGGGACACCTTTGAGGTTGATGATATGGACCACGGGGAGTTCTTTGTGAGTATGTCTCTCACCCATAGACAGACTAACCTCAGTTGGGAGGTTCTTATCTTCTATGGCCCCGCGGACCCCCGACGCTCTGCGGAGTTTTTGGCTGAGCTGAATTCTATGGTGGAGCGACGTCCCATACCGGTAGTGGTGAGTGGGAATGACAAAATTTCTTCCAATGCGGATGGCCCTCGAATGTGTATGTTCAAGAATTGCAATGCCAACTTGGCACTTAGGGAGATTACTCATGTGGGGGCTAGATACACCTAGACTAACAACCAGGTAAACCCAATCTGGAGTGTGATCGATCGAGTCCTAGTGTCAATGCAGTGGGAAATTAGCTTCCCTCTCTGCTCCCTGCGTTTGGTCACTTGGATAGGCTTAGACCATTCGCCACCCTTTCTTTATTCATGAGAGGGTGCCCCACCAAGGTCAAATCAGTTCCACTTTGAGAACTTCAGGCTTCTTCGACCTGGGTTCATGTCATCAGTCCACCTAAAGTGGGCTGGGGCACCCGCTTCCCCTCCCCAAGTCTTCAGTGCAGTTGACATTTTGGACCATTGCGCCAAAGTCTCGCGTCAATTCATCTGGGGTTGGGGAGCAAACATCAAGACCGCACTATGTCTCTGTAAGGGAGAGATCATGGGCCAGATTCAGGCCCTTGACTTGACGTCTAAGTCATTCAGCTTTACCGTTGAAGAGTGAATTCAGCGGTATGCCCAAGAGGTCCCCCTTACGGAGATTTAAAAGGATGAGGAGATATTCTGGCGGCTTTGAAGGGGGACGCCAACACCACCTACTTCCATGCCATTGCAAATGGGAGAAGGCATAATTGCTCCATTCCATGCCTTTAGGCAGACGAGATTCTCCTGGAGGGTGGCAGAGACATATCCACCCACATTTACTCCTTCTATAAGGAGCTCTTCGCGGCAAAGCCCCGCTCTAGGGTTGCACTGACCTTGGATTGTTGGCATGTGGATGCCATGGTCTCAGTCACCGAGAATGTGAATCTCTCTGTCCCATTGTCGCCTAAGGAGGTGGGTCAGGCAATAATGGAGATGAAGGCAAATTCAGCACCCAGACCGGATTGCTTTCTAGTTACATTCTTCTGGAAGTTCTGGGACCATATCAATTCAGTGATCATGCCAATGTTCCAGAAATTCTATATTGGGACACTTGACATGTTTCGCCTAAACTTCAGTGTGATAACCCTAATCCCCATGCAAGTGGGGCCCACGGATATCAGGCATTTTTTACGACGGTGTGCGCGACCAGGCTTTCCCCTGTGGTGCATAGGCTCACGCATCTGAACCAGTTCGCCTTCCTGATAGGAAAATATATCCACTACAGGATCCTGGTGCTTAATGAGGTCATCCATGAAGCTAAGGCTCATCGCCAGAGGGGCCTGTTCCTTAAGTCGGATTTCCAGAAGGCATATGACCATTTGGACTGGTCCTTTCTCTGCCAGGTCTTGGTGTGGAGGGGCTTCGATGACCGCTGGATTTCTTAGATCATGCAGATCGTCTCTAGTGGTAGCACTGCTATCAATATTAATGGGAACGTGAGTCCCTCTTTTAGGTCTTCTCGCGGGGTGAGGTAGGGGATCCCATCACGCCCCTTCTTTTTAACCTTGCAGTTGATGCCTGATACGTCCTAAACATATCTATAATTTTGTAGTGTTCATGCCTTATTTCTATCATTTATGCAAAGTTTTGATGTTTATTTGGACTAACATATTAATAAAGTGCCCAGAGCCAGTTCTTGTTTTCCAGTGTTAGTGATTTCTGGGAAAATAAATATTTTGGACTTATGGAAAAAATATGAGGAGCATTTTTACATCATAAGACACCAAAGGGCCATGCACTACTGCATAACAAGCTACCAGTGGCGGGTGCAAAAATCCTACTAGTGACGGGCTGGGCGCCCGCTAATGGTAACCTGCCACTAGTCACAGGTTACCAGCGGTGGGCGCCAGAACCATCCGCCATTGGTACATAACTTACCTATGGCGGGCGCGCCACGCGCCCGCCACTGGTGAAAGACATTAGCAGTGGCGAGCAGGCAGCCTCGCTCACCACTGGTAAACTTGCCCATGTAAAAATAATAATGCTGTCGTGGCAGCATTTTTTGCTGTCGTGGCAGTGTATATGTCCAGAAGTGCTGCCACGGCAGCGTTTTTTGCACATTACACCACATTTCATTATATCAATAGTTGCATATGCACTGCATTACAAAGATAAACTAATGTATCACAATCATACATGCAATACATTCACAATATTACACATTGATATCCATTATTATTACATGGATGCATTTAAGTTAACAACATTTAGCTAGACTTTGAGCTTGATCGTGGTTCGGCCAACAGGCAAAAATGATGAACAGTACTCCTGCGAATCCAACAAGGGGGTGGGCTTGGATAGGAAGGACCAGTGAACCACCCTGTCCAGAATCGGAGATCCGCTCTCCAGAAGAGCCCAGCGAAACAAGACACACACGTTGGGTATAGGTCTTGATCCATCTAGCCACATCTACTTTATCTCCTCAAGGATCGCCTCCACCAAGATGCATGTCCCGAGCTCATCGAGTCGCCTCTGTGCTATCTTCTGCATCGCGTCGAGCTGCACCTCTGAGAGCTCACCCCGAGTCGCTTGAACAGCGTGCATGCAAGAGAACATCACCTCCCTAATCTGCTCCACCCACTGCTTAGCCTTCGCACGCCGCTCCTTGTCTGTTGCAGATACCCCCTCCCACAAATCTCGTGATCCCATCTGTCATTATTAGTACATAGCAAAAATCGATATATCAAAAACACAGATACACATACATATCCATATACATGCATACACCACATTACATTGATGACACAATAAGTGTCATTAGTCAAGCAAACAAAATATCACAAAGAAATATCACAATAAGTGTAAGTAGTCAAGCAAACAAGTCAGGGATGTCCTCTCGTTGACGAGCATCCCGTAACTCCTCCATCTCTCATGCGCTGTAGAATATCTCACCCGCCCTAACGACATCGTTGTTAATGATCTTCGCTAACACGTTCTGGAAGCGTGCAAACTCTCTCCTCCAGTTGTGTTCCCCACTCGTGAGCCATGTGGACCATGTCTTCAAGGATGCTTGATCTTTCAACAGTGATTCGGTGCATACATAGTCATCCATGAGGGACATGACATAGTAGCCAAACCTGAAGCTCGACTCATGTGGTTCTTGCCTGCAACAGAAGCTCGTGTGGTACTTGAACTTCGTATCCGTTGTGTGGCTACCTCAAGAGTGATAATACCTGTAGAGAACATCATCCAGAATGATTTTTAGCGGGATCCAGTCCTTGTTAGTGCTTTTCTTTGAATCGAAGAAATAAGCGTGGCCATGCACCAGCAATAGTAAGATTAAGATCCAATGTTCATCCAGAATGATTTTTAGCAGGGTCCAGTCCTTGTTAGTGCTTTTCTTTGAATCGAAGAAATAAGCGTGGCCATACACCGGCAATAGTAAGATTAAGATCCAATGTTTGTCGCTACGCAAAGAATTGAACAAACTAATATGCATGAGATCAACCCACAAAGTCTGGTATATGTACAAGCATAAAGGAGTGAAGGACTTACATGGCATGGTAGGGCATGAGTAAGTTGTCCTTGTCCGCATTCACAAGCATGCCTTGCAGGAGGTAGTTCACCATGATGTCCTGGCCATGTTTGGATCGCACATTGTTCACGTGCATGTGATAAGGATCAAGGATGGCGGCATTAGATTTCCGGAGTTTGGCCTCTGTGCCTTTATAAAGTGCGCAGAGCCTTATGAAGGATTGGTAGATCCTAAAGAGGTGGAAAATATTGTTGTGGACCCCCTCAAATGGCAGATATATTTTATCCGCAGGGTAATCTTGGATGAAATGAAGCCCCTCTTTCACCTTGGCCGTGTAACAATCAGCATGGTGTTTAATTTCCAATGTTCGCATGTCCTCGTGCAGAAGCTAAAGTTCCATTGACAGGTCCTTCAGCTCATCTGACCATAGCATCGGTTCACCAGGGAGATGCCGAGAGAATATGCGCCCACTAGGAACCACCTATTGTTTTGGTGCCTTTCCGAATATCGCTTTCTCTTCTTTTAATTTTTTTGTTGCTCTGACCGGCCATCGTGTCTTCGGCCACACCTTCATCCCTTGCTGGCGGCGTATTGGCGGGGTGATCCTAATTTGTTGCTAGCAGCATATCTTGAAGTATGTCCGCAGACTCAGCAAGGTAGATCAGGGGGTCAAGGTTTGCAAAGGTCGGGTCGTTGTCATGAGCAGATGGTGGGGGGCTTGAATCACCTCTATACCAGTCTTTAGCAACCTCAGCAGGTACCTTGTGCATTATCTTATTGTCATGACGTCCTATGACCCTTCAGGGTTTTCAGGGTACTCCTGTCCTTCAAAGCCCTGCGTCACCTCTGACACCTCCACCCGGGTCAAGTGTGGTGGCACGATGGCGCTGTGAATCTTCCTAACACCATCGGTAAACTGGGTGCCTTGCCCCTGCGCAATATTTTTCTTCTCGCCGTCCACATTGCGAAGCAGAAGCATGGAGTATTTTCCTGCGAAACATGTAGACGACTGGATGCGTCATCCATATGTTGTAGACCGAGAATGCATGGAGTCTATTGAGCCGGGACGCTTACCGTGAGGTCGTCGGTTGCAATAGTTGTTGGTGGCTCCTGGCTGTGACTTGGCATATCTGGCTGGGGACCACTTGGAGTCTGCAGCTGTACCTGCTTCTGCAAGCCGTCCGGGAATATTTTGCCCAACTTCTTATCCACTTCCTCGGCTACTACGACGGATAGCTTTTCTTGCACTTTGGATTTGATTTTAGCATCCATCTTGCTCTTCCTTCTGGTGCGTGCCAGCTCGATGGGTTGGGGAAAGTGATTGTCCCAATGGGCTTTCCCCACCCCTGCCACATGACCAGTCCTCGCCTTCCTCGTCCTTCTGAAGCCGTAGTTGATTGATAGGTTAAGAGGGTCTTCCCACCTCTCGGCATGGGGAGATGACTCATGAAGGGCCGGTCCTTCATCCTGCCTTATCTTTAGCTGGAAAAAACATGAACCATTTAGAAACGTACCTACATGGGAATAAATCTACTTAGGGCGGGAACAAACACAGGGGTGATCGAGATTACCATGTGGTTGTTCACCTTTCTTAGTTCCACCGTCGGGAGATAGTAGTCCTTAGACTCCTTGTCAAGTACTGCGTGGGCTCTGAAGAAACCACACTCGCGAGGATGCGCTTGATGTTCCAAGAACGGAACCGATTTACCCACGGCTCAAAATTCCTTGTCCCTCCTGTCCCACTTGGGGTGTGCACCATCATAACCACCGCTGCCGAGGCGGTGGTTACCTGGCACCTTTGCCCGTAATGCCTTAAATCGTGCACTCGTCTTCTTGAAATCTTCACTTTCGAATGATTCAAAAAATACCCCCCATTCATCGGCTTCCAGTTGTGGAAATATCGACTAAACGATGGTCTCAAAATCCAATTTCTTGTACTATTTCCTCACAGTGCACTGCCAGTTATCCAACAAGTCATTGAATTTACTGATGGCCCACTTTTTGGTTCTAACTTTGTCGGCTGGTGGGGAGGTATATTTGTTGTTGATTTCTTCCTATAGCACGGCCCGCTGCGAGGCGACATCATCGGGTTTCAACTTCACCAGATCGGGGCACGTGATCTCGACGGTCTTGCATAGGATCCAACCTAGCGCGTTACTGTACCCCTTTGCGGCCTTGTCGGGAAGAACGGGTTTCCCCTCCGCGTTGACATCAATAATCTCTATGGTGCATTCATGAAGCTCGTTTCTCCTCCTATCCTTTCTAACCTTCTTACTGCTTGACGTAGAGTCGTCTGTATGGGTCGTTTCCTCCCCGCCTGTGTTCGGTTCTACCTCATGGTCGAAGAATTCCTCGCCACCAAAGTTGGGTTCCTCACGCTCTGTGCCGTCACCAGTGCTATCGTATAGAGGGTACCGGCTAGCATCCTCTTCGGTCGTACGAGACGATGGTCCGGCCGAGGAATCCGTTTATTGCCATTGCTAAATTGTTAGAAAAAATACTATAAAAACTATAGAGCTATATTAAAGAACTATGAAATAAGCACACACAAAAATAAAAATTGACCCAAAAAATCGGCACGACCTTTGCTAAAAATTGGACATATTGAGTACCAGAAATTTGACGAAACGAAAATGAATCAATATTTTGCCAAAATGTTGGCACTCATTTTGAATCCCTGCAAATTTTGAAAAGATACACAACGTGAATTCCTCGCGAGCAACACAAGGTTGCCTTGGCTCGATGGCCGGAATATCACAATACACAATACAAAGAATTCAACAAGTGCTGCTGGAAGCAAAAATGTGGAATGCAAATATTGTCAACTTGCACTACTCATATTTGTGCAAAGATGTGGAATTATAGCAACTAGAACTAGAACTTACTAAACCTAGCACTAGAACTAACTAAACCTAGAACAATGATTATTTCCAATCATTTCAGCCTAACAACAGTAAGCACAAGGATCTGAGCGCACAAATCCATAGGTACAACATGCATTTTACGGTGAAAGGCCGCTGCCATACCAAAGCGCAATAAAGCATGGATCTGCAACGAACTGAACCTAACTAGCAAGACAGGGAAAAAAACAGAACAACATGTCGGTGCAAACCCTAGATAGAACTAACAATCAAGCAATCCATGTACAGAAACAATAAAATGGTGTGTTTCTTCCAAGCATATAGCTATGCCGTACAAAATATTTGAGCCAATGAACCACATATTTCAGTCCATCGTTGTCTCTCCATCTAGAATTTGTAAACCCTTGCAGATCTGGCTCTCAGTTTGAATCCCTGCAAAAGAAGACAAATAGCCCCTCCCCTGGCTAGATGGCCGATACCAACACCCGTAGCATGCACACCCTCGGCTCAATGGCCGAAATATCATTGTCGAAAGAGAGGCAACTTCAACTCGACATCATTTTCAATTAGAAAGAGAAGGATTTGCTTAATTGGCCCACAAAACATGGTACCTCCTAGAGAGAGATCCACATGCAAGATGCTTGTCATCGAAAAATGTTGAAGTAAAATGTTGAGGCAATGTTGTTGTATGCAGCAGAAACATAACAAAATTCGCAACACTAGATATTCTGGGAGGTCTATTTCTTGAAGATCTAAACTACTTTCCAACCAAGTCATTTCTCCATGCTATCTATCATTGTTGATAAGGAGCCAACTCCAACCTAACGTCGTTTTCAAGGAGAAAGTGGACAAATTTGACTACATGTAGTCAATTCGATCCCCTGCCTCCAACTACAGCCTATCGCCATCTTTTTAATAAAATGATGCACGACTAAAGTGACAAGTTAAACACATGAGAACAAATTAAACCTTGGTATGGCAGGGGCAAAGACAGAGGCGAACAGTGCAGCAGCAGAAGGAGGCGCTGGGGCGAACGGCGGTGGTCGGGGCAAACGCAGAGGTTCGGGGTGTGGGCGCCGGTGCTGATGCCATTGGCCGGCCATTCAGTGCAGGCGGGGGGCTAGAGCCGGAGGGCCTCGGCCGTGTATGTTCCGGGCGGTTCTGAACCTACCTTAGCGGCGGCGAGAACGAGGGTGTCGGGGCGGCTTCCGGCGGTAGATGTGTGCACGACGGGCGGGGGAGGCGGGGTGGCTTTCGGCGGCGGCGAGGAGCCCGGCGGTGGTAGGGGCATGGCCAGACGGCGGCGGTTGGGGTGGCTTGGCATGGCGGTAGTCATGGCAGATTGAGAGCTGAAAGGGGATTGTGAGACGGTGTGGGGATGCGCTGTCAATTTTGTCTGTCCCGCGGGGGGGTGGGCAGAGGGGGTTAACTGTTGTACTGTTGTAGTAACACCTTACCAGTGGAGGGTGCAATGTGACAGCGGCCACTAGAAATACCTTACCAGTGTTGAGGCGCTAACGCCCACCACTCCTAGAAAAATTACCAGTGGCGGCTATTTCCAGCCGCCCGCCACTGCTAATTTATGTAGTTTTTTTTGTTTCTGTAAAGCTGTAGTGTTTTAGGATAAGAGTTATGGTCCAATAGTTTTATAAGGTTGAAGGCACACCATTAGAAGCTTCGTGTAAAACTTTGACACTTTATTGGGTTAATTTACTATTTTTAGGGCATTAAATGAATTTCTAGGTATTTAATGGAGCTAAATGCCTTTTGATTTCAAAAAAGATGTAAATGAAGTCTAAAAAAGATGAAACTTGGCATGGTCTCATGATATGACCCATAGAGGGTGTGGTAAAAATTTGAGAAAGTTACGGAAAAGTTGTGATGCACTTCACGTAGAAACTGAAGAGTCTCCGAGGAAGTATTAGAGTCTCAAAAGGAAAGTGTCGGGTTTGAACGGGAACTCAAATTTTTTTCCATCATTTAATTCCCCTTGAAACTTGTTCGTTGTTGAAGATACACCATTTCAAGTTCCATGTTCAATTTCGGAACTTTTCTTGGTTAGTATGATATATTTAGGACATTTAATGCATTTCTAGGTACTTAATGGACATAAATCAAATTTGAACCACATGTACATTAAAAAATGCCCAAAATTTGGTGAAAATCCTATTTAAGTTCTTGAGTATGTAGTTTGGTCATATATGTAAGAAACAACTACACGTTAATTAATTTCATATGCGGCGCGCGCACCTCGAGGCCGTCTTCAGTTTCAAATATTTTTCAAATTTTAACGACTTACTCTACATGCCATATAATGAAACCTTGCAAAGTTCCATAGTTTTCAGACAACATTCTAATTTACAAAAAATTCAAAAAACCAGTTTAAATAATTAAAATTAAGTTTGTGTGCCTGAATTTTCACATATACATATTTTAAAATACCAAACTTTTGTTTCGTAAGACATAAATATATGCTAACTACCATATTTATGATATTTCTTCTAATTTTGGGAAATCTTTAAATGTACTTGCAGTTCAAATTTGAATTATATCCAATGAAATACAAATTTATTCATAAAATGCATAAAATATAACAAATAATAAAATCTACAAATTCAAAGGTTTTTCATAAAATACCATAAAAACATTAAAAACACTAAAACCAAAAAAAATACACAAAAGCGCTAAAAAATACCTAAATATTAAACCAGGGGCGGGTAGCCCAATGATACCGCCACTGGTAAGGCTTGCCCAGGGCTAATTTGGCCAAAGCGGTGCCCATATTACCAGTGGCGGTCGCTTAATATGGCCCGCCACTGCTGCTGCAGATACCAGTGGCGATCCAGAACAAGGGCCCGCCACAACTAAGTTTGGCCCACGGGTAACATGGGACCAGATTACCAGAGGCTCGTGGCATTGGATGCCTGCCACTGGTGATGTGATATCAGTGGTGGGCACCTTTTCTCGCCCGCCACTGGTATCTGGCCAGTTTACTAGTGGCGGGTGTCGTGGCCTGCCCGCCACTAATGAGATCACACGTATAAGCAGTTTCCTAGTAGTGAGGTGGGCTCCGGGGGGCCCAGACGCCCTAGCCAGGTGCCTAAAAGTTAGGGCACCTGGGAGGGGCGTCTGGGGCCATCCTGGCTCCTCTGGCAGCCTCTCCGGGATCCCTGGCTTATAAATACAGCAAAAAACCTTCCTGTATTTTTACGTAATTTTTCCGCCACTGCCACTTCATGTACAAGGCGATCTTCAATCTCTCCCTGTTTCGGCACACTGCCGAAGGGGGGAATCATCGTCTTTGACCACTTCATCGACCCTTGCTGCTCCCATGACGATGCGGGAGTAGTCCACCCTTGAGGCTAGGGGTTTGTAAGAAGTAGCTATGTGCCATCTTTCTCTCTTTCTTGATCATATGAGTTGCTATCCCTGATTGTTATCTTGGGCATTGATGATGAGTTGAATTATATGATGTATCTCCGGTTATGAGTTTCTTTACGGATTGAATCATGTTCATGTTATATTGAACTTTGGGAAGGAGCAACAACAAAAAAAAACTTAGAGAGAGATGGAGCAACACCATTTTGCTTTTTTGTATAAACAAAGTAGTGCTTCAAAGTAGCACCTTGCATTGGAAGTAAAATTATAAGTGCTTCAAACTGGCACAACTTCATGCATTGAAAAGTAGAAAGTTCATGACTTTCATTGTTTCATATATACTAGTGAGTACTTTACATTATAGAACTTGGCTGGTATATTACAATGATGAGCCTCCTCAAATGAGCTCTAGGTCTTCATGCACAAGGCAGTTCGATGCACCCCCACTTAGTTCATAGGAGAGCTTTCACATTTTCATAGCTATGTGCATCCTAGTTGCATGGCAATCCCTACTCCTTGCATTAACTTCGATTATGAGGTCTTCCTCTTGGCCTAATGATCAGCTGTGTTGATGCAAGCCTTTGTTTATTTTTGACTTCTTCCAACTCCCAACATTGTTCTATTATGCCATTGATTAGGGTGTGAAACCCAGTCTTGCGCTCAGATTCTTTATTAAGTTGTTTGATTGGTTGATTAGCGCAGAAAAGTAACAAGTTATTGTATTTGGTCTTGTATCTTGAGTTGTCCTTGACGTGATTTCTATCTTAAACATTCTTTGTTATGAAGGTCATTATTGTCTTCCCAATAAATATTATCATTCTTTCTAAACCTTTAGAAATGGGAATATTGACTTGATGATTTGGATTATTAAAGAGTAATCAAAACTTTATTTCTAGGCATTGAGATAGTTTAAGAATGTTAAAAATAAAACCACTGCCATGTATCTTTACTATTTTTTATGATTCACCAAAGATAATACATCAGAAGATCAAGTACTTGTAAGGTAGCATTCACATACAAAAATTATTTCTCTCTGTTTATCATCCTACATGCTCTGGGACGAGCAGAGATTATGCTTGAGGATGCTGAAATTTCCTAATCATATCTATAATTTTTTTAGTGTTCATGCCTTATTTCTATCATTTATTCAAAGTTTTGATGTTTATTTGGACTGACATATTAATAAAGTGCCCAGAGTCAGTTCCTGTTTTCCAGTGTTAGGGCGCCTGCGAGAGGCGTCTAGGCCCATCCTGGCACCTCTGGCCGCCTCTCCGGGACCCCTGACTTATAAATACAACAAAACCCTTCCTATATTTTTTACGTAATTTCTCCGCCGCCGCCACTTCGTGTTCCAAGGCGATATTCAATCTGGCCCTGTTCTGGCACTCTGCGGAAGGGGGGAATCATCGTCTTTGACCTCTTCATCGACCCTTGCTGCTCCCATGTGTAGGGGAACGTAGCAGAAAACAAAAAAAATTCCGCACTACGAACATGCCCAGGATCACTATGGAGATGCATACAATGTTTTTCATCTGATCATTACCGACTTGTAGTGCAGCGGAAGTAGAGTCGATGAAGATCGGCGGTGCAGATCCGCGCAGCTAGGATTTACAACCTCCGAACTGCGAGGATGTACTCCCGCGTCTGCACCTTGGACAGTCCCTCGGACAGCCCTTCGGGAGGCGGTCGGACAGTCCCTCGGATGGTGTCACGGACAGCCCTTCGGTAGGACCCTCAAACTCAGGCGGTATCTCGGGCAACCCTTCGGGAGGACCCTCGAACAGCCCCTCGGGCAAAAGATCGAACCTACAACCTCTCTACGGGGTTGCACACATACGGTGTCAGCTATCCGGAATGGCTTCGCCGCCCAGAACTAGTTCCCACCGGAACACAGACAGCCTTTCGGCTCTACGAAACTATTTCATGTGAGGGAGAGAAGAAGCCAGATCATTGCATGGCATAATGTATGAGAGAAAGAGTGAGTATGGAGAGCACCTCACCACCTCTATTTATAGGCGAAGCCCAAGGGGTAGAGCACACTTCGAAATACCAAAATGCCCTCAAAATATGTCCTTCACAAGGGCATAAAGGGGTGGCAAGCGGAGCTCCATGGAGGAGCTCCTCATGGCCGGCCACACTAGGTGCCCCCCCCCCCAAAAGGGGTTCCCTCCTCCCCAAGTCTTCCCTTAGATATTTTTGGGGAAAGCCCAAAAAGGTGGCTTTCCAAAAAGCAACCAAAAAGGTGTTTTCACTATTCATGAAAATATTTTTCCGTGACCGTTTAATCTGAAAATATTTCTGTAGGCCCAGAACATTTCCAGTACCCCTTAAAATAATTCTGGACGTGTTCCGAAACATTTCCGGATCAATGATTTTCATCAGTGAATAGCAACCAAGGCATTTCCGGCAGCTCCGGAACATTTCCGGTTTTTCTCTCCAGAAAAATTCCAGAACAATTCCGGCACCCTCCAAAAAGTTCCAGGCGCATGCCGAAACCTTTTTGGCTCAATGGTTTACTCCGAAACAACTTTTTCTCTCCGGTGACTTTCTCTCGGACTCCCTGTCTAGAATTCAGCAGATAGATGACCCTTAAGCGTGTGACCCTGTAGGTTCGGTGAAGTATAGACATGACCGGAGCTCTTTCTGATCAATGATCAATAGCGGAACCGTGGACATCCGTATTGATCCCTATACCCACACGAATGAATATTCGAGTGAATCTGTAGTTTGCCGTGTGCTATTCCTGTTGCTTCGCGATATGTTACAAACACCCGAGGTGAGACTTATCGGCATCCCCGTGAATCAACAACTTGTCCACTATGCCAGTTACCTCGTTGCCGGTTTTGTTCTCTTTTCTCGTTTCCGCGTTCCGGCATCCCTGTGATCAAATCACATTGTGTCTGGCCAGACGATGATGGATACCGTAACACCGAGAGGGCCCCAAGAATATCTCTCCATCGTCGGAGGAGCAAATCCCAATCTTGAGCTATCAAGTTTCTTGTCATACTTTTCCGTGAACCCTTAAGCCGTCGTAATAGCCACCCTGTTACAGATGACGTTTAACAAACCCCAAAGTTCACGAAGCAAGTACGAAGGAACTCGATACTCTCATGGTCTAAGGAATTATGCAAACTTTAACTTTCTCTGTGTTATTAACCATTAACTTGTGACGAATGTATCTCATAGCATAACATCAATCGGGTCGATTCAACACAAGTGTTCTCCTAACATTGTTCCCTCAAAAGTTGCCGGCATAGACATGCCCATGATCAGGAAAATGTGATCATCATGCAGCACTTGAGCCAGTCTTAGAGGCTTGACTAGGAACACTTTTTACCGTTTATTATTCCACACGTGCATATGAGTTTTCCTCCGAGCCTCGTGGTTATTGCAGACTCGAGAACCATAGCGGTTATAGCACGGAATATAAACATAATTACGAACATGGAGATAAATAATAACATTTATTATTGCCTCTAGGGCATATCTCCTACACCATGACGATGCAGGAGTAGTCTACCCTAGAGACTAGCGGTTTGTAAGCAGTAGCTATGTTTCATCTTTCTTTCTTTTTTGATCATATGAGTTGCCATCCATGACTGTGATCTTGGGCATTGATGATGAGTTGAATTATATGATGTATCTCCGGTTATGAGTTTCTTTATGGATTGAATCTTGTTCATATTATATTGAACTTTGGAAATTAATGAGATCATATGGTGATTGTCTAGTATAATTCCCAGAGACACCTGAGATAACATTGTGGTGCTCTATGGATTAAGATTAGAATGATAATCTTTAGGGTGTGATGCTTTACCACACATACAAGATCGCATCCTATTTTCAACCAATAAAAAAGGGAACTTTGGGTGCGATGCTTTACCGCACCTAGTGAGGTTATATCATGTATTTTAATGAAGTTATTTACGTTGAGAGTTGCCACTAGTGAGCCTATGAACCCTAGGCGTCGTTTCCAACCAAAACAACCTCGTTTCAGTCACTTTACACACTTTTACTTTGTTGTTTTTATTTAATCAAAAAATACAAAAATATTTTATCATCCAAATTATGAATCTCTTCGCTGAACTAGTTCTCCTAAAAAATTGACAACTGTGTTAGGTGTGTTGGGGACACAAGAGACTACTTGTATCTTGATTGCAGGGTTGCTTGAGAGGAGCATACTTTTATCCTATGCCTCCTACAGATTGATAAACCTTAGGCCATCTACTTGAGGGAAATTCATGTTGTCCTACAATCCTCTGCGGTTGGAAGCCCAACAAGTGTCTACAAGAATAGAAGTGCGTAGTAGACATCAACGCCCTTGCGGCTATTCTGGAGAAGGCCAAGATAGCCGGCCACGGTCCTGGTGTGGTTGGGCATATTATCTCTGCTGGGGGTATTACCCACCTCCAGGATGCAGATGACACCATGATCATGGTAGAAGGGTTGGAACTTAACATTATCAACCTGAAGTTCCTACTTCTCTGTTTTGAGTCCATGTCTGACCTCAAGATCAACTTCGAGAAGAGCAAAGTGGTGGTCATGGGTTACCCGGCTGATGAGTAGCAGCGGATTTCGGACAATCTCAATTGCAAATTGCCCTCATTCTCAATTTCCTGTCTAGGGATGCCGATCAGTGACACTAGTATCCTGATCTGGGACTTTGACCCGCTAGTAGAGCGGTTCAAGGCAAAGACGGAGCTGTGACGCAGTAGGTTTACTCCCAAGGGGAGCAAAACCGTGCTCATTGACTCCTGCCTACCTAGCCTCCCCATGTATATGATGGGGTTGTATATCCTGCCAGAGGGAGTGCATGGCGTCTTTGACAAGGAACTATCACTCTTCTTCTAGCAGGGGCTGACCGGCTACCAGAAATACCATATGGTGAAGTGGGATGACCTCTGCTTCCCCTGAGACTAGGGGGTTCTGGGTATTCTGGCATCTCGTCGCATGAATGTGGCTCTCATGATGAAGTGGGTGTGGCTGATCCTTAGGGATGGTGGGCCTATGGTTGCAACTTATTCAAGCTAAGTATCTGCAAGGCCGCCCCCTCCTGGCTTGTGATCGGTGGCAGGGATCCCAGTTCTGGAAGTCCCTCCAGCTGAATAAGCATGAGAGCCGCATGGGTACTAGCGTCTCCATAGGTGATGGAGAGGGTACCATCTTTTGGTTAGACCCGTGGCTTGAAAGGGGCTCTCTTAGTGCTGACTTCCCATCGCTCTTTGCGATTTGCTCCCACCCAATGCTCTTAGTGACCTCGGTGGTTCGCAATGGGAGTTGGAATCTCGTTCTGACGAACATTAGGACCCGAGGAAACTATTGCTTGGGCCGATGTTGTCAGGTGCTCCAAATTTGGTGTCGTGGCACCTTGCCCCCTGAAGACTCTTGGCCTCCGGGTCAGTGTACCAAGCTCTCTTTCGATTGCCGACCCTAGCTTGATCCTCCCATCTGTGGAAAGCTTCGTTGTCCCTGAAAATCAAGATCTTCATTTGGCAGCCGCCTCGTGACCGCCTTCCCTCAGGCACGGAAGTGGCAAAGCGGCATGGGCCTAGCGATGGCATGTGACCCCTTTGCACGGTGCCTGAATCCAGGACGCATATATTCTTCTCGTGCCCCGCCGCCCGCTTCTTGTGGAGTTGTGTCCGCGAGGCTCTGGGGCCTAAGTGGCAGGCATCAGACCTGAGCGACTTTCTGAGCGCCCAAGCGCACCGTACAGGAGGGCGGAGGCACCTCTTCTGGTTGATGTTCACGACAATGACCTAGACCTTACGGACTACTCATAATAGTATGGTTATCGAGAAGGTCTTCTTGCGATGTGCTACTGACTCTGTGTTTAAAGTGTTGTCTTTGATGCAGCAGTAGCGTCCGCTATGTAGGCGGTGGGACCGGGATCGGGCTTAGGTGGCATGCTGGATGGTCTATAGTCGGTCGACCGTCAGCTCTTGGCGCCCGCTAGCAGCTGACACCTCTCCCCTGAGGCGTCTTGTATGGCTTTTCTTTTTCCCTTTTGGCCATGTTTGTGCTATTGCCCCATCAGACTTATCATTTCTTCTCTTCACACTTGGATGACTTGTTGTATGAACTTGGTTGGTGCTTTATTTATAAAGCGGGGAGAAAGCCTATTTCGAGAGAATAATATCCAACTATAGACTCTCCCATTAACTATGGTCGCGCCTTGGATTTTTGCCTACGTGGTGGTGCTAAGAACTTGTCGAGCTTGGAGCATTGGAAGAGGCCCAAGCACGGGCGGATGACCGAGCAGGGCATGGTGGGGCGGCCGTCCTACCTTGATTTTTTGCACAATTTATATATGTATGCATCGCCGGCTACTGGCTACGTCACTGGGGGAAAAGGAGAAAGACAGGACGGGCCTGGCCGCCTAGTGCTGTGGTGCAGGGCCCTGAGCCTGTGATCCCTGGAGCATCGCTGCCTAGCTGGACTAGAACAAGTCCTCCCGCTAGGCGCTGGCCATCGATTAGCAAAATCAGTCAAGCCTCAAGAGACCAGAGCGATAGCGGCGAAGGACGCACGAACGAGGGATGAGCCAGGCACGAACCCTGACGCCATGCAGCGGCCGCCGACAGGAGGACGGCCGGTCGGCAGCTGAAGCGCGACAGCACAACGCACGGGTCCAAGTCGCACTGGCGCTCGCACGCACGCAACGCGCAGGGCGGCGCAGCGGCGCTGCCGGATTGTTGGTGGCGGGTGGCCAGGAAGGGGAAAGCGCGAAAGCGTGAAGATGGACAGGAAGGGGAAAGGTATAATTTTCAGAATTTTTGCATTTGTGTATAACTGTACAATGTGATTTGTGAATTTGTGATGTAGATTTTTATAGTTCAGACAATGTTGTAAAATAGCTTGACAATCTACAATCTAGTGTTCTTAGTGATATTTTCATGTTGTGAATTGCAGATTTGACAAAATATTTTAAGTTACTTGGTAGTGGCAGTAACCCTAAACCAAGTACCCGTGAAAGTGGAAATGTTACGGCACAACAAGAGCCATTGCCGGGGTCTTCTAGACGCCATTAAAGCTTCATTATCGGTATGTTTCTAGGTTATTTTTCTATTTAAATATGTTTGTATTTCCATTGTATTTGGTGATTCTGTTTAGGATCATATAAAAGTATTAGTGTGTCTAGACTACTTTAGTTTTGCATCATACTTTTTTTTTATGCTTTAGAGTTGGCCCCACCTCAATTTTTGCCCGTCCTCCGCCACTGGCCCAAGCGTAGTTCAGAATTAGCATGCCAAGCCTAACTTTATAGATATCCATTCTCTACAAGAGTTGTCTGTGTAATGTAATTTGTTCTAGGGTTGAGATTTTTGCTACTTAGTTGTTTTGACAACTCTTTTTGTTAGAGAGCAGCAGGAGCGAAACCACTCTTTTTGTTAGAGAGCAGCAGGAGCGAAACCGAGTGGTTTGGCTCGACCCCTCACACACTCACCACAGAGAGAGGGAGAGGAGTGACGTCATAGCTTACATGGATTGGATAGATCCCGATGAAAGGATCCACTGGGATCCCATGAGAGGACGCCACACGTCCTGTTGTCCTAGTCAGCTTGCTTTTCTTTTTCTTTTTCTCACTAACAGTTTGGTCTGTCGGGAGCAGTACTATATGACTACACTAGTTGTATGTTGAGAGACAGACTTGACTAACCAAGACTAGTAGAAAGTAGAAAGACAGGTAACAATTTGGTCTTTTGGATGGGCTAGTTGTATTATACTTCCTCCATTCTATAATATAGTGCGTATAGATTTTTTTTTCAAAAATCAAGCTTCGTAAACTTTGACCAAGTTTATGGAGAAAAATATCTTACATCTACAAAATGAAATAAATATCATTAGATACATCATGAGACATATTTTTTATTGTATTGATTTGGTATTACTTAGGGCCTGTTCGGCAACTGCCCAGCTCCTAGCTTCACTGAATCCGCAGGCGAAGCGGGGCCGAACGGTCTGGCTCCGTTAAGCTAGCTTCCAGGATCTGAGGTCGATCATAGTACAAAAACGGGGAGCTAGTGTTTTGACGATCTCAGAATTTGCAAAACGAGAAGTTGTGGTTATTTACGGAGAGCTGCCACCGCGAAGTGAAAGAAAACGGTTTGTGCGATGAAAGAAACGAGAGGAGCAAGTCCCTTCCCTCCCTATCAGGCCAGAAATGAGCTTAATGGGCTAGGCCACTACAAGCCCAACACTAGCGATTGGATCGGGGAGTTCTATTGCCGAACGGTTTTCCGGCTCCATGATTTTCGTCGGGAAGCTGGAAGCGAGCTCGGGGAGCCGGATTTGTGGATTTCTTGGCGCTGGGCAGTTGCCGAACAGGCCCTTATGTTGATATTTTGCTTATTAAACTTGGTTAAACTTTACCATATTTGACTTTTTTTAAAATCTATACGCACTACGTTATAGAACGGAGGAAGTACTGTATGATCCATGAGGTAACTCTTTCTCATATGTCCATCCCATTAGTAGAAAGTAGTCCTGTTAGCAACTAGGTACTCCCTCCGTTCCATAATGTAGCACGTATAGATTTTTTTCAAAAGTCAAACATTACAACGCTTTGACCATGTTTATAGAAAAAAAAATGTACATTTAGAACACCAAATGCGTATCATTGGATACATCATCAGTTATACTTTCATGTTGTATATGTTTGGAACTGTATATATAAATAGTTTACTTTGTAAACTCGGTCAAAGTTTGCTTGGTTTGACTTTTTAGAAAATCAATACAAACTACATTATGGAACGGAGGAAGTACATGCATGTACACTTAGACACATGCCGCTAGAAGTTAAGATGGATCCATCCATCTATCTATTCCATCCACGAGGCTGATCGAGGAAGGTAGGTGGGGACTACCAGTCAGCATCCGCCACCGCAGCGTCTTAGGCCAACTCCAACGCAAGGACGCATTTCGTCCGTTTGCATTCGTTCGGGTCCGCGCGGCGAAAAACCACGGCCCAACGCGCCAACGCATACCCAAATTATGTCTGGTCGGTGTCCGTGTGGACGCATTTCCGCCTCAAATTTGGGCCCGACTTGCGTCCAGACACACACGAGACGGACGTGCCGCGCGTCCGCTCGTTGTCCGCCTCGGGACTGCGCGTCGGCCGCCCAACTACCACCCACCATCCTATTAAATTGCATGCATGCGCGCGGGCCCGCACGTCAGTGAGAGATTCAAGTCCATGCCCGTCCTTTTTAATGCCACTGTGGGGGGCCGCTCAGTCCACTTCTCCACAGTCTTCGTCTTCTTCTTGCCCCCCATCCGCCCGACAACCAAGCCCTAGCCGCCGCCACCATGGGGTTCTTCAGCAGGTGCGGCAAGCATGACCAGGAGGCCGGCTCCTCGTCGGGGCGCCGCGCGGCCCCCTTCACCAAGGCGCACCTGGTGCTGAGCAGCGGCCACGCTTCCGCCTGTACTTGCCGGTGCACCGCTGCCGGTACTTTTGGGAGCATGGCGTGCTGGTGCCTTGGCCCGACGTCAACCTGCCGCATGGCTGGCACCTCAACCCCGATAGGGTTCCGGTGCCGGCGGTGCCGGTCTCAGACCGCGCGCAGCTGGCGGAGATCCGCCTCTGTCGTGCTCAACTCCCGGACGAGCTCCGCCGCGACCCAGCGTATGCGGTGGATTCGCCAAACTGGGACGCGTGGTTCGCCACCGAGCACGAGGAGCGCCACCGGTCGTCCTTCGCGCCTGCGCAAGGCCGTGCACCCGCTCCATCACCGCCGCCGGTGGTGGTGAACGAGGAGGAGGCGGCGGCCTACATTGCGGCCCTCGAGCAGGCCGAGAAGAGGGCCATCAAGGAGTCCGAGCTCGAGGAGCTCGCCAGGTGGTCTGGCCTTATGCAGGCGCTGGCCGAGTCCGCGGCCGGAATGCAGGCGAATGCGCCCCCACCTCCACCAGCACCGCCAGAGCCCGAGCCTGCGCAGGCGTGGTCGTGGACGACCTCGTTTCCGGTGTACGTGTCGTGCCCGGCCGTGTGGGTTGGCGCGACCGACGAGGAGGCCGAGCAGTACCTGGCGGAGGCCGAGCGGAAGGCGGTGGAGGCCGAGCGGCAGGCGGAGCAGCAGCAGGCGGCGCACGAGTACGTGGCGCAGCAGCCGGTCCAGCAGGCGGCGCAGCCAGATGCAACGCCGCAGCCGCTGGCAGCCTTCCTGCAGGCTTTCCCTTGGATGGAGACGCCGGTGTGCGTCAACCTGATCAAGGAGGACGACGACGATGACGCCTTAATCCACTGCCCGCCGCCGGCTGTTTATATTTTAATGTTTTATTTAACGTTTTAAGTTTTATTTAATGTAAACTGGATTTCTGCTGGCTTTTTAATGTTTCTTTTAATATCGAAATCCGTCTGTCCGCGAAATGCATCCATCCACGTTGGGCTGACCTACGTGCCGGCGGACAAAAACGGACATTGGCATCTGCCTAGCCGACCCAAACGGACAAAAAGCGGACAAAATCCGCGTCCGTTTGGGTCGCCACGTTGGAGTTGGCCTTAACTGCACCAGAAATGCATGACACATGTGGCATGTGTGTGTCCGGCTCCTCCGTGTACGTCCGTGGACGTTGTCGCTTACGTTGAATGGTATTAATAATTTGGAGCAGAGGGTAAAAATCCTGGGCCTGTCCGTCGATTGATGCACGCAGCCATAAAACATGCGTTGAATGATGAATAAAAGATCAACTACTCTGGCTAGCACAGGAGATGAACTACTTAATATTACTGGTGTTGACCCTCAAAAGTGGCACAGTCACAAGAAGGGTCTTGAAACTATAACAAGATGAAGTCAAACTTATGATTGGAATATGATTGGAAGTCACCCTTGGATGGCCCTTTCCGAGAAGATCAAAATAGATATAAGGATGGTCCAAAACGGAGCTCGGATGCAAAAGTTATGACAATTTCAAAGAACCTCTTGTTGACACCAAATTATGGCATGGAAAAAAACACAACCAAGGTGGCCTTAAATGGAAAAGGTTTCAATACGATAAGTCTTCGTCTCGGCGAGGCGCACGATTTTGATATTTGGATCATCTCAATCCAAGGTCGTATGCAAAAGTTGTGGTCAAAACAGTGCAATGCTGCAGAACAAATGAAGATGGCCAAACTGACCGGTCAAGCACCCAAAACCTTCTGTTGTGACCGGACTGTCCGGAAATTGGGACCAGACTGTCCGGTCCAGGTCACAAAACACGTGCAAACCTTCTGTTGTGACCGGACCGTCCTGTCCGGTCGAGCGGACAGTCCGGTCCGGTCGAGCGGACAGTCCGGTCCGAGCCGGAAATCATGCGTTTTGACGAATCTGATGATTGAGGAGCCGATTACACCTTCGATATGGCCTCAGATGAAAAAACGTTCAACATGAAAGTTGTCCGTCTCGTCGAAACGGTTAAATTTTCTTTTGGTCACGTCTCCATCCGAGGTCATTTGTGGCCTGTGGGTCCCAAAAACCGAACTGTTGTCTCAGACTTACCTAAATCCGAGTTTAGTTAATTTTGGAAGGATTTGGACGGGATTTGGAGTCCTTTTCTTGTACGGAAATTCCAGCCGCCTCATAAATAGATGAGAGGTGACGGCCGATTGAACAACACACAATCGAACAAATCAATCTACTACTTTTTCCAGCTCGAACAACACACATCTGGAGGTGTTTTACCAGCTCCGGGCAATTATCGGACAGATGAATCAGAGGGAAAAGTTCCATGTTCTTCATGTTAGAGAGGGCTGACAGGTATGAGGGTGGCATATTCTGATTCTTCATATTTTTCTGATCATTTTTCATATATAAATTATTTTCATCCGAGTTACGGTTTATTTTATATGATTTTTCAAAGTTTTATTGAATTTCTGGAATTATTTTAATTATTAAATCCGAATTATCCAAAACAGTGATAGGTGACGTCATCATGACATCAGTGTGACGTCAGCAGTCAACCCAGCCGGTTGACTGGTCAATCTGACCAGTGGGTCCCACCAGTCAGTGACTGTTTTAACTAAACAGGGGTTAGATTTATCTAATTAAGTTAATTAACAAGTGGGACCCAGTAGTCAGTGATCGATTAAGTTAACTAATTAACTAACAGATTAATTAACGATTTAATTAACATTTTATTTATTTATAAAAATCGTTAAACAGTGCGGGGTCCACCTGTCAGTGATTGGTCAAACCCAGTCAGCAGGTTTGACCAGGTCAACCAGGTCAACGGCCCCACTGGGCCCACGGGTCAGTGGCCCAGGGCGTGCCACGTCGGCGCCAGGTCAACGTCGGCCGCCGGAGTTGCTCCGGCGAGCCAAAACGCGGCGGGGCCTCGCCGGACTAGCCGGAAAACGGCCACAGGCCTCGTTTTGATGCGGGGCTAGGCGCGTTCGAACGCCCACAGCGTTGCGCGTCGAATGACGGTGGTGGCAGCAGCGGGGTTGGCCGGAAACGGCGCCGGCGACGAGCGGAGGCGGCGGCGGTCTCGGGCGAGCTCCGTTTAGTCGACAGAGGGCACGGGAAGCGGCGCCGAGGGCATGGGCGGGTTGCTAGGGCTGCCACGAGCACGACGCGGTGCTCGGACGCGAGCGGCAGCGGCAGTGAGCACGACGACGACATGAACGACGGCGACGAGCTCGGCTACGGCGGCAAAGCGAGCTAAAGGGAGAGAGAGAGCGCAGGGAGAGAGAGGAAACGCGCGCAAGCTCACAGCGTTGACGGGGAGCTGCTCGGGGAGGCGCGGGATGCGGTGACGGCGACGAAATCGCCGATGAAGCGGCGGCGCCCGAGGAAGAAGATGACGACGTTGCGGTCGACGTGGTGCTCCCCGGCTCGAATGGAGGGCACCAGGTGATGTGGAGGTCGACGGCGGAGCGAAAGGGCACGGCGGCGAGGTGAGAGGAGGCCGGTGGCCGTGGGATCGAGCGATGCCCGACGACGACGGCGTTCGGTGAGCTCGCGAACGAGCGAGGGAGAGGGGATAGGGTAGCTAGGGTTCGCCAGGGGGCTCGGGGCAGTCCTTATCCCCGCGGGGCACCGACGGATGGTCGACAGCGGCTGCATCCGCGCGTGGACGGCTGCGCGCGCGTCGGCCAGCGCCATGGCTTCGGCCTGGCGAGAGGAAGGAGAAGGCCTCGCTGGGCCGGGCCGATTTGCACTGTGCACTGGAAGCCCAAGTGCACAGTGGCCCGTTGTTCTTTTCCTTTTTCTTTTCTGTTTTGGTTTTTGCTTTTTCTGTTTTGCAAAATATTTGGCCCCAATTTGACTTTTGTAAAATAGGGAGTTATGCCACATAAATACTTTGCAACAACTAGCACTGCCATAAAAAGGTTTGAAGGCTAAATGATTTCATTTGAATTTTGGATTAATTGAAATGGATTAAACATTGCTGTTTTGGCACTGTTTTTGGATGTTAGAGTCATTTAAATAATCCAATTAATGTTGATTTTATTTTTATAATTACTTTGGGAATATTTGCAATATTATGAACTATTTAGTTCCTGGATTTGAATAACTTTTAAATTCATTTTAAATTTGAATTTCAATTTGAATTGGAATTTGAAATGAGATATGATTCCAATGATGATCAAGCACTGTTAATCATGGTGACTTGGCATGGTCAAGAGGTGATCACTGTAGTTAATACATGGGGATGTTACAGATGGGTCCTGATGGCAAAATGTTTTTGCATCGGCTGCTTCAAGCCGATCCATTTAAACATGAGAAGGTAAAAACTGCAGGTGAGGGGATCAAGCTTTCAAGTAAACAAATTGTTCATGAGCACAATGAAGATATTCTTGAGAGTGAGAAATCCATCAAAGCTACAATGAAGACGCCAAGCACTGGGGGGCAACAAGAAGATTCAAAGGTTGATGCATGCAAAGCCAAAAAAGACAAAGGCCGCAATAAACAAAAGCATAGAAAATCCAAAGTCACTTTTGCGGAGTTACTAGATAAATATCGAAAGAAGAGTGAAGCGAAGAAATTTTATTGGCCAAATAATGCAAAGAACTCAAGATCACCCACTAGGCACAAGTTTGAAGACCGGTATTGGCGAAGAGAGAATTTTAATGCAACACATTCATATCCTCCTTTTGGGCCGCTAATGCCAATGTCATACATCCCCTCATATGCTAATTTTATCTATATCTATCATGGGACAGGTATGATTCAAGGGCACATTATCCATCTTATTTTAAACCATCTCATCAAGATTATGCAGCTCTAGGAAGGTCAAGATTTGATGAACAATTAAATTGCAAAGACCGTTTCACTCAAAAAGAATCGGCCCGGAGCTCAAGAAAGAAGAAAGAGGTAGTCAAGCAAGTATATCGGGTCAAGAAAGATGGTCGTAAGTGTGCTACTTCAGATTTGATCTCAAATGATAAAGAGCCAGTTAAAGTGTTGACATTGGCTACCAAAGGCAATGAGATGAAGCAATCAATTGTTAAGTGCCATATCTAAACAAAAGAAGTGGACAGTGCACAAGGTTAAGAACGAATTGCCATTGCTTGAAACAGAATCACAGCTAAGGTGCCCACTCGGCTTATCGTATTGGCAAAAGAAGGAATTACAAAAGCTTAGTGCACAATAGATGAGAAAGAAGAACATGGTATGGGTTCCCAAGGGGGGCAATCAAAACAAAAATGATGTGCAAGCTTCTATTGCAACATGTACAACAAAAGTGAAGAAGGAGAAGAATGAAAACAATAAACAATTCAGCCGAAGGTTTCCATCACCCCATCAAAATCTTCGGTTAGCACATCATCCATATTCGTCAAACATGACATTGATGTCTTTGCCATGGAATTCATCCCCAGGTATGATTGGTTACCCTCCATGGGCTTATTTTGATCTATGGTTGCAATATAATTTCTTACATCATGAAAGGGTATTACCAAATCACTATACATTGGAGTAGCATCAATTTTGTTGCTGATCCAAAAGGCCGAAATATTTGATTTGTTATTTGATTTGTTTATTTCGGCTGTACATACTTTGGTGGATGAAGTATACATGAACCTTGTGGTAATGGCCGATATTATCTATCGCCCTAAGAATATATCTAAGCATTGCCAGTGTAGTATTCTAACATCGTCCTTAGTTTGATTAGAGATTGAGACAAGGTATGCATTCTTTGAAAAATAAGCTTATACCAATATTCTGCTTGCATGGAGCTGAGACATTATAACTGATGCCATTCAATATATGTTGCATAAAACAATTCATAGTTGCAGAATTGGTGAGTGGGCTTATGCTTTGGCTGAATATGATTTGGCTCATTAATTGTTAGAATCTATGAGAAGCCAAATCATTGCTGGTTTTATTATTGAGCATGGATTGATGGCATGCATAATATTGATGTTAGCCTTGTCTCTCTAGTACTATGGAGATTATATTTTGATGGTTGAATTTGTAACAATGGCCAAGGTGTTGGTGTTGTTTATATATCTCCTTATGGTGCTATTTTTGAAATCTCATGCCGTTTAAAATATTTTTTGCACAAATAATCAAAAACGAATATGCATTATTATTCGGTTTGGGGCTTTTGGTTGCTATAGGTGCTACACATAGTGAGGCTTTCGGTGATTCGTTGTTAGTTGTGCAACAAATATCTAAGGATTATTAGTATTTCAACGAATCACTTATTATTTATCTTGAGGAATGTCTAGAGGTAATTTTCAACTTTGTTTGCTTTAGTATTGCTCATATATCTAGACATGAAAATTTGAGAGCAAATGAGTTGGTGCAACAAGCATCCGGCTACCATGTTGATCATGGTGTATTGCACATTCATCAATAGCCAAGGCTTAGTCTCGCCAACATAGGTAATGCCGAACCGGAGCCCACCGCTTCGGCCACTAATGAAAATCTTGATGTAGGCGAAAGCAAGGATTGAAGGAAGCTCATTATTGATTATCTGCGAGATCCTAGCGAAAAGGTGGACAAGGCAATTCAGCGGACGACTTTGAGATGCATATTGGTATAGGGTGCTTTATCACCGGATTGTTAATGGTATTCTTTTCTGGTGCTTGACTTTAAACTATGCAAAGAGTTGAGAAGGTTTCACCCAACTTTGCATCAAGAGGTTGAAACAAGCAATGGCCGATATATACTTATCGCCCAAAGCACATATAAAATGGCCGATGTAGTGTTGACATCGTCCTTAGAACAAGCTCTGTGCAAATTATTTTTCCGCACGCAAGCTTTGGCCAAAAACAGGGGGGCATGTGTTGACGCTCAAAAGTGGCACAGTCACAAGAAGGGTCTTGAAGCTATAACAAGATGAAGTCAACTTATGATTGGAAGTCACCCTTGGATGACCCTTTCCGAGAAGATCAAAATAGATATAAGAATGGTCCAAAACGGAGCTCAGATGCAAAAGTTATGACAATTTCAGAGAACCTTGTTGACACCAGATTATGGCATGGAAAAAAACACAACTAAGGTGGCCTTAAATGGAAAAGGTTTCAATACGATAAGTCTTCGTCTCGTCGAGGCGCACGATTTTGATATTTGGATCATCTCAATCCAAGGTCGTATGCAAAAGTTGTGACCAAAACAGTGCAATGCTGCAGAACAAATGGAGATGGCCAAACTGACCGGTCAAGCACCCAAAACATTCTGTTGCGACCGGACTGTCCGGAAATTGGGACCAGACTGTCCGGTCTGGGTCGCAAAACACGTGCAAACCATCTGTTGTGACCGGACAGTCCAGTCCGGTCGAGCGGACAGTCCGGTCCGAGCCGGAAATCATGCGTTTTGACGAATCTGATGATTGAGGAGACGATTACACCTTCAATATGGCCTCAGATGAAAAAACGTTCAACATGAAAGTTGTCCGTCTCGTCGAAACGGTTAAATTTTCTGTTGGGCACGTCTCCATCCGAGGTCATTTGTGGCCTGTGGGTTCCAAAAACCGAACTGTTGTCTCAGACTTACCTAAATCCGAGTTCGGTTAATTTTGGAAGGATTTGGACGTGATTTGGAGTCCTTTTCTTGTACGGGAAGTCCAGCCGCCTCATAAATAGATGAGAGGTGATGGCCGATTGAACAACACACAATCAAACAAATCAATCTACTACTTTTTCGTGTTCATCTACTTTTTATCTCTCTTCCTTGTATCTTTCTTCTCGTTCTTCGTCGTTCTTCAAGATTGGAGGGCAGCGAATCCACGAGGCCCTAGGGGCGATCAGGTCGACCTAGGGCAGCCCATAGCCGTAGCGCGTCCTGACGGGTCCCTTCCGGACGTGTGGGGTTTCGGGTCTACAAAAGCGCCCGCCGGATTGCTTGCATACCGCGCTTCCGGCCGGGTCTCCTTCGACGTGAGCTGTGGTGCATCACCCCCGGCGTCGATGGTACACGGTGACGTGTCCGTGTGCGAACAAATGGTTTTGTTAATTAACTCACAACTAGCTCTAGCTAGGGCTAACTAGCACATGAGATTGAATGATTAATTGATTGATTAGTTTATTAATTGGGAGGGAGAGAAGGCGGGCACCCAGGCAGAGACAAGCAGAGAGGAGATCCTGAAGAATTAGTCCAGCAAACAACAAAGTAATTAAGCTGGATGCAATCAGGCAGACAGGCAGGCAGCAAGAGAGAGGTTAGATACATGGATAGATAAAGATGGATAACCCCGAAAATGCGTTGGAGCACCTGGCGACTATCCCCACTGTAATCTAGCCGATTCAATTGCCTTGGGATTCCATCCCCTATATTATCTTCGTACGTATTGGATGATTTTTGCTGTGTATAGCTCTCCAGTTGTTTCCGTATCAAATGATGTATAGTGTTGTTCCTGTTCTGACAAAGCGTGCATGCATGGCACTGAACGTCCAACAACCAAAGCTTCAATGAATGCATCACGTTCCTCAACCTCCCACCTACTCCTTCTCTTCTCCACAGGCGGTGGTTGCTTAATGCGCACTCTTTTTTTTCTACTCCCCCCGATAATATAAAGCAATCAAGAGTTCAAAGCTCCCTGCAATGAATTGAATTTTGATTTATAGTGGAAAAGACTTTTTCATTTTCACTGTATGACACCTAGTACATAAAGGTAGTAAAAAAACTGATGAACACTATGTTTCAAACATTTTCACCGCTGAATCCAGAAATCATCTACCCGCAAAAAAAAAAAAAAAAAAAAAAAAGAATCCAGAAATCATCCGATGGGGAGCCAGTGCATTTAAAAGTGTGTGTAGTAACTCGGGCGCACGTTTTCGTGGTACGGGCAGCGACTTTGGCCTATTTATCTGGATACCCTCGACACGCAAAGTATTACTGTTAACCTCGTCACCTTCTTCCTCTCCTGCTGATTTATGTCCGGACATGCGATACCAAGAATCTCCATTTAAAACCACGCTCCACATTTCGTCGAACATAGTTGACACATGGGGGATTGGGGGTCGGTCTCTCCAAATCCTTCTTCCAACGTGTACTGAACTGGTGCCTGAAAGAGAATTGCAACTTCTCGTCAGAATTTTACTCCCAAATGTTGTTCTTCCAAACTAAATTTTTCCAAAAAACCAACTTGCACTAGTCATTGTTACCGAATCAAACTAAAAATAACTGACAACAGAGATGAATCAGCAAATGACTTGAAAAGATATATGCTTGGTTTGTGATTAAGGTATGCGACGGCTGTGCACATAATAAAATTATTGATGTAGATGCGTTATCGAGTCCAGCTCATAAATAACTTCCAGGCAGTTCATAAATGAATCAGTGCTCGATTCTGTACTGACATGTGCACTCTGCCTCGAATTAAATATGTATGGACACTTGGACAGGTTGAAACTGTGCATATATATACTCATGGCTGCTGTATTGAGACATTGAAAATCATTCATGTTAAACTTGCATTGATCCCCAAACACAAGCCAACTGGCTAAGATTACAGGGGGCGAGCGTCTCCATGTGCTCCTCGTCCGCGTCCTGGATAACCCATCCAATCCATCCCAGCAGACAGGAGGAGGACCAATAGTGCGCGCTCGCCTCGCCTCACCTCAAAGTGGACACGGTCCGGGCCGGTCCGGTCCCTGACCGAGCCGCCGTTTGGACCGGCCGCCAGCGAGCCGGACTGGACCGGACCGAACTGCTTGGAGGTCCTGTTTTCAGGACCGGCGGTGGCGAAGCCCGGGCCGGACTGAGAGGACCGGCAAGTGGCGATGGCTCAGGGTGGACGTACCGAGCGAGCTTTTTGGCCCGCTCGTGGCCCGCTAAGGACCGGACCGAACGGTCCCAGCCCGCTGGTAAATTCGGCCGGTCTGGTCTGCAGAAGTCGGCCCGAAAACATACCGGTCCGGTCCGGATTTCGCCCGGTCCGACCGAGAGGACCGAGAACTGCCGCCGGCGCCGTCGCCCGTTTTGTCCCCCCTCTGGCCATGGAAAGCGCCCGCCCCGGCACCAGCTCGGGGACGATGCTCAGCCCCTGTACTTGACCATCCACCGCGGCATGAACTGGATGTTGCTGATCAGGAACTTGACCTCGCCGTGGTACCGCGGCGACGCGACGAACTGCGGCACCAGGATGTCGGCTGCGTACTCGCTGATCGCGAACAGGACGACCGTGAAGCGCGTGCCTGGCGACGTGGGCGCTGCCGTCGAGATGAGCATCTGGGTCGCGTCAACCACTCGAGCGTCATCCGCCTGTCCGGCCTCTGCATCACTGCATGCTTCCGCGCCAAGCTCTCAAACTTCGGCGTCGCGCTCGCGATCAGTGCCGACACCGAGGACGACGCCCTGTGGATGACCCGGCTCGTAGTCGGCACGCTGCACACGCACGGCAGCGACGGCGAGTAGCAGTGCACACGCACGCACGCCCTCATCTGCGATGACCATGGTGTCAGTCAACAGCTGCTGTCAAAGTTTCAGAAAAATTCAGTTTCATCAGGCGTAGGTGTAGCTGTTAAAGTTCAGTTTCGTCAGTTAGGATTTTCTTCAGTTAGTGAAATAAGCCAAGCTGCGACTTGGTCTTAGTTTGTTAGGGTAGCTCGTCGCTTTGATCGGATCGTGGGATGGCATGATACTAAAACGATCATGGCGACGATGTAGGGTAGAGGGCGAGGAACGTGGCCTGATTTTCCGTTTTCAGTTAGCTCTGCAACTCTGAATAAATAGCATCAGGAGGCAGAGCGCGACGTCCTGCTGCTCCTTCTCGAACCGGCGGCGTCGGTGCTGGTGCCCTGGTGGACGCAGAAGGCCCCGCGCACGCGGTGGACGTCGGCAGCAGCAGGGCACGGCCAGCAGCAGCAGCAGGGCACGGCCACGGCCAGCAACAGCAGCAGGGCACGCCTACCTCGCCGCCGGCGCCCGCACACGTCGCCCACCTCGCCCGCCGGCACTCGCGCACGTCGCTCACCTCGTCTCAGTATCCACGCACGTCATCCACCTCGCCGTGCGCGCTCCCCATGCCCTCTTGCCGCCGCTCGCCGTTTCTCCGCTCGCCATGGCCGGTCCTCTCGGTCCGGCCCGAGCTTTACCACCGCAGGTCCGGTGCAGGAAAAGACGACCGCTGCGCTGCTCGGTCCGGTCCGGTCGGGTCCGCCGGTGGCCGGGCCAAACGGCGGCTCGGACAGGGACCGGACCGGCCCGGACCGCGTCCACCCTGAGCGACGGCGAGCGGTGGCATGAGGCGACAGTGCACGGCGGCAGGAGGTCATGGCGAGCGCGCACGGCGGCAGGAGGTCATGGCGAGCGCGCACGGCGGCAGGAGGCCATGGTGAGGACACGGACGTGCACACGAGGCCATGGCGAGGCCACGGACGAGGACGGGCGCGCACGCGAGGCAACAGACGAGGCCACGGACGAGGCGGCGGCATGGGCGTGATCTCGAGACCGGCGGCCGTCGCGTGCGCCTCGTCGTCAATGGAGGCAGCTGTCGCGAGGAGGAGGTGGATGACCGCCTCACGTGAGTGCCTGAGTGGGATGCACGTACCTGGGATGGGCTTAGGTCATAAACAGGAGCGAAAAATGGGCTGACCCTTGTCCCTATAATTTAGATAATGCAAAAAAAAAGTTTCGGTCCGACCAAGCGTGTTGGGTCAACCCCAGTCTCCCGTAGGGCCCATGTGTGGTCAGCACACATGGGGTGGTCCGTTGGGCATGCCTGTGTCAAAAATCATGACACAGGTGTGAGGTAGTTGTATGTGGTCTACTCCCTGCTGCGTGAGGGAGTTGTCATGTCGTAGGAGTAGGTAGCTTCAGTAGATATGGTTTTCTAATGCTCTATGCAACATGTAGATTAATGGAATGCTCATAAGTTGTGAGTAGTGAGTAGCCAGAATATCCTTAGTCCTCCTCTCCTCTGCTCGTTCCCCTGCTCAGTCTCTCTTCCTGGGAACGCACATCGGCCGCTGGCGAAAGGTCCGTTTGAGCTAACAATTGGTATCAAAGCCTCCAGGTTCCAGTGACCATGTCCGGTGACGAGAGAGAGCAGCGGCAACACCGTTCCGGCTCCAGCGGCTCCAAATCGCGGGCCTCAGCGGATGGCTCCAAGTCGCCGCTTCCGCGAGAACGGCGACAGCGCTCGTTGAGTCGAAGGCGCAGCCCGGCATGGCGCGCCAATCGCGGTGAGGTCGTGGTGAGGGAGATTGTGCATGAGACCATTGGAGGCGGCAGCGGCACCAATATTGCTTTCCCGATGCTCACCCGCTCCAACTACACCGACTGGGCGCTTATCATGAAGTGCAACCTGCAGGCGGCAAGCATGTGGGACGCCATGGAGGATGACACCATCCCCAGGAAGGAGGATAGGCAGGCAGTGGCGGCGCTGCTCCGCTCAACCCCGCCAGAGATGCATAGCATGCCCGAGTCGAAGGCGAGCGCAAAGGAGGCATGGGCGTCCATCAGGACCCAGTGCCTCGGCAGTGACCGCGTGCACGAGGCGAACGTGCAGCGGCTGCGGGCAGAGTTCGAGAACATCACCTACAAGGACGGCGAGCGTGTTGATGACTTCACCATGAGGATCACCAGCCTCGCTTCATCCCTCCGCTCACTCGGCGACACCGTCGACGACGCGAGGATCGTCCAGAAGTTCCAGCGCGTCGTCCCCTCCCAGTTTGCTCAGGTAGCAATCCCTATCGAGACTCTGCTTGACCTGCGCACACTCTCCATCAAAGAGCTCACGGGTCGGTTGTGGGTGGTCGAGGACTGCCTTGACAACGACCGCGAAAGCTCCGACGGCGGACGGCTCCTTCTCATGGAGAGGGGGTGGGAGGCAAAAAAGCGGCAGGGTCGCGGCAGTGGCGCATCAAGCAGCAGCGGCGGCACCTGAAGCAACCCCGGCAGAAGCAGAGGCCACGCCAAGATCGGCGGCGGCAACCGTGGGCGTAAGCCAGGCCAGTCCCAATAACAGGGTGGGCAAGGACGACAACCGGAACAAGTGCCACTATTGCGGCAAGCCGTGTCACTGGACCCGCGAGTGCCGTAAGAGGCTGGCTGACGAGGCAGCCGCGGCGGCGGTGAACCTTGTCGAGGCTGACGTAGACGGTGGGCCAGCGATGATGCTGGCATACATCGAAACCGTGCAGGACGGCCCAACGCCTCTAGCGACCACGGTGCCGGTAACCGTCAAGTTCGTGCAGCTGGCACGGAGCCCGTCAGCAGGATCCATCCCGACCGTGGTAGGCCACTCCCCGACAACGATGTTCTCGGGGTCTATCGACTGGGAGGCGGTGAAGGCACGGGGATGGGGAAGCCACGACCCAGCAACCACGTCCTCGGTGATGCAGGCCGTTGCCCTGGCAATCTCGTCCCCGACGATGCTGGCCGTGGCCCCGACAACAGTGGGGCCCGACAAGTCTGTGCAAGAGGACACGGTGCATCTGGTAGGCCATGCCCCAACCATGATGCTGGCGACCATCGAGTCCGTGTAGGAGCGCACGGCAACTAAGGTCGGCCACACCCCGACAACCAAGTGTTCGGGGTCCACTGAGTTCGCGGGAGATGGCTCCCCGACAACGGTGTGTGCGTGCGGCTACGTCTTCCTCAATGAGGAGAGAGCGGCGGCCAGACCCACGCTTGTAGGCGACAAGCGCAGCGAGGGTTGGTTCCTCAACACCGGTGCCCCAAACCACATGACTAGTTCGGTCGACGGATTCGCGGAGCTAGACCGCTCGATCACCGGGAAGGTGCGGTTCTCGGACGGCTCGGTGGTCGACATCTACGAGCGCGGGACCGTCATCTTCGCCGACAACGGGGGTGACCACAGGGCACTCACGAATGTCGTCTTCATCCTGGCACTCAAGAGCAGCGTCGTGAGCCTCGGCCAGCTCGACGAGGGCTCGTATGACATCGCCATTCACCGTGGGGTGCTCACCGTGCACGACTAGCGCAGCCGGTTACTTATCGTGGTAACCTGAGGACCGAATCACCTCTACAAGTTATTCTTTCACCCTGTCCATCCTGTTTGCCTCGCCGTGGGCCATGTCTCCGACGCTTGGTGTTGGCATGCTCGGCTCGGACACCAGCACTTCTACGGGCTGTGGAAGATGGCACGTGACGATCTCGTGCGTGGGCTGCCACACATTATGCACGCTGACGAGCTGTGCAATGCGTGCCTTGCCGGGAAGCGGTGGCATCTACCCTTGCCCGAGAAGGCAAGGTACCGGGCGAAGAAGCCCCTGGAGCTCGTCCACGGAGACCTCTGTGGTCCGATCACCACGGCAAAGCCTGGCGGGCGTCGCTACATCCTGCTGCTCGTCGACGACTTCAACAGGTTCATTTGGGCGGTGCTCCTCACCTCCAAGGATGAGGTAGAAGGCGGCCACAAGCTGCGCGTGCTGCGTACTGACCGTGGCGGCGAGTTCACGTCGGCCACGTTCTACAAGCACTGCACCGAGAAGGGGGTGCAGCGACACTTCACGGCCACATACTCACCGCAGCAGGACGATGTCGTCGAGCAGAGGAACCAGACGGTGCTCGGAATGACACGCTGCATGCTCAAGGCAAAGCAGGTGCCGAGCATGTAATGCAGGGAGGTCATGCTCACGGCCGTCTTCATCCGCAACCGCTCCTTCACGAGGAGTGTCGACGGCAAGATGCCTTACGAGGTGTGGTATGGGAGGAAGCCAGATGTATGCTTCCTCCGGACCTTTGGCTGCGTCGGGCACGTCAAGATGGCGCGCCCATAGCTGAAGAAGCTCGACGATAGGAGCACCCTGATGGTGTTCGTCTGCTACGAGACGGGTTCCAAGGAATACAAGATGTACGACCCCGTCTCGAAGCGCGTGCACATCTCCCGCGACGTCGTCTTTGATGATGACGCCCGTTGGTGCTGGGAAGCACCAAGGGAGGCACCCGCCAGCAACTCCTTCATCATGGAGTACCCGGCGTACTCCAGGACCCCGGGAAGAACGTCCCCGGGAACCGCTACCTTGAGGGGAGCCACTCCGAGTAGTGCGACGTCCGGCACTGCGACCACGGAAAGCTTGACCCCGGGCAGTGCGACGTCAGGCACAGCGACCTCGGGAAGTGTGACCCCGGGAAGTCCGACGGTTGGTACAGGGTCCCCGGGAACGGCATCCCTGGGATCTGCTGAGACTCCGGGTAGTGTGGGCCCGGGGATTGCGACCCTGGCAACACTAACCCCGGGTGCAATGTCCCCGAGCACCGCGCTTACGAGCGAGGTGGCTCCTGGGCAGGTCGTAATCCCGCCAACGGCACGGTCGGACCTGTTCGACGCCGACGACAGCGTTGGCGCCCCACACACGTTCCGATGCCTAGGGGATTTTCTCGGCGAGCCTGCGGGACCACCGTAGCTGCCCGAGAACGACGATGACGATGTCCTGCATCTGATGGCTGGCGAGGAGCCGACCACGTTCGTGGAGGCAGAGCAAGAGGATTGTTGGCGCCGCGTGATGCTGGATGAGTTGTCGTCGATCAACGACAGCTCCACTTGGGCACTCACCACACTGCCTGCAGGCATCGAGCTATCGGGCTCAAGTGGGTGTTCAAGGTGAAGAAGAACGAGCACGGCGCCGTTGTTAAACACAAGGCACTCCTCGTCGTGAATGGCTACGTGTAGCGCGCAGGAGTGGACTTCGAGGAGGTCTTCGCTCCGGTGGCAAGGCTCGAGTCCGTGCAACTGATCATTGCCCTGGCGGCTCACCGTGGTTGGGAGGTGCACCACATGGACGTCAAGTCAGCGTTCCTCAATGGCGACCTCGATGAGGAGGTGTACGTCAACGAGCCGCCGGGCTTCATTGCCAGCAAGCATGAGCAGGGTGTGTACACACTATACAAGACCCTGTATGGTCTCCGGCAAGCCCCGAGAGCGTGGAACGCCAAGCTGGATGCAAGCCTCACATCACTTGGGTTCTCCCGCAGCGCCTCTAAGCATGGCGTGTACTCGCGAGGGACCGCGAACACGCTTCTCGTCGTCGGCATCTACATCGACGACCTGGTCATCATAGGCGCCAAGCCCGACGAGGTGCATCGCTTCAAGGAGAAGATGAAGCGGCTCTTCAGTATGAACGACCTCGGGCTGCTCCGGTACTACCTCGGGCTGGAGGTGAACCAGGAGCATTGTCGCACGACGATCACTCAGGCGGCCTACACCACCATGATGCTCGAGCGAGCAGGCATGGCGGAATGCCACACCGTGCACTCCCCGATAGAGGCACAGTGCAAGCTCAGCAAGGAGAGGCCCGAGAAGCCGGTGGACACAACGTTCTACTGCAGCGTTATCGGGAGCCTCAGGTATCTCGTGCATACCCGGCCGGACATCTCGTTCGCTGTCAGGTTCCTGAGCAGGTTTATGGAGGCCCCAGCCAGTGGTCACCTCGCGGTTGTCAAACACCTACTCCGGTACATAGCAGGCACGATCACGCACGGTTGCGTGTATCGCCGCGGCGACGGCGAGAACCTGGTCGGCTACAGCGACTCTGACCACGCTTGTGACGTGGACTCCAGGAAGAGCACCTCTGGAGTGTTGTTCTTCCTCAGGAGCAGTCCCGTCAGTTGGCAATCGGTGAGGCAGAAGGTTGTCGCAACTTCTTCATGCGAGGCGAAGTACATTACGGCAGCTACAACGGCATGTCAGGGGATATGGCTGGCTCATCCCCTCGGCGAGATGCTGAACCAAGACACCACCCCTGCGCTCATCTTCGTCGACAACAAGTCAGCGATTTTCCTCTGCAAGAACCCAGTGCTTCACGACGGCAGCAAGCACATCGATCTCCACTATCACTTAATACGTGATTGCTTCGAGAAGGGCTGGGTGGTCGTGGAGTTCATCTGGACTGGTGAGCAGAAGACGGACATCCTGACGAAGGCACTTGGTCGTGTCCAGTTCCAGGGACTGCGCGACAAGACCGGGATCGTCGACATCCAACCTGTTCGACAGGGTTGAGATGGAGAATGATGGCTCAACCTCAGTCACCCGCAGGGCCCCATGTGTGGTCAGCACACATGGGGTGGGCTGTTCGGCACGCATGTGTCAAAAATCATGACACAGGTGTGAGGTAGAAGTCTATGGTCTACTCCCTGCTGTGTCAGGGAGTTGTCACGTCGTAGGAGTAGGTAGCTCCGGTAGATATGGTTTTCTAATGCTCTGTATAGCATATAGATTAACCCAAATGCTAGAAAGTGCAGCTGCACTTTTTGATGGAACCGAGCGCACGAACGTCAGTCGTCCGATGCGTGCATGTGCTGACACATGTTCATATTTAACACATTAGATGATGGCGGTGTATGGGGACCGTGCCCGCGTGCATGTGTAGCCAGCGCCTATGCGCATGCATATGTTGATGTCACCTATTTATTCCGTTTTAATTTTTTCTCAAAAAACTACAACTTTTGAACCGAATGTCAGAACGAAGAACCGTTTTCACCGTTGGGTTCCTCATGACGAGCTCTTCAAAACTAGATTCCATATGAATATGTTTTGATGATTTTTTTTTCAAAAGCAACTTTGATGCTAGATGAGGCAACTTTAGTGCTAAACATGAGCAACTTTGATGCTAGATTAATTGCACCGTGTGTATTAGTGAATTCGCCTAGTAGTCTTCTAATTAGTTGTGTCAATAGTGTAATAGGTGGTTACCATGGTTGCTAAGTTGCATACATCGGAAATTAAGTTGTAGATAGTTTAGTTGGCTACCATACGGTAAAAGTTGCTTACCATAGAATGAAAAGTTGTCTAACATGGCTTCTAAGTTATCTACCTCGGAAACCAAGTTGCCTACATCGCTATGAAGTTGCGTACGGGTGATCCTCAATTGCCTACAATACTACGGAAGTTGTCTATCATGGGACCTAAGTTGCCTACAATATCGAAAAGGTTTTGTGGGATCTAAGTTGTCTATCATGATTTCAAATTCCAAAACTAAGTGCGGATGAATGGTATGAGAGCCTTGTGTTTTCCTTTTCTGGGGTAGTCTGTCCGCCAACACTACCGAGAGCGTGGGTGTTGGCTAGCCAGGTCGTGACGAGCTCTTCAAAACTAGACCCCACATAGATAAGTTTCGATAATTTTTTTGAAAGCAACTTTGATGCTAGATGAGGCAACTTTAGTGCTAAACAGAAGCAACTTCACTCTATTAAAAGTAACTAATTAGCAATAATAAGACACTAACTAGTAATAGTGAAAAACTTCGTAACAGAGGTAGATAACATCACATCACTACATTTTGTGTCTTACTTAATTTTGTCTAAGTTGCCCATTTTTTTCATGCTTGCATGTCGCTGTTTCTAAATTGCCAATAATACTATGAAGTCGTCTACCGTTGATGCTTTGTTGTCTGCTATTGCTAGTCATGGTAGACAATTTGGTGATGAATCTAGGCAACTTCAGAGTATTTGTAGGCAACTTGAAAAATAATGATAAGCAACTTCACAATATTTTAGGCAACTATTTTTGTAAACTTAGACAACTGAGCAACAATGGTAGGAACTAATTACCAATAGCATGCAACTGCGCAATGGTAGGCAATTTCATAGTATTTATAGGCAGTTGGGCAGCAATAGTAGGCAACTGACCATCAACAATATGCATCTGAGCAGCAATGATGGGCAAGTTGGGATAATGTTAGCAAAATTTTACAGGTACGCATAGTGCAGTGAAGTTGCTTGTATGTAGCCCTAAAGGTGCCTTATGTTTTGTGTGACTTTTCTCTTTTTACGCAGACCAACCTAATAGGCAGCCCTATTAGGTCAAAAAGAAGAAATTGCTTCCCGATAGCACTAAACTTGCCTCCGTTTCACCCAAAGTTGCTCATGAAAAAAAGTTTGAAGAAACCTACCCATATGGGATCTAGTTTTGAAGAACTCGTCATGAGAAACCCAGCGGTGAAAACGGATCTGAATTCTGATAACCGAATCAAAAGTTATGGCCTTTTAAATTTTTTGAAACCCCAAATAAATGCGTGTCAGACAAGATTTTGACTATTGCATGGTAGGCGAGCGTAACGGGGGTAGGGTCGTAGGTTTTTTCCGAATCAGGTAAACCACGTGGGACACCGGTACAGAAAAATCTAGACTTTCTAAATATGGGAGGTATGCTCACTATCATCACGGAGCGCATGGGCGGTCTCTAGCCAGGTCCAAAAATGGAACGCTCACAAGTTATGAGTAGCGAGTAGCCAGAATATCCTTAGTCCTCCTCTCCTCTGCTCGTTCCTGCTCCGTCTCTCTTCCTGGGAACGCACATCGGCCGCGGGCGAAAAGTCCGTTTGGGCTAACAAAGCGGACCGGGCCAAAACAGGACCGGACCGGACCTGTTTTCGGGCCTATTTTTTACAGACCGGACCGGCTGTTTTTCTTTTGTCGGGCCTCCCAATTTCGGTCCGGTCCGGGCCAGTCCACGAGCGTGCTTTTTGGCCCGCTCGATACGTCCAGCCTGATCGCCTACCTAGCTAGCTTATATATACGCGCCCGCACCTAGGCCCCAGCTCGCTACCTCTTCTTCTTCCCCTTCCGGACCAGCTTGCTAGATTGCATATGGAGGAGGTGGAGGCGCCGACGTTGATGGTGAAGAAGAAGTCGCGGTTCAGGCGGGTGTGCGTGTTCTGCGGGAGCAGCCCGGGAAAGAAGGCGGCGTACCAGGCGGCGGCCGTGCAGCTCGGGCAGCAGCTGGTGGAGCGCGGCATCGGGCTGGTGTACGGCGGCGGCAGCGTGGGGCTCATGGGCCTCGTCTCCCGCGCCGTCCACAACGCCGGCGGGCACGTCATCAGGTACGTACGTACGGTACGGTACATGTGTTCTTCTCTCTCAGCTGAGGTCCGTTTCTCTCAGGGTTGTGCCCAAGGCGGTGCTCCCCAGAGACCTGATCGGCGAGACGCCGGGGGAGGTAAAGGTGGTGTCCGGGATGCACCAGCGCAAGGCCGAGATGACGCGCCACTCCGACGCCTTTGTTGCGCTCCCCGGCGGCTACGGCACCCTCGAGGAGCTCCTGGAGGCCATCACCTGGGCGCAGCTCGGCATCCACGACAAGCCCGTCGGCCTGCTGAACGTGGAGGGTTACTTCGACTCGCTGCTAGCCTTCATCGACAAGGCCGTCGATGAGGGGTTCATCCCCCCGGCCGCGAGGCACATCGTGGTCGCCGCACGCACGCCCAGCGAGCTCCTCACCGGACTCGAGGCCTACGTGCCGGCGCACCACGACCCTTCGTCGGTGAAGCTCAGCTGGGACTGGGTGTCGTCCGTGGACACCATGACCTGCTCACCACCCAAGCCAGACATCTCACCCTAGCCGTCTTCACCAACCCAGGACTAATTAATTCACAGACAGACATACATACATACATCAGATTATATACTGATCTATATGCATCTCGGGTTAATTAATTAACTACTCATATTGTTTCTCGGCCTGTAAGTGTGTGTTCTTGGCGTTGCGCTATCTTAATTTTGTTCCCATTTGTGGGGTGGGGAGAGATGCCCATTTCCATTTGTGAGTAGCTGTGGCATGATTGATTCATCCGATGGCAAGAAATTGATACTCCTACAAAGTTGTACTAAATCAGCGACAATTAATATGGATCGGAGCGAGTAGAAGAATTCATGTTGTGGATCCATCCATCCATTCATATCACTGTCTGTCTGTCTGTCAATTATCTTGTGTCCTTACCTCTCTATGCACTACAACTTGCAGCGTAGCGTGTCGTGCCGTGTGCACGCGTGTGTGTGAGCATGTGAGGTCGCCAATTCACGCACGTGGATACAACAAACCAATTGACTGGCAACCAAGTACTCTCCAATCCAACCAGCAACCAACCAGCCAAGTACTTGTATTGTGGAAGATAGGCAGCAACCATCCAAGTACTCTCCAATCCAACCAGCAATGGATTGGGTACACTCCATTGATGAATCAATCATGCAACAGCTACTCATGTTGTATTGTATTTGTTTGTTGTATAGGTAGAAACACAAATTTCACACAGACCAAGAAAAGAAGGTTCTTTGATTCTTTCCCACACAAAAAAGAAAAGAAAAGAGGGTTCCCTCAAAAAAAAAAAAAAGAGAGAAAGGGGGGGTTAAACGTGTGTCATTAGACATCGAAGGGAACAATGGCATCCCAACATCCTGTTACTAAAGCCCATCAACACGTTGATACTACTAAGAGACAAGTCATTAAGATATAAAAATGGGCCAATGTAAATCTGTGAAAAAGGAAAGAGGAAAGTATAGTTTTCACCCTCAAATCCAGACTGATGGATCCATATCCCCTTGAACTCCAATACCATATAATTTACACCCTAAAATTGCCAAACCCGGATAAATCAAACCCTTGAGTCGTTTTGGGTCACATTGAAGCCGGTTTGAGTGATAGGCTACAGACTTGTGAAAAACTGGTTGGCTGACGTGGTGCATCTATAACTGACGGTGCGGACGACATCACCAGCACGTCGCTGCGGCCGGCGAAGCCGCGCACGGCCGGGACGAACTCGTACGGCGCCGACGGCTTGGGCGACCTCGAGTGGTCGGAGACGGCGCAGCAGAACACGGCGAGCCGCCGCACAACACGTACGGGAGCCGATGTTGCCCAGCGTCATCATCCCTACCCGCTTGCTGCTCACGGGCTTGTCCTCGTCGAACACACCGCGGCGCGCGTCACGGACGGACTCCTCGGACCGGCTCAGGTCGGCGACGAGGTCCGCCGTCCGCGTCGTCATAGTGGAAGAGCAAGTCGTCGTGGACGAGCTGCTGGCGCGGGATGACGCAGAAGAGGTGCACGAGCCGCACGGCGTCGGGGGCGCTCCAGAGGCGCAGGATCCGGTAGACCTCGAGCAGGTGCGCCAGGAAGATGCCGTGCTTGTGTCAGCACTCGCTGGCCCCAAGAAGTGAGAAGGAGAGAGATAACATGCGCCAAAAAAAGGGAAACGTTTGTATCCGGCTGGCCGGCCGAAACTTCCGCCGGCCACGCGCGCGTCGTCGGATGCAAGCGAATCGGGCGGCCCTTGCGCGCAGTCCTTCCTGTGGGGCCAACCTTATCCTCTGCCTCTCCCTTATCTCATTCTCAATCTTATCCTCTGCCTTTCTTCCTTCGTCCTCCTCCTCTCATTCTTTTTCCCTGTTCTCTGCCTATTGCTCCCTTCCTCCATGACTCGTCCCCCACTGACCTCCGCTTTCCCCTTTGTCAACGCCCCCATGACTGCCCTCCTCTGTAGGTCCCTCCCCCCCATAGAACCACGCCCCCATGGTTGCCCTCCTCTGTATCTCCATCCCCGTGCAACCATGGTGTCGATGCCGTCGCAAGAGAGCGCCCTGGATTTTGTTGCAATCGGCGCCATGCGCTGCTACTACCGGCACTGACGTTTGCTACTATGGGGGCTCCGGTGCTGGGGCAAGCCGGCGGTGGGCGGCCGTGCTCCTGCTATTGCTTTGTTTTTTATTTTAGCCGGTTGCAGCTTTTTGATTTGTCGGTTCCAGCTTTTTATTTCGCCGGTCGCAGCAATTTTCATCCACCAGCACCAACTTTTGATTCGCCAGTTCCAACATTTTTTCCGCCGGTAGTAGCTTTTCGCGTCGCTGGTTCCAACTTTTGATTTCACCGGTCGCAGCAATCCCTTTTTCCGACAGTAGCAACTTTTATATTCGCGGTTGTAGCATTTTATTTCACTGGTAGTAGCTTTTTGCCGGAGGACGGGGATCGATGAAGAATTTTTTGCTACAACCATGTGCCACAGTAGCTACAACCGCGCGTGCCAGAGCTGCAAGCCGTGTACACCGGAGCTACAACCGGAGACGTCCGTCACCGACGAGGCTGCAAGCACGAGCACGCGGAGTTGCAGCCGGCGGTGTTGTATGCTGGATAGACGATGGTGTGTGCTTCAACGACGGGAGATTGGAACCTGCTGCAAGCTGTTTCCTCGACGGCGAGCTTTGTCTGCGCTAGCTCCGGCGAGCAGCATCAATGGAGGAGTGTTACCGGCCTGGCAGCGGTGATTTTTTTTGCGAGCGAATCGGCCATGGGGCTACGTGGGGATGAGGAACTGTCTTTTTTTTGTTTTGTATGGACTTTTTTTCTGCTGCATGCATCGTAATCTAACGGGTGTTACGGGATTAATCGAGGGGCTGCGCGCCGGCCGGCCGAAAATTGGGCCGACCGACCGGCGCCTAGCACCTGCCCAAAAAAAAAAGCTCTATCCGACGTGGCAAAGTGAGGTGAGAGAAAATCTGACCAAAACCGACTATGATTGAAGCAAAACCACTCAGTGGTTGTTTGGATAACTAGTATTTAGGACAAGTTTTAGCAAAACCAGTTTTAAAAGGGTTTTTAGGATAGACCAGTTTTAAGTTGTTGGTCTGTTAAAACTGATTTGGAGAGTACTTTGTTTGTGCTTAAAAACGTCAAATATGGCTACTAGTTTGGCTGAGACGAGTATTCAATGGATTTTCATCTCACAACCGAATGTCTCAGTTGACTGAGACTTCGTCTCAGTCGACTGATGACATCAGCATGTGTACAGCCCAGGCTTTTTTGTTTTTTTTAAACTGCTTATGTGTTGTCTACGTGATGGGCTGTCCTGGTTCCCTACTGGGCTTTTGTCTTACCTTTTCTCCTGTGCACCATTACGCAGTTGCCGGATTTTTTTCTCTTGCTTGTACTTGGGATGTACTACTGCCCGTGTAAGTGTATTTTGCTAACTAGCTTCAGCCTCGACAAGTAATGCAGCTTTCTAGCTCCTGCCCGTGTAAGTTTACTACTGCCCGTGTAAGTGTATTTTTTTTGTTCACCGAAAAATCCTTGTATATGCTGCTTGTAGTTGGGTGTGACCGTGTGAGCTATGGGCATACAGCTTATGGTGATTTTATATTGGAGGAAAAAATACAAGTATTTAAACACAAAGAAACAAAAAAATATATTTTTTTGCACACATATAATCGTAATGCAATTACGTGCAACCGGCGGGTGTGCAAACAATGGTACAGTAAAATAAAAAAAGGAAGATAAAAATTAATAAATTACACACATATCGAGACACCACACACTTCTAATCCTTCTGCACCGTTAAGTTGGTGCGCTTGCAGACTTGTAGTTGCATGTGAGGTGCAGTACATGCAGTTGCACGCCGAGGTGGACATGCAACTAGATTGCACGATTTGTAATAAAAATAATAATACACTCTTATGTAGGAAAGAAAAAAAAACCAAAACCAAACACAAAAAAAGGAAAAAAAAGTAGACCGTTGCAGTTGCAGTCACATTGAAGCACATGTAGTTACAGTGGAGGGACGACGCGTCAGAGCACGACACTTGCAGTTGCGTCCCTAGTGGTAGACATGCAACTGACCCTCCCCTCGATAAAACACCACAGAGTTGCAGTCGGGGGCGACACTTGCAATTGCATGCCTAGTCACAAACATGCAACTGCCCCTCGCGACAAAACACCACATAGTTGATGTCGGGCCGACACCTTGCAGTTGCATGCCTAGTGGCAGACATGCAACTCGCCCGTCCCCAACAAAACACCACAGAGTTGTTGTTTGGGCTGACACCTTGTCCCCCTCCCTCCCCGATAAAACACCACGGAGATGTAATCAGGGGCGACACTTGCTGTTGCATGCCTAGTAACAAACATGCAACTGCCCCTTGTGGCAAAGCACCACATAATTGATGTCGGGGCCGACACCTTGCAGCTGCATGCCTAGTGGTGGACATGCAATTGTCTCTTTTACGTCCAACAAAACACCACTGAGTTGCAAGCGCATGGAAGACATGCAGTTGCAATCGGGGATGACACTTGCAGTTGCCTGCCTAGTGACAGACATGCAACTGACCTGTCTCGTTGACTAAACACCACAAAGTTGCAACCGCGTTGAAGGCACGCAGTTGCAGTCGGGGACGACACTTGCAGTTGCATTCCTAGTGACAGACATGCAACTGCCCCGTCCCCTTGACTAAACACCACAAAGTTGCAACCGCGTTAAAGACATGGAGTTGCAGTCGAGGACAATACTTGCAGTTGCATGAATAGTGGTGGACATGCAATTGCCTCTCCTCCGTCCGACAAAACACCACCGAGTTTGAACCGCATGGAAGACATGCAGTTGCATTCGAGGTCGACACTTGCAGTTGCGCAACTAGTGACAAACATGCAACTAACCCCTCACCTGATAAAAACAGTACAGAGTTGCAGTCACGTTGAAGACATGCACTTGCATTTAGGGGGGCGACACTTGCAGTTGTGTGTCTAGTGTTAGACATGCAATTGCCTCTCCTCCGCTCGACAAACACCACTGAGTTGCAACTGGGTGGAAGGCATGCAGTTGTAGCCGGGGGCGGCACTTGCAGTTGCATGCCTAGTGGTGGACATGCAACTGTCCATTCCCTGATAAAACACTACAGAGTTGCAGTCAGGAACGACACTTGTAGTTGCGTGTCTAGTGGCACACATGCAACTGCACCCACTACAAAACACCACTAAGTGGTCGCATTGAAAACACACAGTTGTAGTCGAAGACAACACTTGCAGTTGTGTGCCTAGTGACAGACATGCAAACTGCCCTTCTTCCGACAAAATTACAGTCAATGGCGACACTTATAGTTGCGCCTAATAGCAGGCATACAAGAAAAAGGTTATAAAAAGCAATAAAAAGAGAAAATATAAATAAAAAAAGGAAACAAGGAATTTTTTTAAAAAGAAAATAAAAAGAAAAAAATATAAATAAAAAATGAAACAAGAAAATGGTAAAAATACAAATGTAAAATAAAATCAATGTCATGAGGACATCGATTTTTTTTGTTAAAAATCACTTAAAAAGATAAGAAAGAGGCAGGAAAAGCAAAATAGAGAAGAACACAAAAATAAAACCGAAAAAAGCCAAGCCATCACACATCCCTGCCCATGCAAAATAATAAAAAAGAAGGAAAGAGCGGGCCAACACACCCTAAAACAGCCCGTCACCAAAAAAACTAGAAGCAAACTGATTGGACATGAGAGAAAAAACAAAACAAACAAAGAAACAGGCCTGTTGCAAGCTTAAAAAATACGGCCCAACCAACGACAAAGAAACAAAAAGACCCACCGGCCTAGCCGACAAAGCAACGCTCACACGTGACAAGGCCAGGCGAAAAACAAAAGAAAGAAACGGCCTGGTGTGCGCCTTATACAGGTCGAAACGAAGACAAACACACCCAACACGAATCTTGAAGCAAACAAAACATCCAACGGCTGTCGATTGAGACTTCGCGAAGTCTCAGTCATGTTAAAAACATGTAGTTTGCAGTCAGGGTGATTGTTCGACCAGATGGCAAATATTTTTATTTTCAAAAATAAAAGTTATTGTTTAATAAAAATTTGAAACAAAAAGTGAAATAATAATAATAATAAAGAAAACAAGAAAAATAAAAATAAAACTACCAGAAAACAAAAATAGAAAAAAGAAAATAAACATGTATAAAGAGGGGCGCAAGAACATGAAGGCCAGGCAAGAAATGTTCAACGTCGCACATGTCCATCTCTTCTCCCAGTGTAAAAAGTTGCAGCGCAACAATTTTTTTTGGTGAAATCCCGACAAAGAAAGAAAAAGGGCCCCTTCACCCGATCTGGCACCCAGCCCACCACAGAAAAAAGCCTGCCCCGACACAGAAAAACAAGACAAAGAGCAGCCCAACCCCAGAACTTCTCTACACGGGCCTCTTACACGAAATACCCAGCAGTGCGCTAATCTTGATGCAACGAATGATCAAATGGTCCAGGAGTCGACTGAGACTTCGCGAAGTCTCAGTCGACTGAGATTTAGCAGCACCGTTCCTCTAAATCTTGCTCGATGCTTTGATGTATGTACACAGCCTCCTGTTCCACGAGCTACAGCGCCACTGGCGAGGTCGCCAAAGACAGACAGTCTGGTCGACGAGCCTATGCACGTCATCGCACGGGCCGTCCTTGATCATCCGCGCGACGGTGAACGTCGCACTAGTAGAAAAATGGACATTAGTCCCGGTTCGTAAGGGCCTTTAGTCCCGGTTGGGCAACCGGGACTAAGGAATCGGGACTAAAGGCCCTCCTTTTTAGTCCCGGTTGTGTTACGAACCAGGACTAAAGGGGCTCCACGTGGCCGCTGCGTAGCGTTCAGGCAGGAGGACCTTTAGTCCCGGTTGGTAACACCAACACCAACCGGGACTAAAGGGGCTCCACGTGGCCGCTGCGTAGCGCTCAGGCAGGAGGACCTTTAGTCCCGGTTGATAACACCAACCGGGACTAAAGGCCACCACGCGTCAGGAGCTGAGGTTTAGGGTTTTGTAGGGGTTTAGGGTTTTGGAGGGTTTAGGGGTTTCATTTTGTTTTTCCCTTTTCTTTTTGTGTTTACCATTCAATTCTTTTTCATTTAGGGTTTTCATTTTTATTTTATGTTTTCCATTCAACTCGACGCTACTACATATAGCAATGAAGGAACCATTACACAACATCGCCATGAATATAGAGAAGTGACCTCTTTCTCCGTGCTTGGTCGAACAACAAGTTTTCGTATATATATTCGACGCTACTACATATAGTACACGTTCATGCATATATACAATATAATATCTCTTACGATCCCTAATATCTAATTACCAAAATCCCCTACCAGTTCCCGATGGTATTCTCCGGTTTTAGATATGACCTCTTCAAGTAAGAATCCCGCCAATTCCTCTTGAATTGCTCGTACGCGATCCTTTGGTAGGAGATCGTCCCGCATCAGTTGGATCTAATTTAAAGAAGGGGGTCAATATATATGAATGAAACTCAACACAATTGACGGTAATAAAATAAAATTGTGAATATTATTTACGTACTTCAAGTTGTTGTAAAATTTTGCCCTTCTCACAGGTCGTCTGGCGAATGAACTCGCAAACGTAGTATCCACATAAATTATTCCCGTCTCCCTGCCTCGAGCACTTTACGAGAATAGAGTTCAATCAAAATAATAATCAAGCATGATAATGGTATTGAAACTAGCTAGAATCAAAGAGATGCACGGACCTAGCTAGTACTACTTACATTGAGTTGTCAAAATTGTAGCTCCTCTTTCCATTCACCCCTAACCTTCTTGGTGAACCGTTTCCAAACCCTGCCCGGCAAAGAAAATGAATAAAGGAGTTATTAATTACTTGATATCAGGAAATGAACGAAAGTTGCCGATATAGTGCGATAATGATTGAAATTACCTCTGGAGCATTTCACTCAGGTCTGCCCACATCTTAGGGTCTTTACGTTTTGAGTCCATGACAAGTACTTTTCCTGTGTCAAACTAAATGACTAGCAGAATAAAGTGGAACCTGCGCACGCATAACTCATCAATTACACTTAACATCGAGTAAGCGAAACAGAATGTGTACAAGACAGTAACACTCACTTGAAGTTGTAAGGAAATAGTATTTCCCTTTTGGTTTGTTGTTCAATTAACGCCTTTAGCAAGTTATCCTCTGTTTCCTTGGCGTAGTTTTGTACCGTATATTCATGTATGTTATTTGGGTTAATGAACCCAATGTCATAGATTTGTCCTCTTTTGCATTGGAGGATCTTCATTCTGCATAATATAGTGAGGATAATTATACATGCAATGAACAAGCTGAGCTAGAGACTTAATTACAGAAATAATACTTACAGACAATAGCAACTGATGATAGATTTGTCGAGGGCGTCTTGATTGTATAACTGAAATAATTCCTCAAATTCAATGAACATCTCCTCGTCTCCACTGAAGTAATGCTCATTTTTAATTCCCACCATGAGTGAGTCTTTCCCTTCCTTTGAGGCTTCCATGTACCACTCATGCAATCTTCGCATTTGTGTTGGTAGAAGACATTCCTCCTCAGGTCTGACGAGAGGCTTCCCGTGCTGGTATCTGTATGCTAACTCAGCTGTGGAGAACTCTACCCCGCTTAAGAATTGAGCAAGAGTGGCCGCTACCTCCGGATCATAATCCTTATCGGAAAACACGTTGAACAGGGGGCACGATTGGTTTTTCTGTTCTCCGAGCTGGGGAATTGTTTTCCCCCTTGCACTACTACTACTTCCCGACCGCTGCTGTTTATGTGACTTCATAATAGAGCGGTCATAGTTTGATGGCAGCGGAGGCGGTGGTGGTCGCGTAAGGTTTTCCAGAAACTTCTTCGCTTTTGTCGGATCTATTTTCTCCTTTGGCTCGGGCCGTTTCGGTGCAAGCTGGCATTTCACATCGTCATTCACGAGCTTCTTGACTTCCTCATCACTCATTTCGTATGGTAACTTGGCAGGAGCCTCCTTGACGCTGTACCTTGTACCTGCTCTGGATTTCTTCGCAGTTGTAATACTAGCCGCCGGAGCGGCGGTTCTCTTCCGCTTATCCACCCGGTGCTGAGGCGGCGGAGGCGGCGGAGTCTGCTGACGCGGCGGAGACGGCTGAGGCGGCAGAGTCTGCTGAGGCGGCGTAGTCTGCTGAGGCGGTGGAGACGGCTGAGGCGACGGAGATAGAGCTGGATTGCTACTCTAAGGAGTCGATAGCCTTGGCGTCCAATGTGGAAGCACGATGTGTTCCTTTTCCATAGAATGGTAGTTTTTCTGGCATCACCCAGTTCAGTCTCCCCTTCACCTGTAGGGAAGTCAAGCTCCAGCTACTCAAATCCCTTGATAACTTCATCCACCCCGACAACAGCATAGCCATCTGGAATCGGAGAGCAATGGTAAGTTCCATTACCAGGAGGTAAGGCAAAGCCGACCGCCACCTTCACGGATATGTTCATGCATTTCACATGTAGCTCACAGTTTTCCCTCTGTGTGATATCATCCATGGGGTAGCGAGGAGCCGTGATATCATCTATGGGCCGAACGAGCTCCGTGGAAGCCACGCTACTTTTCTGCTGAGATGATGGGCCGGCAGTATCGAATGCAGGATCTTCGTGCCGCTGAGATGGGCCGGTAGCTTGCTGGCTGGTAAGTACCTCTATTTGCTTCTGCTGCTGCTCTAATTTTTCTTCTATCTTCTGCATCCGGTCTGCATGCTGTTTCTTTTTTCTCCCTCGGCTTCTATAAGTCTCATTGTAGTCGGGAAACCCAATCTTCCATGGAACGGAGCCTGATGTGCCTCGTGTTCGTCCACTGTGTTCAGCATTCCCGAGGGCGCGTGTCAGCTGGTCGTTCTCTCTGTCGGGATTGGACTTCCCGTCCTGCACGTCCTTCATTGCAGCTTTAAGGGCTTTGAGGGGTGTTGCAAGTTGATCTTTTGTAAAAATACACTTCCCTATTTCTGGGTCCAAATTTCTCCCATGCCCGTAGAACCAAGCCTTTGCCCGTTTGGCCCACTCCAATGTCTCTGGATCGATCCCTTTATCAATCAGGTCGTTCTCAGTTTTCTCCCACTTAGGCCTGGCAACCTTGTAGCCACCTGCCCCCATAACATGGTGATATTCCTTCTTTGCAGCATTTTGCTTATTTATTTTTGACCTTTTCTTAGCTTCATCCGATGTCTTGTACTCCACAAATGCATCCCAGTGATCTTTTATCTTCTCATATGCTCCGGTGAATGTTGGAGTCTTGTCTTTCAGGACATAGTCTTGGTGCAATCTTTTCTTCCAATTGCAGACTTGTGCGGCCATCTTCTTAAGAGCCCACGCCTTGACTTTTGGCTCTATAACTTTGTTATTTGGATCCACCTCTGGCGGTAGGGTGAAATTTGTCATGAGCGTATTCCAAAGCGTATCTTTGGATCTATCGTCGACATAAGTAACTCCATCCGCCTTTGGCTTATTCCATTCTCGAATGGTGATTGGGATGCTGTCCCTAACAATAACTCCACACTGACTTACAAATCGGTTTGCGTTCCGCGCGGGACCAATCGGTTTGCCATCTTCAACGACTTCTTCGATCTTGAACCTTTCATTTTTACCCAACCTTTTTTTCGGGCCTCGTTTCTTTATAGAAGATTGGCTCGATACGAAGGGCTAAAAGAAGAAGGAAGCGTTAATATATGTATATACAAATCAATTAATGCATCTAGTCAGCAGAGGATTAATTAATATACCTCGCCGGACTTTGTAATAATTAAGGTTCCAACACCGGAGCCGTCATCTTCTCCCTCCATTCCCTCACCGGAGCCGTCATCTCCTCCCTCTATTCCCTCACCGGAGTCGTTCAGGAACTGTGAGGTGATATCATCATCTCCGTCGCGGATTATTGCCCCCAACAAGTCTTCTTGTTCTTCGTCCCTGCCATGTTCCATAGTTTCTGCAAAGACTTGCAAGTTATTTCAATGCTATAAACAAATTATTAAAACAAATTCACATTTCCATGTCTATTTGCATCTTGATTAAAAAAATCACATCATTAAAACAAATTCACATAATATCACTAATACATCTCGAATAATCTAGTTAATGCAATAATATTATCATATAATATCACTAATACATTTCGAATAATCCAGTTAATGCAACAATAATATCACATAATATCACTAAACATCTCGCCCAATCAAACTGGACGTCGACTCCCGGTTCCTGAGCCGCGGGCGGTGAACACCCAAAGAGAAGGAACCATCACAGGATCATAGCTCGGGTGAGATCCCTGAAGAAACTGCCAGGTATTGGAGAAGCTGTCGTCCAACGCAACCATGTAGCGATGGACGTGCTCGTCCTCCTCCCTGACACAGCGACGTACCACCCTCTCGGGGGCCGGCTCCCTCTGAACCGATAGTGGCCCACGTGACCGCCACCAAAGAAGCTCCGGGTCGACGACGAGACCCCGATTCCTCACCAAGCTACGCGCCCCAGAAGGTAGCACCTCCCAGTGCCAGCCCGGCGGTGCCCAGTCCCGGACATGGCGCCTCTCAAACTGGTTGTCGCCGCCGAGTCGACGACGAGGATGCGGGCCGGGCATCGTCGCCGAGAACAAATTCCTATGAAAACAAATCAGGTCTATTTCTTGTTCATTGTGAGACGTTGCTCCGGCTCGCCTTTATTTCATTGTTTGCATCAGATTTCTTTAATTTTTATTTTTTTCTCTCACCACATGTCTATATTTTTTATACACTTATCAAATACACGATTCACATTTTTTATAATATATGTTTTAATACCAATTTTTATTCATACACATTGTACATTTTTGTATACATCTAAAACATTTTATACACATCTAAGTGATTAAGTTTTTTCAAATAAATATCATTGAATTTTTTTTTGAATGCTATTTAGACATTTTTCAAATACACGTTAAATGTTTTATTCAAAAGATATAGAATATATCAACTTCTACAGTCTCAAAAAAAATACTAGCTTTACATTTTCACAGCTACTCATCTACTACTACTACATTTATGAAAACTTGCATATAACAAGACCATTTAGCACATCATCTCCATCTAGACCTAGAACTTGAATAATTTATAGAACTTGAAAAAAACTGCACCAATAACACCAATGCACAGCAGCAAAAATCTACAAATTCATCCATACTTCCATCTAACAACATCCACAATCAATCCATCCATACATCTAACAAATTCAGGCATAAATCTATCTATCTAAGCAACATCAATCCATCTATCTAAGCAACATGGAAGGAGGGAGGAGGGAGGAGGGAGGAGGGAGGAGAGAGATATACCTTGGTGGAGGAGGAGCGGGGGCGACGGCGGCAGCGGTGGGCGACGGCTGCGGCGGGCTCGGGTGGCGCGTGGAGGAGAGCGGCGATGTCGAGGGGGCGCGCGCGCGCGTGGAGGAGCGGCGGCGGGCAGCCTGACGTCACCGGCGCGTGGAGGAGAGCGGCGGGCAGCCTGACGGCGTCGCGTGGAGGCCGGCGGCGGGAGCTAGCGGACGCGTCGAGGGCGCGGTCGATCGGGCCAGGGAATGGAGGAAGATTGGGGGAGGGAGAAGGGGCGGTTTAAATACCGCCAGGCCTTTAGTCCCGGTTGGTGCTTTAGTCCCGGTTGGTGCCACCAACCGGGACTAATGGGTCTTTAGTCCCGGTTGGTGGCACCAACCGGGACTAAAGGTAGGCCTTTAGTCCCGGTTGGTGCCTCCAACCGGGACTAAAGCTTATTTTGGCGGCGGCCGAAAGGGCGCGAATGGGCTAGGCCTTTAGTCCCGGTTGGAGCCACCAACCGGGACTAAACTTCCAAATTATTTTAGTTTTGTTTTAAACAGATTAAAAAACTTTTGATTTAATTCTTTTTGCTATTAAACATGCCTAGTTTGGATTTAATTCTTTTTGCTATTAAAGTTTTTAACAAAAAATACTGTATGAAATTTTTTAGTTGATTCTTTTTGCTATTGAAGAATATTATAAAATAATTTTTGTTAACCTAATAATGTTATATTTTCTTTTCTGTTAAGTTATTAGTTTAGTATTTTTCTTTGCTGCTAAGTTTTATTTAGGACAAAAACTATTTTTGTTATTTGTAGTTAAGTCCTACAGTTCCCTTAGGAGTTTTTATTTGGATTTCCTTGAAGTTTTGTTTTGCTTTCTATTTGCTTTTTCTTATTGTTTTCTTTATTGCTTTATTCATTGATTGTATTTTGATTGCTAGAATGCTTGCTAGAGTGAATGCTTATATGAATGATGCGGCTTATCTGGAATGCTCAGAAGACATTCATATTTTCTTTGGACATAATTGCATTGATTAACTCCTCTGTATAATTAAAATACTAAAAGGACAGGAATAATTGAAAATTCATAACTTAATAAATAATTATTCAAAAATCATGTTTCAAATGCCAAAATGCCCAAGCTTTTTGGTTCAATTCCGACGCTCCGGAGTCCACCTAGGACACCCAAAACACATATATACCCTAACTCTTACAAAGATGACGGTGAAGCCGGTCACATCCCAGAGTGGGATCTTGGGGTATACAACTTTTTCTTCACGTGTGTCCCTTGCTTATGATTGCGCCGTAACCATGGAGAATCTTCATCATTTAACAGGATGCTTGGGTCAGTCTTCACTGTGAAGGGAGGAATTTCATGAAACTTTTCATAATCTTCTGACATGTCTGTCTTGTCCTCCACTCCCACGATGTTTCTTTTCCGTGAAAGAACTATGTGGCGGTTTGACTAATCGTATGATGTATTCGCTTCCTTATCTTTTCTTTTTCTCGGTTTGGTAGACATGTCCTTCACATAGAAAACCTGCGCCACATCATTGGCTTGGACAAATGGTTCGTCTGTGTACCCAAGATTATTGAGATCCACTGTTGTCATTCCATACTGCGGGTCTACCTTTACCCCGCCTCCTGTCAGATTGACCCATTTGCACCGAAACAAAGGGACCTTAAAATCACGTCCATAGTCAAGTTCCCATATCTCCTCTATATAATCATAATATGTGTCCTTTTCCCTATTGGTGTTTGTTGCATCAAAGCGGACACCACTGTTTTGGTTGGTGCTCTTTTTATCTTGGGAAATCGTGTAAAATGTATTCCCATTTATCTCGTACCCTTGGAAAGTCAATACAGTCGAAGATGGTGTCCTAGCCAACAAGTACAGCTGATCTACAACAATGGTGTTATTCATGAGATGTGTTTGCAACCAACCGCCGAAGCTCGCCATGTGTGCACGTGTAATCCAGTCGTCAGACTGCCCCGGGTGTTGGGAGCATACAATATTCTTGTGTTCATTGATATACGGGGCCACCAAGGTAGAATTTGTAGAACTGTGTAGTGTGCTTGAGTGAAAGAATGCCCGTCCCTACATATTATTGCTTTCGGTCCTAGCGTGCCTTTTTCACTCAGTCTCCCCTCAAGCCATGATTGAGGAACACGAATCGGCTTAAGGTCAGGAATAAAGTCAACACAAAACTCAATAACCTCCTCTGTTCTATAGCCCTTGGAGATGCTTCCTTCTGGCCTAGCACAGTTATGAACATATTTCTTTAAGACTCCCATGAACCTCTCAAAGGGGAACATATTGTGTAGAAATACAGGACCCAGAATGGCAATCTCTTCGACTAGGTGAACTAGGACGTGCGTCATAATATTGAAGAAGGATGGTGGGAACACCAACTCAAAACTGACAAGACATTGGACCAAATCATTTTGTAACCTTGGTAGGATTTCTGGATCGATTACCTTCTGAGAAATTGCATTGAGGAATGCACATAGCTTCACAATGGCTAATGGAATATTTTCTGGTAGAAGCCCCCTCAATGCAACCGGAAGCAATTGCGTCATAATCACGTGGCAGTCATGAGACTTTAGGTTTTGGAATTTTTTCTCTGCCATATTTATTATTCCCTTTATATTTGACGAGAAGCCAGACTGGACCTTGATACTGATCAGGCATTCAAAAAAGATTTCCTTCTCTGCTTTGGTAAGAGCGTAGTTGGCAGGACCTTGATACTGCTTTGGATGCATGCCGTCTTTTTCGTGCATACGTTGCTGGTCCTCCCGTGCCTCCGGTGTATCTTTTGTCTTCCCATACACGCCCAAGAAGCCTAGCAGGTTCACACAAAGATTCTTCGTCACGTGCATCACGTTGATTGCAGAGCGGACCTCTAGGACTTTCCAATAGGGTAGCTCCCAAAATATAGATTTCTTCTTCCACATGGGTGCGTGTCCGTTAGCGTCATTCGGAACAGATTGAACGCCAGGACCCTTTCCAAAGATTACTTTTAAATCCTTGAACATATCAAATATATCATCACCAGTACGGTGGGCAGGCTTCATCCGGTGATCTGCCTCAGCTTTGAAATGCTTGCCTTTCTTTCTTAAGGGATGCTTGATCGGAAGAAATCAACGATGTCCCGAGTACACATTCTTCTTACATTTATCCAAATATATACTTTCAGTCTCATCTAAACAGTGTGTGCATGCATTGTATCCCTTGTTTGTCTGTCCTGAAAGGTTACTAAGAGCAGGCCAATCATTGATGGTTACAAACAGCAACGCTCGTAGGTCAAATTCCTGCTGTTTGTGCTCATCCCACACACGTACAAGTTTTATATCCCACAGCTGTAAAAGTTCTTCAACTAATGGCCTTAGGTACACATCAATGTCGTTGCCGGGTTGCTTAGGGCCTTGGATGAGCACTGGCATCATAATGAACTTCCGCTTCATGCACAACCAAGGAGGAAGGTTATAGATACATAGAGTCACAGGCCATGTGCTATGACTGTTGCTCTGCTCCGCAAAAGGATTCATGCCATCTGTACTTATACCAAACCATAAGTTCCTTGCGTCATCTGCAAACTCCGGGAACTCTCTCTCGATTTTTCTCCACTGCGACCCATCAGCGGGTACTCTCAACATCCCGTCTTTCTTACGGTCTTCTTTGTGCCATCGCAACAACTTGGCATGCTCTTTGTTTCTGAACAGACGTTTCAACCATGGTATTATAGGAGCATACCACATCACCTTGGCAGGAACCCTCTTCCTGGGGCGCTCGCCCTCAACATCACCAGGGTCATCTCGTCTGATCTTATACCGCAATGCACCGCATACCGGGCATGCATTCAAATTCGTGTACTCCTCACCGCGGTAGAGGATGCAGTCATTAGGGCATGCATGTATCTTCTGCACCTCTAATCCTAGAGGGCAGAGACCTTCTTTGCTTCGTACGTACTATCAGGCAATTCGTTATCCTTTGGAAGCTTCTTCTTCATTATTTTCAGTAATTTCTCAAATCCCTTGTCAGAGAAACCATTCTCTGCCTTCCATTGCAGCAATTCCAGTGTGGTACCGAGCTTTGTGTTGCCATCTTCGCAATTTGGGTACAACAATTTTTTGTGATCCTCTAACATGCGCTCGAACTTCAACTTCTCCTTTTCACTTTCGCATTCTCTCTATGCATCAACAATGGCCCGGCACACTTCATCCTCTTCTTCTTCATTGTCTTCCATCATAACCCCTCTTTCTTCGTGCTTGGTCCAACAATTATAGCTGGGCATGAAACCGGACTTTAGCAGGTGGGTGTGAAGGATTTTCGAGCAAGAGTAATCCTTGTCATTCCGACAAACAACACATGGACAACACATGAAACCATTCGCACTATTTGCCTGAGCCACACCGATAAAATTTTGCTGGCCCGTAATGTACTCGGCAGTGCGTCGGTCACCGTACATGCATTGCCGGTTCATCTACATTATATAATTAAGTATATCAAAAACCATTACAGAACATCATGAATAGAGAAATGACCAAATTAATTCAAGTTCATCACATTTAAACCAAAGTACAGTAGTGATCAAATGTTATTACTGCAAAAATAAATACATAAAGTTCATACATAGTTCTCATAAAACAACATACAACTATCTAGAGCATCTAAAACATACATTGAAACTAACATACAACTATGTAAAACATTTAAATGCAACAACAAATGCGATCAAAATCGCAACTAAGGTAACAATTGATCCAACTGCATAATGATACCAAGCCTCTCTATCAATGGCATATTTTCTAATCTTTCTAATCTTCAAGCGCGTTGCATCCATCTGGATCTTGTGTAGATCGACGACATCGGCAACATGCAACTCCAATTTCATCTTCTCTTCTTCAATTCTTTTCAATTTTTCTTTCAAATAATTGTTTTCTTTTTCAACTAAATTTAACCTCTTGACAAGAGGGTCGGTTGGAATTTCCGGTTCACATACCTCCTAGATAAAAATATCTATGTCAAGTTGGTCGGCATAATTGTCATAAACACTAAATGAAACAAATAGTTATAAAAGATAATATACCACATCCGAATCATAGACCGGACGAGAGCCGACGGGGGCGGATATCAAAACCATGGCACTATATAATAACAAACAATAATACAAGTAAGAAAATTATACAAGTAACTATCTAAATCATACAAGTAAGATTTTTTTTAAAAAGAAGATAAGAACAAGAGGCACACCACGGTGGTGCCGACGACGAGATCGGCGCGGGCGATCGACGGCGGTGAGGACGGGGACAGGGACGGGACGGCACCCTACACATTTGCAAACTAAGAAGTTAATTTGAGCTCAAATTGCATCTAAATCAAATAAACTCCCACATACACTCCTCCACCAAAACCCACAAATCACTCTACTTCTAGAGCATGAAATGAGCTAAACTAGCAATGAGAGATGAAAGGATGAAGTTGTTAACCTTTTAGAACACTTTGATAGTTGGTGCACCGCCAAATCTATCAAATCTTGGGGAAAATGGAGCTTGGAGGAAGAACAGAGGAGAAGAATGGATTGTGTGGCTCGGGCAAGAAAGAGGAGAAAGCTTAAGTGTGGCTCGGGCAAGAAAGATGAGAAAGCTTAAGTGTGGCTCGGGCACCTCATATCATGTTTGTTTTGTGTGAACTCAAGTGGCATCATGCTCTCAGGCATTTCATTGAACACCTCTTGTGCATAGGAAGGGAAAACAAACTAGCACACACGTCCCACCTTCTATGACCAAAAAACAGAGGAGAGCGGGCAGGGGCGAGGGTATATATAGGCGAACTTTTAGTCCCGGTTGGGGTGTAAAACCGGGACTAAAGACAGACCTTTAGTCCCGGTTGGAGACACCAACCGGGACTAAAGGGTATCGGCCCCTTTAGTCCCGGTTGGAGTCTCCAACCGGGACTAAAGGTCCCAATCGAACCGAGACTGATGCCTGCCGAGCCCCGGCCGGCGTCCTAGCCGCTCGAACCGGGACTAATGCTCACATTAGTCCCGGTTCGTTACGCGACCGGGACTATTGCTCTGATCCGGCTAGAACGAAAGCCCTGTTTTCTACTAGTGGTCAGGAGCTGCCAGCCGCGGAAAGGCTACGTGCTAGTGAACAGCTCCAGGAGCAGCACACTGAGGTTGTACACGTCCGCTCTTCTTGGTGAGGACGCCAGAGCATATGTAGTGCGGGTCGACGTAGCCGGGAGAGCCCAGCACGGCGCGCTGCGGGCGGACGGCCGCCAAGAAAGCAAGAACTCGGAGCCCAGAGCCGAAGTCGTAGAGCTTGGCTCCCATGGCCGCGTCAAGCAACACGCTGGAGGCCTTGACGTCGCCGTACATCCGTGCCTCCCAGCGCGTTGGTAGGACCGTGCGCCCCTCCGTCGAGGCGCTCGTCCACGGCCTCAGGAGGCACTACTACTCGTTTGCCATCGGGCACCAGAAGAACAAGGCGATCGAGGAGCGCATGCTCGCCTGCCTCAACTTGAGGCGCTGGTCCAACGGGCTCGTACTGGAAATGTTCGACGACATCGAGAACGTGGGCGCCGTAAGTGGGACCTAGCAGTGCAGTATGACGCGCAGGTCCGGGAGGAGGACGAGACGCCGCCTGAGAGGCTGGCCGCAGGTGAGGGCGGGCAGGCCGGGCGCCAAAAAGCAGCTCGCGGAGAAATCCGAGGCCACCATGTGGTCAACGTCGCACATACGCTGAGCTTGGTGCTCGACACGGTCAACTTCTAGGCAGATTAGCCGAGCTCGTCGGCGGCGATGGGGCTAGGAGCCTAGGAGGATACCATGAGGCAGCAGTAGCAACAAAGGGGCGGATGCGGTGTTCACGCTGCCCGACGGGCCTTTTTCTAAAGAACCCCGATATGCACCTAAAGTTCGATTTGTGGACCTCGCAGACCGAACGAAAGGTTCGCTATGGAGGTTTCCCCGAAACAAACGATTTCGTTTGATACGATCACCCTGCAGCCCGTACCCCTGACGCCAGCCAGGCCCTTTCTAGGCCTCCTGGCCCAAAACAATTCCCTTTGTATAAAACATTAAACCAAAATAAAAACTGCCCAAAAACTACTGTGTGTACAAAAACAGAAAATTAACAGATGACATATGCAGCAAGTATTTTGCCATGTAGTGTACAAAATTAATTGCCATCTTATATTAAAAACAATTTGTGAACGTCTAGTACAATACCGAAAAATCATGCATGATAAAATTGGCCCATGGAAAAAATAGTAAAGAGACAAAACTTTACTATGCCACCCATTCGATACTAAAAACTATGCCATTTTTGAACTAAAAACACAAATATCCATGGCAAAACTAGATGGTTTCACGTACGAAAAGAAACAAAATTTGCCATGATCACACTAAGTCTGCCATGGGCAACAAACTTTCAGAAAAATGACATGGCAAAACAGACGATACTTAACATGGCATGATGCCTTATAAGTTTATGATAATTTTAATTTTATGGCAAAAAATTACAAAACCGACATGGCAAAAATTGTTTTTTATCCATGGCAAAACTATTGGACTATGGCATTTCTTTACTAAACACAAAATATCCATGGCGAAAACTACATGGTTTTTTTGCGTATGAAAAAAGCAAATTTTTCTATGATGCAAGTAGTTTGCCATGGCAACAAAATTTAAAAAAATGCCATGGCAAACACATTCTAATTAACATGGCATAATAAATTTTTATGATCTATCAAATTTTTGTTGCCATGGTCAATTACTAAATTTACCTGGTCAATAAGTAAATTCGCCGTGATCCATAATCTAGATTTGCCATGGTCAATTAATAAATCTGCCATGATCCATAAACTAAATTTGCCATGGTCAATAATTAAAATTTGCCATGATCCATTAACTAAATTTTCGGTGATCCATTAACTAAATTTGCCATGGTCAGTTACTAAATTTGCCATGTTATATGTATTAAGTTTGCCATGGTCTAGTTAAAACTAGTTTTGCCATGGCAAAATTAGTTATTCTTTGCAATGCTATGAAAAAATTACCATGGTTAAAAAAATAATGGAAAATAAATTTGCCGTGATAGAGAAAGAAGATACCATGGATTTTTTAGTGAAATTTGCCATGGTTCATAAAAAACAAAACTTCCCATAAGAGATGGAAGTAAATTGCTGTATTTCATAAAGTAAATTTACCATGGTGAATGAAAAAGCAAAACTTCCCATGAAGCGATGAACATAAAATTTGCCATGGATGTAAAGTTAATTTCCCATGGCAAGTAAAAAGTAAATTTGCCATGAGCTGTAAAAGTAAAGTTGCCATGTATATGAAAGGTAAAATTGCCAGGGCAAATAAATAAGGTAAAATTGCCATGGTACATAAAAAAGATAAATTTGCCATGGCAAAACAAAAGGTAAATTTGCCATGGCAAAGTAAAAGGTAAATTTTCCATGGCTATAAATAAAATTTGTCATGGCTATAAAACTAAATTTACCATGCTAAAAAGTAAATTTGCCATGTTCTCAAAAATGTAAAGTGTTAACAAGATCAAATTTTCAGAATAACAAAAAAAGCCATGGTATTGGCAAAATAGCTAATTTGCCATGCATGACTACATAGTAAGGATTGACATATTGCTGTAAAAAATGGCTAATTTATCATGAAAAGCATCCCATGAAAAGCATGTTCATGCACACCAAAGCCTGAACATCTAAACATGCATCTTGTTTAGTTGATTTAAGTGGCAATTTACACAATGACCTATCAAAAGGAGAGAAGCTAGTATGCAGCAAATCTGCCATAGTGCATAGACTATATTTTCCATGGACACAAAGGCAAATTTGGCATGAGACATGGACAACAATTACCATGTTATGTTATATAAAAACTTGCCATAGTATTACATAGTAGATTTGCCATGACTTGTGAAACAAAATAACCTAAATTTGCCGTGCAAGGAAAAACATGGCAAAAAGATCATAATTATTGCCAAGCCAAAACAAAAGGTAAAAGATCAAAATTGCCATGTTCTCAAACAAACTTGTAATTGCCATGGCAACATTCTTCGGGATAGATAGGGCAAAAGACACAACGAATGTTGCCGTCATGGCAACATAAGCTTCAAGTTGCCATGACAAACACATATATAAAAATAACAAAATTACATGGCAACATAAGCTTCTAGTTGCCATGGCAAAACACATCATAGTGGATTGACATGGAACTTGGTAACGCATCATATATTTACACAACATAGTGGATCTCTAATACATGGCAACTATTTACTAAAAAAGAAGCTATTATGGAAACTATGTACTAAATAAATTGTCATGGTATATCAAAATTCATAGCAATTCTGCCATGGCAACTATTTAATAACAAAAACTATCATGGACCAGCAGCGAAAAAATCGACACTAGAATGGAAAGCAGAAGTAGAACATGGTACCATGGCAAAAACGATCTCTGAAAATGAATAACAAATTCATAGCAAATTAGTATCAAAAATTGCCATGGCAACTATTTACTAAAAAGAAAAGATGATAGGTATTAAAGATTGTAAATTTTCCATGTCAATTGATGATAATTTGCCATGGCAAAAGATCTCTAATTCATAATGATTTGCCATGGTATATGAAATTAAACGATGTCTAATTCATGAGAAATGTAGGGAAAAAATGGTAGAAATTAAACATCATTCCTCATGAAAATTTTAGAGATATGTAATTAAAGATCTCTAATACATGGCAAATTAGGACAACGTAGTGGATTGACATGGCAAAAACGATCTGTAAAAGAATGAATAGCAATTTGCCATGGCAACTATTTACTAAACAAAACCTATCATGGCAACTATTTACTAGAGAAATTGCCATCGTATATCAAAATTCATAGCAAGCTTAAAGCAATTCTGCCATGGCAACTATTTACTAACACAAGCTATCATGGACCAGCAGCAAAAAATCGACACTAAATGGAAGCAGAAGTAGAACATAGTCACATGGCAAAACGATCTCTGAAAATGAATAACAAGGGAACTAGAGTTGTCATCATGTGGTGCCTTTCCATTTGACATGGCGAAAAAAGTGGTAGAAATTGCCATGTTACAAAATCCATCATCACACAAAGAAGTTTATTTTTGCCATTGATGTAGATAATGCCCCCCTATAGACTAATTGCTGCTACTTCTGTAGATGATGCCCTATAATGCTAGTTCTTCACTCCCCACTATTTGCTATTGCCCCAGTTCAAAGAACAATCTCCCAAATGCATTCGAGCCTCTCAGCAAACATCAAGACTACGCCCCCTATCGCTGCATCACGCGTTCGGCAACCACATCACGGTGCTGAACTACCCCTGGATTTTGGAAAAAAAAAGCTGCTCCGTCGCTAAATTCAGGTTGCCGTCTCCAAACACGCATGAAATTGAACCCAAAATCCGCCACGAATGTATCAATAGATGAGGAGAAAAAACGGTGACCAAACCTCGCACCGATGTAGGTTGCTAGATTCACGGAGGGATGTGTTGGAAATATGCCCTAGAGGCAATAATAAATTAGTTATTATTATATTTCCTTGTTCATGATAATCGATTATTATCCATGCTATAATTGTATTGATTGGAAACTCAAATACATGTGTGGGTACATAGACAACACTGTGTCCCTAGTAAGCCTCTAGTTGACTAGCTAGTTGATCAAAAGATGGTGAAGGTTTCCTGGCCATGGACATGAGATGTCATTTGATAACGGGATCACATCATTAGGAGAATGATGTGTTGACAAGACCCAAACTACGAACGTAGCATATGATCGTGTCAGTTTATTGCTATTGTTTTCTGCATGTCAAGTATCTGTTCCTATGACCATGAGATCATGCAACTCCCTGATATCGGAGGAGTACCTTGTGTGTATCAAACGTCGCAACGTAACTGGGTGACTATAAAGGTGCTCTACAGGTATCTCCAAGGGTGTCTGTTGGGTTGGCATGGATCAAGACTGGGATTTGTTACACTGTGTGACGGAGAGGTATTTCAGGGCCCACTCGGTAATACAACATCACAATGAGCCTTGCAAGCAATGTGACTAAAATGTTAGCCACGAGATCTTGTATTACGGAACGAGTAAAGAGACTTGCCGGTAACGAGATTGAACTAGGTATAGAGATACCGACGATCGAATCTCGGGCAAGTAACATACCGAAGAACAAAGGGAACATCATACGGGATTAACTGAATCCTTGACATAGAGGTTCGACCGATAAAGATCTTCATAGAATATGTAGGAGCCAATTGGGGCATCCAGGTCCCGCTATTGATTATTGATCGTAGAAGTGTCTCGGTCATGTCTACATAGTTCTCGAACCCGCAGGGTCTGCACACTTAACGTTTGGTGACGATTAGTATAGTTGAGTTATTGTGTTGGTGACCGAAGGTTGTTCGGAATCCCGGATAAGATCCCGGACATGAGGAGGATCTCCGGAATAGTCCGGAGGTAAAGATTGATATATGTGATAATAGTGTTTTGATCTCCGGAAGGGTTCCGGAATTCACCGGAAGGAGTTACGGATGTTTACCGAAGTGTTCGGGTGCAGCAACACTTTATATGAGCCAAAGGGGTAAAGCCCACGAGGTATTGGAAAGTGCAAAAGGAAGTTTTGTTGCTGCCTTAAGCGGTACTACCGCTGGTAAGGCAGTACTACCGCGTAATTGGTACTACCGCTTGTGTGAAGCGGTACTACCGCATAAGCGGTACTACCGCTTGTGTGAAGCGGTACTACCGCTCAAGCGGTACTACCGCTCGTGAGCGGTACTACCGCTTGTGCGCGGTACTACAGGGATCCGAGTTGGACTCTTTCCCTGCGGGCCAAACCGACCTTGTGCGGGCAAAACCGACCTGGAGGAGGCTTTTACTCCAAGTTTAGACCCCAAGGCTCAACATATAAATAGAGGGGCAGGGCTAGCACACGGGATTGATCAAGATTTCCCAAGCCGTGTGTCGGCAACCCTAACCCTCTAGTTCTCCCATAATAATCTCCGTAGTGCTTGGCGAAGCCCTGCAGAGATTGTTCCTCACCACCATCACCACGCCGTCGTGCTGCCGGAACTCATCTACTACTTCACCATCGCTCGCTGGATCGAGGAGGTGAAGGCGTCATCAAGCCATACGTGTGTTGAACGCGGAGGTGCCGTCCGTTCGGCACTAGTTCGTGATCGGGTCGAGGGACGACTTGCGATTTGGATCGCGGAAACGTTCGACTACATCAACCGCGTTTCTTAACGCTTCCGCTTAGCGATCTACAAGGGTATGTAGATTCACTCTCCCTCTCGTAGATGCTCATCACCATGGATAGATCTTGCGTGTGCGTAGGAAATTTTTTGTTTCCCATGCGACGTTCCCCAGCAGTGGTATCAGAGCTAGGTCTATGCGTAGATGAGATCTCGAGTAGAACACAAACGGGTTGTGGGCGTGGGTGTATACATATTGCTTGCCGTTACTAGTTGATACTTGATTCGGCGGTATTGTGAGATGAAGCGGCCCGGACCAACATTACTCGTACGCTTACGAGAGACCGGTTCCTTCAACTGACATGTAACTTCGTTGCATAAAGATGGCTAGCGGGTGTCTGTCTCTCTCACTTTAGTTGAATCGATTTCAATGAAGAGGGTTCTTTTAGAAGATCAAAAAGCAATCACTACACCACGTTGTGGTTTTGCGTAGGTAAGAACGGTTCTTGCAAACCCGTAGCAGCCACGTAAAACTTGCAACAACAATTAGAGGACGTCTAACTTGTTTTTGCAGTGTATGTTGTGATGTGATATGGCCAATTACATGATGAGATTTATGTGATGTATGAGATGATCATGTGTTGTATAGAATATCACGACTTGCATGTCGATGAGTACGGCAACTGGCAGGAGCCATAGAGTTGTCTTTAATTATTTTTCGCCGTTTTGCTTTACTTTATCGCTATGAGTTAGCAATAGTCGTGGAAGCAACAGTCGGCGCGACAACCTCATGGTGACACGTTGATGGAGATCAAGATGATGGAGATCATGGTGTCATGCCGGTGACGATGGAGATCATGCTGGTGCTTTGGAGATGGAGATCAAAACCACAAGTTCATGGCCATATCATGTCACTTATGATTTGCATGTGATGTTAATCCTTTTATGCATCTTATTTTGCTTAGGACGACGGTAGCATTATAAGGTGATCCCTCACTTAAATTTCAAGATAAAATTGTGTTCTCCCTGAGTGTGCACCGTTGCGAAAGTTCGTCGTTTCGAGACACGCCGTGATGATCGGGTGTGATAGACTCTACGTTCACATACAACGGGTGTAAGCCATGTTGCACGTGCGGAACACTCGGGTTAAACTTGACGAGCCTAGCATGTACAGACATGGCCTCGGAACACAAGAGACCGAAAGGTCAAACATGAGTCATATAGTAGATATGATCAACATAAAGATGTTCACCATTGAAACCACCTCAACTCACGTGATGATCGGACTTGAGTTGGTGGATTTGGATCATTTTACACTCGAATGACCGGAGGGATGTCTATTTGAGTGGGAGTTTTTAAGTAATATGATTAACTAAACTCATTATCTAGAACAATAGTCTAAGTTGTCTTTGCTATATTTATGTTGTAGATCATGGCTCGCGCAGTAGCACCCCTGAATTTTAATGCGTTCCTAGAGAAAGCTAAGTTGAAAGATGATGGAAGTAACTTTGTGGACTGGGCCCGTAATCTAAGGATTATCCTTACGGCTTCCCAGAAGGCTTATGTCCTTGATGCACCGCTTGGTGATCCACCCGCTCCAGTTCAGTCTCTAGACGTTGTGAACGCCTGGCAGGCTCGTTCTGAAGATTACTCAATAGTTCAATGTGCAATATTGTATGGCTTAGAACCGGGACTTCAAAGACGTTTTGAACGTCATGTAGCATATGAGATGTTCCAGGAGTTGAAGTTTATCTTTCAGAAGAATGCTCGGATCGAGAGATATGAGATCTCCGATAAGTTCTATGCTTGCAAGATGGAGGAGAATGGGTCTATCAGTGATCACGTACTCAGAATGTCTGGGTACTCCACCCGTCTGGCTGAATTGGGGATGCCCCTTCCGCCAGAGGCTATCACTGACAGAGTTCTTCAATCATTGCCACCTAGCTACAAGAGCTTCGTGTTGAACTATAACATGCACGGGATGAACAAGTCAGTCGCCGAGTTGTTTGCGATGCTGAAAGTCGCTGAGTCTGAAATTCAGAAGGAGCATCAAGTGTTGATGGTCAATAAAACCACTAGTTTCAAGAAAAATGGCAAGGGTAAGAAGGGTAACTCCAAGAAGAGTGGCAAAGCAGTTGCTCCTCTCATGAAGAAACCCAAGGCTGGACCCAAACCAGAAACTGTGTGCTTTCATTGCAAGGGAACTGGACACTGGAAGCGGAACTGCCCCAAGTATTTGGCTGACAAGAAGGCGGCCAACAACAAACAAGGTATATATGATATACATGTTATTGATGTGTACCTTACCAACTCTCGTTGTAGTGCCTGGGTATTTGATACCGGTGCGGTTGCTCATATTTGCAACTCAAAACAGGAACTGCGAAATAGACGGAGGCTGGCAAAGGACGAAGTAACGATGCGCGTGGGAAATGGTTCCAAGGTTGATGTGATCGCCGTCGGCACGCTCGCTCTTCGATTACCATCGGGATTAGTGATGAACCTGAATAATTGTTATTTAGTGCTTGCGTTAAGCATGAACATTATATCTGGATCTTGTTTATTGCGAGACGGTTACTCATTTAAATCAGAGAATAATGGTTGTTCTATTTATATGAGTAATATCTTTTATGGTCATGCACCCGATGTGAGGGGTTTATTCTTATTGAATCTCGATAGTAATGATACACATGTTCATAACATTGATGCCAAAAGATGTAGAATTGATAATGATAATACCACTTTCTTGTGGCACTGCCGTTTAGGTCATATTGGCGTAAAACGCATGAGGAAGCTCCATGCTGATGGACTTTTGGAGTCACTTGATTTTGAATCACTTGACACATGTGAGCCATGCCTCATGGGCAAGATGACTAAAACGCCGTTCTCTGGAACAATGGAACGGGCAAGTGACTTGTTGGAAATCATACATACTGATGTGTGCGGTCCGATGAGTATTGAGGCGCGCGGTGGTTATCGTTACTTTCTCACCTTCACTGATGACTTAAGTAGATATGGGTATATTTACTTAATGAAACACAAGTCTGAAACATTTGAAAAGTTCAAACAATTTCAGAGTGAAGTTGAGAATCATCGTAACAAGAAGATTAAATTCCTACGATCTGATCGAGGAGGAGAATATCTGAGTTATGAGTTTGGCAGTCACTTAAGACAATGTGGAATTGTTTCACAACTGACACCGCCTAGAACACCACAGCGTAATGGTGTGTCCGAACGTCGTAATCGAACCTTATTGGATATGGTGCGATCTATGATGTCTCTTGCCGATTTGCCACTATCGTTTTGGGGTTATGCATTAGAGACAGCTGCATTCACTTTAAATAGGGCACCATCGAAATCCGTTGAGACGACGCCATATGAACTTTGGTTTGGCAAGAAGCCAAAGCTGTCGTTTCTTAAAGTTTGGGGATGTGATGCTTATGTCAAAAAGCTTCAGCCTGAAAAGCTGGAACCCAAAGCGGAGAAATGCGTCTTCATAGGATACCCAAAAGAGACAGTTGGGTATACCTTCTACCTCAGGTCCGAAGGCAAAGTGTTTGTCGCTAAAAACGGAACATTTCTTGAGAAAGAGTTTCTCTCGAAAGAATTGAGTGGGAGGGAGATAGAACTTGATGAGGTTGTTGAACCTTTACTTCAACCTGAAAGTAGCGCAGCGCAGAAAGATGTTTCTGTGGAGCCTACATCAGCTGAAGAGGAAGTTAATGATGAGGATCATGAAGCCTTGGATCAAGTTGCTATCGAACCTCGTAGGTCGACAAGGACGCGTACTGCTCCTGAGTGGTACGGCAACCCTGTCTTAGAGGTCATGTTGTTGGACAACGATGAACCTACGAGCTATGGAGTAGCGATGATGGGCCCGGATTCCGAGAAATGGTTAGAGGCCATGAAATCCGAGATGGGATCCATGTATGAAAACAAAGTATGGACTTTGGAAGTATTACCTGAAGGGCGTAAGGCCATTCAGAACAAATGGATCTTGAAGAGGAAGACGGACGCGGACGGTAATGTCACCGTCTATAAAGCTCGACTTGTGGCAAAGGGTTTTTCACAAGTTCAAGGAGTTGACTACGATGAGACCTTCTCACCCGTAGCGATGCTTAAGTCCGTCAGAATCATGTTAGCAATAGCTACCTTTTTCGATTATGAAATTTGGCAGATGGATGTCAAAACAACGTTCCTTAACGGTTTCCTTAAGGAAGAGTTGTATATGATGCAACCAGAAGGTTTTGTCGATCCAGAGAATGCTGACAAAGTTTGCAAACTCCAGCGATCCATTTATGGACTGGTGCAAGCATCTCGGAGTTGGAATCTTCGCTTTGATGAGGTGATCAAAGCGTTCGAGTTTATACAAGTTTACGGAGAAGCTTGTATTTACAAGAAAGTGAGTGGGAGCTCTATAGCGTTTCTAATATTATATGTGGATGACATATTACTGATTGGAAACAATATAGAAATGTTGGAAAGCGTGAAGGAATATTTGAACAAGAGTTTTTCAATGAAGGACCTAGGAGAAGCTGCTTTCATATTAGGCATCAAGATCTATAGAGATAGATCAAGACGCTTAATAGGACTTTCACAAAGCACATACCTTGACAAAGTTTTGAAGAAGTTCAAAATGGATCAGTCCAAGAAGGGGTTCTTGCCTGTATTACAAGGTGTGAAGTTGAGTAAGACTCAATGCCCAGTGACTGCAGAAGATAGAGAAAAGATGAGTGTCATCCCCTATGCTTCAGCCATAGGCTCTATCATGTATGCAATGCTGTGCACAAGACCTGATGTCAGCCTTGCCATAAGTATGGTCGGAAGGTTTCAAAGTGATCCAGGAATGGAACACTGGACGGCGGTCAAGAATATCCTGAAGTACCTCAAAAGGACTAAGGACATGTTTCTCGTTTATGGAGGTGATCAAGAGCTCGTCGTAAAGGGTTACGTCGATGCAAGCTTTGACACTGATCCGGATGACTCTAAGTCACAAACCGGATACGTATTTATTCTTAATGGGGGTGCGGTTAGCTGGTGCAGTTCCAAGCAAAGCGTGGTAGCTGATTCTACATGCGAAGCGGAGTACATCGCTGCCTCGGAGGCGGCGAAGGAAGGTGTCTGGATGAAGGAGTTCATGACAGATCTTGGAGTAGTGCCTAGTGTGCTTAACCCAATGACTCTGTTTTGTGATAATACTGGTGCCATTGCTCTAGCCAAGGAACCAAGATTTCACAAGAGGACCAGACACATAAAGCGACGTTTCAATTCCATCCGCGATTACATCAAGGAGGACGACATAAATATTTGCAAAGTACACACGGATCTGAATGTTGCAGATCCGATGACTAAACCTCTTCCAAAGGCTAAACATGAACAACACCAGAACTGCATGGGTGTTCGATTCATTACAATGTAAATCACATAGTGATGTGAACTAGATTATTGACTCTAGTGCAAGTGGGAGACTGTTGGAAATATGCCCTAGAGGCAATAATAAATTAGTTATTATTATATTTCCTTGTTCATGATAATCGTTTATTATCCATGCTATAATTGTATTGATTGGAAACTCAAATACATGTGTGGGTACATAGACAACACTGTGTCCCTAGTAAGCCTCTAGTTGACTAGGTAGTTGATCAAAAGATGGTGAAGGTTTCCTGGCCATGGACATGAGATGTCATTTGATAACGGGATCACATCATTAGGAGAATGATGTGATGGACAAGTCCCAAACTACGAACGTAGCATATGATCGTGTCAGTTTATTGCTATTGTTTTCTGCATGTCAAGTATCTGTTCCCATGACCATGAGATCATGCAACTCCCTGATATCGGAGGTGTACCTTGTGTGTATCAGACGTCGCAACGTAACTGGGTGACTATAAAGGTGCTCTACAGGTATCTCCAAGGGTGTCTGTTGGGTTGGCATGGATCAAGACTGGGATTTGTTACTCCGTGTGACGGAGAGGTATCTCAGGGCCCACTCGGTAATACAACATCACAATGAGCCTTGCAAGCAATGTGACTAAAATGTTAGCCACGAGATCTTGTATTACGGAACGAGTAAAGAGACTTGCCGGTAACGAGATTGAACTAGGTATAGAGATACCGACGATCGAATCTCGGGCAAGTAACATACCGAAGAACAAAGGGAACAGCATACGGGATTAACTGAATCCTTGACATAGAGGTTCAACCGATAAAGATCTTCGTAGAATATGTAGGAGCCAATATGGGCATCCAGGTCCCGCTATTGGTTATTGATCGTAGAAGTGTCTCGGTCATGTCTACATAGTTCTCGAACCCGCAGGGTCTACACACTTAACGTTTGGTGACGATTAGTATAGTTGAGTTATTGTGTTGGTGACCGAAGGTTGTTCGGAATCCCGGATAAGATCCCGGACATGAGGAGGATCTCCGGAATAGTCCGGAGGTAAAGATTGATATATGTGATAATAGTGTTTTGATCTCCGGAAGGGTTCCGGAATTCACCGGAAGGAGTTCCGGATGTTTACCGAAGTGTTCGGGTGCAGCAACACTTTATATGAGCCAAAGGGGTAAAGCCCACGAGGTATTGGAAAGTGCAAAAGGAAGTTTTGTTGCTGCCTTAAGCGGTACTACCGCTGGTAAGGCAGTACTACCGCGTAAGCGGTACTACCGCTTGTGTGAAGCGGTACTACCGCATAAGCGGTACTACCGCTTGTGTGAAGCGGTACTGCCACTCAAGCGGTACTACCGCTCGTGAGCGGTACTACCGCTTGTGCGCGGTACTGCAGGGATCCGAGTTGGACTCTTTCCCTGCGGGCCAAACCGACCTTGTACGGGAAAACCAACCTGGAGGAGTCTTTTACTCCAAGTTTAGACCCCAAGGCTCAACATATAAATAGAGGGGCAGGGCTAGCACACGGGATTGATCAAGATTTCCCAAGCCGTGTGTCGGCAACCCTAACCCTCTAGTTCTCCCATCATAATCTCCGTAGTGCTTGGCGAAGCCCTTGAGAGATTGTTCCTCACCACCATCACCACGCCGTCTGTAGGGTAACGCAGCAGAAAACAAAAAAATTCCGACCTACGCACCAGCCCAGGATCACTATGGAGACTGCATACAAGGTTTGATCATTTTCGTTACCGACTCGTAGCGCAGCGGAAGTAGAGTCGATGACGAACGGCGGTGCAGATCCCCGCAGCTAGGATTTTACAACCTCCCAACCGCGAGGATGTATACCCTCATCTGCCCCGCGGACAGCCCTCCGGGAGGCGGTCGCATAGTCCCCCGGACGGTGTCGCGGACAGCCCTTCGGGAGGATCTCCGAAACTCGGACTGTCACTCGGACAGCCCTTTGGGAGGACCTCCAAAACTCGGACGGTCACACGGACAGCTCTTCGGGATGCACTCTCGAACTAAGACCGAAACTACGATCTCTCTACAGAGTTGCACACATACGGTGTCATCTATCCGGCAGGGCTTCGCCTTCCAGAACTAGTTCCTGCCGGAACCCAGACAGCCTTTCGGCTCTACGAAACTATTTCGCTGGGAGGAAGACAAGAATGCCAGATCATGCATGGCTTTATATGTGAGAGCAAGAAGGTGAAGATGGCAGCCATCTCCCTTCCTATTTATAGGAAATCCCAAGGGGAATATCCCTTTCTCAAAAGGAATATGCCTTTGGAATATCCCTTTCTCAAAAGGAATATGCCTTTCTCAAAAATATCCAAAAAGTGCTTTCACTATTCACGACGACATTTTTCAGCGTCTGATCGAACTGAAAATATGCATGTGGGCTTAGAACAATTCTAGTACCCACCAAAATAATTTTCAACGCGAGCCGGAACAATTCCGGTTTAGTGATTTCATCTGCGAAAAGCATCTGAAGCGGTTTCGGCAGCTCCGGAACATTTCCGGTTTTCATTCCAGAAAATTCCAAAAAGTTTCCAGAACGATTCTGGCACCTTCAAGAAATATCAGGCATGTGCCAAGACCAATTTGACTTTATGGTATCCCCTGAAACAACTTTTCCAGTTTCACCGAAACTCATCCGGTGACCTCTCTCTGCGGAACTTTTCCGCTGTCCGAAACTTTTCCGGCGTCCGAAACTTTTTCGGTGTTTTTCTCTCAGACTCCCTGTATAGCATTCAACAGATAGATGACCCTTAAGCGTGTGACCCTATAGGTTCGGTGAAGCATAGACATGACCCGGAACCCCTTCCGATCAATGATCAACATCGGAGCCGTGGACACCCATATTGATCCCTATACCCACACGAATGAATATTCGAGTGAACCTCCAGTTGCCGTGAGCTATTCCTATTGCTTCGCGATATGTTACAATAACCCGAGGTGAGACATGTTGGCATCCTCGTGGATCAACACTTGTCCACAATGCCATTTACCTCGTTGCCGGTATTGTTCTCTTTTCTCGTTCCCGTGTTCCGGCATCCCTATGATCAAATCACCCTGTGTCTGGCCAGACGATGATGGATACCGTAACACCGAGAGGGCCCAGAGATATCTCTCCATCGTCGGAGGAGCAAATCCCAATCTTGAGCTATCAAGTCCCTTGACATACTTTTCCATGAACCCGTAAGCCGCCGTAATAGCCACCCATTTACGGATGACGTTTAACAAACCCCAAAGTTCATGAAGCAAGCATGAAGAAACTCGACACTCTCATGGTCTAAGGAATTATGCAAACATTAACTATCTCTGTGTTATAAACCATTAACTAATGACGAATGTATCTCATAGTATAACATCAATTCGGGCCGATTCAACACAAGTGTTCTACCAACAATTGTGCCCTCAAAATTGCCGGCATAGTCATGCCCATGATCAGGAAAACAGGATCATCATGCAATACTTGAGCCAGTCATAGAGGCTTGACTAGGAATACTTTTTACCGTTTATTATCCCACACGTGCACATGAGTTTCCCTCCAAGCCTCGTTTTATTTGCAGACTCGAGAATCATTGCAGTTATAGCATGGAACATAAACCTAATTATGAACAGGGAGATAATCAATAACATTTATTATTGCCTCTAGGGCATATCTCCTACAGACTCCCACTTGCACTAGAGTCAATAATCTAGTCAACGCTAATGCACTTTACACCTATGGCATACTGGTGTAAAATATGCTTCGCTTGTGGTATAGCCTGATGTCCAACGGATCTGACAACTTCAGCTCCGTGTGTAACTTTGCATATCCTCGCGTTTTCACGCTTTCACAAAATTCATATTTTGTGTGGACTTGGCTTTGCATATGTGTGAATCATTGGTCGAAACCTGATTCCTCAGACTGAGCTATGGAGCAACTATCTGCAATAGTGTCCCATAGACCAAAGCCATCTTGGAACCATACTAAGTTCATGAATGAACTATATGATTCAACAACTTCTTTGTCGCTTCTAAAGCGTCAACATATTTAGCCTTTGTTATAGAATTCGCCACAGTAACCTGTTAAGAACAATTCCAACTTACCGTGCCACCGTATTGTGTATCACACAAAACCCTTAACTTAAATCGAAAATCGCATGGAGCATTGATGAAGACTGTATCGATGTAATTACTTACAACGAGCACTTCATAATCTCTGCTTGCGAGAAAACATGTCATCAGTACTACTCTAGTACCTAATGACATCTTTCACTGTTGTCCCATGATCAGTACTTTTGATCACTTTGGTATCTATACTCGCAACAACTTTGGAGTATTGAACATATCTGGTTGTTTTACATACCATGGAATACATGATTAATCCAAACACAAGAGTGTGTGGAATCACCATCATGTATTTTTGCTCATCTGTGTTTTGAGACACCGAGTCTTGCAAAACTCTTCCCATGTGACTTCAGCAAGAATCACTCCTTGGCGTTTTAAATGCTAAAAGGTTTTAGCACCTTGTCAATATGTATTCATTGCTTAGCCCCATTAGGTAAATCTATCTCCATAGATCATCATGCCTAATATTGAGGCTATTTAGCCTAAGCACTTCATCGAAAAACTATTTTCAAATGAAGTCCTAATTCGTGTCAAGAAATTTATTTCCAATTAACAATGTGTCAAGTACACAAGGTTTTTAGAAATATTATTATGCTCCCACTTACTTTCTTGAATCACAAGTATCTTCGATACCCATTTGATGAAGTCAAACCCCTTTGACCATTCCATCAAAAACGAAGATTCCAACTCCACTTTGCTCTCTTCTGTCCATCGCTGGAACTCTGAAGTTTGCATACTTACTAGCATCCTCTGGATCAACAATTTACTTTGGACTGTATCACATATAAGTCCTAGGTTTCATTTCCATCAGATGGAAATCCTTTTGTCATCCATGTTTCATATCTCATGATTGATATATGAATTAATTGCTAGTTCAACCCGAACCGACCTCAAGCATCGCTACGGTGAAACAACCTCATCGTAGTCAACTCCTTGAACTTGTTATTTCAACAAGTCGAGCTTTATGGATAAAACATTTTTATCCGTATCAGTTTTTAGTTCCATAAATATTCGTTAGACTCTAAGTCTTCCGAAAGGTGTATCAAGATTTTAATCTCGAACCACTTATATGGAAACTATCTCGGATTGTATTTCGTATTTAACCAATTCCGGAGTCAGGGCCCATCAACGCTTCCTTGTGTATCGTAGGTATACTGTTGTCTAACAACAATATCTCGTATGCGCACCTGAGAGGTTTGCACGAGTTTTTCCTACGCGGTTCAGCTGCAAGTTCGACCGAAGTCCATACATCTCATGTAGAGGCTTCCGTATCAGTCGTAGTAGGAAACGCCGGAATCACTTCCAAGGTTCCTTTCCTTTGACCTGATGACGAAGATACTGGTTATCTCGTCGAGTTGCACTGTCCTCCCACTCACCTTTTGTAAGAACTATTCTCTTTAAAAGCATACCGTTTTGCGGCAAAACCCTTTGCCTCGGTATAGTGGTGGGGAAATACCCAATGACTTGGGATAACCTTACAAAGTAGCACTTGTCTGATTTGGAATAGGTTTGTAACCTTTTACACAAGCCCCATATTCCAAATGTTAAGAAAAGATATAACATGGTTGGGCGTACCATACCATGGCGTCATTTCAACAGACCTGATGGAGCTCTTTTCAGTGAAAAAGCCGCAGTCTCTAAAGCATCACTTTAAAAGGGATAATGGCAATTTTATTTATGTCATCTTTGATCTTACCATGTCATAAATGGTTCGATTACATCTTCACGGACTTTCCACTTGCAGTGGTGTTCCAGGAGGTGCAAGTTATGAAACCCCTTTCATAACTCATTAGACATTCGCTAAAGTTGTAACTCAAATATTCCTTTCTGCAATCGAATTGTAGAAACATAATTTTGTTGTTACAATAACTTCTACTTCATTTTTGAAAACCTTATGAATGAATTCAAAAGATCCAGACTTACGTCTCAACAAGTAAATATCCATATATCTACTTGAGTCATTTCTGAAGATAGACAAATCCACTACTTGCAACAACATTTATTGGACTACACACATCATAATGTATGATCACCAATATGTTCTTTGCTCGTTCCTTATGGCCTGTGAACGGTATTTCAGTCACTTCACTTTTCAGAGGAAAGTTGCAAGTGTCAGATGATTCAAAATCAAACGACTTCAAAATCCATCACAATGGAATTTTCCACGCGGGTTTCTTCAATGTGACCAAATGCAGTGCCACACTTGTGTGGTATTCTTTTAGTCTTGCGACATTTAGCGTCAGTGTTATGGATGTATCATATTACCATCAATATTCATAGCATAAGTCCCATCCTGTATGGAAGCATGGCCCTTCATTTTATTCATAACATCAAACATCAAAAGTTCTCTTATGAATAACCTTCTTGCAAAATACCTTATGCAAAGGGCTAGAGTGTATGAAACTCTAAATGAATTATGAAAGTAAATATAGAGGCAATGTATTAATATCAATATTCATAACATACGTCTCATTCATAATGAAAGTATGGCCCTTATGTTATTCATAACACCGAACATCAAAAGTTCTCTTATGAACAACCTTCTTGCAAGATACCTTATGCAAAGGGCTAGAGTGTGAAACTCTAAAATGAATTATGAAAGTAAATACAGAGGCAATGTATTAATATCAATATTCATAACATACGTCTCATTCATAATGAAAGTATGGCCCTTATGTTATTCATAACACCGAACATCAAAAGTTCTCTTATGAACAACCTTCTTGCAAGATACCTTATGCAAAGGGCTAGAGTGTGAAACTCTAAAATGAATTATGAAAGTAAATACATAGGGAATACACCGATGGAAGGCATAGTAACTTTTACTATGTTCCCTATGTGTATCTTAACCTCATTCCTGGCTAGTCTTTCAGGCCATAGTAGTTCTTACATCGAGTTGCAACAGAATGCAATCAAGCGGGTATCTTTGTGATTAACTCACAATACCCAAGAATTAGTGATTAACATGTTTAATCATAATTCCCAAGAACTATATCTTTGACCAGCCTTCTATACATCAAAAACTTGTATGACATTCATACATGAGCTGGATATTCCAGTCTTCTTTCTTATTTGCCATTATACTTCTAACAGTTTAACTTTTAGTATTTCTTCTACTCTCAGAAGAAGCACCCAACTTAAGAGTGGCGATAGCCCCGGACTTCCTAGGCGTGAAAGTTTCACTAACACCCTTCGGACACTTCCTTTCTCTTTAAGTTGTTGTTTTATTCACCTTTCATCATATGACAGGCGTTCTCCTGGATCCCTCTCTTATCAGTCAAATGCCTAGTAAACACTTTTACTAATAGTTTGCAAACAAACATGGCTTTAGATATCTCATATCTTTCAGCCTTTGTTTGTATCTGAAAATTAATTTTCAATTCCATGAATATCACATAACTATCCCAAAACTTTCGAAGTTCAGGTCTCATGGAAGCAAACATATTTCACTTGACCGTAACGGAATTTTAGCTTTTGGATCGAAGGACGAGAGTCATATCATCCATAGCATTAGCGGGAGAATACCGAAAGTATGCGATAGGACAAAGTCCTTCTCGGCACTCTTGAGGACAATCCTCACATTACGTTACCAACCGTAAAGTTTTAACCAGATATTTAACAGCTATTCAATTTTAATAGGGAAGGTGGAAACGCGAGCCATTATTCTACTTATTATGCAAATCACACTTAGACAGTGTTCAAGATTAATTGCACTGAGAATTAAACAAGGTAATTCTACAGTGCGCTCCCACTCAAATCAATATCTCTCATAATTGATTGTGAGTGATTCAAGATCCAAATTTCAATTCAACGCCAAGGATGCATCCATCTCAAGTGACGAGAATTTCATTTGGTAGGCCAACTTGCCAATCACATCTCTATGTGACTCTTGTTCATCTTTCGATGCGTGTGTTCCGAGCTCATGACTTTCATGCCTGAACGTCAAGACAACCAAGTGATCACGCTGCGAGGTCTCAACTCACCCGCCTCACACCCGTACAATCGTTCGTACCCATGCATCCATGTGATACCCCGAAAGGAAAGATGCCGTGACGGTGCTACACTTGGGAGAACACTAACTACTTGATATTTTTGTGAGAGATCACCCTAATAAAAGCGACTACCACGCAATCAAGAAGGGTGCATCATAAGGGATAAACATCTCAGGCAATTCATAATAGCATGATATGGTATAGCCCTTTCTGACGGAGAAGTCTCATTTCTTCGTCTTCGGCATTCGCGTCGGTGTTCACCTTTGCGAAGATTGCCACCACCTTGTCGGTGCACCAGATAATATTGCTATCTCTATAGCTAATAAAATAAGTGCATTACATAAGGTTGACACGCAGGTCATTAAAGTGCAATCATATGGCTCCAGCCATCATGCCGAATCATGACACGCAGGTCATGTTAATCAATTTACATCATATAGTCATCTCATACATAATCAAATTATTATGAACACTGCTATACCACATCATATGCACATGCAAACCATCCTGCAAAACCAAGTTAGACGCCTCTAATCGGTTCATGCAAAATTTTATTTTTACGTGGCTTCTAAGGTTTCGAAACAAACCGAAGCTACCAACTTCCATCATCAAGCATGATAATCCAAGTCGCTAGATTAACATTCCAGGGTGTATGAAACATGAGATAATAAAATCTCGAGCCCCATACTAAACTTCGTCATACGCGTGACCCCCGTGCAGATCATATCTGCATTGCCCTTTCGTCTGCGAAATTTCATCTTTCTTTTTAACTACGGTGGAATTCAATGAACTGTTAGCACTTCGTTGATCAATCAGGATCGCGGATTGCCAGAACATTGAAACTCCACCATACTGTTATCAAGATCAGAAATATGCAAATTCTAGGGAAGCAACAAGAACATCGGGTAACAGACTTCATCTGCTACCCGCACAAATAATTTTCAGCAATTGATCTCATCTACTACCTAATTATATTGTGCAACACCCATACATCTCTATGTATTCTAGATCGCAACCTGCATCTACGCATAGCATGGATCTTGATGCCACTGTAGGGTAACCCAGCAGAAAACAAAAAATTTCCGACCTACGCACCAGCCCAGGATCACTATGGAGACTGCATACAAGGTTTGATCATTTTCGTTACCGACTCGTAGCGCAGCGGAAGTAGAGTCGATGACGAACGGCGGTGCAGATCCCCGCAACTAGGATTTTACAACCTCCCAACCGCGAGGATGTATACCCTCATCTGCCCCGCGGACAGCCCTCCGGGAGGCGGTTGCACAGTCCCCCGGACGGTGTCGCGGACAGCCCTTCGGGAGGACCTCCGAAACTCGGACTGTCACTCGGACAGCCCTTCGGGAGGACCTCCAAAACTCGGACGGTCACACGGACAGCCCTTCGGGAGGCACTCTCGAACTAAGACCGAAACTACGATCTCTCTACAGAGTTGCACACATACGGTGTCATCTATCCGGCAGGGCTTCGCCGTCCAGAACTAGTTCCTGCCGGAACCCAGACAGCCTTTCGGCTCTACGAAACTATTTCGCTGGGAGGGAGAGAAGAATGCCAGATCATGCATGGCTTTGTATGTGAGAGCAAGAAGGTGAAGATGGCAGCCATCTCCCTTCCTATTTATAGGAAATCCCAAGGGGAATATCCCTTTCTCAAAAGGAACATGCCTTTGGAATATCCCTTTCTCAAAAGGAATATACCTTTCTCAAAAATATCCAAAAAGTGCTTTCACTATTCACGACGACATTTTTCAGCGTCTGATCGAACTGAAAATATTCATGTGGGCTTAGAACAATTCTAGTACCCACCAAAATAATTTTCAACGCGAGCCGGAACAATTCCGGCTTAGTGATTTCATCTGCGAAAAGCATCTGAAGCGGTTTCGGCAGCTCCGGAACATTTCCGGTTTTCATTCCAGAAAATTCCAAAAAGTTTCCAGAACGATTCTGGCACCCTCCAAGAATTATCAGGCATGTGCCAAGACCAATTTGACTTTATGGTATCCCCTGAAACAACTTTTCCAGTTCCACCGAAACTCATCCGGTGACCTCTCTCTGCGGAACTTTTCCGCTGTCCGAAACTTTTCCGGCGTCCGAAACTTTTTCGGTGTTTTTCTCTCAGACTCCCTGTCTAGCATTCAACAGATAGATGACCCTTAAGCGTGTGACCCTATAGGTTCGGTGAAGCATAGACATGACCCGGAACCCCTTCCGATCAATGATCAACATCGGAGCCGTGGACACCCATATTGATCCCTATACCCACACGAATGAATATTCGACTGAACCTCTAGTTGCCGTGAGCTATTCCTGTTGCTTCGCGATATGTTACAATAACCCGAGGTGAGACATGTTGGCATCCTCGTGGATCAACACTTGTCCACAATGCCAGTTACCTCGTTGCCGGTATTGTTCTCTTTTCTCGTTCCCGTGTTCCGGCATCCCTGTGATCAAATTACCCTGTGTCTGGCCAGACGATGATGGATACCGTAACACCGAGAGGGCCCAGAGATATCTTTCCATCGTCGGAGGAGCAAATCCCAATCTTGAGCTATCAAGTCCCTTGACATACTTTTCCATGAACCCGTAAGCCGCCGTAATAGCCACCCATTTACGGATGACGTTTAACAAACCCCAAAGTTCATGAAGCAAGCATGAAGAAACTCGACACTCTCATGGTCTAAGGAATTATGCAAACATTAACTATCTCTGTGTTATAAACCATTAACTAATGACGAATGTATCTCATAGCATAACATCAATTCGGGTCGATTCAACACAAGTGTTCTACCAACAATTGTGCCCTCAAAATTGCCGGCATAGTCATGCCCATGATCAGGAAAACAGGATCATCATGCAATACTTGAGCCAGTCATAGAGGCTTGACTAGGAATACTTTTTACCGTTTATTATCCCACACGTGCACATGAGTTTCCCTCCAAGCGTCGTTTTATTTGCAGACTCGAGAATCATTGCAGTTATAGCATGGAACATAAACCTAATTATGAACAGGGAGATAATCAATAACATTTATTATTGCCTCTAGGGCATATCTCCTACACCGTCGTGCTGTCAGAACTCATCTACTACTTCACCATCGCTCGCTGGATCGAGGAGGTGAAGGCGTCATCAAGCCGTACGTGTGTTGAACGCGGAGGTGCCGTCCGTTCGGGACTAGTTCGTGATCGGATCGAGGGACGACTTGCGATTTGGATCGCGGAGACGTTCGACTACATCAACCGCGTTTCTTAACGCTTCCGCTTAGCGATCTACAAGGGTATGTAGATTCACTCTCCCTCTCGTAGATGCTCATCACCATGGATAGATCTTGCGTGTGCGTAAGAATTTTTTTGTTTCCCATGCGACGTTCCCCAGCAGGATGGCGGCGGCAGCAAGCAGACGCGGCGGTGTGGATGGGGCGGCTAGACAAGTTGCCGTGAAGGCCTCCTCCGCCAGCAGCAGCAGCTGCACCAGTGGCTCCTCGTCGACCTCTGCCTCCCGTGGTTGCTCCTCGACGCCCTCATCCGTCGACGCGGCAACAAAAATGAAGCAGATGGCCACCGGCATTGAGGCTTCCTCCACCAGCAGCAGCACCAGCGTCTGCGGCTCCTCGTCGACCTCTGCCTCCTGTGGTGGATCCTCAACGGCCTCATCCGCGACGCTGCAACGAATCAAAGCAGATGGTCACCGGCGTTCGTCCTCGAGCCGCCCCACTTGTCCCGGACCAGCGCCGCAAGGGCACCGCCCTATTCCTGGATCCGGCGGCCTCCTGCCTTGTCACCGGGATCCGGCAGCCTCCTGGCCTCGTCTCCGGCCGCTGCTCGATCCATATGGGTCTTTGGGAGGCGGAGACTGAGAAGCAGAGGGAGAGTGAGAGGAAGATGTGAGACGGGATGTGGGTGGAGTGGTGCGTGGTGGGAATGTTCGTGCGACAGGATCACCAGAACGAACGCCTGGGTACATCTGACGTGGCATTGTCCAGGACTTTAAGATCCGAGCTCGTCATCCAATGGCCAGAATTGCGTTCGGGACGAGATCGTAAATATCTGACGTCAGATATTTATCATTTCCGTTTTCTAAAACGTGTTTTCATAAAAATGTCTGGGACCCTTTTTTTTTTTTCCAAAAACGCATGTTTTGGGTATTTCGAGAACCAATTTTTGCTTTTTTTTTTTTGCGAAAATATCAGATCTATTATAAAGATTCACCGGAAGTACGAAGCATCCCAAACATAATAAAAATTACATCGAGGTCCATGGACAACCGACCGACCATTGCCGCCGCCAGAACGAGCCGCCGACGCGCCGCTGTCGCCGCTCCCATACCGGAGCCGGCTTGACCTCGTCCATGATAGCCGGGAAGTCTTCATGCACGTGCCCCTAAGGACCAGCGTTCAAGAGCTGCAGTCGTCGCCATTAAATCCTTGAATTTTTGCTTATCCGAGAATTAGTTAGATTAACCAAACAAAGTTTTAGTTTGTTAGAGCCCGAAACGCATTTACATATAACTGATTCTCTATAAACCAGCTATCCAAACAGGGTCAGATTTATCCGGTTTTGTCAGTTTTTAGGGTGCAAATTATATGGTATTGGAGTTTAGGGGATATGGATCCATCAATCTGGATTTGAAGGTGAAAACTATACTTTCCTCAAAAGGAAATGTAATGATCGACCCAGTGCACTTTTATGGAAGGGCCCAGAAAGAGGATAAGATCGACCCAGTGCACATTGATGGAAGGGCCCAGAAAGAGGATAAGGACCACGAAGGTGAAAGATTTCCATTGTTTATTTTTTCGAGAACAACGAGACGGTGTCGTGGCATGATGGAGAAAGACACGGCGGCGATGGCGAGGGTGTGCCGGCGATGCAAGGCGACGTACTCGCCGTCGGGCAACACGCCACAGTCCTGCAGGTTCCACCCTTCCTTCTTCGTCTGCCGCCGCCACGACGACCAGGTGAGGTACTACGAGCTCAAGGATGACGACCCGCCCTACGCCGCCAGGTTCTACGACTACTGCAGCGCCAAGGACCCCGTCGCCCATGGCTGCACCACCGGCTTCCACGTCTCCTACGACGACCCGGAGTAGCGAACTAGTACGCTTTGCTTGTTCCTCCTCTCCCAGTGCCTCCTCTGAAACAAACGCAGTGTTCTGCATCTAGTCTGTTACTCTGTACATTAACTCAAGTACCGTGTAAGTGATCTGGATTGTGTCAAGAAATTAAGCAGTCCAATCGACGAAATAAAATCCTATCCTATAATAGTACCACTTGTGTTTGACACCCTTTGCACAGACATAATTTTGGCTATGAGTGATGGGTTTGCATTCAGGCAAAATAGTTTGTCTGAAGAAGTCTGAACCTTGTAAATGTTTGCTTAGCGAAGAAAGAATCGACAAACCCAGCATGCCGCATCGATTGAAAGAATTGACAGAATAACATCCTATCCTGTAATATCACTTGTGTTTGATGTTGAGTTCAACCCTGTCTCCCGGCAAGGCAGCCCCGGCAAGCCCTGTGTACAGCTGTACACACGGTGGCTCGCGTAGGGCCCCATGCGCTGTTCACGCACCTGGGGTGGCTCGTTTGGCATGCCGGTGTCAAAGTAGTGACATCGGCGTCAGCAAGTAGGAGTAATGGCAAACCCTGCTGCGTCAGGGTGTTGTCCAATCTAGGGATAGATAGGTAGTTTTTTATTGCCCCGTACTGCATATACAAATATCAATGGAACACTCACAGTGGTGAGTAGCGAGTGTTGCGAGCAGAAATATCTTCTCTCCTTCCTCTCTCTCGCTCGCTCCTTTGCTTCGGCTCCTCTGCCCGGCAATGCTCTCCCTTGCGTAGCGGACGTGTGGGGTGGCCACCGGTGAGAGGACAGGTTGGGCTAACAATTGGCATTAGAGCCACAGGTTATGCCGAAGCATATGCCGAAAGACGGCGTAGCCGGCGGCTCCAAGATGGCCAAGGAAATCTTGGCTGAGGAGACGCGCACGGTTGACGTGCTTGCACTACAGGGGAGGCCGGGAGGTGAGCTGGGCACACCGCGCTCCGTGCGCGATGTAGGTATGTCCAGCACCTCCTTCCCTCCCCTCACGTGGACCAACTATCCCAGTTGGTCGCTCCTGATGAAGGTCATCATGGAGGTGCGGCACATGTGGAAAGCCGTGGAAACCGGCGATGTCGAGTACGCCGAGGACCGGCTGGCAATGGAGGCAATCCTGTGCTCCGTCCCACTAGAGATGGTGCCTACCCTTGGCGCCAAGGAAGCGTGGGGACCATCAAGATTCTGCGCATCGGCATAGAGCGCGTACTGGAGTCGAAGGCTCAGACCTTGCGCCTCTAGTACAAGGAGATCAGGTTCAAGCCTGGTGAGCTGGTCGACGACTTTGCCATGCGGCTGCAGGGTCTCATCAACGAGCTCACAACGCTCGGGGATCCCATCAACGACAAGAGGATGCTCCTCAAGTTCCTCCGCGTCGTCCCCAGGCAGTGCAAGCAGCTGGCCTGGTCCATCGAGAGCTTGGTGGATCTCTCCACCATGGCAATCGAGGAGCTGGTAGGCTGGCTCAAGGTCGTCGAGGAGTGCGGCGACGAAGCTGAGGAACGTGCTGGCGGCCAACTGCTGCTCACAGAGGAGCAGTGGAACACGCGCCTACAGCAGTGCGGCCACGACGGCTCTTCTGGCAGTGGGGGAGGCGCCTCCACGGGAAGCAGAGCTCGCGGCAAGCCAGGTCAGTCCCAGCTGCTGGGCGGGCCTTCGCGGAGTTCCGACAACGGCGACGACCGAAACAAGTGCCACTACTGCGGCAAGTCGGGTCACTGGACCCGCGAATGTCGCAAGAGGATAGCCAACGAGGCAGCCACGAGATCGGCCAACCTTGTCCAAGCAGACGTGGACGGTGGGCCGGCAATGATGCTGGCAGGCGTTGAGACTGTGCAGGAGAGCCCAGCATCTCCCGCGACCACGGCCCCGACAACCACCCAGTCCGTGCAAGAGGCATGAAGCCTATCCACGGGATCCATTCCTTCAGTGACAGACCACTCCCCGACAACATCATTCTCGAGGCCTATCAATTGGGAGGCGATGAAGGCACGGGCGTGGGGAAGCCACGTCCTGGCAACAGAGGTCTCGACAACGTCGGACCCCGTCAAGGACCATGCTTCGACCATGATGCTGGCGGCAATCGAGTCCGCGCAGGAGCGCACGACGACTCAGGTCGCCCACACCCCGACAACAAGGTGTTCGGGGTCTACTGCATTGATGGGAGATGGCTCCCCGACAATGACATGTGCATTCGGGTTCGTCTTCCTTAACAAGGAGAGAGCCGTGACCACACCCACGCTCGCAAGCGACAATCACAACGAGGGTTGATTCCTCGACACTGGCGCCACGAACCACATGACGGGTTCTGTCGACGCGTTCCTTGAGCTGGACCGCTCGATCACCGGGAAGGTGCGGTTCGTGGATCACTTTGTGGTGGACATCCACGGGCGCGGGACAGTCATCTTCGCTGACAAAGGGGGTGATCACAGGGCTTTCACAGACGTCTACTTCATCCCGCCACTCAAGAGCAGTGTCGTGAGCGTCGGCCAACTCGACGAGGGCTGGTTCGACATCGACATCCACTGCGGTGTGCTCACCGTACGCGATCAGCAGAAGAGGCTGCTCATCGAGGTAACCCACTCACCAAGTCACCTCTACAAGCTCTTCTTTTGACCCGTGCATCCTGTGTGCCTTGCCGTGGGTCATGTCTTCGACTCTTGGCGTTGGCATGCCCGGCTAGGACACTAGCACTTCGACGGGCTGCGGAAGATGGCGCGTGGCGATCCTGTTCGTGGGCTGCCTCCAATCATGCACGCCGATGAGCTGTGCGATGCGTGTCTTCTCGGGAAGCAGCGGCGCTTGCCCTTTCCCGAGAAGGCATGTTACCTGGCACAGAAACCCCTAGAACTGGTTCATGGGGACCTCTGCGGCCCAATCACCCCGGCAACGCCAAGAGGGCGTCGCTACATCCTACTGCTTCTCGACGACTACAGTGGGTTCATCTGGGTGCTTCTCCTCACCTCCAAGGGCGAGGCGGAGCGAGCCATCGTCAAGCAGCAATCGGCAGCGGAGGTTGAGTGCGGCCACGAGCTATGGGTGCTGCGCATGGACCGTGGCGGCAAATTCACGTCGGCCACGTTCTACAAGCACTACAACGACAAAGGGGTGCAGCGTCACCTCACGGCCCCGTACTCGCCGCAGCAGAACGGCGTCGTCGAGCGAAGGAACCAGACGTTGCTCGGGATGGCACGCTGCATGCTCAAAGCAAAGCAGGTGCCGAGCACGTATTGGGGGGATGCCATGCTCACAGCCGTATTCATCCTCAACTGCTCCTTCACGAGGAGTGGGGATGGCAAGACGCCTTTCAAGGCATGGTATGGGAGGAAGCTCGACGTGCGTTTCCTCCGCACCTTTGGCTATGTCGGGCACATCAAGACGGCGCGCCCACAGCTGAAGAAGCTCGACGACAGGAACACTCTGATGGTGTTCATGGGCTATGAGACTGGCACCAAGGCGTACAAGATGTACGACCTCGTCTCGAAGCGCGTGCACATCTCTTGTGACGTTGTCATCGACGAGGATGTACGCTAGACTTGGGAGGCACCGGGGGAGACTGCAGCAAGCAGCTCCTTCACTGTTGAGTACCTACTGTACTCCAGGACCCCGGGAAGTGCCTCGAGAGGCACAGCGGCCCCGGGAAGCTCAACACAGGAATCGACATCCCCAAGATTAGGAACTGAGACCCCGAGAACAATGTCCCCGAGTACAGCATCTCCAAGCACCATGCCTACGAACGAGGTGGCTCCCGGTCAGTTCGCAATCCTGCCAACGGCACGGTCGGAGCTGCTCGACGCTGACGATAGTGTTGGCACCCCACACTGGTACCGCCTCCTAGGGGATCTCCTCGGCAAGCCTGCGGGACTACCACAGCAGCCCGAGAGTGATGACAACGATGACGTCCTACATCTGATGGCCGGCGAGGAGCCGACCATGTTCGCAGAGGCAGAGCAAGAGGATTGCTAGCGCCGCGCGATGCTTGATGAGCTGTCATCGATCAACGACAACGCCACCTGGAAACTCACCACACTGCCAACAGGGCATCAAGCCATCGGGCTCAAGTGGGTGTTCAAGGTGAAGAAGGATGAGCACGGCGCCATTGTCAAGCAAAAGGCATGCCTCGTCGCAAAGAGTTACATGCAGTGCGAGGGGGTAGACTTCGAGGAAGTCTTCGCTCCGGTGGCAAGGCTGGATTCCGTGCGACTCATCCTTGCCGCGGCTGCTCACCGCGGATGGGAGGTACACCACATGGATGTCAACTCGGTGCTTCTCAATGGCAACCTCAACGAGGAGGTGTACATCTCCCAGCCGCCAGGATTCATTGCCGGGAATCTCAAGCAGGGCGTGTACAGGCTACAAAAGGCCCTGTATGGTCTCTGGCAAGCCGCAAGGGCGTGGAACGCCAAGCTCGATGCAAGTCTTGCATCACTTGGGTTCTCACACAGCGCTTCTGAGCACGGTGTGTACTCGCGTGGCATCGGGAACACACTGCTCATCATCGGCATCTATGTTGATGACCTGGTCATCGCTAGGGCAGAGCCCGACAAGATTCAATGCTTCAAGAGAGAGATGCATCATCTCTTCAGCATGAGCGACCTCGGGCTGCTCTGGTAGTACCTCGGGCTGGAGGTGAACTAGGAGCATGGTCGCATCACGATCACGCAGGCGGCCTATGCCGCCAAGATGCTCGAGCGAGCAGGCATGGAGGACTGCCACGCTGTGCACGCTCCGATGGAGGCACAGCTGAAGCTCAGCAAAGAAAGCCCCAAGAAGGCGGTGGACTCCATGTTCTACCTCAGCGTTATCGGGAGCCTCAGGTAGCTCGTGCACACCTGACCGGACATCGCGTTCATTGTCGGGTACCTGAGCAGATTCATGGAAGCATCGGCAAACGACCACCTCGCTGCTGTCAAGCACCTACTCTGGTACATCGTGGGTACGCTCACGCATGGATGCGTGAATCGTCATGGCGACGACGAGAACCTGGTCGGCTACAGTGACTCCGACCACGTTGGTGACATGGACTCCCGGAAAAGCACCTCAGGCGTGTTGTTCCTTCTCGGGAGTAGCCCCGTCAGCTAGCAATCAGTGAGGCAGAAGGTTGTCACCGTCTCTTCGTGCAAGGCGGAGTACATCACGGCAGCTACAGTGGCATGCCAAGGCATCTGGATTCCCTCTGCAAGAACCAAGACACCGCTCCTGCGCTCATCTTCATCGACAACAAGTCGGCGATTTCCCTCTGCAAGAACCCAGTGTTCCATGACCGCAACAAGCACGTTGATCTCCACTATCACCTCATACGTGACTGCGTCGAGAAGGGCAAAGTCAACGTGGAGTTCATCAGGATTGGTGAGCAGAAGGCTGACATCCAAACCAAGGCACTTGGCCGCATCCGGTTCTAGGAACTACACGACAAGATCGGGATCATCGTGGTCCAACCCAGGTGACAGGGTTGAGGGGGAGAATGTTAGGTTCAACCCCGTCTCCTGGCAAAGCAGCCCCGGCAAGCCCTGTCTACAGCTGTACACAGGGTGGCCCGCGTAGGGCCCCATGCGCTGCTCACACACATGGGGTGGCTCGTTTGGCATGCCGGTGTCAAAGTAGTGACATCGGCATGAGCAAGTAGGAGTAATGGCAAACCTTGGTGGGTTAGGGTGTTGTCCAATCTAGGGATAGATAGGTAGTTTTCTATTACCCTGTACTGTATATAGAAATATCAATGGAACGCTCATAGTGGTGAGTAGCGAGTGTTGCCAGCAGAAATATCTTCTCTCCTTCCTCTCTCTTGCTCACTCCTCTGCTTCGGCTCCTCTGCCCGGCAACGCTCTCCCTTGCGCAGCAGACGCAAGGGGTGGCCGCCGGCGAGAGAACAGGTTGGGCTAACATTTGACACCCTTTGCTCGGACTAAATTCTGGATTGTCAGTAATCCTAGTCCTATCTGAACAGTCTTGATGGGTTGCATTCAGAGCTGAGAATGAGATTTGGTAAATTAGTTTGCCTGAAGAAGTCTGAACCCTGTGTGTTTTTTCTCTACTAAACAAACTGTGTCTGTGAACTAATTTGCCACGTCGCATTTTTCATAGCTCTGATGTTGTCGATGTTCTGTTCATGTGCATAAATAGTTGATTTAGCTCTTCCGACTTACCAGTTTGGCTGTGACCTTGGCTGTTAGAAGCGAGACTGAATTCATGTTGAAATTTTGACTTATTTCATAGTGAAGTTACTCCCACCTCTCAAGAAATGAAGAAATTGCTTGCCAGTGTTAACTAGAATAACATGAAGGGTAGAGTAGCTTGAGATCATCACTTAAAACGGTTCAATTTCTCATAGATTGAGAGATCAGTGCCGCCTACTTGAAAATTTTGACAAAATTTCCGCTGCTTCGGAACACAGGATTGGCAATGACTCTGTCACGGACTATGACCTTGCCTTGCCCTGCTGCTAAAATACGGCATGGTGATATGTGGGGGTGCTACGAGAACAGCCTGAAAGCTTTGACGTCCCTCCAGGCAACGGTGACCAACTTTGCCGCCAACTTCATCTTGTCAGGTCTTGCAATGGTATTTCCTATTTCAGGAGCCTCTGCCTTCCAGGGGCTTGTGATCTTCGTTAAAATTAGCGCTTTTCTAAGTTTGTTGAACAACTGGCTTCTTGGCTTCTTGCTGAATAAGAGTAGGCTTTCCATAACATAAAGGAAAAGTCAGTGTTGATGACCTAATTTTGCTTCATCATGGAGTAGTTCCTTGTGGCTACATCGATAAACATTGCTAAATTTCCAAACTATTTTGGCACTTAACTACACTCAGCCTTTTAACTTGGGCCTTTTTTTAAAACGGAGGGTTGCCCCCCCTCCCCCCGCGATTTTCGTTAATAGAAACTAGAGAACTATAGAGTTAACAACTATTAGCGCAGTAAGACATCCCCCAAAACAAGAGAAATGAAAGCAAACCAACAGGGCTAAACCTCAAAAGCAGAAGGCTGCCTGAAGCCTATCAACACCAAAACGTAAACAACCACTACCAAGGGAAATCGGAGCCTAATAAATGGCGACGAAACTATCTTTGCCATACAGAAGAAAATGGCAACAAACAACCACTACTCCTATTTAACAGATGCATCAATCCAACAGTAAAACCTCCAGCCAAGCGTTCAATCCATAACAGAAGCCTTAGCTGATCTGGCCTCCATCCCTGCGAAGCAGAGAACACGTCACTTGCCACCCGCTCGAGAAGCTTTACCCCCCACCGCAGCAGGTTTTGATTTGTTTCCCTTTTCTACAAAATAGACTGAAAATGGATCCAGTAGCAAATCAGCTTAATCAGAGTAAAAGTATCATTTAATTTTTCCCTATTAAAGCATGCATCATTCCTAACATTCCAAATTGTCCAAAAACAGCAGCCACACCAAGCAGAACAGGTTTTTAAGTTTCACTCGTAAACCGGCCAGTCCACGAGCCCCATATCTCATAAACTACACCAGGAAGATCAGGAAAACTAAAAGCACATTTCAAGACATTCCAAACAAAATGGGCCACTGGACAAGAGATGAACAAATAATCCATGGTCTCTTCTTGCCCACAAAATTGACCTTCAGTATTCCCAATCCACCCCTTCCTAGTCAAATTATCTTTAGTTGAGATACTTTTGTGGACCATCAGCCACACAAAGATCTTAAATATATGTGGGATTTTGATTTTCCAAAGAAATTTTTGAGGAAAAGAGACATCTCTCCAGATAAGGTGTTTATGAAAAGAGCTCACTGCGAATTCTACATTGGTAGTCAGACTCCACCTCACAAAGTCATTCACCGAGTTAAGCTGAATATCATCACAATCCCTCACAATTTTCTCTCATTGCTTCAAATTTTCACCCCACAAGGTTCTTCTAAACAGCACACATTTCCCAGAGCTATTAATCACTCTGGCAACTAAAATTTATTTATCAAAACAAACATCATAAAGATAGGGAAAGATCTCTCTAAGTGGAGCATCCTGAATCCATAAGTCATGCCAGAACCTAGTTCTCTTCCCATTCCCTATCACCCTTCTACAGTTAGCATAAAACTTGTCTCTGACATGTAGAAGACCAAACCAAAAGTGTGAATCACTAGGTACGTATTTTACACAACTCACACATTTCCCTTTAACATATTTATTCAACAAAATTTGCTGCAAAATCTCCTCACTATTCTCCATCTTCCAAAACCACTTGCCCAACATGTTGGAAATATGCCCTAGAGGCAATAATAAAGTTGTTATTATTCTATTTCCATGTTCATAATTAAGTTTATATTTCTATGCTAGAATTGAATTGGTTCTTGAATGTGAGATTCGGAGGAAAATCTAATTGCATGTGTAGAATGATAAACACCAAACAGATCCCTAGTCAGGCCTCTGGACTAGCTCATGTATTGTTGATGGTCTTGTTTCCCTGACCATGGGCATAGTTAATGCAACAAGGATGTCAGCAATAATGAGAGCACATTTTTAGGGTAACAATTGTGTTGGATAGACCCAACTTATGAAATACTATGACATCACGTCGTCAATATGTTATTGGTATTTTTGTATAAAGTGTTGACATTTACTTGAGTCCTTAGACCATGAGAATATCATGGACTCGGATACCAGATGGCTTCTTTGGAGTCATCAAACGTTACTCCATAATTGGGTAATCATAAAGGTGGCTTTCGGGTACGCCGGAAAGTATGTTGTGGTGCCAAATATGTTAAGACTGGGCTTTGCCCCTCCGGCGATGGAGAGATACACTCTGTGCCCACTCGGTATTACGGTGTCCAACATCACCTGTCCAAGTATTGTGAATAAGGAGTTAATCATGGGGATACCAGAATATGTAAATGAGAAAGGAGTACAAATCGATAACGAGGATAACTAGGTATAGTGATCAAGGTGTTGATCACGGGCATATTGTCAAAGTCTCGCCTCAGGTTGTGTAACATATCGCAAGGCAAAGAAAATTGTATGCGGTAATACAAGGTTTGCTCGGTAAAGATTTTCTATGATATGTGGGAATTACTATGGGTGTCCAATTCCACTAATAATTATTGACCGGAAGGTGTTCCGTACATGTCCACATATGCTCGAACCTATAGGGTCACATGCCTAACGATTAGCGACATTTAGGAATGCTTTGTTCCAATGAAGAATGCAAGAGAAGGGTTCCAAAAGTATTTCGAATGATCTCGGAAGTGTTCCGGGAGGTCCCGAAGTGTCTCGGTGATGTCTGGAAGTGTTCCCAAAGGTATTGGAAGGTTCTAGAATGTGAAGGAAGCTTCTGAAAGGTCTGGAAGGTTTCGGAATATTCCAAAGAATTCTGGAAGGATCCCCGCTGGGCTGTCCTCCCTCTTGCTTGGGGGCAAGGCAGCCCAGCGTCCAAGCCTGGCCGACCCCCCTTTGCTTGACGGGCAAGCCACCCAGCTGGAGGCCCAGGAGGATTCCCCTGGCACAGGGGAGGAGGACTCCCTACCCTGGTTGGCCAGCCCCCCTCCTGGCCACCTATATATACAGGGGCAGGGGCACCCTAGGGGGCACACCAAAGCCCTTGGCTGACCCTTCCCCTTGGCAGAGCCCTATCCCCGTTTATTGCTAGCATCTCTCTCTCTCTAAATTAGATTTAGTTCTTCCCCACAGCTTCCTTGTGCTGGTCCACAGAGTGCTGCAGTGTTGCTACTTTGGTATGCGTGACCACCTTAGAGGCATTGTAATCTTCGACGCTAGATCAGGCGAAACTCTCACGGCAGGGAGGTATAACCTAGCTGCAAGAATCTAAGGACTTCATCAACAGCGTCAACATCTCCACTATGCTGACGGATAGTCGAGGGTATGATCTCATTGCCTGCACCTCAATAGTGATCTTGGATGGATTATGCACAGAATTTTTTTAGTTTTCCATACTTGCTATGCGTAGTTGCAGGTATGACTAGAGCATATGTGATATGCGGCATTGCATATGTGATGTGTGGTGTATTATATGAGATATGTTACTAGATTTTCTTGTTGTTTCCCATCATTGCATGATTTTGATCTCGGCGGTATTGTGGGATTTTCAGAGGTCTGGCAAACCTTATGATCTTCGGATCGATACATGCTCAGGACGACTTTGATTCCACTTTAGTTGAGAAAGAAAATTTTGCAATGATGAGACTAGGAGATGAGATCTACACGGGGGCCACACGTATGACGAAGTTTAGTATGGGGTTCGAGATTTTCGAGTCTCGTATTCCATACACCCAGCAGTTAAATAACAACAAGGGTAATCATGCATATGGCAACATAGGTAGTAAACGGTTTGCAACACAACCATGTATTGTAGCAAAATCGTTAGAGGCATCTAACTTGTTTTTGCAGAGTGTGCATGTGATGTTGTATCGCCTGTGAGATGCAATGTGATTGTATGAGATACAAAGTGTTTGTAATTATTATTTTGTCATGACCTGCGTGCCGTGAGTACGGCAATCGTCAAGTGCCACTATGATTGTCATTATTTTTATTGTATTGATCTGCGTGTTAACAAGAAAGCCATGTAATGCATTAGTAGTAATTGCAAAGGACATGGTGGTGACGATCGTGCATCGATGGACCTCGACGCAACGCCGTACACGAAGGAGTTATCTGTCAAAAGATGTTGAAGAGAATCCACGGTAGAAAAATTCTGCCATGGCAGCAGAAAAGTTCTGCCACGGCTGAGTTTTCTGTTGAAAAACTGATGCCATGGCAATGATTTTGAAAGTGCTGCCACGGCAGAGTTTTCCTTTTTAAAATGCTGCCATGGTAGAGAATTTCAAAAGCGCTGCCACAGCAGAGTATTCCTGTTGAAAAACATTGCCATGGTAGAGAAACAAAAACTTCTGCCACAACAGCAAAACCAAAAACGTTGCCAGAGCAGGATTTTTGCGGAGAAAAATTGGCGATGATTCGGACTTCTTCAAAAGATGGGGCTATACCATATCACTGTAATATGATTACATGTGATGTTAATCAATTTTATGCATGTTGTTTAATGCATGGTCGACGTTAAATAGAATTACGATAGGCTTGACATGTATGAGACGGGCACGAATCGTTCGCGCAGCAGGGCACACGGTTCTCTTGACGGGCTTTACAAGATCGTCTTTGGCTCAGAACACACCCATCGAAAGATGAACAAGAGTCATATGGAATTATGATTGGCATGTTGACCTACCGATCTCGTTATTCCATCATTAGTGATGTCACATCAATGGCGGAGTAAGTGAGTCATGGATCTTGAATCACTACTAATCAATTATGAGGGATATTAATTTTAGTGGGAGCATACTCTAATTAAATATTAATTTTGAGTTGCATTAATTATGAACAATGTATAAAAGTGTATTTGCATTTTTGTTGTAGATAAATGGCACCCAATACCACCTTCCCACTTAGCGTGTTGCTTGAGAAAGAAAAACTGAGTACATCTGGAAATAACTTGTGACGACCCGGTCCCTGATAAGGAAAAAGAATCTCCGCGCTTTCTATGCCAGTCCTTGGATCAATAGCTGACACGCACAGTTCACGATGAAATACTAAGATATATCACATGTCATAGTATTACATCATAGATCCAGTCTCTAATACATTACATGCCTACCTTGCTCAAGGCTAGCTTATACAATCATGCAGCGGAAATACAACTTTGTCTTGTGGCGTCCATCTACTCACAGGCAAAAGTAGAGTATAGCATCGTAACCCTAATCGTAATTCCTTTACTGGACCTGCACAAATCCTGCAACATGATACGTTGCAGCCACAAGGGTCAATACATTGAATGTGTTGGCAAGTTTCACCGGAATGTATAACAGACCTAATCATGATTTTGGATAAGTGGAGCTGCTTTCTTTTGCATAAAGCAATGTAGACTTTATCCTATCTTTCTATATAGGTGGATCTACTCTATACATAAGACATACTGCATCGCACAACATTCCGAAGCATACTTGGGCCAACTGCATCAGCACAGCAGCCCTAGACCTTTAACCCACCGGCTCAACCGATACCATCACACCACCAGTGTCACCGAGTAGAGGCCTATCCCATGTTCAACCCATCAAATTTCTCAAAGTTGCTCAACAATCCGTTCTTGGCCAAGTTTCTCAAAGTTGTCCATAACCGAAGACGTGGCTAACCATGATCAGTTAATACACTCTGCAGAGGTCTGTGTACTTTACCCACGAGACCTAGTCATACCCTTCTGCTACTAAACTCATCTGTAGAGTAGCCAGGTAGACTAAAATGAGACTTTTGGGAAGCAGTAGCCTGGGCCACCTGGTGAACCCGTACAACCTACGATCAAACTACATCAGCTGGTCCACCGGGCCAGGGTGCCACAACTTACTTGGTCAAGACAGAGCCCATATGACTCACGGTTACACATGGAAGCTACTTAACTTGGAACCCATACAATCCCTTTGAGTCTGGGTGGCAAACCGCAAGTGAACGTCCCAACAGGTAAACCATAGAAATGGGCCTGCAGGAGCCACTCAACTGTTGACCACCAAAGCAAAACCAAGTTCCACCCAGATGGTTCATTAATTAAGTTGTTAATAGTAGTCATCCAAATATACTAACCTGTCATCTAGTGTGGTTCCCACCCCATTACTTCTTAGCAAGCTAAGCATTGTCTACACGATGGTTACAAGGAATAGGGTAATGAACCTATGGCTTTTCTACTAGGTGTCATGTCTACAGCATACCATAGATATTTTCCTACATGAAATCCTATTGGAAAGGTTCTACTTGCAAGAAAATAATAGGTGATATGATCAAAGGTTTCACTGCCTTGTATTGACGATGTTCTTCAATCTCACAATCTTGATAGTGCTACTATTTGGTCTTCGAACAATCTATCATAAATAAAAGAGTTCACATAAACAACCATATAGTACAAATCGAACATACAACATAACTAAGTGTAGTGCATGGTGTTAGTGTAGATGGTGCTGTGAGATTATGTGTGAAGTGTCAATTCAAAAGAGTTAGAAAACAACATACTACTTGTTGATTGGAATGCATATGACATAAGGGTTCACATGCATGTGGTTTCAATTAAATAAGTACACCGCAATAAGAATAAGCGATGCAAGGTTGTCACTAGTAGAAAAACCCCTTATAGTATTTTCGTAACAGCAGCGTGCGGGCCAACGCAAATGCCGCAACTATTTCGGCAAAGTAGTAGCTGCGTTCGACAATTCATCAAATGCTGCTAATCCCGAAGTACTTGCAGCGTTTACCCTGCGCGAACGCTGCTAGTGTTGGGTGCCCATAGGATTCCCTGGCTGAAATTATTTGCCGCGTTCCATGTCTATCGAATGTTGAAGGTAACATGGGTTGTAGCAGTGTTCACTGTACATACGCACGTCGCTGCAGTTTACTCGATTGGACGGCACTCGGGCCCTAGTTTTGGCAGTGTGCCAGTTCTCTACATGCTGCAAGATTTTAAATATTTAGCAGCGTTTGATGTGTCCCACACGCCTCTAATATGTATGCATAGGGCCGGGGATGTACTTGTCCTCACTCCCGATCGAGCTATGCATGTAGGTCCGACGGTGTCTTTTTTGGTGAGTCACTCTTGAATGTAGGGAATCATATGGTAATTCTTGCAGAAATGTTTGTCATCGATTCGAGCGACAACTTATTATATGCTAGTTGTATGGTTTTCAACTTATTTTTCATGGTTTATAATTCAAAAAGATATGTATGGTTTTCAACTTTTTCGTAATTCAAAAAGCATTTCAAAATAAACTTTATGTATGGTTTTCATTGATCGCACACGAATGTTTGGACTTATGATTTAATTTCATGAATCAAAACCACGCTAGCAGCATCCCCGTTGTCGCCGAACGCTGCAAGTGCTCCTATTAGCAGCGTTCGCTGACCCTAAAGTACTAATTTCCTACAAAATTGGTTAGCAACCTTGTATATATAATTCCAAAAATTGGACATGTCAAGAAAATAAAACCACCACCATGTCATTCAAAAAAACCGGACACTTCCAGCCCCCCCCCCCTTTGTATCGATCTCGATCGTGCTAGCGAGATATCCTGTCGGGTCCAAAGCAACGTGTATCAAAACTTCTGTTTGGCACTTTGACAATTTAACCACAGGTTCATGTGGTAAAATATTTACCCCATGCGAGGTTTCAATTTCTTCTGACAGTGTTTCACATTTTTTATAATTCAAAAAGCATTTGTAAATAAACTATATATGTATGTACTGTTTGAATTATCACACACAAATGTTTTGATTTATGAGTTAAGTTCATGAAACATAACAAAATGGACAGTAACAAAATTTGGTGCCATTGGATTGGGAACACAGAACTAAAACACATATTTGTGCTTGTCACCCTAAAACCCTAAAATGGTGCTAGCAGCGTCTATCTTGAGAATCGGACACTGCTAGTGCATATAGTAGCAGCGTTCCACCAAGAAGCACGCTGCTAAAACGAAAAAATGTATAGCTTAGCAACCTTGTATAAGTCTAAAATTTCTAAATTTCACTAGTAATCATGTACATTGCATACATACAATTTTTTTTTTGTCACAAAAAAGAACAACACCACCATGTCATTGTGAAACCGGAGATTTCCCCCCTTCAAAAATTCATTTCTCACCCAGATCTCCTGTCGGGTCAAAAGCAATTAATGTGTGTATGAAAACTACAGTTTGACACTTGCAAAATTTATCCACAAGTCAAACTAGCCAAAATGGACAGCAAGAAAATTTGGCACCATTAGACTGGGAACACAAAAAAAACCTATGTTTGCTTCTCACCCTAAAACCCTCAAAAGTAGTTAGCAGCGTTCGGCAGACCGAGAGAACGCTGCCAGTAGATGGACTAGGAGTGTTTCCCTAGTGTGCACACTGGTAGTACGGTGAACACTAGCAGCGTTCTCTGAAGCTCCGAATGCTGCTAGTTTCTGTCATATATAAGCCCACCCCCACGGGATTTTAGTAAGTTTCCCCTTTCCCGTGCGCTCTCGAAACCCTCCTCTCGCTGCCTCTCCACTCGACCATGCCGCCGTCCAACTGCCGCCTCCGCCCGCCATCGTCCGGCCGCAGCCTCCTCCATTCGGCCGCCGCCTCCGCTCGCACGGTGGAGCCCCGTCCATCGGCCGCCGCCTCCACTCGCATGGTGGAGCCCCGTCCATCGGCCGCCGTCGGTGACCTCCCTTCGAGCCCCGCCTCCTCCGTCCATCAGCCACCGATGTCCGTCCAAGTGCCCACCGGCAGGTGATTTTTTGTGCTCACATTAAGTTGTAATTTGTAGTGTTCAAATTTGTTGGTCAAATTAGTGTGGGGAAATTTGTGGGTCTTGCGAAATTTGGTTGTAATTATTAGTGTTCAAATTTGTTGTGCTCAAATTAGGTTGTACCTTTTAGTGTTGTAATTTTTAGTGTTCAAATTTGTTGGTCAAATTAGTGCCGTCAAGGCCTTTTCATTTTGTTTTTCAGGAACATATGACACATGAGTGCCAATGTTTTGGCGAAATGTTGATTCGGCAACGTTTCGCCAAATTTCTGGCACTCAATTTTTTCATAAATTAGCAAAGGTCATGCTGATTTTTTATTGAATTTTATTGTTTTTATAAATATTATCTACATTTTGTAGAAATGTCATCACAAGATCCCGGCGCTGCCTCTTATTCGAAGAGCACGCATTCGTTCAATGAAAGCTTAGAACCGCCGTCCCATCTTGTGGGTCCCGACACCCACAACGATTTCTGCACGGATGGGCAGGAGTACGCGGCCCATGTAAGTCAACACCAAGATGAGTCAGAACACGAGAGCGAGCATGACGAAGCAAGGACCAGCAACTGTGGGGACCAGCCAGCCGGGGTCCACAAGAACACGCGACGCAAGGCTAGGCGCCCAAGCCAGCTCGGCGATGACAGGATCGTTGTGACTGAAGTTTGCACTTTCAAGGGTACACCTCTTATTCAGAAGAAGGCCGAAGAAGGGTATAGCAATCAACTAGGTTGCATTCTTCATGAAACGGTCAGCATCAACGACGTGAACTTGAGGTCAAAAGCTAATACTGTAAGAGAAAAATCCTCATGGAGAAGCTACACAAACGATACAAGTTCCCAGATGAGGACCAAGACGAGAAGAAAATCATCAATCACACAACAATCTCAATGTTTTCTAGACTATTGAGTGGCTGGAAGTCCCAAGTCAAAGACGAACGCGTCACCTTCAAAGCAGAGTTTGAAGGGATACATAAGAAGTGGCCTACGATCTCCCGGGCTGAATGGGAGACCTTCAAGAAATACCTCAGTGACCCTAAAGACAAGAAGTTGGAAAAATGGGGTCAAGATATGAGGGAGAAGAATATTGGTACCCACAAACTTGGAAGTCGTGGTTACCCAGGAAAGAGGCCGTGGTGGGAGAACGAAGACGCTGAGTACGAGGCGGCAGGCAAACCTAATCCCTTCAAGAAATTCAAAGATGATTTCCCCAACGATTTTCTTCGTGCTCGGTACGACTGGGATGAGAAGATAAATGATTACGTCTTAAGAGATGAGAAGACAAAAAGAGTCGAGAAACTTTTTGTAATTAGTTAACTCATATGTTTTTGATTACCTTATAAGTGCATTTCTTTACACACAATCATGTTTGTAAACGGCCATTTCCATATTGCAGACAGAATATTACACGGAACCTGGTTCCTTAGGGGAGTCTTCTTTTAGGTGGGATGACCCTCTTAACAAGGCTTGCAACGTGGTGTTAGGCAAGGACCCGTTGACAAAGCCGGTGACTGGTCATGTCACCGGCGCAGGCTATCATGAAAGATGGGAGAAACACTATGGTCCGGAAGACCCCGAGCGAAGGAAAGCTAGCCGGCTAACCGTAGCCCAGAAAGTAGCCCAAGTGAAAAAGAACTGCAAAGTTCCTTCGCCACCAAAGCAGCAGAAACCACGAAAGCTGAGGTCGCAAGATTGTTGCCCACTATGTTGGACGCCTTGAAACATAGCGTGTTAACAGGGGAGCCTCTTAACCCAAACAAGATCATCTCCGCAACCATCAAAGAACCGCAGCCCATTGCAGCCGATCATAGCAACCCATCCTTCTCCTACTCCTCTAAGATCATCGACGCGCTTAAGATAATCATCCCTCTCAACACATGCATGTACCATGTTCGATGGTATGTTTTCGTCGTTTGAATATCTAACATCAGTGAGGCATACATGCATATATCTTTCGTACGCGGATGCTCCGTGCACTCTCCAAGCCATGTTCAACGGCTAATTGAAGGAGGTTGCAGAAGGTACTGTCACTGCGCCCAAGGGGGAACTCATGCACAACACCTTGGCTAGGGTGTTTGTGCTTAGGGTCTTTGATGGTTGTGAAGATGTAGAACCTTTTGAACAACCTCAAGGTGCAGAGGCGGGAACGCACTACAATCTAAGCCAGTGCCCGGGTTAGCCCCTTAGGTGGCTCAAGACGCAGATCCTCTTAGGGAGCAAGAACCGGCAACAAGCTGCCTCACCATCGGCCGGCCGTACGAACGGCCCTCCACTCGGACCATCTCATTATTTGGAGCCGTGCATGACCGGTGGTCCCAAGGATGCCGTTCCTACCAACAAAGCCGAGGCTGCCGAGAGAGATGGGGCGGCCGATTTAGATGAGGCTCCTGAGTACTTCCAGCCAGCAGACGATGACGTCAGCCAATATTTGGTAGATGACTATGATGGTGGTATTCCTATTGCTGCCAACCCCTCCCTTCCGCCAGACGTAGGCACTTCGGGAGGTGTCACAGACAATAAGAGGAGCTAGACAAAGGATAAGTTGGATTGCGCAACCAAGGTCGATGGTGGCAGCCAGAAAGTTCCTGAGAAGGCAGATGCTGGGAGTCAGCCAGCGATTCAGAAGAGCCAGAAGGCACAAAGCGGTTCAAAAGAGCAAGGAAGCAGTTCAATGGTGAGTTATCTTCATGCCGACATTTTGAGGAAGGCGAAGGAGGCCAATGTAACATTTGCTGCCCCATATGGAAACCGCCCCGTCTACACGGTGAAGGTGCCACAAGGTGTCGGCTTCCTCGAAGTTTTCCCCATGGACAAATTTTATATTGATTTCGAGGACATCTTGAAACTGCTCCAGCTACGGGGTATAGAGGGACGCTCCTTTCTAAGGCTATGGGCGCTACATCTCTCGAGGATGGTCAAGGCCGAGAACTTATCCGTCGCGGTGGCGGACCCTTACCACCTGCATGAAAACAACCTTAAAGACCGGGACGGTGTAAAAGTTATGTGGAACTACCTTAGCAACTTCATGGTGGAAAATAAGGATGTGGGCTACCTCCTCGTGCTCTACCAGATGGTGTAACTCTTTCTCTAGCTTGCAACAATTAAAATATGCTTCCATGCATTTCGAATATCGATGCTTGCATCGTAGGAAGGGTCACAATACTTGTCTGTTCTACTGTTGCGCAGTGACCATTGGATCCTCGTCATTCTAAAACCAAAGACTTCTAGTTCTTATATCTTGGATTCCAATCAACGAGTGAAGAAGGACTTTGATTAAGGGAGGATGCTTCAACCCGGGGTGCCAGAAGAGAAAGGGTGGAGGCAAATCACACTTCATACACAACACAAAGTTTAGTTGCCTTCAATAGCCGAAGGATGTACCGATGTACGCATACTACATCATGCACCACATGGATAAGTTCATACGGCAATTCAAAACCTGCAAGAGAAAGGATGAAATCATGATCTAGATTAAAAGCCTTGAGTCAATCAAGCGCAATGATCGCATAGTCGAGTTTAGACAAATCCAACAAACCCTTGCCAAGATCATCATGGAGGTAGTCGTCGAACCTAACGGGGCCTTTTATAGCCCAGAAGAAACCGACGAGGAGCGATTGCATCGGTGAAAGAAACACTATGAGGAGATCCCCGACCTATTCCCCGCCCTAGTGCGAGAATATGGATGATAACCCACAAGTGTAGGGGATCGGTTGTAGCCTTTTTGATAAGTAAGAGTGTGAAACCCAACGAGGAGCTAAAGGTAGAATTAATATTCTCTCAAGTTCTATCGACCACCAATACAACTCTACGCACGCTAACGTTCGCTTTAACTAGAACAAGAAATAAAACTACTTTACAGAAGTGATGGGATAAGTTTGCAAGATAATAAAGGTGCTGTTTTAAATAAAGAACAATAAAGTAAATATAGCGAGTGTGGAAAAGTGGTGATAGGGTGTGCGAAATTGTCCCTAGGAAATTTGATATGAAACGTGTGATACTCATCATACTTATGAGGGAGAGGCCTAAGCTAACATACTTTCCGTACTTGGATCATATGTTCTTATGATTGGAACTCTAGCAAGCATCCACAACTACCAAAGATTCATTATGGTAAAACCCAACCATAGCATTAAGTAAAAAGTCCCCTTTAATCCCATATGCAACAACTCACGAACTCGGGTTTAGGCTTCAGTCACTCCCGCAACCCACTATAAGCAAATCATTAACATATTGCAACACCCTACAACGGGAACCCCAAACATTTGCGCAAGACGGCGGACACCATAGGATAGCACGATAATAACATACAACTCATATCAACCATACCATACCATAATTAGCCCATAGGACAAAAAGAAACTACTCAAACATAATAGGGTTGCAACACATCATTGGATAATAATATATAGCATAGAGCACCATGTTCAAGTAGAGGATTACAGCAGGTTGCGGGAGAGTGGACCACTGATTATAGAGGGAGGAAGGTGATGGAGGTGTTGATGGAGATGGTTGCGGTGACGATGGTTCCCCCGCCGGCACTCCGGCACCATCGGGAGAGAGGGGGAGGGAGGCCCCCCTCCTTCTTCTTCTTGCTTGGCCTTCCCCCTAGATGGGAGAAGGGTTCCCCCTTTGGTCCTTGTCCTCCATAGCCCCCGGAGGGCGAGAGCCCCTCCAAGATTGGATCTCTCCTCCTCTGTTTCTTTAGGTTTTCGTGACTTTCTGGAACTGTTTTTATGGCCGAGCACCGTTTCTTTTATAGCCGGAGTTCCGTAACTCTGATCAGGCTGAAATTTTAACATGATTTTCCCCCAAAATTAGCTTCCTTGCGGCCGAAAGAGAGCTCCAGAAGCTTCACAGTCTCTCCACACGGCCACCCCACGCGCCCAGGGGGTAGGGCGCGCCCATAGGCCGCGTGAGCCCATGGGCTTCGTCTTGCGTTGATTCTTGCGCCATAAATTTAGATATATTCCATCAAAAATCCACGTAAATTTTCAGGTCATTCCGGCTCCATGAATTTTTCACCTAAAAACCCAAAAACAATAGAAAACAGGAACTGGCCTTTGGCACTGGGTTAATAGGTTAGTCCAAATAAAAATAATATAAATTGTTGCCAAAAAATATGTAAAAGTGGTATGATAATAGCATGAAACAATCAAAAATTATAGATACGTCAACGTATCAGCATCCCCAAGCTTAATTCCTGCTCGTCCTCGAGTAGGTAAATGATAAAACAAAGATAATTTTTGATGTGGCATGCTACCTAGCACAATCTTGATCAAATAATTAATTGTGGTATGAACTTAGGATAAAAGTGATACATGGCAATAGTCTATCATTTGACATCAAAATAATAATACATGAGCATGCAAATAAACAATCATTGCCTTTCCAAATAAAAATGCTAAAGAAAGTAAAACCATACACACATAATCATGATAAGCATGGAACACTCTTTCTTCCTTGCATAGAAACATCAAATCATGGACTAACCCAGGCGCCAAACCAAGCAATTAAGTCACAATTTTCTCGCTTCAGCTATTCAACTCCCATGCACTACTTGAGCGTGATCCACGGTCTTGGCACTTAGGATGGTAAAGAGAATGATGATGGAGGTTTACAAGAAGACAAAAAGTGGAGAAAGTCTCACATCAACGCGGCAGATCGTTAGCCAATGGAGAGGCTTTACAATCGATATTGATGCAAGGAGTAGGGATTGCCATGCAACGGATGCACTAGAGCTATAAGTGTATGAAAGCTCTCCTAATGCAACTAAATGGGTGTGCATCCAACTTGCTTGCTCATGAAGACCTCAAGCATTTGAGGAAGCTCGTCATTGGAATATACAAGCCAAGTTCTATAATGTAAAGATCCGACTAGCATAATCATGAAGTATATGAAAACTCTCTATATGAAATGCATGGTGCTACTTTGAAGCACAAGTGTGGATAAAGGATAGTAGTGTGCCCCCTCTCTCTTTTTCTCTCATTTTTTTATTTTTTTCATATTTTTTTCATTTTTTTTCATTTTTTTGATTGGAGTCATGAACCTCCTCCCCTCTTTTTCGCGGAATCATGGGTCTCTTCCAATTCATATCCTCACAGGTAGGGGGCACACTCTAATAATGATGATCATCACACTTTTATTTACTTACAACTCAAAAACTAAAAATGATGACTACAAATGAATGCCTCTGGCAGTGTACCACTATGAGCAATGATCTAGCGTAGCAAAGATATCAAAAAATGCACAAGCCATGAAAATATCATGCCAGCTATCTTACGATCATGCAAGGCAATATGACAATGGAACTCAAGTCATGTAATGAATAGTAACAATGGAAGTTGCATGGCAATATATATCGGAATGGCTATGGAAATGCCATGATAGGCAGGTATGGTGGCTGTTTTGAGGAAGATATAATGAGGCTTATGTGTGGGAGAGCGTATCATCTCACGGGGTTGGATGCACCAGCGAAATATGCACCATGTCTCGAGGTGAGAGTGGGCAATGCACAGTACCGAAGAGGCTAGCAAAAATATGGATAGGTGGAAGTGCCAAAAACTGGAAAACTCACATTAGTCATAAAGAACTCACGTATTTATTGCGAAAGTCTCCAAGCCTATCTCGAAGAAAGCATGACTCGCATGCCCCTAGGGGGGAGGTTGGTAGGATTTAACCATCGTGCACCCCTGATCCAAACGCACGTGAGCGCCAATAAATGACATCCCTACACTCTGACGTCTTAGCTAATACCAGCGGCTGCCACTTTCATGCATACAGAATCACAAACCATAGCATCCATATTTGTACTAAACGTTAACCATTCACCCACACAATCACATATTACTACCTCAATATCGCAAAACTATTGCAAAGAATCAAATTTATGATGTTCAATGATTTACAAGTTTTATGCAAGTTTTTATATATACCACCCGTACATACTTATGACTAACCATGCCGATAACCAATTTCTATTAAACTCTCCAAAAAGATATAAGTGAAGCAAGAGAGTTCTTATCCTTTCTACAAAAGACTCGACTAAGCTCTAACAAATATAAGTGATGCAAAAGAGCATTCTACAAATAACAGTAACACAAGTGTAGAGAAACGAGCATCCAAACTTCAAAAGATATAAGTGAAGCACACAAAGCATTCTATAAATCAACCAAGGACTATCCCATACCAGCATGGTGAATAACTAAAAGAAAAAGAAAAGCACACGATGCTCCATGATTTACGCATAATATGTGAAGAATAAAAATATAGCTTCGAGTAGGTATACCGATAGTTTTGAAGACGAAAGAGGGGATGCCATCCAGGGCATCCCCAAGCTTAGATGCTTGAGTCTTCCTTAGATATTACCTTGGGGTGCCTTGGGCATCCCCAAGCTTAGGCTCTTGCCGCTCCTTGTTCTTCTTCTATCGTTATCTCACCCAAAACTTGAAAACTTCATCCACACAAAACTCAACAAAACTTTCATTAGAGAGGTTAGTACAAATAACATCAAATCCCATCATCTCCTTCTGTAAAAATATTGTATAATTATAATCCAACATTACCTACTATATGCTAACACAATTCTATGCTCCCACATCAATGGGGCTTTAATAAAATTGCAAACATAAGCAGATAAAGAAACTATAACAGCAATTTGTGAAAATAGGACAGTCTGTAAAGATGCAGATGAAACGTATACTTATACAACTCAGAAATTTCTGAAAAATTAGAAAATAACGGGGAACTTATATGAAAGTACTGTGTAAAAAATTCAGAAAATTTGCATGTTCCAGTAAAATATAAAAATTCAAACACTACAGCAAAAGTTTATGTTTCTACACAGCACAAATCAAACTTGTAATGTAAACATCCTTAAGGCAAATCTTGGCACATTATTTTTATAATACAGTAGATTTGTACAAGGGGTTAATTATTTTTGTTGAAAACATTCTATGATTCAAGGTTCACAAAGTTTCCATGGGCGTGAACAAAGTTCAAGGCTAGCCCCCACTTCCACGGTGCTCATCTTTCTCACTTTCACTTTTCTTTTAGAAAAAGTTTTTAGTTCCCCACTTTATTTTTTTTGTTTTTGAAAATTTTATAAGCACACAAAAGAAGAAAATGACTATCTAAAACTTCCGGTTTGTCTCCCAGGCAGCGCTTTCTTTAAAGCCATTAAGCTAGGCATAACATGCTCAAGTAATCTTTAAACCAGGATCCCAAGGTACATCAAAGCCAATTTTAATCAACAAAGATTTGGATCTTAAATATGAGCACAAAGTAACATATATCATAGAACAACGAAGTCTAACTCTCTTCCTATGCATTGGCATGTCATAAGAGAACAACTCATGCACACAAAGTAAAGGCCAATGCATAGTATAAACAGTTTCTTGCAATTTCATTGTGTTATAAACATAGAGATTTGGAGATTAGGTTCATCTCTCATAGTTATTGCAAGTAGGAGTAGCAAGCACATGCATATTATATTCATTAGAATAATCACGTGCAGTGGTAAAACGCAACCCATCAATATAATCCTTAATAAGAGCAAACTTCTCCGATATAGTGTAGTTGGGAGAATTCAAAAAGATAATAGGACTATCATGTGTGGGTGCAATAGCAACAATTTCATTTTTAACATAAGGAACTATAGCAAGTTTATCTGCATAAACATCATTCATCGTGGCATCATGGCCATAAGCATAGCAAGCATCAATTTCATCAAAAAGGGATATTTCAAACGAATCCAGGGGATCATAGCAATTAGCAACATAGCATTCATCCTCCGGCAAGCATGAAGGGAAATAAAAAAATGTATGAGTTAGATAGTTACTCTCATTAGAAGGTGGGCACGGGTAGCTAATCTGCTCGTCCTCCCTTTGTTCTTCGCTCTCCTCCTCATCTTTTTCATCTAATGAGCTCACAGTTTCAGCAATTTCTTCTTCCATCGACTCCTAGAAAATATTAGTCTCTTCCAGAGCAGCACGCATTCTCTCAATAAATTCATTAATGTGAGCATTGTATTCATAGTTTTCATAGCAATATTTAAGTATGGCAAGATTTTCAGATTTGTAAAGAGCATCATCATACATTTCAAGCAAAGAAGCAATTTCATAGGCACCCTTAAAAGCAAAAAAATCTTCCATTTGTTCAATATCATAATAATCATAAACATCATTAGCAAAAGAATCCACGATTTCATTATCATTAAACTCATATTGGAAGGGAAGGTGTTTAGGGTCCTTTCTAGAACAACAAGTAAAATCATGTATAGAGCACAAATTCCAAGCATAGCATTGTAAACTAGTTATTTGATCCCATAAGTGTCTCCCTTTTTGAGATAAGCGATGATGCACAAAATAAGCATGCTCATCTAATGATTTTCTCTCAACTAAGCTAGTTGGGTATTCAGCACGAGCACAAACGGATCAAAGATGATCCAAGTAGGAAGCTTCAGCAGTAAGGAATTTGGGTGGTTCCTCAACCATTGGGGTAACAGGTACAACTATTTTTTTGGTATTTTATGTTTTCTACCCATATCTAAAGATAGAAAACAAGAATAGAAAAAAATCTACTTAGATAAATCCAACAAGCACACATGAGAATATTCCCCCCACGCTATTGCTCCCCGACAACGGCGCCAGAAAAGGTCTTGATAACCCACAAGTTTAGGGGATCAGTTGTAGCCTTTTCGATAAGTAAAAATGTTGAATCCAATGAGGAGCTAAAGGTAGAATTAATATTCTTTCAAGTTCTATTGACCACCGATACAACTCTACACATGCTAACGTTTGCTTTACCATGAACAAGAAATAAAAGTACTTTGCAGAAGTGATGGGATAAGTTTGCCAGATAATAAAGGTGCTGTTTTAAATAAAGAACAATAAAATAAATATAGCGAGTGTGGAGAAGTGGTGGTAGGGTGTGCAAAATTGTCCCTAGGCAATTGGATATGAAACGTGTGATACTCATCATACTTATGAGGGAGAGGCCTAAGCTAACATACTTTCCGTACTTGGATCATATGTTCTTATGATTGGAACTCTAGCAAGCATCCGCAACTACCAAAGATTCATTAAGGTAAAACCCAACCATAGCATTAAGTAAAAAGTCCCCTTTAATTCCATATGCAACAACTCACGAACTCGGGTTTAGGCTTCAATCATTAACATATTGCAACACCCTACAGCGGGAACCCCACACGTTTGCGCGAGATGGCGGGCACCATAGGACAGCACCATAATAACATACAACTCATATCAACCATACCATACCATAATTAGCCCATAGGACAAAATGAAACTACTCAAACATAATAGGGCCGCAACACATCTATATAATAATATATAGCATAGAGCACCGTTTTCAAGTAGGAGATTACAACGGGTTGCGGGAGAGTGGACCACTGATTATAGAGGGAGGAAGGTGATGGAGGTCTTGATGAAGATGGCGGTGTTGATGGAGATGGTTGCGGTGACGATGGTTCCCCCGGCGGCACTCCGGCGCCACCAGGAGAGAGGGGAAGAGAGGCCCCCCTCCTTCTTCTTCTTGCTTGGCCTTCCGCGTAGATGGGAGAAGGGTTCCACCTTTGGTCCTTGGCCTCCATGGCCCCCGGAGGGCGAGAGCCCCTCCGAGATTAGATCTCTCCTCCTCTGTTTCTCTAGGTTTTCGCGCCTTTCTGGAACTGTTTCTATGGCCAAGCACCGTTTCTTTTATAGCCAGAGTTCCGTAACACCTATCAGGCTGAAATTTTAACACGATTTTCCCCCAAAATTAGCTTCCTTGCGGTCGAAGGAGAGCTCCAGAAGCTTCACGATCTCTCCACACGGCCACCCCACGCGCCTAGAGGGTAGGGCGTGCCCCTAGGCCATGTGTGGCCCATGGGCCTTGTATTGCGTTGATTCTTGCGCCATAAATTCAGATATATTCCATAACAAATCCACGTAAATTTTCTGGTCATTCCGTCTCCATGAATTTTTCACCTAAAAACCCCAAAACAGTAGAAAACAGGAACTGCCCTTTGGCACTAGGTTAATAGGTTTAGTCCAAATAAAAATTATATAAATGGCTGCCAAAAAATATGTAAAACTGGTATGATAATAGCATGAAACAATCAAAAATTATATATACGTCGGAGACATATCAATGGCCAGTTGTTGAACTGGAAAAACAAATCAGCGTCCCAAAACTCCTACGTGCAAGAAGGTAGCGGTTCGTCGTCCAAGTTAAAGAAGAGATCAGCGCCTCAGAAGTGAACGAGTAACATCGTAGTCATGGTATTTTATGTAACAATACTTTGTCGTTTGTAAGGCTATTCCAAACTTGGTTGTCTAGCTAGAGTTGACGTACCTGTTGTGTAACTGCTACATTGAAGTTCTTCAGATGCATGGTGAATGTGACCTACCTTCAAATGGGATATTAACCTTCTTCTCAGTTATTCGACGTATGCATGGAAACATGATAATTCTGGCAAACATAAATATGAGCCCTTCTGCTCATAAGTGCCATGTACCTATTTGTTTGCTATATCTTTTGAACGATCGATATCAATGCAGTATGTAAACACATGGATTTCACAGTTGCTATATTAAATGTGCAAACGTTGCCACTGGCAGCACAATTTTTCTGATAAACCGATCATTAGCAGCATTTACGGATTAGTAAACACTACTAACTATTTCTAATATCTGCGGCATTTACGTGTGTAAACGCTGCTAATCATTACAAGTAGCGGTCGCATGCAACACACGTGAACGCTGCTACTTGGTGGAACACTAGCAGCGCTCGTAAAGTTGAACGCTGCCAGCGCGGGTCATACTAACAGTGTTCAAGTTGGACGCTGCTAGTTACGTGTTTCCAGCCGCATCATAGTAGCAGCGCGCGCGCAGGACGCTGCCAGTAGCCCATACCGAATGCTGCTAATGAGGGGGTCCTGTACTAGTCTGTATTTCTAGATTCAATTGACAAAAGGAATAATTGAAGTTGGATTTATGGTCTATGAACTATAATCAAAACAAGTTCATATTCAAACTTGAATGACAATTCAAATTTGAATGACCTTAATTAAATTTGAATTCAACACTTAAATCAATGAATAGAAGGATTCATGTTTGAATTTCAAATTAATTTGGTTTATAATCCAAACTTAGGTTTGAATTCAAATTTGAAACAATTCTAACTTGGCAAAAGAGTTTGGTCCAAACATGGTTCAAACATTTCGAACTTCGTTTGAATCAATTAACAAATGGATTCAATTGATTTGGACTTGTCATTTGAATTCTATGCTCAAATAGAGTCTGAATTTGACTTCAAATGAATTTGAATGTTGTAAAGTCAAACTTGGGTCAAATTGATCCTAAATATTTGGTTCGACTTTAGGAACTCATAGAAAAAGAATTTCAAAGTTTGTGACCATAGATCACAAGATATGATCAATTCAATTGACAAATTGAACAGGTTCCAAAACCTCTGCCATGGCAGCAAATTTGGTTGCCATGGCAGCATTTCTGAAAACCCTGCCATGGCAGCAAAAATGGTTGCCATGCCAGTAGTTTCTATTGCTATTCAAATTTTAGTTGAATTCATTTTAAATTTGTGCAACCTTGTGCTAGAGTATTTCAATTTGAAAGTTTGCATTCCATGGATCAAAAGGATCCAACTCAAAATGAGCTATGGTTTGCAAGTTTGTCCGTAAAGAAGGTTTGAATCTAATTTGAAGGAATTCAAAATTTAAATGTTCAATTTAGTGCAACTATAGTTCTACTGGTTGCTAGTGATCAATATGAACACATTGCAAAAGGTTTCGCTCAAATTGGATCTATAGAATTCAAACTAGGGCTGCCTAAAGGTTTGAATTCAAATTTGAATAAATTCAAATCTGAATGTGCAATAGTGTAATCAGGTGTTTCTGGTAAATAGTGCATTCCATGAGGGTCATTCTACAAAAAGATTCACCCCAGTAGGACTTATGTGCATCAAGTTATAAGGGTTTCAAGTTACAGGGGCTAATCTATAGAAGTTACAGGGATTAAACTGATTTAAACGAAATTAGAATTAAATAGGGCCACGTGGTAGCCTGTGATTGGTTGATACTGATTCGAGATGGAATATAACGTGGCCATTGGATCTAAGTGATGCTGGACGACTGTGATCAAAAGGTATCGTTTTGTTTAAGTGGATGGCTGTGGGGCATTGGATCTAGATCTGACGGACAAGAATAGAAGATGGTGCTCACCGGGTGGCTAGGTCATCGGAGTTGTCACCGGAATCTTCGGGGATGGTGGCGCTGTGCTCGAGATGGATGAATTCGATGATGCAGAGGTCGCCGGAGATGGTGGAGTGGGCGGCGATGTTCATCTCATCGGCGCAAGGCTCCTGGTGCACGCGGTGGCCCTCAAGGGTGACGGAGCCGACCGCTATGCCGCGCCAGAGTTGGCGACGGTGGCGGTTGCTCTCGGGGGTGGACGTGCGGCTTGCAAATGGGCTCTCCTGGGAAGACCAAATGGTCCAGAAGGTGCACATGATCACGGCGAACAGAATGGACAGGATGGCAGTGTCAGACGCTTGCTTACATCATCGGCGTTGAGCTCATAGCGGCGGCGAGGCTCGACTTTGATAGAATCATGTGTCGGGGAGGTTCTAGTGTCATGGGTGGTGTCAAGTGCATGTGCGCGATGGCGGGGATTGCAGTGGTGGCGATGGCGTGGTCTGCGATGGTCTGGCTTAGCCATAATTTGGCCGGCGTTGGCTCTGGCAGAGGCGATGGTGGTGGGTGGCTGTGGCGTCAGCCTGGCAGCGATGTCATGGGATTTTTGGGGGAGTTGGTATAGGGCGTCAAGGGATTTAAGTAGGGCTAGGTGGCTTGACCGATTGTGCACTGGATCGTGGAGATCATGCAAGAGTGCACAACGTGCGTTTGGGATCGTCCGCGCGAAGTTCTTGGACAGAGGTTGAAGACGACCGTGCTGATGTGTGGGGTCCATGGGTCAGCGACAGAGAGACGAGAGAGAGAGAAGGAGCTACGGGTGCACTGATGGCCGTTCGATCGCGATCGGACAGCCATGATATAATACGGCTCGTACCGTTTTGGCCTTAAGTGGCTGGTGGGCTGGGCAGGCTCGCGCGGCTGCGTTGCTGGACTGATGTGGCCTCTTTTCTTTTTCTTGATCTCTTTTCTATATTTTTCTATTTTCTTTTCCATTTTTCATTTTAGTTCGGTTCCAAAACCAAACTAGCTCTAAATCCAATTTGAAAAATTAATAGAAGGTCAACTCATATTTAGGACTTATGGAAATGACTTTTCCTGCCAAATAAGATATAAATCCTTGTTTGAATTATTCCCATCTTGATTGTTGAATTGATTCAAAAACCAAATTCACTTAAATCCTTTTGGAAAAATAACAGAGGCTCAAAATATTATTTGGGACTTATGAAAAATACTTTTATGCCCAAATTAAATATTGGAATTGCCACCCTATTTTGAGATATTAATTTATTCCCTAAATACTTTTACGGTTCAATTTATTACCTATTTGACTTTATGGTTTCAAAACTGTCATTTGGGATTTATGGAAATTATTTTCCAACCCAATATTAAACAAAAAGGTCACTACCTTTTTGTGAGCTAAATTTAAGTTTTATGATTAATCCCTAAATGACAATTTAGGGTTCTGAATAATTCCAAAACTTTATTTGAGCCACATTTTCAATCAAATCAAGCAACTCCTATTCAAAACTAGTATGATCCAGGTTTGCAAAAAACTTGGGATGTGAAATAACTTAACGGACTGGTACCGTAATGTGAGGATTGTCTTCAAGAGTGCCAAGAAGGACTACCTCCTATTGCAAACTCTCAGTACCCCTCCCTGGCACCGCTATGGACGATGAATCTCATGTTTATCAAACCAAGAGCGATGATTCCACTGCATTACAGTGCATTATGCTTGTCTCCATGGAACCCAATCTTCAAAAATGTTTTGAGAATTGGGGTGCTTATGAGATAATCCAGGAGCTGAAAGGTCGGTTTTAGAAACAAGCAAGAACTAATAGATATGAGATATCCAAAGCCTCGTTTGAATGCTAGATTGCAGAGGGCAGTTCAGTGAGTCAGCATGTACTCACATTAGCTGGGTACACGCAAAGGGTGGATAGACTAGGTTTTCCAATTCCCTAAGCGTTGGGCACTGATATTGTTCTTGCTTCCCTCCCTCCAAGCTATAATGGGTTCATCAGGAACTACAATATGAATGGCATGGATAAGTCAATGGGTGAATTGTTCACAATGCTTAAAACTGCAAAGAGTGAGATCTAGAAGGACGCCAATCATGTGATGATGGTGAATAAAACAACCAATTTTAAGAAGAAGGGTAAGGCCAAGATAAAAGGCAAATCCAAGGGTGCCAGTAAGACTGACATGCTTGGGAATCCCAAAGGTGGCGCCACTTCTGATGTAGAGTGTTTCTTCCATAAGGAGAAGGGTCACTGGAAGAGGAACTGCATGAAGTATCTGGCGGAGAAGAAGAAGACTGGAAAGTCCAACTCAGGTATGAGTGTCATACATGTTATTGATGTATTCCTTATTGGTCCCCATAGTAATTCTTGGGTATTGGATACCGGATCGATTGCTCATATTTGCAACTCGATGTTGGAATTACAGAGGCCAAGGAGACTAGCTAAGGATGAGATGCGGATGTGCATCGGGAACGGAGTAAAAGTTGTTGTACAAGCCGTCGACGTCTTACATCTACATCTACCTTCAGGATTTATTTTAGAGCTTAGTAATTGTTACTATGTTCTGGCCTTATTTAAGAACATTATATCTGGATCATGTTTATTGCAAGACGGTTATTCCTTTAAGTCTGAGAACAATGGTTGTTCGATTTTTATGAATAATTTATTTTATGGCTATGCTCCCATTGTGAATGGGTTGTTTATTATAAATCTTGATAGTGATACTCACATCCATAACACTGATGCTAAACATCGCAACACTAACGATTCAAATTCCACTTATTTGTGGCACTACCGTTTGGGCCACACTGGCAAAAGGCATATGAAAAAACTCCATAGTTATGGACTTTTGGAGTCATTTGATTATAAATCATTTGACACTTGCTAACCTTGTCTAATGGGTAAAATGACTAAAACACTGTTCACTGGCCATGTCAAATGGGCGACTGACTTATTGGAGATTATACATACGGATGTATGTGGCCCAATGAGTTTAGCTGCGCGTGATGGATTCCTCTACTTCATTACTTTTACTGACGATTTGAGTAGATATGAGTATATCTATTTAATGAGACATAACTCTGAAACTTTTCAAAAGTTCAATTTTTTTAGAATGAAGTAGAAAATCATCGTAACAAGAAAATCTAGTTTATACGATCGTATCGCGGAGGGGAATATTTGAGTTAAAAGTTTAGCGAACATCTAAAGAGTCGTGGAATAGTTTCACAAGTTACGCCTCCCGAAATGCCACAGAGGAATGGAGTGTCCAAGAGACGTAATAGAACTTTGTTGGACATGGTGAGATCGATGATGTCATTAACTAAATTGCCATTATCATTTTGGGGTTATGCTTTAGAGACTGCGGCTTTTATACTAAATAGAGCGCCATAAAAATCTATTGAAACAACACCACATGAGATATGGCACGGGAAGAAACCCAACTTGTTTTTTCTTAAAATTTGGTGATGCGAGGCATATGTAAAGCATTTACAACCGAACAAGCTTGATCCCAAATCAGATAAGTGCTAATTTGTTGGTTATCCCAAAGAAACTGTTGGGTATTCCTTCTATCACCACACCGAAGGCAAAGTGTTTGTTGCTAAGAATGGTGTGTTCATTGAGAAAGAGTTTCTTGTGAAAGGGGTGAGTGGGAGGACAGTGCAGGTCAACGAGATTGGAGAATCGTCATCATCAGGACAAAGCGACGCAACGCCAGAAGTGATCAGAGTACCCCATTGTGACTCATACGGAAGCCCCTACCCGGGCTCTGCGCGGGACCGATGACCCCGGTGCTACAGGCACCGGCGATGCCAACCCAGGTGAGTCGCTTGGTCACACCATGGCCGACGAGTGTTGAGAAACCGCAGGGATCCACAGCGGCCGAAAGCAGCACCAGCTCGGAGATCATCGATACAGAGGAGGAAACAAGAGAGCGAGGGCACAACATCACCTTGTAATTGCTGGTTAGCTAATTTCTCTGTTTCCCCATCATTCAAACTAACAAGTACACTTGCTTAAGTTAATATCTTGCAACTGATTCAACGTAAATTCCACTTCCTACTGATTGATATTAACATTTCAGGATTGTGTAGTCAAGGACACACTAAAGCTACAAATTCCACTTACTGTTGATTGATATTACATGTATCAAAATAACGAAATTATGTTAAATAAGATTCTTGGTTGCAGTTGTACCAAGTCTTACATTTGAACTCATGTACAATACACTAGCTAACACTACACTTTCTATAAAGAATCTGAATGAAAATGTTAATGACACAAGTATGAAGGACCGAATGTAACTGAAACTCAACTTCTCTCGTGGCAACGCAAGTAGAGACTTGCATATCGAGGACAACAACCAGGGCTGTCCGCTCATTTAACCATATCATTTGGTGAATGCAAAAGTTCTATAACAATCTTAGTAAAGGACAACATTTCTGCATTTAACCATGTCATTTGTTGAATGCAACAGTTCTATAACTGAATTCTATTTTGTTGCCTCACTACTTGAGCTGCACATTTGAGAAATAATATATCAACACAATATAATAGTATAGATTTAATGAAATTCACTGTAAGAATCCTTTCCTAGATGCAGTTTTCTGAAAATGAAGTCTTTAATATTATGGATGTACCTAGCAAAATAGTCTGGTTTTGCTTCTGTACAATTTGTATGGAGGGTGTCAAAAAAAAGTAAAAGATCAAGTGCCCTTCCTATAAACTTCTTACTTGAGAGTTTTGATACTGTAAAGACCATCGAACCTATCACTTCCTTGTTTAAATGAATTTTCTTTTGTGGGGGCTATGCATTTCACGTGATTTTGTATGCATTTGATGCAAGATTTCCAACGGTACTAGGAATTCTAGTGTCGTGCTTTGAGACGAAGTTGTCGGCCATTTAGTTACACATGTTTGGAACAGTCAGGACATCATAGCTAACACTTGTGCATCGGGGGCATAAAGTCCTCGATGTTCATATTTTGAGCTGAGTCTCTAGTCTTGGTGGCTAACTATGCTTGTAGTACTGTATCAACTAGATCAAGGCCAATGTTCCTTCTCCGAATTTCTAGTCTTTGTTGCTAATCCGATTATTTGAAAATCATTCGACTTCTAATATGAAATAGATCCACTCAGAGCATATTTATTTGTGTTAAATTGACATTTTAAAGTAGTCAGATTACACGCATAGCTTCCTCTTTATTTTACAAGTTTTGTTTATAAAAGTGTTGAGGTTTAATAGAAAGCACTCTATTTTTCTCTTCCATCAGTTTCTCTTTTGTAGGGGGGCAACAGATGAGTTTGTGTTGGAAGAAACTCCCCGTTAGCAACATGCTCAATTGGACTGGTACTAATTGGTGCCGAGTAAGAAATAGTGATGTCAATACTATGGTGCATGTCCATGTGTTGCAGGACTTGATATGCTTGTAACTAGAAAAGATGCTGATTATTAATCTATCCTGTATATTGGATATATGTATTAATTATCTGTAAGAGATATGTATGATTGACTGAATGCATAACCTGTACGTACTATGAAATGTACGTATGTGTGTATGATGAAATGTATGTATGAACTGGAATTGGTGGTTTTTTTTTTTTAAATCCTAATTACTTACTAGTGGCGTGTTGAAAATTGGGACTGCCACTTGTATGCAAATAGTAGTGGCGTGCAGATCTGTGGGCCTGCCGCTAGTATCCAAATACTAGTGGCGTGCAAAACAAATAGCACACCACCAAAGCTGTTGTTACTAGTGGCGTGCGTGCGAAGGCGCACGCCACTGGTAGCCATGTTATTAGTGGCGTGCGGACGGCACGCCACTAATAACTGTATCAATGGCGCGCTATTAGCGGCGTGTCACCCCCATGCCACTAATAGGGTTTTTGGCATGCCACTAGTAACCTTTTTTGTACTAGTGTGGGCTCTAGCCATCCCCTGGTGATTGCATACATATAGGAATTGCGGCATCGGCAATCGGTTATCCTGCTGGGCTCTAGCCAACCTTGACCACGTGCACAACGGTTGGGTCTGTATCGGAGCTTTGGCTAGACTCATGATTCGGGTACAACTCAGTAGGTGGCTCCTTGGACTTGTTGTAGGTTATGGAAGTGTCGTGGGCTATCTCACTCTGCCAGCACACACCATAATGTGCCAAAGGCCGGCAACAAGAGCGATTGTCACATGTTAGGGTACAGTGGTACACCCCTGCAGGGTTAAATCTATTTGAATAGCCGTTTCCATGGTTATGGATGACTTGAAGATTTTGTACTTGATCATAAAACAACTTTAACCTAATAATTAAAACTTGCCAACCATGTGAGTGCCTTGTGGGTACTTCCTCCTGGGAAATGCGAGGGGGAAAATACGGCAGTATATTTATGTGGATAGAGTAGATGGCTCTCATGCGCTCTCTTACCTTATCTCTAATAGACGCATGTTGTAGCGTGTTTCTATAGAATGCTTAGTGCTTCTTGCCGCTTAACCCTCTTACCCTTCCTTTGACAATGTTGCATACTTAGCATAGATCTAATGTAAGTCTGGTGGAGTATGTCATGTACTCACCCTTGCCATAAAGAAACTGCTGCAAAGGACTATGATGAAGCTGATGGACAATACTACGTCAAGCACTACGATGATCATGAGTAGAGAGGAGATCCCGGGAGTAGATAGAAGATCCCGGGTGGCAGCCTGGGACCTCATGGGATGGATCGTTGCTTTTCTTTTCAGCCTCTTAGGCATTTGCTATTTTGTCTGTACTCAGACCTATCTCGCTTACTGCTATGTATGAATGTTATGTTGGGCCATGTGGCCTCTGGTTGTATTAATTTGGATCTTGACTCATGTGAGTCCTACTTTATATCTATTGCTTCTTCTTAGTAATTCTGTGATGATTACCAATGACGTAATACCCCGTAACGTATATCCATGCATCTTTGGTTGAAGATATACGTTATGGGTAGGTACCAAATGCGCTTCTATCCCGAGTTGGTGGCAACATGCTAAACTTTGAATAGTACCTCCTCCGGGGCCTGCCAGACTTGGTATCAGAGTAGGACTACCTGCAGGATCCCTTTCTATTGGTCATTGTCAAGTCTAGTCAAAATTACTTTGTAGCTATATAGGTAGCTAAACGTGAGAGTAGGATTCTTTTATTTCTTACCCTCCCACCTACCCTCTACGAAAGGATGAGATACGTATAAGGTTTTTACTCTCAACTTAACTCAAACTCAAAATTCTAGGATTCTCGTGGTTTTGGACTTCCATAGAACCTTTAGGTTATTCTATGCTATACAATGTTGCTTCTTTGCCGATTGATGATTCCATAACCAATTCTAGTATTTTTATTAAATGAGTGAAAGTGCTAATTCCATCTTCCTCGTTTGGATTCCACATCTAATTATTCCTCCTTTGGTTTGTCCAAATGGCTACTGATCAAGTCGTTCATCTGACTCGCTACAACATCACCACCAGCCACCCCACCATGCTGATTGAGGCCATGGATCACATCGCATTCCGTTGGTTTTCAGAGTTGATCGTCTATGAGGTCTAGCAAGATTTCAACCAAGAGTACTATCGGGCTGAGGTTTACACCTACCACAACGATCGCAATAGTTTTGATCCTTGCCCACTTCACTACACCTACGGCTTTGGAGTGACCATCGAGATGGTAGTTCTAGATGGTGCTTACATCTGCCTCACCTTCCTCCGCACCGAGTACCACATCCTCGACCACTCTACTTTTTGCTACATTCCTAGTGGTTATCTGGAAGAAGCAGGATGCCACTTCACCATACACCTTGACGCCCGTGATTAGCCGAACAACATGCACCAGTTGGTTCAGCTGCTATTAGGATCATTTCACACGAGCACTCCGCTATGAGCTGTTCACCACCGACGATCGTCTGTGGGATACCCTCTTGCACCTCCACATCACAGTCAACGCTAGCATCCTCTCCCCCGTTGTACTCTACCTAGAGCAGACTGGGTTGCCTTGTCATCTGGCTCTACCCAATGTTGGAGGTTCCATTCCGGAGTGAGGTCCTCTTCATTCCTTGGATGGGCGGCCTCGCCCTCGTCCATCCCCGTATGGGGCTTTCTTGTTTCATCTGTCTTCACAAGAGCTGCCCAGTTACCGTACCTCCACTCGTATTCCCGGTATGTTGTTCCCATAGCAGTTGTAGTCCCCTTCCTGCGTGATGTCCGGAGTATGACAGATAATAGATGTTTTGTAATTGCGTGATTGTAGTTGTAGTCTCAGATGTGTACTTGAACCATGTATGGTGTACCTTGATGGATATCTATGCCTGGTTTGATGTCGTCTTTTCTTGCAATCTAGGGTTAATCCTTTCCAGCACTTTTATGAGATCTTTATCCAATTGTTGTGCTAACCTTGGTGTCATCATTAGGATGGTAAACACAAGCACCAATCCATAGGGGGAAGGTTCCCACTATCCTCCCGCACCCCCACCGCCACCCGATATGGCACAAGTGCTGTTTCGGATGACACAGATCCTTGACCTTATGGCGCAAAAAGAAAACCAAGGCAATCATCAGCAAAATGGCAACAATGGGGGCAACAGCCATGTCACTATCAGGGAGTTTTTGAACCTCAACCCTCAGACGTTCAATGCCTGCGCTGAGCCTCTGGATGCCGATGATTGGCTTCGTGAGATGACACGTCCTCTCAATACTGCTCATGTGGGCAATGAAGACCATGTTCCTTATGTGACTTACCTACTACATGGAGAGTCTGCTTCTTGGTGGGAGAACTTCCATGAACTATGAGGCCCGGGTACTATGACTACTTGAGATGATTTCCAGACAGCCTTCAAATGGCAGGGGAAGAGTTCTGTAGCTTGACACAGGGGAAGAAGTCAGTGTTAAAGTACAACAAGGACTTCAACCACTTGGCTTGCTATGCTGGGGACGAGGTCTCAATAGATGCTAAGTAGCAGGCCAGATTCCACGGGGGGCTGAACCTGACTCTGAAGTATGCACATAACCTCATCAAGAGCCCAAACTTTGAGGACTTCATCGACACTACGCTCCAGGCTGAACATGGGCGGGTTGTGTACGTGGAGTCCCGCAAGCACTCTCGAGATGGCAGATCCTACTCTTCCTCTACAGTTGCGACCCAGAAGCGATGCGTGTGGATCCCCGACACCGCCTTCACTAGAGCCGCCTACGCTCCCAGGCCTGCGGGAAATGTTCCCCACCCACCCACCCCAGCACTCGGTCTAAGGAACCCCAGAGGGCAGCCAAGGCCCATTGCTCCTCTTCCTTGCCCTGACGTTACCTGCTACAAGTGTGGAGTGCAGGGGCACTATTCCAACGCTTGCCCGTAGAACCAACTTCATCCACCACCACCTCGCCCTGCTCTAACTCAGGCGATGGTTCATGTACCTCCACCACGACGGGCATTCGCAACAAAAATAAACCTGGTGCGGGTTGCATTTGGGTGAACCACGTCAATGCTGAAGAAGCCCAACAGGCAACAGACGTCGTACTCGCTACCCTTCTCGAGAACTCTATTCCAGCTAAAGTGCTCTTTGATTCTGGTGCATCTCATTCCTTTAGGTCAGAAAACTTTGCTCGATCCCATGAGGTATCTTTTGATGAAATGAATTTCCCTTTAATGATTCAAACACTCGGAGCCAAATGGCACACCACCTTGGTCAGTCATGAGAACAAAATCATAATTGGGGGTCTTGAGTTCATTGCTTCTCTTATGGCCCTCAAATAGTCCTCTTACATTGATGTCATCCTAGGTATGGATTGGTTGTTGGAAAACAAAGCCTTGATCGATTGTCCTTCTAAGTCGGTTCAACTCTCTCATCCCTCTGGCTAGATAGTCTACTTCTCTTCTCACATTCCAACAGTCCAACACTATGCTTCGAATGTCAGTCCTCTTCATATCCTTGAAAATGTGTGGGTAGTCTGTGACTTTCCCGATGTCTTTCCTGAGGAACTGCCAGGAATGCCACCTGATAGAGCCATTGAGGTCATTGTCGAACTAGAACCTAAACTACTCCTATCTCTAAACATCCATACAAGATGGGTCCAAACGAACTGGTGGAGCTTAAAAAGCAACTCGAGGAGTTGTCCACAAAAGGCATTATCCAACCTAATTCGTCTCCGTGGGGATGCCCCACTCTCTTTGTGAAAAAGAAGGATGGAACTGATCGCCTGTTCATTGATTACCGTCCTCTTAATCAGTGAACGATCAAGAATAAATATCCTCGCCCTTGTATCAATGACCTCTTTGACCAACTAGCGGGTGCCAAAGTCTTCTCCAAACTGGACTTGAGGTAAGGCTACCAACGAATAAAGATCCTAAAGGAGGACATCCCAAAGACCGCTTTCTCCACTCACTATAGCCTCTATCAATTCACCGTCATGTCTTTTTGTCTTACGAATCCTCCCACTACTTTCTCTCACCTCATGAACTTCATCTTCATGGAGTACCTTGACAAGCTCATCGTGCTTTACCTCGATGATATCCTCATATACTTCAAGTCCGAAGAAGAGCATGCTGAACATCTCAGGCTCATACTGATGAAGCTTTGTGAGCATGGCCTCTATGCCAAGTTCTCCAAGTGTGAATTCTGGCTCCATGAAGTGAACTATCTAGGTCTTGTCATCTCTGATAAAGGCATTGTAGTAAATCCAGAAAGAGTCCAGCCCAATCTTGATTGGACTCTGCCTAAGACAGTAAAACAAGTTTGGAATTTCCTTGGTCTCGCTAGATATTGCCATCGCTTCATTGAAAACTTCTCCAAGATTGCCATGCCTCTTACCGATCTCCTCAAGAAAGACATGAAGTTCCTGTGGACTCCCAAATGTGATGAGAGTTTATAGCTCCTGAAAAATAAGCTCACCTCTGCTCCAGTTCTTGTTCCTCCCGATGTCAACAAACCTTTCGAAATGTTTTTTGATGCTTCTCGTGAAGGACTAGGCGCCATCCTCATGCAAGAGTGTCAAGTCGTGGCTTAGACTTCTCATCAACTACGTCCCCATGAGCGGACTTATCCGACTCATGATCTAGAACTTGCAGCCGTTGTCCATGCTCTCAAAGTTTGGCGGCATTACCTACTTGGTAATCATTGCGAGATCTTTTCTGACCACCAAAGTATCAAATACATCTTTACCCAGCCTGATCTCAACCACCGTCAGAGATGGCGGATGGAAAAAATCATGGATTTTTATTTGGGAATCTCATACACTCTCTGCAAGGCTAATGTTATGGCCGACACTCTGAGCCGCAAATCCTATTGCAACAATCTCATTATTATGGAAAGTCAACGGCCTCTTCTTGAAGAATTCCAAAAGCCGAATCTTGAACTTGTTCCCCAAGGCTACCTTGCCAACTTTGAAATTGATTTGATGTTCATAAAATATCTTTGAACCGCTCAACTCATCGAGTCCAGTGTCAATAGGATCAAGGCGGACTTGGCCAATGGCAGAGCCAAGAGATTCAACTTGGATGACCAAGGCAATGTCTTCTTTCAAGATCTTATCAAAGTACCTAATACATGGGACATGAGGTGGACTGTTCTCAAAGAATCTCATGAAACTCCTCTCGCCATTCACCTTGGTGCCACAAAAATGTATCAAGATCTTAAGCAAAGATATTGGTGGTCTAGGATGAAACATGATATTGCTCACTATGTCGCTGAATGCGATATCTGCCACCGTGTCAAGGTAGAACGTCAAAGAATTTCTGGTCTCCCCCAACCTTTGAAAATTCTTGGCGACGTCGTGCGCGGCGCGGCGGCGGCGGCGGCCTGCTCGCGGCGTGCTGGGCAAGATCGGTGGTCGCGGGAGCTGCCAGGTTCAGATCGGATCCAATTCTGGGTCTTGGGATTGAACGCCGTCGGCCGCCGCGGGGTGGTGGTGGTCGTCGCTGACCACGCCGGATCGCTGGATTCGACGCCTGGAGATCTACGATGGATTCTTCTCGATCCTCCTTCATGGTGGGTTGAACCCCATGGCTCTCTCATCTCTGCAGGTTTCGGTTCGTGGTCCGTTGCCGGATCCGGAGCCGACGGAGGTTTGGTGGTATAGGATGGGGACCGGAGGAAACTTTGATTGGCTTGTTCGGTCCGGCATCGGCGACGTCTCTCGACGCCGTTACCCTCCGTGGAGGCGATGTCGAGGTCTCTCCTATCCACCTCCGAACCCTTCCCGAACGAAAGTCCAAAATTCGGTCTGGATTGGGCGGCGGCGGCGTCCTTTGCGTCGTACCCTCCATGGAGGCACCGTCTTGGGAGGTTCTGCTGTTCGGTGGAGAGATGCTGTGGGTGATGGACTCCGTGTAGCTCCAGCAGCGGCGACGGTGTGGAGGTTGCCAGGAGGTGCGGCGTTGTATCTACCGCGTCGATGACGACGAGTATTGGCGGCATGGTGCAGCTGGATATCGACGACGGATGCGGTTGGATGGACGAGCGCAGGGCGGTGGCGCAGTCTGGCGCCATGGTGGCGTCGACGGCAGGCTTGGCAAGGTCTATGCGTCAGTCCCTGCTCTGGAGATGGATCGGTGGAAGACGGCGGCGGCAGCCTCGGTGAGTGCGCCGGACCGGTGTGTGACCCAGTCCCGGTATGTGGCTGGGATGGGGCACCCGGCATTAGATGTTAGGTTTTGGTGCGATGTCTGTTTGGTATTAGGCTCGGACATTCAGCACCCCTGCATCAAAGGGATAGGAGTAGCGACAGGTGTTGCCAAGATGATGGATCCAGGCTTACTGATGTATTATTTTGTAAAGTCTTTGTGAATAATTAATAAAGTGGATGCATGCATTGCCCAGATGCAGAGGCCGGGGGTACATCCTCCTTTTCAAAAAAAAAATTAAGTTCAGGGAACTTGATCTGGAGGCAGGGCGATGTCGTTACAGGTGGCTAGTAGTGCTCAGGAATAAAGGGCGGCAATCGATTATATCAGCAACCGGAGGTTAGGGACCGTGGCTACTGGTGAAGAGGGAGGTCGGGGAGAGGTCGGCATACTCAATTCCAGATGGAGACGAAGTTGTAGGTGGGCGAGCCGTTGCTTCTCCCTCCGCCGGCTGCGATGCCTACCGCTGACCAGGCTACCAACAGCATTTCACGCCGCCAAGTCAACCCGCAATGGCATCTGCCACCGAGACCACCCAGCACACCGCGAATCCTCCCGCCATTGAATCAGCCCGCCGTGAAACTGTCAATGTTGATCGGGGCAGCCGTTCGCTGGTGGAGGTGGAGCTGAGGCGCGGGGTGGCGCTGCTGGTGGAGTGGGGATCGCCGGGAGGGCGGGAGGTGAGGGGCGCCGAGGATGGAGCGGTGGGAGGGCGGGGCGCCGGCGAGGGCCGCAGGTGATAAGCGGTAGTAGGGCGCCGCAGCCCGGAAGTGGCGGAGTTCGGTGGTGAAGCAGCCCCAGGGTCGGCGACAGGCGGGCTCAGCGGGAGGCACGGCGCAGGGATAGAGATTAGGGGCGTGGGGTTTCGTATTTCCTCTACGGTGGAACGTTCCGTCGATCTAAATTGCTAAGTGCACACCCGATAACAAATTAGGTTTTTTTTTTTAACACGGTACAATCGAAATCGCTCACATACACGAGCATACACTCAGCCCTATGAACGCACACACGCACACCCTACCCCTATGAGCACCTCCGAGAGACTGAGCCAGCACATCATCTTGAGATTGACGAAGTCGCCAGAGACGCCTTCGTAGTCGACGGGAACGTCTTCTCCCACTAAATGCACATCGCCGGAAGGACTGGAATAAATCCAGGAAAATGCAAGCACCAATGTCAAGTCCAGGACTTGAACTCTGGTGGGCTGGGCATACCACTGTCCTCCTAACCATTAAGGCTAGCTGTTAGATTAGGTTTAATGGGCCTAATCATATGGTGATAATGGGTCCATGTACATTTTGTAGGGTGCATTTAGAAAAGATAATGTTTGCTCTTTTATAAGTAGTAGAGAGTACTAACGCTAAGCAATATGCCGACATGGCCCGAACGAGAGGCCTCGATCGTACGTAACTTGGTACAACAAAGCATCGATCACGCCATTATTTTCTTTCCTTTTTCCTCCTTCGCATATATCGATTCGTCCAAGGAATTTTCTTGGGATGGATTCGATCTGTTGGAAGAAGTTTGGTAGCTACTGTAGGAAGGAGAGATGAAGGCGGTACGTTCTGATCGATGGTCCTCCACGTACGTGGCAATGCCGGTCGACAAGCACCGAGGCGGGTGTATTGATGTATGTATGTTCCCGTGCGCGCGAAAAGATAGAGACGGAACCATGCAACAAAGACTGGTGGCACATATTGAGTGTGCATGATGAGCACGAGCGGCGGCCGTGCCATGCGGACTCATATCACCAGGGCACGGACGGTGCAATTTGATTCGAGCCATCGATCGCCGACGTCGCGGCCGCCACTCCGCCAGTGCATCTCCACTGCTTGAATTCCGTCCGTCCATCGACATGCATATATATATGCATGGCTAATAATTAATTGCGACATAGGTATAACCTATCTGTAAGGTCGACCGACAGATATTCTGTTACAACCCGTAGGCAACGAAGATGGTAAACGTGTCGAGATCATGCTCTAGCCAAGCGCGCTGAAGCTGAAACACTAGAAGCAGCGAAATCAAGAGGTGACGTTTTCTCTGAAGAAACTAAAGAAGAAGGACGCCAATATCTGGCGATCGTACGCCCTGGGAGGTGGTCCCAGCGAACAAAATCGCCGCCCTGTAAGGAGCTTCCCAGCGAACGAAACCATTCGCCCGCAGCATCAAACCCTGGCGAACGTCCACGTCAGCAGAGGACCAGACCCCCCACGCCTCAACCCCCCGCCCACGCGCGAACCAACCTGTGGTTGGATAGTTAGAGGGACTGTGGTATCCCCAGCCCACCAGGGTTCAAATCCTGGTGCTCGCATTTATTCCTGAAATTATTTCAGGATTTCCGGCGATGCGCATTTAGTGGGAGGAGACGTTCCCGTCGACGACGAGGTGCCTACGGTGACTTCGTAAATTTCAAGATGATATGCCGGCTCAGTCTCTCGGAGGTGCTCATAGGGGTAGGGTGTGCGTGTGTGCGTTCATAGGGGTGAGTGTATGCGCGTGTATATGAGCGCTTGCGTCTGTACTGTGTTCCAAAAAAAAAAAAAAAAAAAAAAAAAAACCCGCCCACGCAAAACACCACCCCGCTACCCCTCCCCTCCCCACCGGCCCGCGCTATCAGAAAACCCCAGTAAACCCCCTCCTCCACCACCCCGTCGCCTCCATCGCCTCTAGCTCCTACACTTTCCCCTCTTCTCCATTAAACACGTCGCCTCCATGGGGCCTCATGCCTAGAAATCGACCAAGAACTTGCCATGAGGAAGCAATGCGACGCTGAATCAAGCATGATCGAAGAGGAATTGAGGTCAGATCTGAACTACCTTCCCTTCTCACCCACTCCCCATCCTCCACCCCCAATCTAAGAAAATCAACCAAGAAACTGCCATCTGATCAAGAATTCTTGCGGTTTTAGTGCATAATCTTGCTAGAATTGCCATGTTTAAAAGACAAAAGTTCGGAAAAACATGTGAAAAATGCCATACCATAAGAGCTAGAGCCCCAAAATGTGTAAAAATCAACAAAGTTTGCAGGAAATAACAGCCACCTGAAATATGCTGAAAATGCCATGAGAATAGTAGTGAAAATGCCATGAGAATCATAGATCCACTGAAACCCACCATGCAAACACTCCAAGCAAAAAAGCCCCACTGAAGAAATGCCAAAAACCAAAAACAGGGGAAAAACTGCCATTCCATATCCACTAGAACTACCATGACTAGTTGTACAAAAAAGCAAGAATAAAAATGAAAAAACAGGCACATAGAGACTACCCATATAAAAAGGCCATCATATCTAACTATAAAAACTGCCACCTTAATGCTGGTTGTTACTAAAAAATTGCCATCCAAGATACACCTAACAAGCCAGAAAAGCCAAAATCCATAGTAGACCAACTAAAAAAAACTGCCACATGAAAACTACCGAAACTGCCAAGTGAGTACTAGTAGATATGCCATGCCAATACTGCTGAAAATGCCATCCTAGTTCTACTGAAAACTAACATGCCAAGCAGACCATGAATTAAGTAAAAAGAAAAATACCATGCCATATGTACTCAAGACTACACACTGCCATATTATAACAAAAAAAAAATCATAATGTGTGTTGCTAAAAAAATGCCATGTGAACATTGATAAGAAACCTGCTAAAACTGCCATATCATTGCTGCTGTAATGTGAGTGATATTGAAAACTGCCATGTGGGTAGCTCTTAGAAGAGAGTCACAATTGAAAACTGCCATGTGTCTACTACTAAAAGCTGCCATGCTTTTGAAATACAAAATGCCATGTGCATACGCACGTCTTATGATTAAGCATGCTTATCTGTTTACACCTTATGACGGAACAAATTCAAGCAGGTGATAGGCAAGCAAAAAACATTTCAGCGTGAGGGCGAGGAAAAACAAAACCATGGATCAAGGGTCAAACAATCAACCGTGGCCAAACGCTACATGGGAAACACATGCCTGGACAGCAATAGATATGGAAGAGTTGAACTCAAGTTGCCCATTACTACCGCTACTACAAGGCTACTCGAACGAAGGTGCGTGTCTCGCTGCTCTTTATAAAAATCTTTGCATAACAATGCCATAAATTCAGTAATAGAGAAAAACAAAAACAAAAAGATATGCAAGGAGATCAGAGAGCTAACGTTTACTATGTACAGAGGATGATGTGGAATGCCAGTAGATCAACAACATACACAGGTACACACAAAAACCTGATGCCATGGCTCCATGTAGTTTGGTAGAAAAACCTACGATCAAAGAGAGATGCCATGTGACAAAAATGTAGTACTACCATTTAAAAAAGAACAAGAATGGGTCATAGACACCTTTTTGATGTTGATATTTAAAAGTGCTTTTGGATCTGTAAACAAAAGATGCCATGTGAAAAACAATAAAAATGCCATGAAAGAAAGATATAAGTTTCCTATGGTACATATAGAAAATTGTAGTATTCAAATCACATTAAAAAAAATGATAATGACAGCATATGAAAACTGCCAATAAGGGGAGAAATGCCATGTGAAATCAAGTAAAAATGCCAACTTCAACAAACATAAAAAATTCATGCGAGTACATAGAAAAAAACTGCAAAACTTATTACTTTCAAGACAACTAATGACTCCATATGAAAAATGCCATGTCAGATCAACTAAAAATGCCATGTCAGAACAACTAAAAATGCCATGCAGGTACACTGAAAAAACTGCCAGCTCCATCTAAAATGACTAACTATCATTCTAACCTACTTGCAGATACCGCAAGGCCGTCAACATCAATGCAGGCAACAACTCCCGCATGGCAAATGATGTCTCAACAAATGCTACTGTCATGACCTCCAGTACTATTGAATCAACACCTGCTTTCGCATCATCCAATGATGTTCCATGGAGCGGGGCCGTCACACCAAGCATATATGACACATCCATCAGTTCTGTTGAGGACACCGATGCCATCACAGCGACCAAATCTATCACAGCCTCTGATGCCAACATAGCAAGCCCTTCTCACGCGGCCTCTGATGTCAACACAGCAGGCACTTGTGTCAAGGCCTGCAATGCCATCACAACCAGTACTTGTGTCAATGCATCAACTACCATCACAGCAATCACTAATGTCAAGGCCAGCAATGCCTTCACAGCGCACCATACTCTCACGGCCTCCAATGCCGCCACAACAGCCGCTGCTGGCACAAACTACTGACCTTTTGCTAACCGAGTAGCCGCAACAGGATAGTACGGGCATTCTAGCCACACTGCAATCAACAAGCACCACGCAGACAGAGGCAGCTGCAAGCAACACGGATAGAGGCAATGCAAGAGAAGAGTGTGAAGATGATGAAATCGGCGAAGAAGATGACACTAATTGCGACGAACAGGAGTCAACATTGGCTCCACCGGAACCACCCTGAGTTGGTAAGGAATTCGCCACCTTTGAGCAAGCTAGGGATTACTACCAAGAGTATGCAAGATTCCACGGGTTCTCCATACGCATCGACTACCGCAGAAAGCTCAATGACAAGACCTACAGCAGGGGCGCCCTCGTGTGCACAAGAGGGGGCAAGAACAGCAACACAGATCACAATGCGGGCAAAGGCAAAGCAGTCGTACCAGAGAGGAAGAGACAGATCATACCAAGGATAGGATGCAAAGCAAAACTTAAGCTGAACTAGGATGGGGCCTGGTGGAAAGTTACCAAATTTGTGGAAGAACACAACCATGATGTCATAAAAAAGTTTGACCTTGTGAAGTTTCTGAGCGCGCATCGGGGCTTGTCTGAGAAGGAGCAAGAGTTTGCCAGGATCCTCCATGAATGCAACCTGAGCACAGGCAGGATGGTACAGATCCTATCGTACGTACATGACAAAGAGGGCAAGATGAGCAAGATGCCATACATACGGATGGACATCTCCAATCTAAGAGCAAAGTTCCACAGAGAAAGCAAACTGATGGACATGGAGGATACCATAGCCTACTTCAAACAGAAAGAAAAAGAAGATGGCGACTTCTTCTAAAAAATCAAATTGGACGACGAGGACCGGGTGAAGAATATGTACTGGGTGGATGGCGCAGCACGAAGGGCGCACCATTCATCGGGATAAACAACCATGGCCAGTCCCTGCAATTTGGATGCGGATTCGTTAGAAACGAAGACACAGACAGCTACAAGTGGCTGTATCAAGTGTTCCTAGAATGCATGGGAGGTGTCAAGCCCGTTAACATAATTACAGACCAAGACTTCTCGATGCGATCTGCTATTGAAGATGTGTTTAAAGGCACCATCCACAGGCATTGCAGATGGCATATAATGAGGAAAGCACAAGAAACCCTTGGACCATTCTTCGCTGAAAGATCAGAGTTGCACAGGGACTTTGAAAAGTGTGTGAACCATAGCTTAAACCCGTATGAATTCGAGCGAAGCTGGAATGCAATGATCGAAAAACATCAAGTACAAGACAACGACACGCTCAAGAACCTTTATGAGAAGAGGATCTATTGGGTTCCTGCTTACTTCATGCAGTGCTTCTACCCCTTCTTACAGTCCACGCAACGGAGTGAAGGATTCAACGCCATGCTGAAACGCTATGTCAACCCAAGCAACTCATCCATACTAGACTTTCCCAAGCAGTACATGGCGCTTCAACACAAGATACTTGGGGCTGAGTCAGAGGCAGAAGCGAACACGGCGCTCACCACGCCAAAGTTTCTGACATTCTAGACGTATGAGAAACAGATGGCAAGAACATACACGCGAAACATGTTTTTCAAGTAAGTAACCCGCACAAAACTTGCCATGATGATTAAAACACAAAACAAAAAATGCCATATCCTTGATATTAAAAATGATAGGGTTGCATAGCTAAAAATGCCATTTGCTTGCTGTTAAAAAATGTCATCTGCTTGTTGTTAAAAATGCCATGTGATTGTTGTTAAAAATGCCATGTGATTGTTATTAAAAATGGCAGGGTTGCATAGATAAAATTGCCATCTGCTTGTTATTACATATGCCATATTTTACATACTAAAAAGTGCCATGTCATTCTTACTACAAATGCCATGTTTGCATACAAAAAAAAACATATGCTAGTTATTACAAAAAATGCCAATGTTGCATAAATAAAACTGCCACATGCTTGTTATTACAAAATGCCATGTTTCAGACATAAAAGTGCCGGGTGATTATTATTGAAAGAATCAGTGTTGCATACATAAAAAAATGTCATGTATTACCAACTAGAAAAAAAAATACCATGATATTCTGACATGCTATACTCCTATTGAAACAAAGAACAAATGCCATGGGAGTAGTACTAAAAATGCCATGCTGAACTACTATAAGTTAACAATGCAGAAACTGCCATATAGTACTAAAAAAGAGGACATTGCAAACCTTTTCTTTTTTTCATACTATTGATTTTTGTTCATTGCAGAAAACTGCATGTAGTTGATAAAAAAAGGAAAATTGCAAAAAAGTAAAACAGATGAAAATGACATAAAAACTTGCGCAGGTTCCAACATGAAATGAAGTTGTCTACTAGATATGACATTGACATGGTAACGACTATAGTTTCAAGCTAAACACAAACAGGCCAGAATCGGACAGCGAGGCAGAGGATCCCGACAAGGGCAGGAACTATGAAGTGCAAGCATACTTTGTAGAAGGCTATACTACTGTCAATGCTGCAAATTCGAGAGACACGGAATGTTATGCTGCCATATACTGAAGGTTCTGGATGTCTACGGCATAAAAGAGCTACCATCGTGCTACATACTCAAAAGATGGACTTGGGATGGTGAGGAAACACTTGGACCACACGGTGAGCAAGAGCTAAATGTAATGCAACAAGACATGCCAGCAAGGTCCATCGGTGTAATACGCAACGCCTTGATGAAGAAGAACTTTGCACAGATAGCTGATGACGCATGTGATTGCGATGAGATGAGCAAGGTAGTTGACAGAAAAACAAAAGAGCTACAGAGAGAGCTAGAGGCCATAAAGATCAGAAAGGAAGAGGAGGCATTACACCAATTCCCAAGAAGAAGCAATACTGCGGGTACAGGTACAAGTACTACGGGCCCTTCTACAGAAAACTCGGACATAGGGTCAGGTTCGTCTACAACGCACATCCGAAACCTGCCCACATCAACCACGAAGGGGAGGCCAAGAGAACACAGGTACAAGTCCCAGCTAGACATACAGGCAAAGCACAAGAAGAAGCCCAGGAAGAGTGTCTACGGCGTGTGAAAAAAATGGGTGGAAAAAAAGAAGAAAGGGCCACTGGAGAACAGGGACACCGCGAGAGAACTGATTTGACATTATGTGTTTAAGTGTTAGAATTGTACATTTGAACATCCATTTGACGAACAGTGACAAGAAATATATGTATGTTGCGTATCACGGTAGAATTGCCATGCTACAAATGCAAATGGTTTATATTATTAAAAAATGCCGTCATCTATTAAATAAATTTAACATATAAAAATGCCATGTTAATGATGATAAAAATGCCATGGTCCAACTAATAAAATGCCATGTTACCTATGATAAAAATGCCATCTCATTCATGTGCCAAGTAGGGGGAAACATTGTATTTCTTTAGAAAGTAGCAATCTAGTTTTACGGAAAATCACTTCATTACGACAAGGTTTTTGCAAGATAAAAATGCCATGATACATATGATGAAAAAGCCATGGTTGATAAAAAATGCCATCATCCAACTAATAAAAAAACATGGTAGATTATTAAAAAAATGCCATGGTCAAAAAAAAGAAAAAATGCCATTGTTAAAAAAAGAACTACCAGGTTACCTTTGATAAAAATGCCATCTCTTTTATGTGTCAAGTAGAAAAAAAATGTTGTATTTCTTCAAAAAGTTGCAATCTGGTTTTGCGAAAATTTGCTTCATTAAGACATGGTTTACCTAAAATACAAAATGATCTAACTAAATAAAAAAATTGTCATGGACCAACTAATAAAATGCCATCTTACATATGTTAAAAATGCGATGTTCCAAAAAATAAAAATGCGATGTATCACATGAAAAAAACACATGGTCCAACTAAAGAAAAAAAGGGTCTATTATTAAAAATGCCAAGGGCCAGAAAAAAAAATGCCATGCTACTTATGATAAAAATGCCATGGTCAAATTAATAGAACTACCGTCGTAACTATGATAAAAATGCCATCTCATTTTATATGTTCAAGTACAAAAAAAACATTGTATTCTTTAAAAGGTAGAAACCTGGTGTTGCAAAAAATTGGTTCGTTGTGGCAAGGTTTTGCAGAAACCATAAAACCACATAAAAGGGGGGACGAAAGTTTTGTCGACTTGGGATGTGGTTTTTTCTCAGGAGGCAAACCAACTGTGGCCCTATATGTTCAAGCAGTTGGGAAAAATACTTGGGCACGGTCTACCACCATCAAATCTAATATGAAACAATTCATAAATAAACATAAACATCTAACCGAAGTGCCATTACTTGCACACATAAAAATCTTCCATTACTAACACACTGTGGAAATTGTGTCCGCCACACGAAACCAGTCATTACAAATATCAAAAGTTACAAAACAAAAAATAAAATGCCACACATATAAAAGACAATATGTTTCAACTGTAGGAGGTACACAGGCGATGAAAAAGCACGCATACAAAAAAAGAGATGACGAAAGGGAGCAGTACCTTACATTCCCTCGTAAAAGAAGAATGTAAGAGCAAAAGTTCCCAATAATCAAATCTCCCGCTTGTGCTTGTTGAGGGCACCCTTCACACTCTCCTCCGGGAACAGCTTTGAAGTCTTCAGCTCGTTGAAATCGTTGTTTGTGATCCAGTCCCACGCGAGCACCTTCATAAGCTCATCGATGCTTTCCTTCGTAATGGTGGGCACAATGCCACCCTGCCATGTTGCAAAATACTCAAGCATGTAGAAACCGCACTCGTGTCTGACAAAAAGAGAGATAAAAAGCATATTAAAGAATGCATATAATTTTTTTTTAAAGACCTACAGAACTCAGTGAAGGAAAATTTCCAAGACTGCATATGGGAAAAAGCCAAAGCTGTAAACTAATAACTAATGTGTACACAAAAGTGAAAAAACTGCCATCGTTATAATCTATACGAAGGAGACATGTGTACACAGTAATAAAGAAAACTGCCAAATGGTGTTGATGGGGGAAATACCATGGTTGTAAATTAAAGAAAATGCCATGTTTTCATTCCGAATAATGCCAAAAAAGTATAGTCAAACAAATGCCGTGTATTAAACTGCTGAAAAAATGCCATGTAAGAACTACCTAAATATGCCATCAACTATGCATCATATAAATGCCATGTATATATACCATCATGTATGAAAACACACAAAAAAATGCCATGGGTGAATACTAATAACTGCCATGTGTACACACAAAAAAATGCCATGTATAAGGATGCCATTTAAACACAAATGAAAAACAAACAATGAACTACCTAAATTTGCCATCAAGTATGCATGATATAAATGCCATGTATATATGCCATCATGTATGAAAGCACAAAAAATGCCATGGGTGAATACTAATAACTGCCATGTGTACACACTAAAAATGCCATGGGGTGAGTACTAATAACTGCTATGTGTACAAACTAAAAAATGCCATGGTTGAATACTAATAACTGCCATGTGTACACACTAAAAAATGCCATGAGTGAATACTAATAACTGCCATGTGTACACACTAAAAAAATACCATGTATAAGCATGCCATTAAAAGCAGACAATGTACAAAAAACAGGAGCATTGAACTTATGTGCCCACTTGCTTCTTCGTCTCAATGTATTTCACGTGATAATTCTCAATCTGCACCTTCAAATCCTTGTAGCGGACACGCCACCATTCCTTAAGCTTAGGTACGAACTCCCCCACGTGTGATTGCAAGGTCACACTCAATTCTGAACGCATAGAGTCAAGAACCTCGATACTTTGCTTGTCATTGTTGATGCAGACAGTGTAGAAATGACCAGCTTTATCAGCTGGGTTATGTGGATCAAGCTCCTGGAAGAGAGGAAACATGATCTGCGACAAAAAAAAGGCAACTAAGAAAAGACAACATTGAACAAACATAGAGGAAAGTTGCCGTGATGAAGTCGAGAAGCAACAACTAAAATGAGACACAAAAATAAAAAGAAAACTAAACCAAAGAATGCGTAAAGAAAAAAGCCTTACCAGCTCCTTCAGTGATAACCTGAATTTACCCTTATGCACAAAACACTCTTTTATTTCCCTGTTTTGAAAGTCACGCTCCATGATTTTCCTGGTAACACTAGGGGACATGATAACTTTTCCTTCCGGGAGGCCACCATGATTCTTTAAGTACTCAATGGCAGTGAAGGCTAGCGGCAGTGTCATTTTCCCTGTAGGCTTCAACGCATCAGCCAGTTCGCCAACAATAACATGATTGCCCTTTGACTTTATGATCCTCGTTCTGTCCAAACATGAGCTGAAAATATGAGAAAAACAAGTAGCAACAAAAGAGATAGCTATGTCAAATAGGGTGGCAAAAAGAAAAACACAAAAAAATGTATGGGTGGCAAGAATAAAAATATGGCTAACAAGGAGGCATACTCTCTGATCTTTTTCATTGCACTGCTGCTAGTCCTAGCATCCCCATAATGCTTCAAAATTTCATACAAATTGCTCTGCTCCTTTGTAGCCTTAATTTCAGGCTCATAATCGTCCGACTCTGGGCGATGCACAACCCTAGCCTGTCGAACAGACCCTGGGGTAGCACTTCTGACACCATCCACGCTTGACTGAGTAGAAAGATTCGAACTCGAAGCAACTTGTTTCCCAATAGACTTATGTTTCAGCACATCTTGCTTCATCTTTGAGTAAGCTTCATCCAAGGAAGGCGATATGACAATTGGCGTGCCTATACAAAACTCATCAAACAAAACAAATAAAGGTGCGGGTTACCATCACTTGTAAAAAAATGGTGCCTAAAAAATGCCATATAAAAGTTGATATCAATACAAAAAAAATCTGAAAACTACCATGTAAGAACTGCATAAAATGCCATGAAGTAAGTAACTAAATGCCATGTGTTACAACCATGAGAAAAAAGGCCATGTAAAAACAAACTCAAAAATAGCTATTAGGATCTACCTAAAAAATGCCATGTCACAACTAACTAAAAATGCCATGTAGTAACTAACTAAAATGCCATCTGTTACAACCATGTGAAGAGGGGCCATGTAAGAACAAACTAAAAAAATGGCTATTAGGATCTACCTAAAAAATACCATGTCACATCTAAATGAAAATGCCATGTAGTAACTAACAAAAAATGCTATGTGTTACAACCATGTGAAAAAAGGCCATGTAAGAATGGCTATTGGGATCTACCTAAAAAATGCCATGTCACATCTAACTAAAATGCCATGTAGTAACTAACTAAAATGCCATGTGTCATGACCATGTGAAAAACAAGCCATGTAAGAACAAAACTAAAAAATGGCTATTATGATCTACCTAAAAATGTCATGTCACGTCTAACTAAAATGCATGTGACACCTAATAAAATGTCATTTCCAACACAGTGAAAATGCCATGTAATATCTAAATAAAATGCCATGACAACCAAGCTAAGAACCAATGACCACCATACTGGGAAAATGCCATGACAACCAAACTGAAAATGCCCTGACAACCAAACTGAAAATCCCGTGGCAACCACACTAAAAAAACCATATGAAAACAAAAAGAAACTAATGTGGAAACTGTCATAGCATGAAAAAATACCTTGCACCATAGGCTCGGCGAACTTGACAGCATTTGACCCATGCAAGTTTGGTTGCGCGAGCATTGGTTCTTCGATGTAGGGAGGCGCAAAGGAGACAGGTGTTGCATCAATTGTATTGTCTATGCCAAGGCTACACGACAGCGGGGTAAATTCCGTAGGGTGCCTCTCCCTCCGCGGCCCGCTAAATCTAACGCCGAACCCTGTACAGGTGCAGGTGGGGTGCTGTCAGGAACTTCAATTACTTTCTCCACAGATTTGCTATTGGCAAGTCGCTCCCTAGCAGCTGCATGAGACACCCCGATCTTGTTCGATCTCTTGGTCCTTGGCTTGGGAGAAATAGTTAGCTTGCTTGCATGGGGCACGGCACACTGCTGCCCCATGACGTCTCCAGACTCCTTACTTTGAGTCGGCTCAACTGGATTGCTGGGAGCAGTTGCCGGAAACAAAGAAGACGTAGGGACGAACACCGATCCAACACCCCTCTCAGCTGGACGTGCCGGAATGCTATTCGGGGAGGGCATCTTATGAAGAACGCTATTATCAGATGCACCAGGGGGAGCCGCCCGCACCGCAGAATCCACCGCAACCATGTCCGAGATATTTGCAGAATCTCTGACATGTGCTTCACAACCAACAGCGCCTTCTGCCGCATGCAGATCCACTGTGTGCGCATGGGCTTGAACGGGACCAGAAGATGCAGACTCCGGCGCAGCAGCAACAACGGGAGCAGTCTGGTCAGAATATTTCTCCATAACAGCAGCTTCCGGTTGGGAATTATCTCCGACAATGCCTCCATCTAACACACCACTAACACCGGTTTTCAAAGAAAAAAGTGCTGGGACAACCTCTTCAGTCCTAGATGATATGAGATCATCCCTAGGAGCGTCTTGGATAGAAAAATATACCCTACCTCTGCGGTAAGGAGGAGTGCGAGAGTGAAACACAAGAAAAAATTCCATGATCAAATATGAAAGGAATCTTTTGGAATAGCAGAGGTCTTACGGACTTGGCTAAAATAAGGTTCCTTAGAGAAACTTCACTTCAGCAGAAACTTGACTTCATGGCCTTACAAGAAACGGGCCGAGATAATTTTACGCCACAATTTCTAAACACCATCTCGGGTGGAGTGGATTTTGATTGGCATTGCCTACCCCCGCGGGGAAGGTCTGGAGGAATCTTGCTAGGGGTCAAGTGTGAGTCCCTACAGGTCCTCAGTGTGGTCTACGGTGAGTTTACTGTCAAATTTCGGTTGAGATCGAAAGTTGATGGTTTTAGATGGGTGTTGGTCGCTGTGTATGGGGCGGCACAACCGGAGTTCAAGTCGGACTTCCTCACGGATTTAGTGAGAATGTGTGGGGAGGAGACACTGCCCATTCTAATTGGAGGCGACTTCAATATTATTAGGAGACGGGAAGAAAAAAACAATGACAACTTCGATGGAAGGTGGTCATTCATGTTTAATGCGATCATTGAGAGTCTGGATTTAAAAGAGATCGACCTCACCGGGAGACAATTTACTTGGGCCAATTCGTTACCGAACCCGACATATGAGAAGTTGGATCGGGTTCTTACCAATGTTGATTGGGAACAGAAATTTCCGATGGTCACGGTAAGAGCTTTACAAAGAGCGATCTCCGATCACACACCACTATTGGTGGATTCGGGCGAACCGAACCATGTGGGTAATCGGAATACCTTCTCTTTCGAAATGAGTTGGTTCGAGAGAGAGGGCTTTATGGATCTCATTGCTACCCAGTGGGCAAGAGAAACTGGGGGGCATACAAATATGGATAGGTGGCAGAATAAGATTACACACCTACGCCAGTTTCTAAGAGGCTGGGCCAAAAATCAAGCTGGAATTTATAAAGCGGAAAAAGAGAGGCTGCTTCAACTCATTAACGATTTGGATGTCAAAGCAGAATCCTCAGTACTACTCACTACGGAGAGAAGTACTAAAATTGAAGCTGAAAAAAAGTTACAAACCCTACTCAGAGAGGAAGAGATGAAGTGGGCACTTCGGGCAAAAGTGACGAAGGTGGTCCACGGTGATGATAATACTAAATTCTTTCACATGATCGCAAATGGCAAACATAGAAAAAAGAAAATATTTCAGCTTGAACAGGATGAGGGCACAATTGTTGGGCACGATAATTTGAAGCATTATATCACGGAGTATTACAAAAAGCTATTTGGGGCACCTCAGGAGAATTATGTTTCTCTTGATGAAGGTATTACATCTGATATTCCTCAACTTACACATGAGGAGAATGATGTTCTGGCTGCTCCGTTCACTGAAAAAGAGGTGTATGACGCTATAGCACAAATGAAACACAATAAGGCTCCGGGACCGGATGGGTTCCCCGCGGAGTTCTATAAGAAATGCTGGCACATAATCAAAGGGGATTTGCTGCCCTTGTTTCATGACTTGTTCAATGGACAATCACAACTCTTTCACCTAAACTTTGGAACAATAACGTTGTTACCAAAGAAGGGGGACGCCATTCGCATTGAACAGTTTAGACCAATATGTTTACTTAATGTCAGCTTCAAAATATTTACAAAGGTGGCTACAAACAGATTGACACAGATTGCTCACTCTGTTGTTCAACCATCTCAAACAGCATTTATGCCGGGAAGACACATCCTTGAAGGGGTGGTAGTCTTGCACGAAACAATTCACGAAATTCACAAAAAGAAACTCGATGGGGTTATCTTCAAGGTGGATTTCGAAAAGGCATATGACAAGGTCAAATGGCCTTTTTTACAACAAGCGTTGCGAATGAAGGGATTTACCGAGTCTTGGAGGAAGCAAGTAGATACCTTCACGCGAAAGGGTAGTGTGGGAATTAAAGTTAATGATGACTTGGGTCATTACTTCCAGACACATAAAGGCTTAAGACAAGGGGATTCCATGTCTCCTATCTTGTTCAACATAGTTGCGGACATGTTGACGATCCTCATTGGTCGGGCTAAGGAGAACGGCCAAGTAGGTGGTTTAGTCCCCCACTTGGTGGAGGGGGGAGTATCCATATTACAGTATGCGGACGATACAATCTTATTCATGGAACACGACTTGGCAAAAGCTAGAAATATGAAACTAGTTCTTTGCTTATTCGAGCAACTGTCTGGATTAAAGATTAACTTCAATAAAAGCGAACTCTTCTGCTTTGGAAGAGCCAAGGAAGAACAGGACGCATATAGGCAGCTTTTCGGATGTGAAATGGGTTCATTGCCGTTTAGTTACCTTGGGATTCCGATCCATCACAGAAGACTGACGAACAAGGAGTGGAAATGCATAGAAGATAGATTCGAAAAAAGATTGGCTTGCTGGAAGGGTAAGCTTATGTCTTATGGAGGCCGGCTGGTCCTGATAAATTCGGTATTGACTAGTCTACCGATGTTTCTTCTATCATTCTTTCAAGTGCCTATAGGGGTGCGGAAGAGATTAGATTTCTATCGATCACGCTTCTTCTGGCAAAGTGATGAGACCCGGAGGAAATATAGATTAACAAAATGGGATATTATATGCAGACCTAAAGATCAAGGGGGTTTAGGAGTTGAAAACTTAGAAGTTAAGAATAGATGCCTACTTAGCAAATGGCTATACAGGTTATCTACGGAGACCGATGGAATGTGGATACAAATTTTGAGAAATAAGTATCTACAATCCAAGACTCTAGCACAGGTTTCAGCTAGACCCAATGACTCGCCATTCTGGAAAGGATTAATGAATGTGAAAGCGTCCTTTTTTCAGCGAGTTAAATTTCTGGTTGGTAACGGTACCACGACCAGATTTTGGGAGGATACGTGGCTGGGGGAGGCACCGCTGGCTATACAATATCCCACATTATATAATATTGCTACACGCAAGGCAGATTATGTTTCCACAGTACTACAGTCCATACCCCTTAATGTTCAATTCAGACGAAATCTAGTGGGTCAGAGATGGAACTCATGGTTACATCTGGTCAGACGTTTGATGGATGTGCAACTCTCTGATCACCAAGATCGAATTCATTGGAAATTAACCACGAGTGGTTCTTTCTCGGTGAAGTCGATGTATATGGATTTAATTAACCATGGACCCCTATCAAGGTCGTTGCATATATGGAAGATAAAAGTTCCGTTACGTATTAAAATTTTCATGTGGTTTGTGCACAAGGGTGTCATATTAACAAAGGATAATCTGATCAAACGTAACTGGAACGGAAATGCTACTTGTTGCTATTGCGGTCACAATGAAACAATTCAACACCTCTTTTTAGATTGTCCACTAGCAAAATTACTTTGGTGCACAATTCAGATAGCTTTTAATATTCAAGCACCAATGAATATCAACATGCTTTTTGGGGCGTGGCTTGACGGAGTCGACGCAACACTAGCTAATCATATACGCATTGGCATTAGTGCATTATTTTGGGCTATCTGGAATACTAGAAATGATATAATTTTCCAAGGCAAGAAACTTAATAATTTTTTGCAGGTCATATACAGAGCAACGTCATGGATCCATATGTGGTCATTACTCAACCATGTGGACAACAGGGAGCATATGGATATTGGGTGCAACCGATGGGAGACGGTCGCACGGGCTATCTTCAGCCGGTTTGGATGGCGAGCTGTTAATAGGCTAGGTGTGTAGGCATCGTAGTCTATTGGTGACGCCGGATGAGGCTTTTTATTGTACGTTCTTTTACTTTTATGGCTCACACTGTGTGGCCTTTACCAACTTGAGACATTGAGACTTTTTTTGATTTCTAATAATATGGCTGTATGCATCGTTCTCGATGCAGAGGCCGGGGGCTTCGTTCCTCCTTCTCCAAAAAAAAAAAAAAAAAAAAAAAAAAAAAGGAGCGTCTTGGATGTCTTCCTTTGAACAAAGCACAGATGCCAGGGAGGACAGGAAACCAACTGGCCTCGCTGAATTGCTAGCATCGATTGTATTGACGGCAACCGTACTAGATTTTGGCACAGGGACATCAGCTGCAACTTCCGTCGATGATGCGTGCGTGGGCTTTGTCTTGATAACTGGGGCTTTGGGTGGACGCTTGTTCTCACCCGCAGACTTCTTGTGCTGCCTAAGATACACACACACAAATAAAATGAAAAAGAATTAATAAACTGTGAACTAAAACATGACATCATGACAGCAAAAAATTAAAAAATCCCATGCCATGCCCAATAAAAATGCCATGCAACACTATTAAAAAATGCCTACCTAACAAACTGTGAACTAAAGATACAACCATGACAAAAAGCTACTACTACAAACAAAATGCAATGTCAAAATATGGATAGATGCAAAACTCTGAATGACATGAAAAATGCCATGACAATGCCAATTGAAAATGCCGTGAATCAAAACAGTAAAAACTGCCATGCCAAAAAAAAACTGCCATGTATCAATAGATAAAACTGCCATGGTAGTGACAATGAATATGCCATGTATCAAAAGGTAAAACTGCCATGGCAAATGGTCTAACTAAAAATGCCATGATCAGAAATAATAGAAAAAATGCCGTGTAAGCTATGATAAGAATGCCATTGCCAAAATAAAAAAAAGAACATTGTATTCCTTAAAAATGCCATCTGATTAAAAATGTCAAAGCAGAAGAAACATTGTATTACTTAAAAAAGTTTTCAATCTGGTTTTCCAAGAAGATCACTTCATTAAGACAATGTTTTATGTAAAATGCCATCACCTAACTAAAAAAATGCCATGATCCAACTAATAAAAATGCCATCTAACCTATGATAAAAAATGCCATGTAACACATGAAAAAAAATCACATGTATGAAATAAAAGTAAAAAACTGTAATGGAAATGGCAAATGAAAATGCCATGTATGAAAAAATGTAAAACATGCCATGCAAGGCCAATGAAAAAATGCCATGTATGAGTAGGAAAAAGCTGACATGCCAAGGCCAAAAATAAAAAATGCCATGTATGAATAGATAAAACTGCCATGACACTGCCAATATAAATGCCATGACTGGATGACTAAAATCCGTACCTCTTCGAAGCATCCCTCTTATCCTCGAGAATAACTGGGTCCCCCGTATTTGACTCCGCTAGCCGAGGAGAAGTAAGAGTAGTGGTACCAATAGGATCACGGACAGGTGACGAGTCATGAGGGTGATCTTTAGTTAAACGGGGGGACGAGCGGGTAGGTGCTGACACAACCTTGGATTTGGTGGCTTTACCAGCAGCAGTAGCCTCACTGAAAAGCAGAAACCAAGAGAATGGCAGATCATCAAAACATCTAATCAAGCAAGAAAAACGGTCACAGAAAAAACAATGCCCCTTGGAAAAAAAATTATTCATGAACCATGAAAGCAAAAAAGTACCTCCTCCTGGCTGCAACGGGATCAACCCTCGCCCTCCTAGGCGCACCATCGACTCCATCACCAACACCGTCCCTGCCCCTCTTCAAAGGAATAGCGATGCCGCCTCCACTTCCACCAGCCCCACCAATGACCTGGGCCTCGTGACTCCGTCCTCCCTTGTCAATTTCAGTATCCTGCCGAACGGCGCCTGCTGCAGGTCTGTCGTGCCCACCGCCATCACCCTCACTCGGCTTATCCATATCAACATCTACATCAGCACCAGCCTCAACACCATCATCAGGGTCCTCGCCGTGCCCCCATTCTGAGTCACCATCAACCAAATTCTCTTGAGTGTTGATAGGCTCGTCTGAGCTACTGTACTCGTATTGACCACGCAAACCAGCTGGTCGGGACGGACCAGCTCCAACAACATTGCGGAAATGCCAGCCAACCTCATCGCTCTCTCCAGCAGACAAGCCCGTCCAACCCTGAACCAATTTCGCAAGAATATTGGTCATGCCAGACGCAAACTCACCAACAAGATTTTTGACTTTACTCCTGGTGTGCAAAAAACAACCGAAAAAGGAAGAAAAAAAAGGCAGAATGCCAATCAGCATAGCACAACACATTATAGTTTCATATAGCCCATGATTTCACGTGTCGAAAAATAGCATGCTGGTCACACAAAAAATACCTGCGGAGGGCAAGATGGGTTCACGTTCACATCCAACCACTTGCTGAAATTAGCCGCGCCACCAAAAAAGCTGAGGTTGATAGCATGCTTCGTCGCAAACTGCAACAAGAGAAAACAATGATGAAAATGCCATCCACACATGTATGAAAAAACCAACATAAAAAAACAAGAATATGTATTGCCATCAAGCATATTGGGAAATGCAAAAAATATCCAGCATATTAGATAAATGCCATCCAATATGTATAAAAAAGCCATCCAACATATATGAAAAATGCCATCCAACAAATGATGAAAATGCCATCCAACATGCATGAAAAATGACATCCACACATGAATGAAAAATGCCATCTAGCATATTAAAATGCCATCCACACAAGAATGAAAAATGCCAACTAAAAAACAAAAAGAATATCTATTCCATCCAGCATATTACAAAAATGCAAAAACCCAACATGAATGAAAATGCCACCAGCATATTAGAAAATGCCATCCAACATGTATGAAAAATGACATCTACACAAGAAAGAAAATGCCATCCAAAAGACAAACAATATCAATGAACAAAAGAATGAACTAACCTCTAACTTGCCAAATGACCCATCTGACTTCCTGTCTGCCGTGAGAACGTCTTTGATGGCCTCATCAGACCACGCAGCTAAAGCAAAAGGGTGCGCGGCGGGACGACCACCAACCTCAGAAAAAATGACGGAGCCGATGTCAAGCCTGTCAACATACATAAGCTGGAAAACAAATGTGCAAAAGATAAAGAAGAAGAAGCCTAGTAAGAGCAAACCAATCAACAGAGATAAAAAGCAAAAACACAAAATATGGATAGCTGTGAGATGAAGGTAGGCTTGCTATTAGGTGAAGACGGCAACCCTTGTTGTATTTATTTTGGGCAAACGCTTTATGCAGAAATTCAGCAATGAATTTGCACCAATTCATATTTTGCACGTCATTTATCTGGTCCTGTGAAAAACACAAAACACATACCAGCGGCCCAAAAAATAACTGTGGATTGCCAGCAAGTAGAGATACAAATGACAAAACCCTTGAAAAGACTTGACTTAAAAAATGAAAAAAGGTAAAAAAATCCATACCAGAATTGGAAAAACTCTGTTGCTCGCTTGCGTCGACGTGGTCGGCGCAAAAACGGACGTCACCAAATACATCAAAAGCATCCTCTTGAAATCCACGTCGTACGTCTTCATTTTCGCAACCAAGTCAGCCACAGCACTCGTTTGCGGCATCTTATCCATTCCTGGGAACATCTGAGGGAACAGCCTCTCCTGGATTTCTCTGCCAACCTTATATGGCACATCCATGCCACCGCGAGGGACACCAAGCGTGTTGAAGACAGATTCCTCGTCAAGAGGAATGCTGCCGCGCCCCGGGATGACAAAGCATTTGTACGAAACATCGTACTTCCTTGCAAGCCAGTCGCAGAGCACATTATTCAGATTCTTGCAGCGAACATTCATCAACGACTGCATCCCCATATCCCCAGCAGCACCTTTCTGCTTGTCACTGAAATTCTTGTTTAGCGTCGTCAAGAGTTCTTGAGACCCCCTATTGCGTTTGTTTTCTGCCAAGAAAAGAAAACAGAAAAAGTTGATCGCGCAACGGTCAGATAGCGAAAAACTTTTGACTGAAATATAAAATCTGCAATCATAAAAAGATTACATGAAAAAATGCCATCAAGAAAACATGATTAAAATGCCATCCAGCAGAAACATATATATGCCATGTGAGAACAACTAAAAATGCCATTTGAGAACAACTAAAAATGCCAACTACAACAACTATGAAAGTGCCATACAAGTGAAAGTGAAAAAACTACCAGCTACATGTAAGATGACTAACTATAATTAAAAATAACATTTGCAGATGCCAAGCGAGAACAACTAAAAAATGCCAACTACAACAACTATAAAAGTGCCATGCAAGTAAAAGTGAAAAATTGCCACCTACATGTAAGATGACTGCCTATAATTAAAAAATAACATTTGCAGATGCCGCAGGGCCATCAACATCAACGCATCCAACAACACCGCATGACAACACAATAAAAAAATGTGATGATCAAACGCTGCTGGGAAAAAAACAAGCAATACCTGCTTTGGGGGATCATTGATGCCATGACGCTCCCTGCCTAGAATGTCCATAAAATCATCATCGCTATCGTTGAAATACTCTCCGGCCATCTTGCAAAATCGAAAACCTATGGACAACGACAACAAAAGGACCCATCAGGTAGGTGGACGCAAAAAGCGCAAGTTCAAACAGATATGATAAACACACATGTCGGCTATACCCCACCATAAAAAGAACCAACCTAAAAAGACAAGAACATGGCATTTCCCCCCAAAAATGTCATCTGTTTCAATCACAAAAATGCCACCTGACTACTGGAGTTGATGGCATTTGTTTCCCCAAAAATGCCATCTATTTCAGTCAAAAAAAAATCCCACTTCACTACTATAATTGATGACATATGTTTCCACAAAAAATGTCATCTGTTTCAATCAAAAAAATGCCACCTGACTACTGGAGTTGATGACATCTGTTTCCACAAAAATGCCATCCACACATGTATGATAATGCCAACTAGCAAAAGAAATAAAAACCTCAATGTAAACCACATGACATTTTTCACACACCAAAAACATCAAAACCCTGACTACACAAAAGAATGAAACAAACCATCCTAAAACACTATAAGGCAGACATGGGCATTTTTCACCAAAACACTATAAGGCAGACATGGCATTTTTCACACAACCCACGTATCCTCACCTGACACAAACGGCTACACAGAAAAAATGTACCAAAAAATATCATAAAAAGAACCCGCTATAAGGGCAGGTATGGCATTTTCCAACAAAAACAATGTAAATCACATGGCATTTCACAAAACCCCACCACATATCATTCACTATTCGTGCATGGGAGTTTCCACCATCAAATCCCTGCACTAAACTACACAAAAGGGGCAGACATGGCATTTTTTACCAACTTATAAAAATCAATTAGAGAATCACATAGCATTTACCCTAAAACACCACACAAATCCTCAGCTAACACACATGGCAGTTTTCCCTACCAATCAAAAATACCTACACTAACTACAAAACACTGCCACCCTCAAACTACCACTCTCCAAAACTGCCACACACCATACTGCCACCCTCCAAAGAGCATATCTATCACAAAAAATGTCACCCCTAAGATGCCATCCGAGACTGCAACCCTTCAAAATGTCAAACCACGGAAATGTCACCCCCAGAAAACCAACCGAGGCTGCAAACCCTCCAAAAATGCCACCCCCTAGAAGCAGATCTATGCCGAAAAAACGCCAAAAATGCCACCATCCTAAACTGGATACAACTATACCGTGATAGAAAACCTGACGCTGCCGATGCCAAATTGACATCGACGCACGGCAGCAGCCGCCGCAACACAAGGCCGACGCAGCCCGGAAGACCACCGGGGTAGCGCCTGCTCAATCCCTACACCCAACAGCAACCCCCCCCCCCCCCCCCCAACCTTCTCCATCCCTTCCGCCATTACTCCGGCCGCCTCTTCCGCCATGGCCTCGCTGCTTCCGCCGTGGACAAACACCGCGATTACCCAATAAAAACACCACAGTGATCGAAAATCACTCGTGCGCGGGCACCTCGGCCACATACGGGCGTACCTCAATGCCAGCAGCAATGCCGACCCGTGGTGGATGAAATCTCAACGCCGACGAGGAGTTCGCTTGGTGGGGAATGCGCCGCTGCCGCTCACTGGGAATCGCTGCAGCCTGAGAGAGCAATCGGTGAGGAAGGGGGCAAATGCGGAGAAGAAATTGACTGGTGACTGAAATGGGGTGGGTGCGGGAGTTACTGCACGTCGGGCGGGTGGTGGGTGTCGAGGGAGTTTGCTCCAGACCACGTTCCCAGCGAACTGCTCGGAAAAAATGACATGGCACCTGGCAATACTTCAAGATACATGCGCAAACGACCTACAGTTCGATCGTGGTTCGCTGGCTCTTGACTCCTGGGGAACGTTCCCTAGCTAACATTACCGAAGAAGGAAGGAGCCAGGCTGTTTCGAGTGAAGTTACATCATCAGAACCAGAAGGGATCAATGCTGGACCCCGCAGGTCAGATAGACCTCATGTGAAGTCCAGTTGATACGTAGGACCGGAATGGCTCACTTACTAAGGGGGCCCGCTTGTAAGTTAGACGAGTTGGGCTATGTGCTTTAAGTAGGTGTAACTCTGTTGAGGGAGGCATCCGGTGGGATCAGTCGAATTGTAGAACCCCGAAAGGGGTGAACCACTTTCCTTCTCCAAGTTGTAATCCAAATCTCAGTGCCCTGCTGTAGCTATAGAATTGAATCTCGTGTTGTTCTTGAGTAATACAAGTAGGTTCTTAACAATTGGTACTCAGAGCTCTGATCCTCGTCTCTCTGCTTCCTCTGTTGGTCAATTTCCGATCGATCGCTAGATCCCTAAAATCCCTAGCGAAAGGTGTGGAATCGCTCGTCGATTTCATGCAAAGTTCTTCGGAACACTTTAGCTCAGGTTGGATCGTGGTTGTGACAAATTGCTGCTCACTACCTATTCGACGAAATGGGTCAGAGTGACCCGATGAAGACTATTCTCGATTTACTGACGCGGATCCAAGAGGATGTCTCCACGAACAACGAGAAGCTCGATCGAAACTCCGCCAAGCTTGATCCGATTTAGAAGGAGCTGCAGTCATGCGCAAGGCACTAGATGATTGGAAGCCGCAAGTGGAACAACACATCAGTCAGTTGCAAGCGGTGATGCGCGATCTGCAGGCCTTTGTCGAGTATCCTTTAGTTGATCCGAGCAAGACACCTCCTCGTACGGAGAGCATCGCCATCTCTGAGGACGGATCGCCACCGACCCGGACGGCGCCAGCGAAATATGTGCCACCACACGGGATCAGACATGCATGCCAAATTGGGTGCCATGAAGAATTGGCTACACGGGGGCAACCAGCTGTTGTCACCACGGTGCTGCCTCCGGCCATGGGTATGATGCAGACCCCTCATACCCCTCATTCTGTAGCTAAGAATTATTCTTATTGCACTATGAGAGATTTGTCCTCTCCTTACTCGGGATCATGCAACTCACACCAACATACTGGGTTAGATAGACCTGAATTTCCTGTGTTCGATGGAGATAATCCTAAGTGGTGGAAGAAGTGCTGTGAAAAATATTTTCAATTATGTCAAACGCCGCAAGCCTCTTGGAAGGACTGTGCGACGATGTATTTTACAGGTCAGGTGAAAATGCGGTTGCCTTCGGTAGAAATGAAGATAGAGAAAATGGAGTGGGAGGAGTTTTGTGAGTTTGTTTGTCTTAGATTTGGTAAACTGCAATTTCAAGCACTGATTCGACGTTTGACACATGTCAGGCATGTCGACAGTGTGCAGGTGTATATAGAGACATTCAACACCCTTATGCATCAGATGTTAGCTCATAATCCACACCTAGATTCCAAGATCTTTACTACTACTTTTAATGATGGTCTGAAGAAACCTATTAGAAGTGTAGTTCTTATTCAGAGGCCGCCGGATTTGGATACTGCTGGTTCTCTTGCTTTTTTACAGTAGGAAGTGCTAGAGGATTATCATTTTATTGATCGACCCAGGTCTGAAGCAAGCAGTTCTGGGCACAGCAAATCATCTATGAAGAATTCTAGGCTTTTTGTTTCAACTTCAGTTCCAGTAGCGACAACAGTACAGTCTCCTGTGTTAGCTGCTCGACGCAATTTGGAAATTACCAGACCCCCATCCAGTCAAGGTTACAAGGTGGGCACGTTGCTAGCATATCGTCGTGCTAGAGGACTTTGTTTTACCTATGGAGAGAAGTGGGATCCGCATCACAAATGCGGACAAACTGTACAAATGCATGTTGTCGAAGAGCTTTTGGAACTGTTACAAATAGAAGAATCTGAATCAGAGTCAAATGAGTCGGAGGAAGTACCAAGAACTGAACTGTTCTCTCTGTCAAATCAAGTTGTGAATGGAACTGAAGGTGGGGAAACAATGCGCCTACATGGCAAGATACAAGGATATCATGCACTGATCTTGATTGACTCCCGGAGCTCTGCTAGTTTCGTCAGTCAGTATCTATCAGAAAAAACTTAAGGGCAGCAGACCTCTGGAGCAACCAGTTCGTGTCAGAATTGCTAATGGGACTGAATTGCAAGGAAAGACTGAATATACAAACTGCAGATGGTGGTGTCAAGGGTACGAATTTCAAACTACTTTCAAGGTTATTCCCTTACAGTGCTATGATCTCATCTTGGGAATGGACTGCCTCAAGGCTAGTAGTCCTATGATAGTTGATTGGGAAGCTAAAATCATGAGTTTTAGTTCTGGTAATCGGCACATTACTTTGCATGAATTCAGTATAATTTGGATCATTGCAACTTTATCAGTGGGAAACGGTTACAGGAAGTAGAACTGGCAGAAGAAATTTCTCATTACATCTGTGTTGCAGAGGTTACATGTAACTCAACTGACAGTTTAGCCCCTGAAATACAAGATCTACTACAAGAATTTGCATCTCTGTTTGAAGAACCTAAAGGGCTACCACCAGTGAGAGAGTTCGACCACGCTATTCCACCCATACCAGGAGCATCACCAGTTAATATTCGTCCTTATAGGTACAGTCCTCAGCAAAAGGACAAAATTGAAAAACAAGTTGCAAAAGTGCTTAAGAATGGGATAATTCGGCTGAGCTCTAGTCCTTTTTCTTCTTCTGTCCTGTTAGAAACGAAGACACAGACAGCTACAAGTGGCTGTATCAAGTGTTCCTAGAATGCATGGGAGGTGTCAAGCCCGTTAACATAATTACAGACCAAGACTTCTCGATGCGATCTGCTATTGAAGATGTGTTTAAAGGCACCATCCACAGGCATTGCAGATGGCATATAATGAGGAAAGCACAAGAAACCCTTGGACCATTCTTCGCTGAAAGATCAGAGTTGCACAGGGACTTTGAAAAGTGTGTGAACCATAGCTTAAACCCGTATGAATTCGAGCGAAGCTGGAATGCAATGATCGAAAAACATCAAGTACAAGACAACGACACGCTCAAGAACCTTTATGAGAAGAGGATCTATTGGGTTCCTGCTTACTTCATGCAGTGCTTCTACCCCTTCTTACAGTCCACGCAACGGAGTGAAGGATTCAACGCCATGCTGAAACGCTATGTCAACCCAAGCAACTCATCCATACTAGACTTTCCCAAGCAGTACATGGCGCTTCAACACAAGATACTTGGGGCTGAGTCAGAGGCAGAAGCGAACACGGCGCTCACCACGCCAAAGTTTCTGACATTCTAGACGTATGAGAAACAGATGGCAAGAACATACACGCGAAACATGTTTTTCAAGTAAGTAACCCGCACAAAACTTGCCATGATGATTAAAACACAAAACAAAAAATGCCATATCCTTGATATTAAAAATGATAGGGTTGCATAGCTAAAAATGCCATTTGCTTGCTGTTAAAAAATGTCATCTGCTTGTTGTTAAAAATGCCATGTGATTGTTGTTAAAAATGCCATGTGATTGTTATTAAAAATGGCAGGGTTGCATAGATAAAATTGCCATCTGCTTGTTATTACATATGCCATATTTTACATACTAAAAAGTGCCATGTCATTCTTACTACAAATGCCATGTTTGCATACAAAAAAAAACATATGCTAGTTATTACAAAAAATGCCAATGTTGCATAAATAAAACTGCCACATGCTTGTTATTACAAAATGCCATGTTTCAGACATAAAAGTGCCGGGTGATTATTATTGAAAGAATCAGTGTTGCATACATAAAAAAATGTCATGTATTACCAACTAGAAAAAAAAATACCATGATATTCTGACATGCTATACTCCTATTGAAACAAAGAACAAATGCCATGGGAGTAGTACTAAAAATGCCATGCTGAACTACTATAAGTTAACAATGCAGAAACTGCCATATAGTACTAAAAAAGAGGACATTGCAAACCTTTTCTTTTTTTCATACTATTGATTTTTGTTCATTGCAGAAAACTGCATGTAGTTGATAAAAAAAGGAAAATTGCAAAAAAGTAAAACAGATGAAAATGACATAAAAACTTGCGCAGGTTCCAACATGAAATGAAGTTGTCTACTAGATATGACATTGACATGGTAACGACTATAGTTTCAAGCTAAACACAAACAGGCCAGAATCGGACAGCGAGGCAGAGGATCCCGACAAGGGCAGGAACTATGAAGTGCAAGCATACTTTGTAGAAGGCTATACTACTGTCAATGCTGCAAATTCGAGAGACACGGAATGTTATGCTGCCATATACTGAAGGTTCTGGATGTCTACGGCATAAAAGAGCTACCATCGTGCTACATACTCAAAAGATGGACTTGGGATGGTGAGGAAACACTTGGACCACACGGTGAGCAAGAGCTAAATGTAATGCAACAAGACATGCCAGCAAGGTCCATCGGTGTAATACGCAACGCCTTGATGAAGAAGAACTTTGCACAGATAGCTGATGACGCATGTGATTGCGATGAGATGAGCAAGGTAGTTGACAGAAAAACAAAAGAGCTACAGAGAGAGCTAGAGGCCATAAAGATCAGAAAGGAAGAGGAGGCATTACACCAATTCCCAAGAAGAAGCAATACTGCGGGTACAGGTACAAGTACTACGGGCCCTTCTACAGAAAACTCGGACATAGGGTCAGGTTCGTCTACAACGCACATCCGAAACCTGCCCACATCAACCACGAAGGGGAGGCCAAGAGAACACAGGTACAAGTCCCAGCTAGACATACAGGCAAAGCACAAGAAGAAGCCCAGGAAGAGTGTCTACGGCGTGTGAAAAAAATGGGTGGAAAAAAAGAAGAAAGGGCCACTGGAGAACAGGGACACCGCGAGAGAACTGATTTGACATTATGTGTTTAAGTGTTAGAATTGTACATTTGAACATCCATTTGACGAACAGTGACAAGAAATATATGTATGTTGCGTATCACGGTAGAATTGCCATGCTACAAATGCAAATGGTTTATATTATTAAAAAATGCCGTCATCTATTAAATAAATTTAACATATAAAAATGCCATGTTAATGATGATAAAAATGCCATGGTCCAACTAATAAAATGCCATGTTACCTATGATAAAAATGCCATCTCATTCATGTGCCAAGTAGGGGGAAACATTGTATTTCTTTAGAAAGTAGCAATCTAGTTTTACGGAAAATCACTTCATTACGACAAGGTTTTTGCAAGATAAAAATGCCATGATACATATGATGAAAAAGCCATGGTTGATAAAAAATGCCATCATCCAACTAATAAAAAAACATGGTAGATTATTAAAAAAATGCCATGGTCAAAAAAAAGAAAAAATGCCATTGTTAAAAAAAGAACTACCAGGTTACCTTTGATAAAAATGCCATCTCTTTTATGTGTCAAGTAGAAAAAAAATGTTGTATTTCTTCAAAAAGTTGCAATCTGGTTTTGCGAAAATTTGCTTCATTAAGACATGGTTTACCTAAAATACAAAATGATCTAACTAAATAAAAAAATTGTCATGGACCAACTAATAAAATGCCATCTTACATATGTTAAAAATGCGATGTTCCAAAAAATAAAAATGCGATGTATCACATGAAAAAAACACATGGTCCAACTAAAGAAAAAAAGGGTCTATTATTAAAAATGCCAAGGGCCAGAAAAAAAAATGCCATGCTACTTATGATAAAAATGCCATGGTCAAATTAATAGAACTACCGTCGTAACTATGATAAAAATGCCATCTCATTTTATATGTTCAAGTACAAAAAAAACATTGTATTCTTTAAAAGGTAGAAACCTGGTGTTGCAAAAAATTGGTTCGTTGTGGCAAGGTTTTGCAGAAACCATAAAACCACATAAAAGGGGGGACGAAAGTTTTGTCGACTTGGGATGTGGTTTTTTCTCAGGAGGCAAACCAACTGTGGCCCTATATGTTCAAGCAGTTGGGAAAAATACTTGGGCACGGTCTACCACCATCAAATCTAATATGAAACAATTCATAAATAAACATAAACATCTAACCGAAGTGCCATTACTTGCACACATAAAAATCTTCCATTACTAACACACTGTGGAAATTGTGTCCGCCACACGAAACCAGTCATTACAAATATCAAAAGTTACAAAACAAAAAATAAAATGCCACACATATAAAAGACAATATGTTTCAACTGTAGGAGGTACACAGGCGATGAAAAAGCACGCATACAAAAAAAGAGATGACGAAAGGGAGCAGTACCTTACATTCCCTCGTAAAAGAAGAATGTAAGAGCAAAAGTTCCCAATAATCAAATCTCCCGCTTGTGCTTGTTGAGGGCACCCTTCACACTCTCCTCCGGGAACAGCTTTGAAGTCTTCAGCTCGTTGAAATCGTTGTTTGTGATCCAGTCCCACGCGAGCACCTTCATAAGCTCATCGATGCTTTCCTTCGTAATGGTGGGCACAATGCCACCCTGCCATGTTGCAAAATACTCAAGCATGTAGAAACCGCACTCGTGTCTGACAAAAAGAGAGATAAAAAGCATATTAAAGAATGCATATAATTTTTTTTTAAAGACCTACAGAACTCAGTGAAGGAAAATTTCCAAGACTGCATATGGGAAAAAGCCAAAGCTGTAAACTAATAACTAATGTGTACACAAAAGTGAAAAAACTGCCATCGTTATAATCTATACGAAGGAGACATGTGTACACAGTAATAAAGAAAACTGCCAAATGGTGTTGATGGGGGAAATACCATGGTTGTAAATTAAAGAAAATGCCATGTTTTCATTCCGAATAATGCCAAAAAAGTATAGTCAAACAAATGCCGTGTATTAAACTGCTGAAAAAATGCCATGTAAGAACTACCTAAATATGCCATCAACTATGCATCATATAAATGCCATGTATATATACCATCATGTATGAAAACACACAAAAAAATGCCATGGGTGAATACTAATAACTGCCATGTGTACACACAAAAAAATGCCATGTATAAGGATGCCATTTAAACACAAATGAAAAACAAACAATGAACTACCTAAATTTGCCATCAAGTATGCATGATATAAATGCCATGTATATATGCCATCATGTATGAAAGCACAAAAAATGCCACTTCACTACACCTACGGCTTTGGAGTGACCATCGAGATGGTAGTTCTAGATGGTGCTTACATCTGCCTCACCTTCCTCCGCACCGAGTACCACATCCTCGACCACTCTCCTTTTTGCTACATTCCTAGTGGTTATCTGGAAGAAGCAGGATGCCACTTCACCATACACCTTGACGCCCGTGATTAGCCGAACAACATGCACCAGTTGGTTCAGCTGCTATTAGGATCATTTCACACGAGCACTCCGCTATGAGCTGTTCACCACCGACGATCGTCTGTGGGATACCCTCTTGCACCTCCACATCACAGTCAACGCTAGCATCCTCTCCCCCGTTGTACTCTACCTAGAGCAGACTGGGTTGCCTTGTCATCTGGCTCTACCCAATGTTGGAGGTTCCATTCCGGAGTGAGGTCCTCTTCATTCCTTGGATGGGCGGCCTCGCCCTCGTCCATCCCCGTATGGGGCTTTCTTGTTTCATCTGTCTTCACAAGAGCTGCCCAGTTACCGTACCTCCACTCGTATTCCCGGTATGTTGTTCCCATAGCAGTTGTAGTCCCCTTCCTGCGTGATGTCCGGAGTATGACAGATAATAGATGTTTTGTAATTGCGTGATTGTAGTTGTAGTCTCAGATGTGTACTTGAACCATGTATGGTGTACCTTGATGGATATCTATGCCTGGTTTGATGTCGTCTTTTCTTGCAATCTAGGGTTAATCCTTTCCAGCACTTTTATGAGATCTTTATCCAATTGTTGTGCTAACCTTGGTGTCATCATTAGGATGGTAAACACAAGCACCAATCCATAGGGGGAAGGTTCCCACTATCCTCCCGCACCCCCACCGCCACCCGATATGGCACAAGTGCTGTTTCGGATGACACAGATCCTTGACCTTATGGCGCAAAAAGAAAACCAAGGCAATCATCAGCAAAATGGCAACAATGGGGGCAACAGCCATGTCACTATCAGGGAGTTTTTGAACCTCAACCCTCAGACGTTCAATGCCTGCGCTGAGCCTCTGGATGCCGATGATTGGCTTCGTGAGATGACACGTCCTCTCAATACTGCTCATGTGGGCAATGAAGACCATGTTCCTTATGTGACTTACCTACTACATGGAGAGTCTGCTTCTTGGTGGGAGAACTTCCATGAACTATGAGGCCCGGGTACTATGACTACTTGAGATGATTTCCAGACAGCCTTCAAATGGCAGGGGAAGAGTTCTGTAGCTTGACACAGGGGAAGAAGTCAGTGTTAAAGTACAACAAGGACTTCAACCACTTGGCTTGCTATGCTGGGGACGAGGTCTCAATAGATGCTAAGTAGCAGGCCAGATTCCACGGGGGGCTGAACCTGACTCTGAAGTATGCACATAACCTCATCAAGAGCCCAAACTTTGAGGACTTCATCGACACTACGCTCCAGGCTGAACATGGGCGGGTTGTGTACGTGGAGTCCCGCAAGCACTCTCGAGATGGCAGATCCTACTCTTCCTCTACAGTTGCGACCCAGAAGCGATGCGTGTGGATCCCCGACACCGCCTTCACTAGAGCCGCCTACGCTCCCAGGCCTGCGGGAAATGTTCCCCACCCACCCACCCCAGCACTCGGTCTAAGGAACCCCAGAGGGCAGCCAAGGCCCATTGCTCCTCTTCCTTGCCCTGACGTTACCTGCTACAAGTGTGGAGTGCAGGGGCACTATTCCAACGCTTGCCCGTAGAACCAACTTCATCCACCACCACCTCGCCCTGCTCTAACTCAGGCGATGGTTCATGTACCTCCACCACGACGGGCATTCGCAACAAAAATAAACCTGGTGCGGGTTGCATTTGGGTGAACCACGTCAATGCTGAAGAAGCCCAACAGGCAACAGACGTCGTACTCGCTACCCTTCTCGAGAACTCTATTCCAGCTAAAGTGCTCTTTGATTCTGGTGCATCTCATTCCTTTAGGTCAGAAAACTTTGCTCGATCCCATGAGGTATCTTTTGATGAAATGAATTTCCCTTTAATGATTCAAACACTCGGAGCCAAATGGCACACCACCTTGGTCAGTCATGAGAACAAAATCATAATTGGGGGTCTTGAGTTCATTGCTTCTCTTATGGCCCTCAAATAGTCCTCTTACATTGATGTCATCCTAGGTATGGATTGGTTGTTGGAAAACAAAGCCTTGATCGATTGTCCTTCTAAGTCGGTTCAACTCTCTCATCCCTCTGGCTAGATAGTCTACTTCTCTTCTCACATTCCAACAGTCCAACACTATGCTTCGAATGTCAGTCCTCTTCATATCCTTGAAAATGTGTGGGTAGTCTGTGACTTTCCCGATGTCTTTCCTGAGGAACTGCCAGGAATGCCACCTGATAGAGCCATTGAGGTCATTGTCGAACTAGAACCTAAACTACTCCTATCTCTAAACATCCATACAAGATGGGTCCAAACGAACTGGTGGAGCTTAAAAAGCAACTCGAGGAGTTGTCCACAAAAGGCATTATCCAACCTAATTCGTCTCCGTGGGGATGCCCCACTCTCTTTGTGAAAAAGAAGGATGGAACTGATCGCCTGTTCATTGATTACCGTCCTCTTAATCAGTGAACGATCAAGAATAAATATCCTCGCCCTTGTATCAATGACCTCTTTGACCAACTAGCGGGTGCCAAAGTCTTCTCCAAACTGGACTTGAGGTAAGGCTACCAACGAATAAAGATCCTAAAGGAGGACATCCCAAAGACCGCTTTCTCCACTCACTATAGCCTCTATCAATTCACCGTCATGTCTTTTTGTCTTACGAATCCTCCCACTACTTTCTCTCACCTCATGAACTTCATCTTCATGGAGTACCTTGACAAGCTCATCGTGCTTTACCTCGATGATATCCTCATATACTTCAAGTCCGAAGAAGAGCATGCTGAACATCTCAGGCTCATACTGATGAAGCTTTGTGAGCATGGCCTCTATGCCAAGTTCTCCAAGTGTGAATTCTGGCTCCATGAAGTGAACTATCTAGGTCTTGTCATCTCTGATAAAGGCATTGTAGTAAATCCAGAAAGAGTCCAGCCCAATCTTGATTGGACTCTGCCTAAGACAGTAAAACAAGTTTGGAATTTCCTTGGTCTCGCTAGATATTGCCATCGCTTCATTGAAAACTTCTCCAAGATTGCCATGCCTCTTACCGATCTCCTCAAGAAAGACATGAAGTTCCTGTGGACTCCCAAATGTGATGAGAGTTTATAGCTCCTGAAAAATAAGCTCACCTCTGCTCCAGTTCTTGTTCCTCCCGATGTCAACAAACCTTTCGAAATGTTTTTTGATGCTTCTCGTGAAGGACTAGGCGCCATCCTCATGCAAGAGTGTCAAGTCGTGGCTTAGACTTCTCATCAACTACGTCCCCATGAGCGGACTTATCCGACTCATGATCTAGAACTTGCAGCCGTTGTCCATGCTCTCAAAGTTTGGCGGCATTACCTACTTGGTAATCATTGCGAGATCTTTTCTGACCACCAAAGTATCAAATACATCTTTACCCAGCCTGATCTCAACCACCGTCAGAGATGGCGGATGGAAAAAATCATGGATTTTTATTTGGGAATCTCATACACTCTCTGCAAGGCTAATGTTATGGCCGACACTCTGAGCCGCAAATCCTATTGCAACAATCTCATTATTATGGAAAGTCAACGGCCTCTTCTTGAAGAATTCCAAAAGCCGAATCTTGAACTTGTTCCCCAAGGCTACCTTGCCAACTTTGAAATTGATTTGATGTTCATAAAATATCTTTGAACCGCTCAACTCATCGAGTCCAGTGTCAATAGGATCAAGGCGGACTTGGCCAATGGCAGAGCCAAGAGATTCAACTTGGATGACCAAGGCAATGTCTTCTTTCAAGATCTTATCAAAGTACCTAATACATGGGACATGAGGTGGACTGTTCTCAAAGAATCTCATGAAACTCCTCTCGCCATTCACCTTGGTGCCACAAAAATGTATCAAGATCTTAAGCAAAGATATTGGTGGTCTAGGATGAAACATGATATTGCTCACTATGTCGCTGAATGCGATATCTGCCACCGTGTCAAGGTAGAACGTCAAAGAATTTCTGGTCTCCCCCAACCTTTGAAAATTCTTGGCGACGTCGTGCGCGGCGCGGCGGCGGCGGCGGCCTGCTCGCGGCGTGCTGGGCAAGATCGGTGGTCGCGGGAGCTGCCAGGTTCAGATCGGATCCAATTCTGGGTCTTGGGATTGAACGCCGTCGGCCGCCGCGGGGTGGTGGTGGTCGTCGCTGACCACGCCGGATCGCTGGATTCGACGCCTGGAGATCTACGATGGATTCTTCTCGATCCTCCTTCATGGTGGGTTGAACCCCATGGCTCTCTCATCTCTGCAGGTTTCGGTTCGTGGTCCGTTGCCGGATCCGGAGCCGACGGAGGTTTGGTGGTATAGGATGGGGACCGGAGGAAACTTTGATTGGCTTGTTCGGTCCGGCATCGGCGACGTCTCTCGACGCCGTTACCCTCCGTGGAGGCGATGTCGAGGTCTCTCCTATCCACCTCCGAACCATTCCCGAACGAAAGTCCAAAATTCGGTCTGGATTGGGCGGCGGCGGCGTCCTTTGCGTCGTACCCTCCATGGAGGCACCGTCTTGGGAGGTTCTGCTGTTCGGTGGAGAGATGCTGTGGGTGATGGACTCCGTGTAGCTCCAGCAGCGGCGACGGTGTGGAGGTTGCCAGGAGGTGCGGCGTTGTATCTACCGCGTCGATGACGACGAGTATTGGCGGCATGGTGCAGCTGGATATCGACGACGGATGCGGTTGGATGGACGAGCGCAGGGCGGTGGCGCAGTCTGGCGCCATGGTGGCGTCGACGGCAGGCTTGGCAAGGTCTATGCGTCAGTCCCTGCTCTGGAGATGGATCGGTGGAAGACGGCGGCGGCAGCCTCGGTGAGTGCGCCGGACCGGTGTGTGACCCAGTCCCGGTATGTGGCTGGGATGGGGCACCCGGCATTAGATGTTAGGTTTTGGTGCGATGTCTGTTTGGTATTAGGCTCGGACATTCAGCACCCCTGCATCAAAGGGATAGGAGTAGCGACAGGTGTTGCCAAGATGATGGATCCAGGCTTACTGATGTATTATTTTGTAAAGTCTTTGTGAATAATTAATAAAGTGGATGCATGCATTGCCCAGATGCAGAGGCCGGGGGTACATCCTCCTTTTCAAAAAAAAAATTAAGTTCAGGGAACTTGATCTGGAGGCAGGGCGATGTCGTTACAGGTGGCTAGTAGTGCTCAGGAATAAAGGGCGGCAATCGATTATATCAGCAACCGGAGGTTAGGGACCGTGGCTACTGGTGAAGAGGGAGGTCGGGGAGAGGTCGGCATACTCAATTCCAGATGGAGACGAAGTTGTAGGTGGGCGAGCCGTTGCTTCTCCCTCCGCCGGCTGCGATGCCTACCGCTGACCAGGCTACCAACAGCATTTCACGCCGCCAAGTCAACCCGCAATGGCATCTGCCACCGAGACCACCCAGCACACCGCGAATCCTCCCGCCATTGAATCAGCCCGCCGTGAAACTGTCAATGTTGATCGGGGCAGCCGTTCGCTGGTGGAGGTGGAGCTGAGGCGCGGGGTGGCGCTGCTGGTGGAGTGGGGATCGCCGGGAGGGCGGGAGGTGAGGGGCGCCGAGGATGGAGCGGTGGGAGGGCGGGGCGCCGGCGAGGGCCGCAGGTGATAAGCGGTAGTAGGGCGCCGCAGCCCGGAAGTGGCGGAGTTCGGTGGTGAAGCAGCCCCAGGGTCGGCGACAGGCGGGCTCAGCGGGAGGCACGGCGCAGGGATAGAGATTAGGGGCGTGGGGTTTCGTATTTCCTCTACGGTGGAACGTTCCGTCGATCTAAATTGCTAAGTGCACACCCGATAACAAATTAGGTTTTTTTTTTTAACACGGTACAATCGAAATCGCTCACATACACGAGCATACACTCAGCCCTATGAACGCACACACGCACACCCTACCCCTATGAGCACCTCCGAGAGACTGAGCCAGCACATCATCTTGAGATTGACGAAGTCGCCAGAGACGCCTTCGTAGTCGACGGGAACGTCTTCTCCCACTAAATGCACATCGCCGGAAGGACTGGAATAAATCCAGGAAAATGCAAGCACCAATGTCAAGTCCAGGACTTGAACTCTGGTGGGCTGGGCATACCACTGTCCTCCTAACCATTAAGGCTAGCTGTTAGATTAGGTTTAATGGGCCTAATCATATGGTGATAATGGGTCCATGTACATTTTGTAGGGTGCATTTAGAAAAGATAATGTTTGCTCTTTTATAAGTAGTAGAGAGTACTAACGCTAAGCAATATGCCGACATGGCCCGAACGAGAGGCCTCGATCGTACGTAACTTGGTACAACAAAGCATCGATCACGCCATTATTTTCTTTCCTTTTTCCTCCTTCGCATATATCGATTCGTCCAAGGAATTTTCTTGGGATGGATTCGATCTGTTGGAAGAAGTTTGGTAGCTACTGTAGGAAGGAGAGATGAAGGCGGTACGTTCTGATCGATGGTCCTCCACGTACGTGGCAATGCCGGTCGACAAGCACCGAGGCGGGTGTATTGATGTATGTATGTTCCCGTGCGCGCGAAAAGATAGAGACGGAACCATGCAACAAAGACTGGTGGCACATATTGAGTGTGCATGATGAGCACGAGCGGCGGCCGTGCCATGCGGACTCATATCACCAGGGCACGGACGGTGCAATTTGATTCGAGCCATCGATCGCCGACGTCGCGGCCGCCACTCCGCCAGTGCATCTCCACTGCTTGAATTCCGTCCGTCCATCGACATGCATATATATATGCATGGCTAATAATTAATTGCGACATAGGTATAACCTATCTGTAAGGTCGACCGACAGATATTCTGTTACAACCCGTAGGCAACGAAGATGGTAAACGTGTCGAGATCATGCTCTAGCCAAGCGCGCTGAAGCTGAAACACTAGAAGCAGCGAAATCAAGAGGTGACGTTTTCTCTGAAGAAACTAAAGAAGAAGGACGCCAATATCTGGCGATCGTACGCCCTGGGAGGTGGTCCCAGCGAACAAAATCGCCGCCCTGTAAGGAGCTTCCCAGCGAACGAAACCATTCGCCCGCAGCATCAAACCCTGGCGAACGTCCACGTCAGCAGAGGACCAGACCCCCCACGCCTCAACCCCCCGCCCACGCGCGAACCAACCTGTGGTTGGATAGTTAGAGGGATTGTGGTATCCCCAGCCCACCAGGGTTCAAATCCTGGTGCTCGCATTTATTCCTGAAATTATTTCAGGATTTCCGGCGATGCGCATTTAGTGGGAGGAGACGTTCCCGTCGACGACGAGGTGCCTACGGTGACTTCGTAAATTTCAAGATGATATGCCGGCTCAGTCTCTCGGAGGTGCTCATAGGGGTAGGGTGTGCGTGTGTGCGTTCATAGGGGTGAGTGTATGCGCGTGTATATGAGCGCTTGCGTCTGTACTGTGTTCCAAAAAAAAAAAAAAAAAAAAAAAACCCGCCCACGCAAAACACCACCCCGCTACCCCTCCCCTCCCCACCGGCCCGCGCTATCAGAAAACCCCAGTAAACCCCCTCCTCCACCACCCCGTCGCCTCCATCGCCTCTAGCTCCTACACTTTCCCCTCTTCTCCATTAAACACGTCGCCTCCATGGGGCCTCATGCCTAGAAATCGACCAAGAACTTGCCATGAGGAAGCAATGCGACGCTGAATCAAGCATGATCGAAGAGGAATTGAGGTCAGATCTGAACTACCTTCCCTTCTCACCCACTCCCCATCCTCCACCCCCAATCTAAGAAAATCAACCAAGAAACTGCCATCTGATCAAGAATTCTTGCGGTTTTAGTGCATAATCTTGCTAGAATTGCCATGTTTAAAAGACAAAAGTTCGGAAAAACATGTGAAAAATGCCATACCATAAGAGCTAGAGCCCCAAAATGTGTAAAAATCAACAAAGTTTGCAGGAAATAACAGCCACCTGAAATATGCTGAAAATGCCATGAGAATAGTAGTGAAAATGCCATGAGAATCATAGATCCACTGAAACCCACCATGCAAACACTCCAAGCAAAAAAGCCCCACTGAAGAAATGCCAAAAACCAAAAACAGGGGAAAAACTGCCATTCCATATCCACTAGAACTACCATGACTAGTTGTACAAAAAAGCAAGAATAAAAATGAAAAAACAGGCACATAGAGACTACCCATATAAAAAGGCCATCATATCTAACTATAAAAACTGCCACCTTAATGCTGGTTGTTACTAAAAAATTGCCATCCAAGATACACCTAACAAGCCAGAAAAGCCAAAATCCATAGTAGACCAACTAAAAAAAACTGCCACATGAAAACTACCGAAACTGCCAAGTGAGTACTAGTAGATATGCCATGCCAATACTGCTGAAAATGCCATCCTAGTTCTACTGAAAACTAACATGCCAAGCAGACCATGAATTAAGTAAAAAGAAAAATACCATGCCATATGTACTCAAGACTACACACTGCCATATTATAACAAAAAAAAAATCATAATGTGTGTTGCTAAAAAAATGCCATGTGAACATTGATAAGAAACCTGCTAAAACTGCCATATCATTGCTGCTGTAATGTGAGTGATATTGAAAACTGCCATGTGGGTAGCTCTTAGAAGAGAGTCACAATTGAAAACTGCCATGTGTCTACTACTAAAAGCTGCCATGCTTTTGAAATACAAAATGCCATGTGCATACGCACGTCTTATGATTAAGCATGCTTATCTGTTTACACCTTATGACGGAACAAATTCAAGCAGGTGATAGGCAAGCAAAAAACATTTCAGCGTGAGGGCGAGGAAAAACAAAACCATGGATCAAGGGTCAAACAATCAACCGTGGCCAAACGCTACATGGGAAACACATGCCTGGACAGCAATAGATATGGAAGAGTTGAACTCAAGTTGCCCATTACTACCGCTACTACAAGGCTACTCGAACGAAGGTGCGTGTCTCGCTGCTCTTTATAAAAATCTTTGCATAACAATGCCATAAATTCAGTAATAGAGAAAAACAAAAACAAAAAGATATGCAAGGAGATCAGAGAGCTAACGTTTACTATGTACAGAGGATGATGTGGAATGCCAGTAGATCAACAACATACACAGGTACACACAAAAACCTGATGCCATGGCTCCATGTAGTTTGGTAGAAAAACCTACGATCAAAGAGAGATGCCATGTGACAAAAATGTAGTACTACCATTTAAAAAAAAACAAGAATGGGTCATAGACACCTTTTTGATGTTGATATTTAAAAGTGCTTTTGGATCTGTAAACAAAAGATGCCATGTGAAAAACAATAAAAATGCCATGAAAGAAAGATATAAGTTTCCTATGGTACATATAGAAAATTGTAGTATTCAAATCACATTAAAAAAAATGATAATGACAGCATATGAAAACTGCCAATAAGGGGAGAAATGCCATGTGAAATCAAGTAAAAATGCCAACTTCAACAAACATAAAAAATTCATGCGAGTACATAGAAAAAAACTGCAAAACTTATTACTTTCAAGACAACTAATGACTCCATATGAAAAATGCCATGTCAGATCAACTAAAAATGCCATGTCAGAACAACTAAAAATGCCATGCAGGTACACTGAAAAAACTGCCAGCTCCATCTAAAATGACTAACTATCATTCTAACCTACTTGCAGATACCGCAAGGCCGTCAACATCAATGCAGGCAACAACTCCCGCATGGCAAATGATGTCTCAACAAATGCTACTGTCATGACCTCCAGTACTATTGAATCAACACCTGCTTTCGCATCATCCAATGATGTTCCATGGAGCGGGGCCGTCACACCAAGCATATATGACACATCCATCAGTTCTGTTGAGGACACCGATGCCATCACAGCGACCAAATCTATCACAGCCTCTGATGCCAACATAGCAAGCCCTTCTCACGCGGCCTCTGATGTCAACACAGCAGGCACTTGTGTCAAGGCCTGCAATGCCATCACAACCAGTACTTGTGTCAATGCATCAACTACCATCACAGCAATCACTAATGTCAAGGCCAGCAATGCCTTCACAGCGCACCATACTCTCACGGCCTCCAATGCCGCCACAACAGCCGCTGCTGGCACAAACTACTGACCTTTTGCTAACCGAGTAGCCGCAACAGGATAGTACGGGCATTCTAGCCACACTGCAATCAACAAGCACCACGCAGACAGAGGCAGCTGCAAGCAACACGGATAGAGGCAATGCAAGAGAAGAGTGTGAAGATGATGAAATCGGCGAAGAAGATGACACTAATTGCGACGAACAGGAGTCAACATTGGCTCCACCGGAACCACCCTGAGTTGGTAAGGAATTCGCCACCTTTGAGCAAGCTAGGGATTACTACCAAGAGTATGCAAGATTCCACGGGTTCTCCATACGCATCGACTACCGCAGAAAGCTCAATGACAAGACCTACAGCAGGGGCGCCCTCGTGTGCACAAGAGGGGGCAAGAACAGCAACACAGATCACAATGCGGGCAAAGGCAAAGCAGTCGTACCAGAGAGGAAGAGACAGATCATACCAAGGATAGGATGCAAAGCAAAACTTAAGCTGAACTAGGATGGGGCCTGGTGGAAAGTTACCAAATTTGTGGAAGAACACAACCATGATGTCATAAAAAAGTTTGACCTTGTGAAGTTTCTGAGCGCGCATCGGGGCTTGTCTGAGAAGGAGCAAGAGTTTGCCAGGATCCTCCATGAATGCAACCTGAGCACAGGCAGGATGGTACAGATCCTATCGTACGTACATGACAAAGAGGGCAAGATGAGCAAGATGCCATACATACGGATGGACATCTCCAATCTAAGAGCAAAGTTCCACAGAGAAAGCAAACTGATGGACATGGAGGATACCATAGCCTACTTCAAACAGAAAGAAAAAGAAGATGGCGACTTCTTCTAAAAAATCAAATTGGACGACGAGGACCGGGTGAAGAATATGTACTGGGTGGATGGCGCAGCACGAAGGGCGCACCATTCATCGGGATAAACAACCATGGCCAGTCCCTGCAATTTGGATGCGGATTCGTTAGAAACGAAGACACAGACAGCTACAAGTGGCTGTATCAAGTGTTCCTAGAATGCATGGGAGGTGTCAAGCCCGTTAACATAATTACAGACCAAGACTTCTCGATGCGATCTGCTATTGAAGATGTGTTTAAAGGCACCATCCACAGGCATTGCAGATGGCATATAATGAGGAAAGCACAAGAAACCCTTGGACCATTCTTCGCTGAAAGATCAGAGTTGCACAGGGACTTTGAAAAGTGTGTGAACCATAGCTTAAACCCGTATGAATTCGAGCGAAGCTGGAATGCAATGATCGAAAAACATCAAGTACAAGACAACGACACGCTCAAGAACCTTTATGAGAAGAGGATCTATTGGGTTCCTGCTTACTTCATGCAGTGCTTCTACCCCTTCTTACAGTCCACGCAACGGAGTGAAGGATTCAACGCCATGCTGAAACGCTATGTCAACCCAAGCAACTCATCCATACTAGACTTTCCCAAGCAGTACATGGCGCTTCAACACAAGATACTTGGGGCTGAGTCAGAGGCAGAAGCGAACACGGCGCTCACCACGCCAAAGTTTCTGACATTCTAGACGTATGAGAAACAGATGGCAAGAACATACACGCGAAACATGTTTTTCAAGTAAGTAACCCGCACAAAACTTGCCATGATGATTAAAACACAAAACAAAAAATGCCATATCCTTGATATTAAAAATGATAGGGTTGCATAGCTAAAAATGCCATTTGCTTGCTGTTAAAAAATGTCATCTGCTTGTTGTTAAAAATGCCATGTGATTGTTGTTAAAAATGCCATGTGATTGTTATTAAAAATGGCAGGGTTGCATAGATAAAATTGCCATCTGCTTGTTATTACATATGCCATATTTTACATACTAAAAAGTGCCATGTCATTCTTACTACAAATGCCATGTTTGCATACAAAAAAAAACATATGCTAGTTATTACAAAAAATGCCAATGTTGCATAAATAAAACTGCCACATGCTTGTTATTACAAAATGCCATGTTTCAGACATAAAAGTGCCGGGTGATTATTATTGAAAGAATCAGTGTTGCATACATAAAAAAATGTCATGTATTACCAACTAGAAAAAAAAATACCATGATATTCTGACATGCTATACTCCTATTGAAACAAAGAACAAATGCCATGGGAGTAGTACTAAAAATGCCATGCTGAACTACTATAAGTTAACAATGCAGAAACTGCCATATAGTACTAAAAAAGAGGACATTGCAAACCTTTTCTTTTTTTCATACTATTGATTTTTGTTCATTGCAGAAAACTGCATGTAGTTGATAAAAAAAGGAAAATTGCAAAAAAGTAAAACAGATGAAAATGACATAAAAACTTGCGCAGGTTCCAACATGAAATGAAGTTGTCTACTAGATATGACATTGACATGGTAACGACTATAGTTTCAAGCTAAACACAAACAGGCCAGAATCGGACAGCGAGGCAGAGGATCCCGACAAGGGCAGGAACTATGAAGTGCAAGCATACTTTGTAGAAGGCTATACTACTGTCAATGCTGCAAATTCGAGAGACACGGAATGTTATGCTGCCATATACTGAAGGTTCTGGATGTCTACGGCATAAAAGAGCTACCATCGTGCTACATACTCAAAAGATGGACTTGGGATGGTGAGGAAACACTTGGACCACACGGTGAGCAAGAGCTAAATGTAATGCAACAAGACATGCCAGCAAGGTCCATCGGTGTAATACGCAACGCCTTGATGAAGAAGAACTTTGCACAGATAGCTGATGACGCATGTGATTGCGATGAGATGAGCAAGGTAGTTGACAGAAAAACAAAAGAGCTACAGAGAGAGCTAGAGGCCATAAAGATCAGAAAGGAAGAGGAGGCATTACACCAATTCCCAAGAAGAAGCAATACTGCGGGTACAGGTACAAGTACTACGGGCCCTTCTACAGAAAACTCGGACATAGGGTCAGGTTCGTCTACAACGCACATCCGAAACCTGCCCACATCAACCACGAAGGGGAGGCCAAGAGAACACAGGTACAAGTCCCAGCTAGACATACAGGCAAAGCACAAGAAGAAGCCCAGGAAGAGTGTCTACGGCGTGTGAAAAAAATGGGTGGAAAAAAAGAAGAAAGGGCCACTGGAGAACAGGGACACCGCGAGAGAACTGATTTGACATTATGTGTTTAAGTGTTAGAATTGTACATTTGAACATCCATTTGACGAACAGTGACAAGAAATATATGTATGTTGCGTATCACGGTAGAATTGCCATGCTACAAATGCAAATGGTTTATATTATTAAAAAATGCCGTCATCTATTAAATAAATTTAACATATAAAAATGCCATGTTAATGATGATAAAAATGCCATGGTCCAACTAATAAAATGCCATGTTACCTATGATAAAAATGCCATCTCATTCATGTGCCAAGTAGGGGGAAACATTGTATTTCTTTAGAAAGTAGCAATCTAGTTTTACGGAAAATCACTTCATTACGACAAGGTTTTTGCAAGATAAAAATGCCATGATACATATGATGAAAAAGCCATGGTTGATAAAAAATGCCATCATCCAACTAATAAAAAAACATGGTAGATTATTAAAAAAATGCCATGGTCAAAAAAAAGAAAAAATGCCATTGTTAAAAAAAGAACTACCAGGTTACCTTTGATAAAAATGCCATCTCTTTTATGTGTCAAGTAGAAAAAAAATGTTGTATTTCTTCAAAAAGTTGCAATCTGGTTTTGCGAAAATTTGCTTCATTAAGACATGGTTTACCTAAAATACAAAATGATCTAACTAAATAAAAAAATTGTCATGGACCAACTAATAAAATGCCATCTTACATATGTTAAAAATGCGATGTTCCAAAAAATAAAAATGCGATGTATCACATGAAAAAAACACATGGTCCAACTAAAGAAAAAAAGGGTCTATTATTAAAAATGCCAAGGGCCAGAAAAAAAAATGCCATGCTACTTATGATAAAAATGCCATGGTCAAATTAATAGAACTACCGTCGTAACTATGATAAAAATGCCATCTCATTTTATATGTTCAAGTACAAAAAAAACATTGTATTCTTTAAAAGGTAGAAACCTGGTGTTGCAAAAAATTGGTTCGTTGTGGCAAGGTTTTGCAGAAACCATAAAACCACATAAAAGGGGGGACGAAAGTTTTGTCGACTTGGGATGTGGTTTTTTCTCAGGAGGCAAACCAACTGTGGCCCTATATGTTCAAGCAGTTGGGAAAAATACTTGGGCACGGTCTACCACCATCAAATCTAATATGAAACAATTCATAAATAAACATAAACATCTAACCGAAGTGCCATTACTTGCACACAGAAAAATCTTCCATTACTAACACACTGTGGAAATTGTGTCCGCCACACGAAACCAGTCATTACAAATATCAAAAGTTACAAAACAAAAAATAAAATGCCACACATATAAAAGACAATATGTTTCAACTGTAGGAGGTACACAGGCGATGAAAAAGCACGCATACAAAAAAAGAGATGACGAAAGGGAGCAGTACCTTACATTCCCTCGTAAAAGAAGAATGTAAGAGCAAAAGTTCCCAATAATCAAATCTCCCGCTTGTGCTTGTTGAGGGCACCCTTCACACTCTCCTCCGGGAACAGCTTTGAAGTCTTCAGCTCGTTGAAATCGTTGTTTGTGATCCAGTCCCACGCGAGCACCTTCATAAGCTCATCGATGCTTTCCTTCGTAATGGTGGGCACAATGCCACCCTGCCATGTTGCAAAATACTCAAGCATGTAGAAACCGCACTCGTGTCTGACAAAAAGAGAGATAAAAAGCATATTAAAGAATGCATATAATTTTTTTTTAAAGACCTACAGAACTCAGTGAAGGAAAATTTCCAAGACTGCATATGGGAAAAAGCCAAAGCTGTAAACTAATAACTAATGTGTACACAAAAGTGAAAAAACTGCCATCGTTATAATCTATACGAAGGAGACATGTGTACACAGTAATAAAGAAAACTGCCAAATGGTGTTGATGGGGGAAATACCATGGTTGTAAATTAAAGAAAATGCCATGTTTTCATTCCGAATAATGCCAAAAAAGTATAGTCAAACAAATGCCGTGTATTAAACTGCTGAAAAAATGCCATGTAAGAACTACCTAAATATGCCATCAACTATGCATCATATAAATGCCATGTATATATACCATCATGTATGAAAACACACAAAAAAATGCCATGGGTGAATACTAATAACTGCCATGTGTACACACAAAAAAATGCCATGTATAAGGATGCCATTTAAACACAAATGAAAAACAAACAATGAACTACCTAAATTTGCCATCAAGTATGCATGATATAAATGCCATGTATATATGCCATCATGTATGAAAGCACAAAAAATGCCATGGGTGAATACTAATAACTGCCATGTGTACACACTAAAAATGCCATGGGGTGAGTACTAATAACTGCTATGTGTACAAACTAAAAAATGCCATGGTTGAATACTAATAACTGCCATGTGTACACACTAAAAAATGCCATGAGTGAATACTAATAACTGCCATGTGTACACACTAAAAAAATACCATGTATAAGCATGCCATTAAAAGCAGACAATGTACAAAAAACAGGAGCATTGAACTTATGTGCCCACTTGCTTCTTCGTCTCAATGTATTTCACGTGATAATTCTCAATCTGCACCTTCAAATCCTTGTAGCGGACACGCCACCATTCCTTAAGCTTAGGTACGAACTCCCCCACGTGTGATTGCAAGGTCACACTCAATTCTGAACGCATAGAGTCAAGAACCTCGATACTTTGCTTGTCATTGTTGATGCAGACAGTGTAGAAATGACCAGCTTTATCAGCTGGGTTATGTGGATCAAGCTCCTGGAAGAGAGGAAACATGATCTGCGACAAAAAAAAGGCAACTAAGAAAAGACAACATTGAACAAACATAGAGGAAAGTTGCCGTGATGAAGTCGAGAAGCAACAACTAAAATGAGACACAAAAATAAAAAGAAAACTAAACCAAAGAATGCGTAAAGAAAAAAGCCTTACCAGCTCCTTCAGTGATAACCTGAATTTACCCTTATGCACAAAACACTCTTTTATTTCCCTGTTTTGAAAGTCACGCTCCATGATTTTCCTGGTAACACTAGGGGACATGATAACTTTTCCTTCCGGGAGGCCACCATGATTCTTTAAGTACTCAATGGCAGTGAAGGCTAGCGGCAGTGTCATTTTCCCTGTAGGCTTCAACGCATCAGCCAGTTCGCCAACAATAACATGATTGCCCTTTGACTTTATGATCCTCGTTCTGTCCAAACATGAGCTGAAAATATGAGAAAAACAAGTAGCAACAAAAGAGATAGCTATGTCAAATAGGGTGGCAAAAAGAAAAACACAAAAAAATGTATGGGTGGCAAGAATAAAAATATGGCTAACAAGGAGGCATACTCTCTGATCTTTTTCATTGCACTGCTGCTAGTCCTAGCATCCCCATAATGCTTCAAAATTTCATACAAATTGCTCTGCTCCTTTGTAGCCTTAATTTCAGGCTCATAATCGTCCGACTCTGGGCGATGCACAACCCTAGCCTGTCGAACAGACCCTGGGGTAGCACTTCTGACACCATCCACGCTTGACTGAGTAGAAAGATTCGAACTCGAAGCAACTTGTTTCCCAATAGACTTATGTTTCAGCACATCTTGCTTCATCTTTGAGTAAGCTTCATCCAAGGAAGGCGATATGACAATTGGCGTGCCTATACAAAACTCATCAAACAAAACAAATAAAGGTGCGGGTTACCATCACTTGTAAAAAAATGGTGCCTAAAAAATGCCATATAAAAGTTGATATCAATACAAAAAAAATCTGAAAACTACCATGTAAGAACTGCATAAAATGCCATGAAGTAAGTAACTAAATGCCATGTGTTACAACCATGAGAAAAAAGGCCATGTAAAAACAAACTCAAAAATAGCTATTAGGATCTACCTAAAAAATGCCATGTCACAACTAACTAAAAATGCCATGTAGTAACTAACTAAAATGCCATCTGTTACAACCATGTGAAGAGGGGCCATGTAAGAACAAACTAAAAAAATGGCTATTAGGATCTACCTAAAAAATACCATGTCACATCTAAATGAAAATGCCATGTAGTAACTAACAAAAAATGCTATGTGTTACAACCATGTGAAAAAAGGCCATGTAAGAATGGCTATTGGGATCTACCTAAAAAATGCCATGTCACATCTAACTAAAATGCCATGTAGTAACTAACTAAAATGCCATGTGTCATGACCATGTGAAAAACAAGCCATGTAAGAACAAAACTAAAAAATGGCTATTATGATCTACCTAAAAATGTCATGTCACGTCTAACTAAAATGCATGTGACACCTAATAAAATGTCATTTCCAACACAGTGAAAATGCCATGTAATATCTAAATAAAATGCCATGACAACCAAGCTAAGAACCAATGACCACCATACTGGGAAAATGCCATGACAACCAAACTGAAAATGCCCTGACAACCAAACTGAAAATCCCGTGGCAACCACACTAAAAAAACCATATGAAAACAAAAAGAAACTAATGTGGAAACTGTCATAGCATGAAAAAATACCTTGCACCATAGGCTCGGCGAACTTGACAGCATTTGACCCATGCAAGTTTGGTTGCGCGAGCATTGGTTCTTCGATGTAGGGAGGCGCAAAGGAGACAGGTGTTGCATCAATTGTATTGTCTATGCCAAGGCTACACGACAGCGGGGTAAATTCCGTAGGGTGCCTCTCCCTCCGCGGCCCGCTAAATCTAACGCCGAACCCTGTACAGGTGCAGGTGGGGTGCTGTCAGGAACTTCAATTACTTTCTCCACAGATTTGCTATTGGCAAGTCGCTCCCTAGCAGCTGCATGAGACACCCCGATCTTGTTCGATCTCTTGGTCCTTGGCTTGGGAGAAATAGTTAGCTTGCTTGCATGGGGCACGGCACACTGCTGCCCCATGACGTCTCCAGACTCCTTACTTTGAGTCGGCTCAACTGGATTGCTGGGAGCAGTTGCCGGAAACAAAGAAGACGTAGGGACGAACACCGATCCAACACCCCTCTCAGCTGGACGTGCCGGAATGCTATTCGGGGAGGGCATCTTATGAAGAACGCTATTATCAGATGCACCAGGGGGAGCCGCCCGCACCGCAGAATCCACCGCAACCATGTCCGAGATATTTGCAGAATCTCTGACATGTGCTTCACAACCAACAGCGCCTTCTGCCGCATGCAGATCCACTGTGTGCGCATGGGCTTGAACGGGACCAGAAGATGCAGACTCCGGCGCAGCAGCAACAACGGGAGCAGTCTGGTCAGAATATTTCTCCATAACAGCAGCTTCCGGTTGGGAATTATCTCCGACAATGCCTCCATCTAACACACCACTAACACCGGTTTTCAAAGAAAAAAGTGCTGGGACAACCTCTTCAGTCCTAGATGATATGAGATCATCCCTAGGAGCGTCTTGGATAGAAAAATATACCCTACCTCTGCGGTAAGGAGGAGTGCGAGAGTGAAACACAAGAAAAAATTCCATGATCAAATATGAAAGGAATCTTTTGGAATAGCAGAGGTCTTACGGACTTGGCTAAAATAAGGTTCCTTAGAGAAACTTCACTTCAGCAGAAACTTGACTTCATGGCCTTACAAGAAACGGGCCGAGATAATTTTACGCCACAATTTCTAAACACCATCTCGGGTGGAGTGGATTTTGATTGGCATTGCCTACCCCCGCGGGGAAGGTCTGGAGGAATCTTGCTAGGGGTCAAGTGTGAGTCCCTACAGGTCCTCAGTGTGGTCTACGGTGAGTTTACTGTCAAATTTCGGTTGAGATCGAAAGTTGATGGTTTTAGATGGGTGTTGGTCGCTGTGTATGGGGCGGCACAACCGGAGTTCAAGTCGGACTTCCTCACGGATTTAGTGAGAATGTGTGGGGAGGAGACACTGCCCATTCTAATTGGAGGCGACTTCAATATTATTAGGAGACGGGAAGAAAAAAACAATGACAACTTCGATGGAAGGTGGTCATTCATGTTTAATGCGATCATTGAGAGTCTGGATTTAAAAGAGATCGACCTCACCGGGAGACAATTTACTTGGGCCAATTCGTTACCGAACCCGACATATGAGAAGTTGGATCGGGTTCTTACCAATGTTGATTGGGAACAGAAATTTCCGATGGTCACGGTAAGAGCTTTACAAAGAGCGATCTCCGATCACACACCACTATTGGTGGATTCGGGCGAACCGAACCATGTGGGTAATCGGAATACCTTCTCTTTCGAAATGAGTTGGTTCGAGAGAGAGGGCTTTATGGATCTCATTGCTACCCAGTGGGCAAGAGAAACTGGGGGCATACAAATATGGATAGGTGGCAGAATAAGATTACACACCTACGCCAGTTTCTAAGAGGCTGGGCCAAAAATCAAGCTGGAATTTATAAAGCGGAAAAAGAGAGGCTGCTTCAACTCATTAACGATTTGGATGTCAAAGCAGAATCCTCAGTACTACTCACTACGGAGAGAAGTACTAAAATTGAAGCTGAAAAAAAGTTACAAACCCTACTCAGAGAGGAAGAGATGAAGTGGGCACTTCGGGCAAAAGTGACGAAGGTGGTCCACGGTGATGATAATACTAAATTCTTTCACATGATCGCAAATGGCAAACATAGAAAAAAGAAAATATTTCAGCTTGAACAGGATGAGGGCACAATTGTTGGGCACGATAATTTGAAGCATTATATCACGGAGTATTACAAAAAGCTATTTGGGGCACCTCAGGAGAATTATGTTTCTCTTGATGAAGGTATTACATCTGATATTCCTCAACTTACACATGAGGAGAATGATGTTCTGGCTGCTCCGTTCACTGAAAAAGAGGTGTATGACGCTATAGCACAAATGAAACACAATAAGGCTCCGGGACCGGATGGGTTCCCCGCGGAGTTCTATAAGAAATGCTGGCACATAATCAAAGGGGATTTGCTGCCCTTGTTTCATGACTTGTTCAATGGACAATCACAACTCTTTCACCTAAACTTTGGAACAATAACGTTGTTACCAAAGAAGGGGGACGCCATTCGCATTGAACAGTTTAGACCAATATGTTTACTTAATGTCAGCTTCAAAATATTTACAAAGGTGGCTACAAACAGATTGACACAGATTGCTCACTCTGTTGTTCAACCATCTCAAACAGCATTTATGCCGGGAAGACACATCCTTGAAGGGGTGGTAGTCTTGCACGAAACAATTCACGAAATTCACAAAAAGAAACTCGATGGGGTTATCTTCAAGGTGGATTTCGAAAAGGCATATGACAAGGTCAAATGGCCTTTTTTACAACAAGCGTTGCGAATGAAGGGATTTACCGAGTCTTGGAGGAAGCAAGTAGATACCTTCACGCGAAAGGGTAGTGTGGGAATTAAAGTTAATGATGACTTGGGTCATTACTTCCAGACACATAAAGGCTTAAGACAAGGGGATTCCATGTCTCCTATCTTGTTCAACATAGTTGCGGACATGTTGACGATCCTCATTGGTCGGGCTAAGGAGAACGGCCAAGTAGGTGGTTTAGTCCCCCACTTGGTGGAGGGGGGAGTATCCATATTACAGTATGCGGACGATACAATCTTATTCATGGAACACGACTTGGCAAAAGCTAGAAATATGAAACTAGTTCTTTGCTTATTCGAGCAACTGTCTGGATTAAAGATTAACTTCAATAAAAGCGAACTCTTCTGCTTTGGAAGAGCCAAGGAAGAACAGGACGCATATAGGCAGCTTTTCGGATGTGAAATGGGTTCATTGCCGTTTAGTTACCTTGGGATTCCGATCCATCACAGAAGACTGACGAACAAGGAGTGGAAATGCATAGAAGATAGATTCGAAAAAAGATTGGCTTGCTGGAAGGGTAAGCTTATGTCTTATGGAGGCCGGCTGGTCCTGATAAATTCGGTATTGACTAGTCTACCGATGTTTCTTCTATCATTCTTTCAAGTGCCTATAGGGGTGCGGAAGAGATTAGATTTCTATCGATCACGCTTCTTCTGGCAAAGTGATGAGACCCGGAGGAAATATAGATTAACAAAATGGGATATTATATGCAGACCTAAAGATCAAGGGGGTTTAGGAGTTGAAAACTTAGAAGTTAAGAATAGATGCCTACTTAGCAAATGGCTATACAGGTTATCTACGGAGACCGATGGAATGTGGATACAAATTTTGAGAAATAAGTATCTACAATCCAAGACTCTAGCACAGGTTTCAGCTAGACCCAATGACTCGCCATTCTGGAAAGGATTAATGAATGTGAAAGCGTCCTTTTTTCAGCGAGTTAAATTTCTGGTTGGTAACGGTACCACGACCAGATTTTGGGAGGATACGTGGCTGGGGGAGGCACCGCTGGCTATACAATATCCCACATTATATAATATTGCTACACGCAAGGCAGATTATGTTTCCACAGTACTACAGTCCATACCCCTTAATGTTCAATTCAGACGAAATCTAGTGGGTCAGAGATGGAACTCATGGTTACATCTGGTCAGACGTTTGATGGATGTGCAACTCTCTGATCACCAAGATCGAATTCATTGGAAATTAACCACGAGTGGTTCTTTCTCGGTGAAGTCGATGTATATGGATTTAATTAACCATGGACCCCTATCAAGGTCGTTGCATATATGGAAGATAAAAGTTCCGTTACGTATTAAAATTTTCATGTGGTTTGTGCACAAGGGTGTCATATTAACAAAGGATAATCTGATCAAACGTAACTGGAACGGAAATGCTACTTGTTGCTATTGCGGTCACAATGAAACAATTCAACACCTCTTTTTAGATTGTCCACTAGCAAAATTACTTTGGTGCACAATTCAGATAGCTTTTAATATTCAAGCACCAATGAATATCAACATGCTTTTTGGGGCGTGGCTTGACGGAGTCGACGCAACACTAGCTAATCATATACGCATTGGCATTAGTGCATTATTTTGGGCTATCTGGAATACTAGAAATGATATAATTTTCCAAGGCAAGAAACTTAATAATTTTTTGCAGGTCATATACAGAGCAACGTCATGGATCCATATGTGGTCATTACTCAACCATGTGGACAACAGGGAGCATATGGATATTGGGTGCAACCGATGGGAGACGGTCGCACGGGCTATCTTCAGCCGGTTTGGATGGCGAGCTGTTAATAGGCTAGGTGTGTAGGCATCGTAGTCTATTGGTGACGCCGGATGAGGCTTTTTATTGTACGTTCTTTTACTTTTATGGCTCACACTGTGTGGCCTTTACCAACTTGAGACATTGAGACTTTTTTTGATTTCTAATAATATGGCTGTATGCATCGTTCTCGATGCAGAGGCCGGGGGCTTCGTTCCTCCTTCTCCAAAAAAAAAAAAAAAAAAAAAAAAAAAAAAAGGAGCGTCTTGGATGTCTTCCTTTGAACAAAGCACAGATGCCAGGGAGGACAGGAAACCAACTGGCCTCGCTGAATTGCTAGCATCGATTGTATTGACGGCAACCGTACTAGATTTTGGCACAGGGACATCAGCTGCAACTTCCGTCGATGATGCGTGCGTGGGCTTTGTCTTGATAACTGGGGCTTTGGGTGGACGCTTGTTCTCACCCGCAGACTTCTTGTGCTGCCTAAGATACACACACACAAATAAAATGAAAAAGAATTAATAAACTGTGAACTAAAACATGACATCATGACAGCAAAAAATTAAAAAATCCCATGCCATGCCCAATAAAAATGCCATGCAACACTATTAAAAAATGCCTACCTAACAAACTGTGAACTAAAGATACAACCATGACAAAAAGCTACTACTACAAACAAAATGCAATGTCAAAATATGGATAGATGCAAAACTCTGAATGACATGAAAAATGCCATGACAATGCCAATTGAAAATGCCGTGAATCAAAACAGTAAAAACTGCCATGCCAAAAAAAAACTGCCATGTATCAATAGATAAAACTGCCATGGTAGTGACAATGAATATGCCATGTATCAAAAGGTAAAACTGCCATGGCAAATGGTCTAACTAAAAATGCCATGATCAGAAATAATAGAAAAAATGCCGTGTAAGCTATGATAAGAATGCCATTGCCAAAATAAAAAAAAGAACATTGTATTCCTTAAAAATGCCATCTGATTAAAAATGTCAAAGCAGAAGAAACATTGTATTACTTAAAAAAGTTTTCAATCTGGTTTTCCAAGAAGATCACTTCATTAAGACAATGTTTTATGTAAAATGCCATCACCTAACTAAAAAAATGCCATGATCCAACTAATAAAAATGCCATCTAACCTATGATAAAAAATGCCATGTAACACATGAAAAAAAATCACATGTATGAAATAAAAGTAAAAAACTGTAATGGAAATGGCAAATGAAAATGCCATGTATGAAAAAATGTAAAACATGCCATGCAAGGCCAATGAAAAAATGCCATGTATGAGTAGGAAAAAGCTGACATGCCAAGGCCAAAAATAAAAAATGCCATGTATGAATAGATAAAACTGCCATGACACTGCCAATATAAATGCCATGACTGGATGACTAAAATCCGTACCTGTTCGAAGCATCCCTCTTATCCTCGAGAATAACTGGGTCCCCCGTATTTGACTCCGCTAGCCGAGGAGAAGTAAGAGTAGTGGTACCAATAGGATCACGGACAGGTGACGAGTCATGAGGGTGATCTTTAGTTAAACGGGGGGACGAGCGGGTAGGTGCTGACACAACCTTGGATTTGGTGGCTTTACCAGCAGCAGTAGCCTCACTGAAAAGCAGAAACCAAGAGAATGGCAGATCATCAAAACATCTAATCAAGCAAGAAAAACGGTCACAGAAAAAACAATGCCCCTTGGAAAAAAAATTATTCATGAACCATGAAAGCAAAAAAGTACCTCCTCCTGGCTGCAACGGGATCAACCCTCGCCCTCCTAGGCGCACCATCGACTCCATCACCAACACCGTCCCTGCCCCTCTTCAAAGGAATAGCGATGCCGCCTCCACTTCCACCAGCCCCACCAATGACCTGGGCCTCGTGACTCCGTCCTCCCTTGTCAATTTCAGTATCCTGCCGAACGGCGCCTGCTGCAGGTCTGTCGTGCCCACCGCCATCACCCTCACTCGGCTTATCCATATCAACATCTACATCAGCACCAGCCTCAACACCATCATCAGGGTCCTCGCCGTGCCCCCATTCTGAGTCACCATCAACCAAATTCTCTTGAGTGTTGATAGGCTCGTCTGAGCTACTGTACTCGTATTGACCACGCAAACCAGCTGGTCGGGACGGACCAGCTCCAACAACATTGCGGAAATGCCAGCCAACCTCATCGCTCTCTCCAGCAGACAAGCCCGTCCAACCCTGAACCAATTTCGCAAGAATATTGGTCATGCCAGACGCAAACTCACCAACAAGATTTTTGACTTTACTCCTGGTGTGCAAAAAACAACCGAAAAAGGAAGAAAAAAAAGGCAGAATGCCAATCAGCATAGCACAACACATTATAGTTTCATATAGCCCATGATTTCACGTGTCGAAAAATAGCATGCTGGTCACACAAAAAATACCTGCGGAGGGCAAGATGGGTTCACGTTCACATCCAACCACTTGCTGAAATTAGCCGCGCCACCAAAAAAGCTGAGGTTGATAGCATGCTTCGTCGCAAACTGCAACAAGAGAAAACAATGATGAAAATGCCATCCACACATGTATGAAAAAACCAACATAAAAAAACAAGAATATGTATTGCCATCAAGCATATTGGGAAATGCAAAAAATATCCAGCATATTAGATAAATGCCATCCAATATGTATAAAAAAGCCATCCAACATATATGAAAAATGCCATCCAACAAATGATGAAAATGCCATCCAACATGCATGAAAAATGACATCCACACATGAATGAAAAATGCCATCTAGCATATTAAAATGCCATCCACACAAGAATGAAAAATGCCAACTAAAAAACAAAAAGAATATCTATTCCATCCAGCATATTACAAAAATGCAAAAACCCAACATGAATGAAAATGCCACCAGCATATTAGAAAATGCCATCCAACATGTATGAAAAATGACATCTACACAAGAAAGAAAATGCCATCCAAAAGACAAACAATATCAATGAACAAAAGAATGAACTAACCTCTAACTTGCCAAATGACCCATCTGACTTCCTGTCTGCCGTGAGAACGTCTTTGATGGCCTCATCAGACCACGCAGCTAAAGCAAAAGGGTGCGCGGCGGGACGACCACCAACCTCAGAAAAAATGACGGAGCCGATGTCAAGCCTGTCAACATACATAAGCTGGAAAACAAATGTGCAAAAGATAAAGAAGAAGAAGCCTAGTAAGAGCAAACCAATCAACAGAGATAAAAAGCAAAAACACAAAATATGGATAGCTGTGAGATGAAGGTAGGCTTGCTATTAGGTGAAGACGGCAACCCTTGTTGTATTTATTTTGGGCAAACGCTTTATGCAGAAATTCAGCAATGAATTTGCACCAATTCATATTTTGCACGTCATTTATCTGGTCCTGTGAAAAACACAAAACACATACCAGCGGCCCAAAAAATAACTGTGGATTGCCAGCAAGTAGAGATACAAATGACAAAACCCTTGAAAAGACTTGACTTAAAAAATGAAAAAAGGTAAAAAAATCCATACCAGAATTGGAAAAACTCTGTTGCTCGCTTGCGTCGACGTGGTCGGCGCAAAAACGGACGTCACCAAATACATCAAAAGCATCCTCTTGAAATCCACGTCGTACGTCTTCATTTTCGCAACCAAGTCAGCCACAGCACTCGTTTGCGGCATCTTATCCATTCCTGGGAACATCTGAGGGAACAGCCTCTCCTGGATTTCTCTGCCAACCTTATATGGCACATCCATGCCACCGCGAGGGACACCAAGCGTGTTGAAGACAGATTCCTCGTCAAGAGGAATGCTGCCGCGCCCCGGGATGACAAAGCATTTGTACGAAACATCGTACTTCCTTGCAAGCCAGTCGCAGAGCACATTATTCAGATTCTTGCAGCGAACATTCATCAACGACTGCATCCCCATATCCCCAGCAGCACCTTTCTGCTTGTCACTGAAATTCTTGTTTAGCGTCGTCAAGAGTTCTTGAGACCCCCTATTGCGTTTGTTTTCTGCCAAGAAAAGAAAACAGAAAAAGTTGATCGCGCAACGGTCAGATAGCGAAAAACTTTTGACTGAAATATAAAATCTGCAATCATAAAAAGATTACATGAAAAAATGCCATCAAGAAAACATGATTAAAATGCCATCCAGCAGAAACATATATATGCCATGTGAGAACAACTAAAAATGCCATTTGAGAACAACTAAAAATGCCAACTACAACAACTATGAAAGTGCCATACAAGTGAAAGTGAAAAAACTACCAGCTACATGTAAGATGACTAACTATAATTAAAAATAACATTTGCAGATGCCAAGCGAGAACAACTAAAAAATGCCAACTACAACAACTATAAAAGTGCCATGCAAGTAAAAGTGAAAAATTGCCACCTACATGTAAGATGACTGCCTATAATTAAAAAATAACATTTGCAGATGCCGCAGGGCCATCAACATCAACGCATCCAACAACACCGCATGACAACACAATAAAAAAATGTGATGATCAAACGCTGCTGGGAAAAAAACAAGCAATACCTGCTTTGGGGGATCATTGATGCCATGACGCTCCCTGCCTAGAATGTCCATAAAATCATCATCGCTATCGTTGAAATACTCTCCGGCCATCTTGCAAAATCGAAAACCTATGGACAACGACAACAAAAGGACCCATCAGGTAGGTGGACGCAAAAAGCGCAAGTTCAAACAGATATGATAAACACACATGTCGGCTATACCCCACCATAAAAAGAACCAACCTAAAAAGACAAGAACATGGCATTTCCCCCCAAAAATGTCATCTGTTTCAATCACAAAAATGCCACCTGACTACTGGAGTTGATGGCATTTGTTTCCCCAAAAATGCCATCTATTTCAGTCAAAAAAAAATCCCACTTCACTACTATAATTGATGACATATGTTTCCACAAAAAATGTCATCTGTTTCAATCAAAAAAATGCCACCTGACTACTGGAGTTGATGACATCTGTTTCCACAAAAATGCCATCCACACATGTATGATAATGCCAACTAGCAAAAGAAATAAAAACCTCAATGTAAACCACATGACATTTTTCACACACCAAAAACATCAAAACCCTGACTACACAAAAGAATGAAACAAACCATCCTAAAACACTATAAGGCAGACATGGGCATTTTTCACCAAAACACTATAAGGCAGACATGGCATTTTTCACACAACCCACGTATCCTCACCTGACACAAACGGCTACACAGAAAAAATGTACCAAAAAATATCATAAAAAGAACCCGCTATAAGGGCAGGTATGGCATTTTCCAACAAAAACAATGTAAATCACATGGCATTTCACAAAACCCCACCACATATCATTCACTATTCGTGCATGGGAGTTTCCACCATCAAATCCCTGCACTAAACTACACAAAAGGGGCAGACATGGCATTTTTTACCAACTTATAAAAATCAATTAGAGAATCACATAGCATTTACCCTAAAACACCACACAAATCCTCAGCTAACACACATGGCAGTTTTCCCTACCAATCAAAAATACCTACACTAACTACAAAACACTGCCACCCTCAAACTACCACTCTCCAAAACTGCCACACACCATACTGCCACCCTCCAAAGAGCATATCTATCACAAAAAATGTCACCCCTAAGATGCCATCCGAGACTGCAACCCTTCAAAATGTCAAACCACGGAAATGTCACCCCCAGAAAACCAACCGAGGCTGCAAACCCTCCAAAAATGCCACCCCCTAGAAGCAGATCTATGCCGAAAAAACGCCAAAAATGCCACCATCCTAAACTGGATACAACTATACCGTGATAGAAAACCTGACGCTGCCGATGCCAAATTGACATCGACGCACGGCAGCAGCCGCCGCAACACAAGGCCGACGCAGCCCGGAAGACCACCGGGGTAGCGCCTGCTCAATCCCTACACCCAACAGCAACCCCCCCCCCCCCCAACCTTCTCCATCCCTTCCGCCATTACTCCGGCCGCCTCTTCCGCCATGGCCTCGCTGCTTCCGCCGTGGACAAACACCGCGATTACCCAATAAAAACACCACAGTGATCGAAAATCACTCGTGCGCGGGCACCTCGGCCACATACGGGCGTACCTCAATGCCAGCAGCAATGCCGACCCGTGGTGGATGAAATCTCAACGCCGACGAGGAGTTCGCTTGGTGGGGAATGCGCCGCTGCCGCTCACTGGGAATCGCTGCAGCCTGAGAGAGCAATCGGTGAGGAAGGGGGCAAATGCGGAGAAGAAATTGACTGGTGACTGAAATGGGGTGGGTGCGGGAGTTACTGCACGTCGGGCGGGTGGTGGGTGTCGAGGGAGTTTGCTCCAGACCACGTTCCCAGCGAACTGCTCGGAAAAAATGACATGGCACCTGGCAATACTTCAAGATACATGCGCAAACGACCTACAGTTCGATCGTGGTTCGCTGGCTCTTGACTCCTGGGGAACGTTCCCTAGCTAACATTACCGAAGAAGGAAGGAGCCAGGCTGTTTCGAGTGAAGTTACATCATCAGAACCAGAAGGGATCAATGCTGGACCCCGCAGGTCAGATAGACCTCATGTGAAGTCCAGTTGATACGTAGGACCGGAATGGCTCACTTACTAAGGGGGCCCGCTTGTAAGTTAGACGAGTTGGGCTATGTGCTTTAAGTAGCTGTAACTCTGTTGAGGGAGGCATCCGGTGGGATCAGTCGAATTGTAGAACCCCGAAAGGGGTGAACCACTTTCCTTCTCCAAGTTGTAATCCAAATCTCAGTGCCCTGCTGTAGCTATAGAATTGAATCTCGTGTTGTTCTTGAGTAATACAAGTAGGTTCTTAACAATTGGTACTCAGAGCTCTGATCCTCGTCTCTCTGCTTCCTCTGTTGGTCAATTTCCGATCGATCGCTAGATCCCTAAAATCCCTAGCGAAAGGTGTGGAATCGCTCGTCGATTTCATGCAAAGTTCTTCGGAACACTTTAGCTCAGGTTGGATCGTGGTTGTGACAAATTGCTGCTCACTACCTATTCGACGAAATGGGTCAGAGTGACCCGATGAAGACGATTCTCGATTTACTGACGCGGATCCAAGAGGATGTCTCCACGAACAACGAGAAGCTCGATCGAAACTCCGCCAAGCTTGATCCGATTTAGAAGGAGCTGCAGTCATGCGCAAGGCACTAGATGATTGGAAGCCGCAAGTGGAACAACACATCAGTCAGTTGCAAGCGGTGATGCGCGATCTGCAGGCCTTTGTCGAGTATCCTTTAGTTGATCCGAGCAAGACACCTCCTCGTACGGAGAGCATCGCCATCTCTGAGGACGGATCGCCACCGACCCGGACGGCGCCAGCGAAATATGTGCCACCACACGGGATCAGACATGCATGCCAAATTGGGTGCCATGAAGAATTGGCTACACGGGGGCAACCAGCTGTTGTCACCACGGTGCTGCCTCCGGCCATGGGTATGATGCAGACCCCTCATACCCCTCATTCTGTAGCTAAGAATTATTCTTATTGCACTATGAGAGATTTGTCCTCTCCTTACTCGGGATCATGCAACTCACACCAACATACTGGGTTAGATAGACCTGAATTTCCTGTGTTCGATGGAGATAATCCTAAGTGGTGGAAGAAGTGCTGTGAAAAATATTTTCAATTATGTCAAACGCCGCAAGCCTCTTGGAAGGACTGTGCGACGATGTATTTTACAGGTCAGGTGAAAATGCGGTTGCCTTCGGTAGAAATGAAGATAGAGAAAATGGAGTGGGAGGAGTTTTGTGAGTTTGTTTGTCTTAGATTTGGTAAACTGCAATTTCAAGCACTGATTCGACGTTTGACACATGTCAGGCATGTCGACAGTGTGCAGGTGTATATAGAGACATTCAACACCCTTATGCATCAGATGTTAGCTCATAATCCACACCTAGATTCCAAGATCTTTACTACTACTTTTAATGATGGTCTGAAGAAACCTATTAGAAGTGTAGTTCTTATTCAGAGGCCGCCGGATTTGGATACTGCTGGTTCTCTTGCTTTTTTACAGTAGGAAGTGCTAGAGGATTATCATTTTATTGATCGACCCAGGTCTGAAGCAAGCAGTTCTGGGCACAGCAAATCATCTATGAAGAATTCTAGGCTTTTTGTTTCAACTTCAGTTCCAGTAGCGACAACAGTACAGTCTCCTGTGTTAGCTGCTCGACGCAATTTGGAAATTACCAGACCCCCATCCAGTCAAGGTTACAAGGTGGGCACGTTGCTAGCATATCGTCGTGCTAGAGGACTTTGTTTTACCTATGGAGAGAAGTGGGATCCGCATCACAAATGCGGACAAACTGTACAAATGCATGTTGTCGAAGAGCTTTTGGAACTGTTACAAATAGAAGAATCTGAATCAGAGTCAAATGAGTCGGAGGAAGTACCAAGAACTGAACTGTTCTCTCTGTCAAATCAAGTTGTGAATGGAACTGAAGGTGGGGAAACAATGCGCCTACATGGCAAGATACAAGGATATCATGCACTGATCTTGATTGACTCCCGGAGCTCTGCTAGTTTCGTCAGTCAGTATCTATCAGAAAAAACTTAAGGGCAGCAGACCTCTGGAGCAACCAGTTCGTGTCAGAATTGCTAATGGGACTGAATTGCAAGGAAAGACTGAATATACAAACTGCAGATGGTGGTGTCAAGGGTACGAATTTCAAACTACTTTCAAGGTTATTCCCTTACAGTGCTATGATCTCATCTTGGGAATGGACTGCCTCAAGGCTAGTAGTCCTATGATAGTTGATTGGGAAGCTAAAATCATGAGTTTTAGTTCTGGTAATCGGCACATTACTTTGCATGAATTCAGTATAATTTGGATCATTGCAACTTTATCAGTGGGAAACGGTTACAGGAAGTAGAACTGGCAGAAGAAATTTCTCATTACATCTGTGTTGCAGAGGTTACATGTAACTCAACTGACAGTTTAGCCCCTGAAATACAAGATCTACTACAAGAATTTGCATCTCTGTTTGAAGAACCTAAAGGGCTACCACCAGTGAGAGAGTTCGACCACGCTATTCCACCCATACCAGGAGCATCACCAGTTAATATTCGTCCTTATAGGTACAGTCCTCAGCAAAAGGACAAAATTGAAAAACAAGTTGCAAAAGTGCTTAAGAATGGGATAATTCGGCTGAGCTCTAGTCCTTTTTCTTCTTCTGTCCTGTTAGAAACGAAGACACAGACAGCTACAAGTGGCTGTATCAAGTGTTCCTAGAATGCATGGGAGGTGTCAAGCCCGTTAACATAATTACAGACCAAGACTTCTCGATGCGATCTGCTATTGAAGATGTGTTTAAAGGCACCATCCACAGGCATTGCAGATGGCATATAATGAGGAAAGCACAAGAAACCCTTGGACCATTCTTCGCTGAAAGATCAGAGTTGCACAGGGACTTTGAAAAGTGTGTGAACCATAGCTTAAACCCGTATGAATTCGAGCGAAGCTGGAATGCAATGATCGAAAAACATCAAGTACAAGACAACGACACGCTCAAGAACCTTTATGAGAAGAGGATCTATTGGGTTCCTGCTTACTTCATGCAGTGCTTCTACCCCTTCTTACAGTCCACGCAACGGAGTGAAGGATTCAACGCCATGCTGAAACGCTATGTCAACCCAAGCAACTCATCCATACTAGACTTTCCCAAGCAGTACATGGCGCTTCAACACAAGATACTTGGGGCTGAGTCAGAGGCAGAAGCGAACACGGCGCTCACCACGCCAAAGTTTCTGACATTCTAGACGTATGAGAAACAGATGGCAAGAACATACACGCGAAACATGTTTTTCAAGTAAGTAACCCGCACAAAACTTGCCATGATGATTAAAACACAAAACAAAAAATGCCATATCCTTGATATTAAAAATGATAGGGTTGCATAGCTAAAAATGCCATTTGCTTGCTGTTAAAAAATGTCATCTGCTTGTTGTTAAAAATGCCATGTGATTGTTGTTAAAAATGCCATGTGATTGTTATTAAAAATGGCAGGGTTGCATAGATAAAATTGCCATCTGCTTGTTATTACATATGCCATATTTTACATACTAAAAAGTGCCATGTCATTCTTACTACAAATGCCATGTTTGCATACAAAAAAAAACATATGCTAGTTATTACAAAAAATGCCAATGTTGCATAAATAAAACTGCCACATGCTTGTTATTACAAAATGCCATGTTTCAGACATAAAAGTGCCGGGTGATTATTATTGAAAGAATCAGTGTTGCATACATAAAAAAATGTCATGTATTACCAACTAGAAAAAAAAATACCATGATATTCTGACATGCTATACTCCTATTGAAACAAAGAACAAATGCCATGGGAGTAGTACTAAAAATGCCATGCTGAACTACTATAAGTTAACAATGCAGAAACTGCCATATAGTACTAAAAAAGAGGACATTGCAAACCTTTTCTTTTTTTCATACTATTGATTTTTGTTCATTGCAGAAAACTGCATGTAGTTGATAAAAAAAGGAAAATTGCAAAAAAGTAAAACAGATGAAAATGACATAAAAACTTGCGCAGGTTCCAACATGAAATGAAGTTGTCTACTAGATATGACATTGACATGGTAACGACTATAGTTTCAAGCTAAACACAAACAGGCCAGAATCGGACAGCGAGGCAGAGGATCCCGACAAGGGCAGGAACTATGAAGTGCAAGCATACTTTGTAGAAGGCTATACTACTGTCAATGCTGCAAATTCGAGAGACACGGAATGTTATGCTGCCATATACTGAAGGTTCTGGATGTCTACGGCATAAAAGAGCTACCATCGTGCTACATACTCAAAAGATGGACTTGGGATGGTGAGGAAACACTTGGACCACACGGTGAGCAAGAGCTAAATGTAATGCAACAAGACATGCCAGCAAGGTCCATCGGTGTAATACGCAACGCCTTGATGAAGAAGAACTTTGCACAGATAGCTGATGACGCATGTGATTGCGATGAGATGAGCAAGGTAGTTGACAGAAAAACAAAAGAGCTACAGAGAGAGCTAGAGGCCATAAAGATCAGAAAGGAAGAGGAGGCATTACACCAATTCCCAAGAAGAAGCAATACTGCGGGTACAGGTACAAGTACTACGGGCCCTTCTACAGAAAACTCGGACATAGGGTCAGGTTCGTCTACAACGCACATCCGAAACCTGCCCACATCAACCACGAAGGGGAGGCCAAGAGAACACAGGTACAAGTCCCAGCTAGACATACAGGCAAAGCACAAGAAGAAGCCCAGGAAGAGTGTCTACGGCGTGTGAAAAAAATGGGTGGAAAAAAAGAAGAAAGGGCCACTGGAGAACAGGGACACCGCGAGAGAACTGATTTGACATTATGTGTTTAAGTGTTAGAATTGTACATTTGAACATCCATTTGACGAACAGTGACAAGAAATATATGTATGTTGCGTATCACGGTAGAATTGCCATGCTACAAATGCAAATGGTTTATATTATTAAAAAATGCCGTCATCTATTAAATAAATTTAACATATAAAAATGCCATGTTAATGATGATAAAAATGCCATGGTCCAACTAATAAAATGCCATGTTACCTATGATAAAAATGCCATCTCATTCATGTGCCAAGTAGGGGGAAACATTGTATTTCTTTAGAAAGTAGCAATCTAGTTTTACGGAAAATCACTTCATTACGACAAGGTTTTTGCAAGATAAAAATGCCATGATACATATGATGAAAAAGCCATGGTTGATAAAAAATGCCATCATCCAACTAATAAAAAAACATGGTAGATTATTAAAAAAATGCCATGGTCAAAAAAAAGAAAAAATGCCATTGTTAAAAAAAGAACTACCAGGTTACCTTTGATAAAAATGCCATCTCTTTTATGTGTCAAGTAGAAAAAAAATGTTGTATTTCTTCAAAAAGTTGCAATCTGGTTTTGCGAAAATTTGCTTCATTAAGACATGGTTTACCTAAAATACAAAATGATCTAACTAAATAAAAAAATTGTCATGGACCAACTAATAAAATGCCATCTTACATATGTTAAAAATGCGATGTTCCAAAAAATAAAAATGCGATGTATCACATGAAAAAAACACATGGTCCAACTAAAGAAAAAAAGGGTCTATTATTAAAAATGCCAAGGGCCAGAAAAAAAAATGCCATGCTACTTATGATAAAAATGCCATGGTCAAATTAATAGAACTACCGTCGTAACTATGATAAAAATGCCATCTCATTTTATATGTTCAAGTACAAAAAAAACATTGTATTCTTTAAAAGGTAGAAACCTGGTGTTGCAAAAAATTGGTTCGTTGTGGCAAGGTTTTGCAGAAACCATAAAACCACATAAAAGGGGGGACGAAAGTTTTGTCGACTTGGGATGTGGTTTTTTCTCAGGAGGCAAACCAACTGTGGCCCTATATGTTCAAGCAGTTGGGAAAAATACTTGGGCACGGTCTACCACCATCAAATCTAATATGAAACAATTCATAAATAAACATAAACATCTAACCGAAGTGCCATTACTTGCACACATAAAAATCTTCCATTACTAACACACTGTGGAAATTGTGTCCGCCACACGAAACCAGTCATTACAAATATCAAAAGTTACAAAACAAAAAATAAAATGCCACACATATAAAAGACAATATGTTTCAACTGTAGGAGGTACACAGGCGATGAAAAAGCACGCATACAAAAAAAGAGATGACGAAAGGGAGCAGTACCTTACATTCCCTCGTAAAAGAAGAATGTAAGAGCAAAAGTTCCCAATAATCAAATCTCCCGCTTGTGCTTGTTGAGGGCACCCTTCACACTCTCCTCCGGGAACAGCTTTGAAGTCTTCAGCTCGTTGAAATCGTTGTTTGTGATCCAGTCCCACGCGAGCACCTTCATAAGCTCATCGATGCTTTCCTTCGTAATGGTGGGCACAATGCCACCCTGCCATGTTGCAAAATACTCAAGCATGTAGAAACCGCACTCGTGTCTGACAAAAAGAGAGATAAAAAGCATATTAAAGAATGCATATAATTTTTTTTAAAGACCTACAGAACTCAGTGAAGGAAAATTTCCAAGACTGCATATGGGAAAAAGCCAAAGCTGTAAACTAATAACTAATGTGTACACAAAAGTGAAAAAACTGCCATCGTTATAATCTATACGAAGGAGACATGTGTACACAGTAATAAAGAAAACTGCCAAATGGTGTTGATGGGGGAAATACCATGGTTGTAAATTAAAGAAAATGCCATGTTTTCATTCCGAATAATGCCAAAAAAGTATAGTCAAACAAATGCCGTGTATTAAACTGCTGAAAAAATGCCATGTAAGAACTACCTAAATATGCCATCAACTATGCATCATATAAATGCCATGTATATATACCATCATGTATGAAAACACACAAAAAAATGCCATGGGTGAATACTAATAACTGCCATGTGTACACACAAAAAAATGCCATGTATAAGGATGCCATTTAAACACAAATGAAAAACAAACAATGAACTACCTAAATTTGCCATCAAGTATGCATGATATAAATGCCATGTATATATGCCATCATGTATGAAAGCACAAAAAATGCCATGGGTGAATACTAATAACTGCCATGTGTACACACTAAAAATGCCATGGGGTGAGTACTAATAACTGCTATGTGTACAAACTAAAAAATGCCATGGTTGAATACTAATAACTGCCATGTGTACACACTAAAAAATGCCATGAGTGAATACTAATAACTGCCATGTGTACACACTAAAAAAATACCATGTATAAGCATGCCATTAAAAGCAGACAATGTACAAAAAACAGGAGCATTGAACTTATGTGCCCACTTGCTTCTTCGTCTCAATGTATTTCACGTGATAATTCTCAATCTGCACCTTCAAATCCTTGTAGCGGACACGCCACCATTCCTTAAGCTTAGGTACGAACTCCCCCACGTGTGATTGCAAGGTCACACTCAATTCTGAACGCATAGAGTCAAGAACCTCGATACTTTGCTTGTCATTGTTGATGCAGACAGTGTAGAAATGACCAGCTTTATCAGCTGGGTTATGTGGATCAAGCTCCTGGAAGAGAGGAAACATGATCTGCGACAAAAAAAAGGCAACTAAGAAAAGACAACATTGAACAAACATAGAGGAAAGTTGCCGTGATGAAGTCGAGAAGCAACAACTAAAATGAGACACAAAAATAAAAAGAAAACTAAACCAAAGAATGCGTAAAGAAAAAAGCCTTACCAGCTCCTTCAGTGATAACCTGAATTTACCCTTATGCACAAAACACTCTTTTATTTCCCTGTTTTGAAAGTCACGCTCCATGATTTTCCTGGTAACACTAGGGGACATGATAACTTTTCCTTCCGGGAGGCCACCATGATTCTTTAAGTACTCAATGGCAGTGAAGGCTAGCGGCAGTGTCATTTTCCCTGTAGGCTTCAACGCATCAGCCAGTTCGCCAACAATAACATGATTGCCCTTTGACTTTATGATCCTCGTTCTGTCCAAACATGAGCTGAAAATATGAGAAAAACAAGTAGCAACAAAAGAGATAGCTATGTCAAATAGGGTGGCAAAAAGAAAAACACAAAAAAATGTATGGGTGGCAAGAATAAAAATATGGCTAACAAGGAGGCATACTCTCTGATCTTTTTCATTGCACTGCTGCTAGTCCTAGCATCCCCATAATGCTTCAAAATTTCATACAAATTGCTCTGCTCCTTTGTAGCCTTAATTTCAGGCTCATAATCGTCCGACTCTGGGCGATGCACAACCCTAGCCTGTCGAACAGACCCTGGGGTAGCACTTCTGACACCATCCACGCTTGACTGAGTAGAAAGATTCGAACTCGAAGCAACTTGTTTCCCAATAGACTTATGTTTCAGCACATCTTGCTTCATCTTTGAGTAAGCTTCATCCAAGGAAGGCGATATGACAATTGGCGTGCCTATACAAAACTCATCAAACAAAACAAATAAAGGTGCGGGTTACCATCACTTGTAAAAAAATGGTGCCTAAAAAATGCCATATAAAAGTTGATATCAATACAAAAAAAATCTGAAAACTACCATGTAAGAACTGCATAAAATGCCATGAAGTAAGTAACTAAATGCCATGTGTTACAACCATGAGAAAAAAGGCCATGTAAAAACAAACTCAAAAATAGCTATTAGGATCTACCTAAAAAATGCCATGTCACAACTAACTAAAAATGCCATGTAGTAACTAACTAAAATGCCATCTGTTACAACCATGTGAAGAGGGGCCATGTAAGAACAAACTAAAAAAATGGCTATTAGGATCTACCTAAAAAATACCATGTCACATCTAAATGAAAATGCCATGTAGTAACTAACAAAAAATGCTATGTGTTACAACCATGTGAAAAAAGGCCATGTAAGAATGGCTATTGGGATCTACCTAAAAAATGCCATGTCACATCTAACTAAAATGCCATGTAGTAACTAACTAAAATGCCATGTGTCATGACCATGTGAAAAACAAGCCATGTAAGAACAAAACTAAAAAATGGCTATTATGATCTACCTAAAAATGTCATGTCACGTCTAACTAAAATGCATGTGACACCTAATAAAATGTCATTTCCAACACAGTGAAAATGCCATGTAATATCTAAATAAAATGCCATGACAACCAAGCTAAGAACCAATGACCACCATACTGGGAAAATGCCATGACAACCAAACTGAAAATGCCCTGACAACCAAACTGAAAATCCCGTGGCAACCACACTAAAAAAACCATATGAAAACAAAAAGAAACTAATGTGGAAACTGTCATAGCATGAAAAAATACCTTGCACCATAGGCTCGGCGAACTTGACAGCATTTGACCCATGCAAGTTTGGTTGCGCGAGCATTGGTTCTTCGATGTAGGGAGGCGCAAAGGAGACAGGTGTTGCATCAATTGTATTGTCTATGCCAAGGCTACACGACAGCGGGGTAAATTCCGTAGGGTGCCTCTCCCTCCGCGGCCCGCTAAATCTAACGCCGAACCCTGTACAGGTGCAGGTGGGGTGCTGTCAGGAACTTCAATTACTTTCTCCACAGATTTGCTATTGGCAAGTCGCTCCCTAGCAGCTGCATGAGACACCCCGATCTTGTTCGATCTCTTGGTCCTTGGCTTGGGAGAAATAGTTAGCTTGCTTGCATGGGGCACGGCACACTGCTGCCCCATGACGTCTCCAGACTCCTTACTTTGAGTCGGCTCAACTGGATTGCTGGGAGCAGTTGCCGGAAACAAAGAAGACGTAGGGACGAACACCGATCCAACACCCCTCTCAGCTGGACGTGCCGGAATGCTATTCGGGGAGGGCATCTTATGAAGAACGCTATTATCAGATGCACCAGGGGGAGCCGCCCGCACCGCAGAATCCACCGCAACCATGTCCGAGATATTTGCAGAATCTCTGACATGTGCTTCACAACCAACAGCGCCTTCTGCCGCATGCAGATCCACTGTGTGCGCATGGGCTTGAACGGGACCAGAAGATGCAGACTCCGGCGCAGCAGCAACAACGGGAGCAGTCTGGTCAGAATATTTCTCCATAACAGCAGCTTCCGGTTGGGAATTATCTCCGACAATGCCTCCATCTAACACACCACTAACACCGGTTTTCAAAGAAAAAAGTGCTGGGACAACCTCTTCAGTCCTAGATGATATGAGATCATCCCTAGGAGCGTCTTGGATAGAAAAATATACCCTACCTCTGCGGTAAGGAGGAGTGCGAGAGTGAAACACAAGAAAAAATTCCATGATCAAATATGAAAGGAATCTTTTGGAATAGCAGAGGTCTTACGGACTTGGCTAAAATAAGGTTCCTTAGAGAAACTTCACTTCAGCAGAAACTTGACTTCATGGCCTTACAAGAAACGGGCCGAGATAATTTTACGCCACAATTTCTAAACACCATCTCGGGTGGAGTGGATTTTGATTGGCATTGCCTACCCCCGCGGGGAAGGTCTGGAGGAATCTTGCTAGGGGTCAAGTGTGAGTCCCTACAGGTCCTCAGTGTGGTCTACGGTGAGTTTACTGTCAAATTTCGGTTGAGATCGAAAGTTGATGGTTTTAGATGGGTGTTGGTCGCTGTGTATGGGGCGGCACAACCGGAGTTCAAGTCGGACTTCCTCACGGATTTAGTGAGAATGTGTGGGGAGGAGACACTGCCCATTCTAATTGGAGGCGACTTCAATATTATTAGGAGACGGGAAGAAAAAAACAATGACAACTTCGATGGAAGGTGGTCATTCATGTTTAATGCGATCATTGAGAGTCTGGATTTAAAAGAGATCGACCTCACCGGGAGACAATTTACTTGGGCCAATTCGTTACCGAACCCGACATATGAGAAGTTGGATCGGGTTCTTACCAATGTTGATTGGGAACAGAAATTTCCGATGGTCACGGTAAGAGCTTTACAAAGAGCGATCTCCGATCACACACCACTATTGGTGGATTCGGGCGAACCGAACCATGTGGGTAATCGGAATACCTTCTCTTTCGAAATGAGTTGGTTCGAGAGAGAGGGCTTTATGGATCTCATTGCTACCCAGTGGGCAAGAGAAACTGGGGGGCATACAAATATGGATAGGTGGCAGAATAAGATTACACACCTACGCCAGTTTCTAAGAGGCTGGGCCAAAAATCAAGCTGGAATTTATAAAGCGGAAAAAGAGAGGCTGCTTCAACTCATTAACGATTTGGATGTCAAAGCAGAATCCTCAGTACTACTCACTACGGAGAGAAGTACTAAAATTGAAGCTGAAAAAAAGTTACAAACCCTACTCAGAGAGGAAGAGATGAAGTGGGCACTTCGGGCAAAAGTGACGAAGGTGGTCCACGGTGATGATAATACTAAATTCTTTCACATGATCGCAAATGGCAAACATAGAAAAAAGAAAGTATTTCAGCTTGAACAGGATGAGGGCACAATTGTTGGGCACGATAATTTGAAGCATTATATCACGGAGTATTACAAAAAGCTATTTGGGGCACCTCAGGAGAATTATGTTTCTCTTGATGAAGGTATTACATCTGATATTCCTCAACTTACACATGAGGAGAATGATGTTCTGGCTGCTCCGTTCACTGAAAAAGAGGTGTATGACGCTATAGCACAAATGAAACACAATAAGGCTCCGGGACCGGATGGGTTCCCCGCGGAGTTCTATAAGAAATGCTGGCACATAATCAAAGGGGATTTGCTGCCCTTGTTTCATGACTTGTTCAATGGACAATCACAACTCTTTCACCTAAACTTTGGAACAATAACGTTGTTACCAAAGAAGGGGGACGCCATTCGCATTGAACAGTTTAGACCAATATGTTTACTTAATGTCAGCTTCAAAATATTTACAAAGGTGGCTACAAACAGATTGACACAGATTGCTCACTCTGTTGTTCAACCATCTCAAACAGCATTTATGCCGGGAAGACACATCCTTGAAGGGGTGGTAGTCTTGCACGAAACAATTCACGAAATTCACAAAAAGAAACTCGATGGGGTTATCTTCAAGGTGGATTTCGAAAAGGCATATGACAAGGTCAAATGGCCTTTTTTACAACAAGCGTTGCGAATGAAGGGATTTACCGAGTCTTGGAGGAAGCAAGTAGATACCTTCACGCGAAAGGGTAGTGTGGGAATTAAAGTTAATGATGACTTGGGTCATTACTTCCAGACACATAAAGGCTTAAGACAAGGGGATTCCATGTCTCCTATCTTGTTCAACATAGTTGCGGACATGTTGACGATCCTCATTGGTCGGGCTAAGGAGAACGGCCAAGTAGGTGGTTTAGTCCCCCACTTGGTGGAGGGGGGAGTATCCATATTACAGTATGCGGACGATACAATCTTATTCATGGAACACGACTTGGCAAAAGCTAGAAATATGAAACTAGTTCTTTGCTTATTCGAGCAACTGTCTGGATTAAAGATTAACTTCAATAAAAGCGAACTCTTCTGCTTTGGAAGAGCCAAGGAAGAACAGGACGCATATAGGCAGCTTTTCGGATGTGAAATGGGTTCATTGCCGTTTAGTTACCTTGGGATTCCGATCCATCACAGAAGACTGACGAACAAGGAGTGGAAATGCATAGAAGATAGATTCGAAAAAAGATTGGCTTGCTGGAAGGGTAAGCTTATGTCTTATGGAGGCCGGCTGGTCCTGATAAATTCGGTATTGACTAGTCTACCGATGTTTCTTCTATCATTCTTTCAAGTGCCTATAGGGGTGCGGAAGAGATTAGATTTCTATCGATCACGCTTCTTCTGGCAAAGTGATGAGACCCGGAGGAAATATAGATTAACAAAATGGGATATTATATGCAGACCTAAAGATCAAGGGGGTTTAGGAGTTGAAAACTTAGAAGTTAAGAATAGATGCCTACTTAGCAAATGGCTATACAGGTTATCTACGGAGACCGATGGAATGTGGATACAAATTTTGAGAAATAAGTATCTACAATCCAAGACTCTAGCACAGGTTTCAGCTAGACCCAATGACTCGCCATTCTGGAAAGGATTAATGAATGTGAAAGCGTCCTTTTTTCAGCGAGTTAAATTTCTGGTTGGTAACGGTACCACGACCAGATTTTGGGAGGATACGTGGCTGGGGGAGGCACCGCTGGCTATACAATATCCCACATTATATAATATTGCTACACGCAAGGCAGATTATGTTTCCACAGTACTACAGTCCATACCCCTTAATGTTCAATTCAGACGAAATCTAGTGGGTCAGAGATGGAACTCATGGTTACATCTGGTCAGACGTTTGATGGATGTGCAACTCTCTGATCACCAAGATCGAATTCATTGGAAATTAACCACGAGTGGTTCTTTCTCGGTGAAGTCGATGTATATGGATTTAATTAACCATGGACCCCTATCAAGGTCGTTGCATATATGGAAGATAAAAGTTCCGTTACGTATTAAAATTTTCATGTGGTTTGTGCACAAGGGTGTCATATTAACAAAGGATAATCTGATCAAACGTAACTGGAACGGAAATGCTACTTGTTGCTATTGCGGTCACAATGAAACAATTCAACACCTCTTTTTAGATTGTCCACTAGCAAAATTACTTTGGTGCACAATTCAGATAGCTTTTAATATTCAAGCACCAATGAATATCAACATGCTTTTTGGGGCGTGGCTTGACGGAGTCGACGCAACACTAGCTAATCATATACGCATTGGCATTAGTGCATTATTTTGGGCTATCTGGAATACTAGAAATGATATAATTTTCCAAGGCAAGAAACTTAATAATTTTTTGCAGGTCATATACAGAGCAACGTCATGGATCCATATGTGGTCATTACTCAACCATGTGGACAACAGGGAGCATATGGATATTGGGTGCAACCGATGGGAGACGGTCGCACGGGCTATCTTCAGCCGGTTTGGATGGCGAGCTGTTAATAGGCTAGGTGTGTAGGCATCGTAGTCTATTGGTGACGCCGGATGAGGCTTTTTATTGTACGTTCTTTTACTTTTATGGCTCACACTGTGTGGCCTTTACCAACTTGAGACATTGAGACTTTTTTTGATTTCTAATAATATGGCTGTATGCATCGTTCTCGATGCAGAGGCCGGGGGCTTCGTTCCTCCTTCTCCAAAAAAAAAAAAAAAAAAAAAAAAAAAAAAAAAGGAGCGTCTTGGATGTCTTCCTTTGAACAAAGCACAGATGCCAGGGAGGACAGGAAACCAACTGGCCTCGCTGAATTGCTAGCATCGATTGTATTGACGGCAACCGTACTAGATTTTGGCACAGGGACATCAGCTGCAACTTCCGTCGATGATGCGTGCGTGGGCTTTGTCTTGATAACTGGGGCTTTGGGTGGACGCTTGTTCTCACCCGCAGACTTCTTGTGCTGCCTAAGATACACACACACAAATAAAATGAAAAAGAATTAATAAACTGTGAACTAAAACATGACATCATGACAGCAAAAAATTAAAAAATCCCATGCCATGCCCAATAAAAATGCCATGCAACACTATTAAAAAATGCCTACCTAACAAACTGTGAACTAAAGATACAACCATGACAAAAAGCTACTACTACAAACAAAATGCAATGTCAAAATATGGATAGATGCAAAACTCTGAATGACATGAAAAATGCCATGACAATGCCAATTGAAAATGCCGTGAATCAAAACAGTAAAAACTGCCATGCCAAAAAAAAACTGCCATGTATCAATAGATAAAACTGCCATGGTAGTGACAATGAATATGCCATGTATCAAAAGGTAAAACTGCCATGGCAAATGGTCTAACTAAAAATGCCATGATCAGAAATAATAGAAAAAATGCCGTGTAAGCTATGATAAGAATGCCATTGCCAAAATAAAAAAAAGAACATTGTATTCCTTAAAAATGCCATCTGATTAAAAATGTCAAAGCAGAAGAAACATTGTATTACTTAAAAAAGTTTTCAATCTGGTTTTCCAAGAAGATCACTTCATTAAGACAATGTTTTATGTAAAATGCCATCACCTAACTAAAAAAATGCCATGATCCAACTAATAAAAATGCCATCTAACCTATGATAAAAAATGCCATGTAACACATGAAAAAAAATCACATGTATGAAATAAAAGTAAAAAACTGTAATGGAAATGGCAAATGAAAATGCCATGTATGAAAAAATGTAAAACATGCCATGCAAGGCCAATGAAAAAATGCCATGTATGAGTAGGAAAAAGCTGACATGCCAAGGCCAAAAATAAAAAATGCCATGTATGAATAGATAAAACTGCCATGACACTGCCAATATAAATGCCATGACTGGATGACTAAAATCCGTACCTCTTCGAAGCATCCCTCTTATCCTCGAGAATAACTGGGTCCCCCGTATTTGACTCCGCTAGCCGAGGAGAAGTAAGAGTAGTGGTACCAATAGGATCACGGACAGGTGACGAGTCATGAGGGTGATCTTTAGTTAAACGGGGGGACGAGCGGGTAGGTGCTGACACAACCTTGGATTTGGTGGCTTTACCAGCAGCAGTAGCCTCACTGAAAAGCAGAAACCAAGAGAATGGCAGATCATCAAAACATCTAATCAAGCAAGAAAAACGGTCACAGAAAAAACAATGCCCCTTGGAAAAAAAATTATTCATGAACCATGAAAGCAAAAAAGTACCTCCTCCTGGCTGCAACGGGATCAACCCTCGCCCTCCTAGGCGCACCATCGACTCCATCACCAACACCGTCCCTGCCCCTCTTCAAAGGAATAGCGATGCCGCCTCCACTTCCACCAGCCCCACCAATGACCTGGGCCTCGTGACTCCGTCCTCCCTTGTCAATTTCAGTATCCTGCCGAACGGCGCCTGCTGCAGGTCTGTCGTGCCCACCGCCATCACCCTCACTCGGCTTATCCATATCAACATCTACATCAGCACCAGCCTCAACACCATCATCAGGGTCCTCGCCGTGCCCCCATTCTGAGTCACCATCAACCAAATTCTCTTGAGTGTTGATAGGCTCGTCTGAGCTACTGTACTCGTATTGACCACGCAAACCAGCTGGTCGGGACGGACCAGCTCCAACAACATTGCGGAAATGCCAGCCAACCTCATCGCTCTCTCCAGCAGACAAGCCCGTCCAACCCTGAACCAATTTCGCAAGAATATTGGTCATGCCAGACGCAAACTCACCAACAAGATTTTTGACTTTACTCCTGGTGTGCAAAAAACAACCGAAAAAGGAAGAAAAAAAAGGCAGAATGCCAATCAGCATAGCACAACACATTATAGTTTCATATAGCCCATGATTTCACGTGTCGAAAAATAGCATGCTGGTCACACAAAAAATACCTGCGGAGGGCAAGATGGGTTCACGTTCACATCCAACCACTTGCTGAAATTAGCCGCGCCACCAAAAAAGCTGAGGTTGATAGCATGCTTCGTCGCAAACTGCAACAAGAGAAAACAATGATGAAAATGCCATCCACACATGTATGAAAAAACCAACATAAAAAAACAAGAATATGTATTGCCATCAAGCATATTGGGAAATGCAAAAAATATCCAGCATATTAGATAAATGCCATCCAATATGTATAAAAAAGCCATCCAACATATATGAAAAATGCCATCCAACAAATGATGAAAATGCCATCCAACATGCATGAAAAATGACATCCACACATGAATGAAAAATGCCATCTAGCATATTAAAATGCCATCCACACAAGAATGAAAAATGCCAACTAAAAAACAAAAAGAATATCTATTCCATCCAGCATATTACAAAAATGCAAAAACCCAACATGAATGAAAATGCCACCAGCATATTAGAAAATGCCATCCAACATGTATGAAAAATGACATCTACACAAGAAAGAAAATGCCATCCAAAAGACAAACAATATCAATGAACAAAAGAATGAACTAACCTCTAACTTGCCAAATGACCCATCTGACTTCCTGTCTGCCGTGAGAACGTCTTTGATGGCCTCATCAGACCACGCAGCTAAAGCAAAAGGGTGCGCGGCGGGACGACCACCAACCTCAGAAAAAATGACGGAGCCGATGTCAAGCCTGTCAACATACATAAGCTGGAAAACAAATGTGCAAAAGATAAAGAAGAAGAAGCCTAGTAAGAGCAAACCAATCAACAGAGATAAAAAGCAAAAACACAAAATATGGATAGCTGTGAGATGAAGGTAGGCTTGCTATTAGGTGAAGACGGCAACCCTTGTTGTATTTATTTTGGGCAAACGCTTTATGCAGAAATTCAGCAATGAATTTGCACCAATTCATATTTTGCACGTCATTTATCTGGTCCTGTGAAAAACACAAAACACATACCAGCGGCCCAAAAAATAACTGTGGATTGCCAGCAAGTAGAGATACAAATGACAAAACCCTTGAAAAGACTTGACTTAAAAAATGAAAAAAGGTAAAAAAATCCATACCAGAATTGGAAAAACTCTGTTGCTCGCTTGCGTCGACGTGGTCGGCGCAAAAACGGACGTCACCAAATACATCAAAAGCATCCTCTTGAAATCCACGTCGTACGTCTTCATTTTCGCAACCAAGTCAGCCACAGCACTCGTTTGCGGCATCTTATCCATTCCTGGGAACATCTGAGGGAACAGCCTCTCCTGGATTTCTCTGCCAACCTTATATGGCACATCCATGCCACCGCGAGGGACACCAAGCGTGTTGAAGACAGATTCCTCGTCAAGAGGAATGCTGCCGCGCCCCGGGATGACAAAGCATTTGTACGAAACATCGTACTTCCTTGCAAGCCAGTCGCAGAGCACATTATTCAGATTCTTGCAGCGAACATTCATCAACGACTGCATCCCCATATCCCCAGCAGCACCTTTCTGCTTGTCACTGAAATTCTTGTTTAGCGTCGTCAAGAGTTCTTGAGACCCCCTATTGCGTTTGTTTTCTGCCAAGAAAAGAAAACAGAAAAAGTTGATCGCGCAACGGTCAGATAGCGAAAAACTTTTGACTGAAATATAAAATCTGCAATCATAAAAAGATTACATGAAAAAATGCCATCAAGAAAACATGATTAAAATGCCATCCAGCAGAAACATATATATGCCATGTGAGAACAACTAAAAATGCCATTTGAGAACAACTAAAAATGCCAACTACAACAACTATGAAAGTGCCATACAAGTGAAAGTGAAAAAACTACCAGCTACATGTAAGATGACTAACTATAATTAAAAATAACATTTGCAGATGCCAAGCGAGAACAACTAAAAAATGCCAACTACAACAACTATAAAAGTGCCATGCAAGTAAAAGTGAAAAATTGCCACCTACATGTAAGATGACTGCCTATAATTAAAAAATAACATTTGCAGATGCCGCAGGGCCATCAACATCAACGCATCCAACAACACCGCATGACAACACAATAAAAAAATGTGATGATCAAACGCTGCTGGGAAAAAAACAAGCAATACCTGCTTTGGGGGATCATTGATGCCATGACGCTCCCTGCCTAGAATGTCCATAAAATCATCATCGCTATCGTTGAAATACTCTCCGGCCATCTTGCAAAATCGAAAACCTATGGACAACGACAACAAAAGGACCCATCAGGTAGGTGGACGCAAAAAGCGCAAGTTCAAACAGATATGATAAACACACATGTCGGCTATACCCCACCATAAAAAGAACCAACCTAAAAAGACAAGAACATGGCATTTCCCCCCAAAAATGTCATCTGTTTCAATCACAAAAATGCCACCTGACTACTGGAGTTGATGGCATTTGTTTCCCCAAAAATGCCATCTATTTCAGTCAAAAAAAAATCCCACTTCACTACTATAATTGATGACATATGTTTCCACAAAAAATGTCATCTGTTTCAATCAAAAAAATGCCACCTGACTACTGGAGTTGATGACATCTGTTTCCACAAAAATGCCATCCACACATGTATGATAATGCCAACTAGCAAAAGAAATAAAAACCTCAATGTAAACCACATGACATTTTTCACACACCAAAAACATCAAAACCCTGACTACACAAAAGAATGAAACAAACCATCCTAAAACACTATAAGGCAGACATGGGCATTTTTCACCAAAACACTATAAGGCAGACATGGCATTTTTCACACAACCCACGTATCCTCACCTGACACAAACGGCTACACAGAAAAAATGTACCAAAAAATATCATAAAAAGAACCCGCTATAAGGGCAGGTATGGCATTTTCCAACAAAAACAATGTAAATCACATGGCATTTCACAAAACCCCACCACATATCATTCACTATTCGTGCATGGGAGTTTCCACCATCAAATCCCTGCACTAAACTACACAAAAGGGGCAGACATGGCATTTTTTACCAACTTATAAAAATCAATTAGAGAATCACATAGCATTTACCCTAAAACACCACACAAATCCTCAGCTAACACACATGGCAGTTTTCCCTACCAATCAAAAATACCTACACTAACTACAAAACACTGCCACCCTCAAACTACCACTCTCCAAAACTGCCACACACCATACTGCCACCCTCCAAAGAGCATATCTATCACAAAAAATGTCACCCCTAAGATGCCATCCGAGACTGCAACCCTTCAAAATGTCAAACCACGGAAATGTCACCCCCAGAAAACCAACCGAGGCTGCAAACCCTCCAAAAATGCCACCCCCTAGAAGCAGATCTATGCCGAAAAAACGCCAAAAATGCCACCATCCTAAACTGGATACAACTATACCGTGATAGAAAACCTGACGCTGCCGATGCCAAATTGACATCGACGCACGGCAGCAGCCGCCGCAACACAAGGCCGACGCAGCCCGGAAGACCACCGGGGTAGCGCCTGCTCAATCCCTACACCCAACAGCAACCCCCCCCCCCCCCCAACCTTCTCCATCCCTTCCGCCATTACTCCGGCCGCCTCTTCCGCCATGGCCTCGCTGCTTCCGCCGTGGACAAACACCGCGATTACCCAATAAAAACACCACAGTGATCGAAAATCACTCGTGCGCGGGCACCTCGGCCACATACGGGCGTACCTCAATGCCAGCAGCAATGCCGACCCGTGGTGGATGAAATCTCAACGCCGACGAGGAGTTCGCTTGGTGGGGAATGCGCCGCTGCCGCTCACTGGGAATCGCTGCAGCCTGAGAGAGCAATCGGTGAGGAAGGGGGCAAATGCGGAGAAGAAATTGACTGGTGACTGAAATGGGGTGGGTGCGGGAGTTACTGCACGTCGGGCGGGTGGTGGGTGTCGAGGGAGTTTGCTCCAGACCACGTTCCCAGCGAACTGCTCGGAAAAAATGACATGGCACCTGGCAATACTTCAAGATACATGCGCAAACGACCTACAGTTCGATCGTGGTTCGCTGGCTCTTGACTCCTGGGGAACGTTCCCTAGCTAACATTACCGAAGAAGGAAGGAGCCAGGCTGTTTCGAGTGAAGTTACATCATCAGAACCAGAAGGGATCAATGCTGGACCCCGCAAGTCAGATAGACCTCATGTGAAGTCCAGTTGATACGTAGGACCGGAATGGCTCACTTACTAAGGGGGCCCGCTTGTAAGTTAGACGAGTTGGGCTATGTGCTTTAAGTAGCTGTAACTCTGTTGAGGGAGGCATCCGGTGGGATCAGTCGAATTGTAGAACCCCGAAAGGGGTGAACCACTTTCCTTCTCCAAGTTGTAATCCAAATCTCAGTGCCCTGCTGTAGCTATAGAATTGAATCTCGTGTTGTTCTTGAGTAATACAAGTAGGTTCTTAACAATTGGTACTCAGAGCTCTGATCCTCGTCTCTCTGCTTCCTCTGTTGGTCAATTTCCGATCGATCGCTAGATCCCTAAAATCCCTAGCGAAAGGTGTGGAATCGCTCGTCGATTTCATGCAAAGTTCTTCGGAACACTTTAGCTCAGGTTGGATCGTGGTTGTGACAAATTGCTGCTCACTACCTATTCGACGAAATGGGTCAGAGTGACCCGATGAAGACGATTCTCGATTTACTGACGCGGATCCAAGAGGATGTCTCCACGAACAACGAGAAGCTCGATCGAAACTCCGCCAAGCTTGATCCGATTTAGAAGGAGCTGCAGTCATGCGCAAGGCACTAGATGATTGGAAGCCGCAAGTGGAACAACACATCAGTCAGTTGCAAGCGGTGATGCGCGATCTGCAGGCCTTTGTCGAGTATCCTTTAGTTGATCCGAGCAAGACACCTCCTCGTACGGAGAGCATCGCCATCTCTGAGGACGGATCGCCACCGACCCGGACGGCGCCAGCGAAATATGTGCCACCACACGGGATCAGACATGCATGCCAAATTGGGTGCCATGAAGAATTGGCTACACGGGGGCAACCAGCTGTTGTCACCACGGTGCTGCCTCCGGCCATGGGTATGATGCAGACCCCTCATACCCCTCATTCTGTAGCTAAGAATTATTCTTATTGCACTATGAGAGATTTGTCCTCTCCTTACTCGGGATCATGCAACTCACACCAACATACTGGGTTAGATAGACCTGAATTTCCTGTGTTCGATGGAGATAATCCTAAGTGGTGGAAGAAGTGCTGTGAAAAATATTTTCAATTATGTCAAACGCCGCAAGCCTCTTGGAAGGACTGTGCGACGATGTATTTTACAGGTCAGGTGAAAATGCGGTTGCCTTCGGTAGAAATGAAGATAGAGAAAATGGAGTGGGAGGAGTTTTGTGAGTTTGTTTGTCTTAGATTTGGTAAACTGCAATTTCAAGCACTGATTCGACGTTTGACACATGTCAGGCATGTCGACAGTGTGCAGGTGTATATAGAGACATTCAACACCCTTATGCATCAGATGTTAGCTCATAATCCACACCTAGATTCCAAGATCTTTACTACTACTTTTAATGATGGTCTGAAGAAACCTATTAGAAGTGTAGTTCTTATTCAGAGGCCGCCGGATTTGGATACTGCTGGTTCTCTTGCTTTTTTACAGTAGGAAGTGCTAGAGGATTATCATTTTATTGATCGACCCAGGTCTGAAGCAAGCAGTTCTGGGCACAGCAAATCATCTATGAAGAATTCTAGGCTTTTTGTTTCAACTTCAGTTCCAGTAGCGACAACAGTACAGTCTCCTGTGTTAGCTGCTCGACGCAATTTGGAAATTACCAGACCCCCATCCAGTCAAGGTTACAAGGTGGGCACGTTGCTAGCATATCGTCGTGCTAGAGGACTTTGTTTTACCTATGGAGAGAAGTGGGATCCGCATCACAAATGCGGACAAACTGTACAAATGCATGTTGTCGAAGAGCTTTTGGAACTGTTACAAATAGAAGAATCTGAATCAGAGTCAAATGAGTCGGAGGAAGTACCAAGAACTGAACTGTTCTCTCTGTCAAATCAAGTTGTGAATGGAACTGAAGGTGGGGAAACAATGCGCCTACATGGCAAGATACAAGGATATCATGCACTGATCTTGATTGACTCCCGGAGCTCTGCTAGTTTCGTCAGTCAGTATCTATCAGAAAAAACTTAAGGGCAGCAGACCTCTGGAGCAACCAGTTCGTGTCAGAATTGCTAATGGGACTGAATTGCAAGGAAAGACTGAATATACAAACTGCAGATGGTGGTGTCAAGGGTACGAATTTCAAACTACTTTCAAGGTTATTCCCTTACAGTGCTATGATCTCATCTTGGGAATGGACTGCCTCAAGGCTAGTAGTCCTATGATAGTTGATTGGGAAGCTAAAATCATGAGTTTTAGTTCTGGTAATCGGCACATTACTTTGCATGAATTCAGTATAATTTGGATCATTGCAACTTTATCAGTGGGAAACGGTTACAGGAAGTAGAACTGGCAGAAGAAATTTCTCATTACATCTGTGTTGCAGAGGTTACATGTAACTCAACTGACAGTTTAGCCCCTGAAATACAAGATCTACTACAAGAATTTGCATCTCTGTTTGAAGAACCTAAAGGGCTACCACCAGTGAGAGAGTTCGACCACGCTATTCCACCCATACCAGGAGCATCACCAGTTAATATTCGTCCTTATAGGTACAGTCCTCAGCAAAAGGACAAAATTGAAAAACAAGTTGCAAAAGTGCTTAAGAATGGGATAATTCGGCTGAGCTCTAGTCCTTTTTCTTCTTCTGTCCTGTTAGTAGCAAAGAAATATTTGAGCTGGCGCTTATGTGTGGACTACATGCATTTGAATGCCATCACAATTAAAAACAGGTACCCTATCCCAGTGGTTGAAGAGTTGTTGGACGAACTGTCACGAGCTCAGTTCTTTACCAGTTTGGACCTGAGATCTGGATACCATCAAATCCGCATGAAACCTAGTGATGAGGCCAAGACAACTTTCCAAACACATCATGGTCATTATGAATACAGAGTATTGCCTTATGGATTAACAGGAGCCTCAGCAACCTTCCAAGGAGGCATGAACAAGATTTTAGCTCCTTTCCTGCGCAAGAGTGTCCTAGTGTTTATTGATGATATTCTCATCTACAGTCCTACATGGGAATTGCATATGTGTCATGTGAGGCAAGTGTTTGAAACTTTAAGAGAGAATCAACTCCAGGTCAAACTGTCCAAATGCTCCTTTGCTCAAACTAAACTGGCATTTCTGGGTCATGTGATTAGCTCTGAAATTGTTGCTACAGATGAAGGGAAGATATAGGCTGTCAGAACTTGGCCCACACCTACTTGTGTTAAAGATGTAAGAAGTTTCTTCGGTCTAGCAGGGTACTACAGGCGATTTTTCAGACACTTTGGCATTATCAGCAAAAACCTAACTGAGTTGTTGAAAAAGGGAGTGGTCTTTAATTGGACTGCTGATGCAGAAGCTTCTTTTCAAGCCCTGAAACAAGCAATGGTGTCTGCTCCAGTTCTGGCCCTGCCAAATTTTTCTGACCCTTTTGTTATTGAAATAGAAGCAAGTAATCTAGGAGTAGGTGCAATGCTTATGCAGAAATGACAACCAATTGCATTTTTGAGTAAATCTATTGGTCCCAAGAATAGAGGGCTCTCCACTTATGAAAAAGAGTGTTTGGCTATTCTCATGGCTGTCGACAGATGGAGACCATATCTGATGCATCAGGAGTTTCTGATTAGAACAGATCAGCAAAGCCTTACTCATTTGGAAGATCAAAGTTTATCCACGCCTTGGCAGCAAAAGGCAATGACCAAATTGTTGGGGTTGCAATATAAGATTTCTTACAAAAAGGGACAAGAAAATAGAGTGGCCGATGCTCTGTCTCGCAGGGACCATACTATTCAAGAATAGTTAAATTCTGCACAGTCAACGTTCCTACTTGGTTAGAGGAAGTGGCTCAGGGTTATCAACAGGATGCTCAGCAACTCATAACTAAGTTAGCCATTGGTGCTCTAGAAGATCAGTTTGAGTTCAAGCAAGGAGTCCTGAAACATAAGGGGCATATCTGGTTAGGCAGCAATAAGAAAATTCAACGCAAAGTGCTCCATGCCTTGCATAGCAGTGTTGTGGGAGGGCATTCAGGGTTTTCTGTGACCTACCACAGAATCAAAAGGCTGTCCTCATGGCCTGCCATGATACAGCAAATCAAAACCTTTGTCAGTGAATGTGATGTGTGTCAACAAGTCAAAACTGAGAGAGTGAAATACCCTGGGTAGTTGCAGCCTCTACTTGTGCCAAAACAAGCATGGCAGACCATCACTATGGATTTTATCAATGGCCTTCCATGCTCTAAAGGATTTAACTGCATCATGGTAGTAGTTGACAAGTTCTCCAAATATTCACATTTCATTCCTGTGGCTCAATCCTTCTACAGCAGCCAAAATTGCAGATATTTTTCTGAATTCGGTCAACAGATTGCATGGGATGCCTGAGATCATTGTGTCAGATAGGGACCCTATTTTCACCAGCACATTTTGGCGGGAACTCTGTAAGCTGGAAGGGACTAAGCTGAATTTCAGCACAACCAATCATCTGCAATCTGACGGCCAAACTGGAGGTTTTTTACGGTACCCTCAAATGAATGTGGACCGTGTATTACTTCTAATCTAATGGATGACTTTGATCAGTACTCCAAAACAACTGTCACGGAGTACCACCACCGAAAGACATGGAGTACCCTAATCTTAGTGCTAAAATAGTAACATCGTAGGATAATTATGTCATACTTTTCATTCTTTGTGGCATTAATGTATTTTGGGTAGGAGTCTCAACTCGTCATTAGCCCTAATTCCGGCGCCTGAGATGGGACTGCGTGCGAAGATGGCTGGTGTGCATGACGAGGACTACAGAGGAGATGACGATGTGGCCGCCTGTCAATTACGTGAGTTGGGAGGAGACGGTTGGTGTTTCTGTGCCCGAGCTCAAATGAGCTCGGGTCAACAGTAAAATGCGAAAAAATTAAAAAAACATTCAAAAAAATCTGATTTTTTTTTTGGGAAAACATTAACAAATGTTTTCAGTGCTTGCAAAAGTTCATTATGAAATGACATTCGTGAAAGTCATGGCAAAAAAAAACAAAATCGAGGCTCCAAAAGTGTTATTTACGAAATCATTTTGGAGTGCTGATTTTGTTTTTTTTGCCACGACTTACACGAATGTCATTTCCTGATGAAAGTTTGCAAGCACCGAAAACATTTGTCAATGTTTACACCAAAAAAATTCAGAATTTTTTGAATTTGTTTTCAAATTTTTTGGATTTTACTGTTCATCACGAGCTCATTTGAGCTTGCTGAGTAGAAGATGACTTTCGATATAATATGATATTAATCATAAATTAGGAAGTGGAAATGACCAAACTACCCTGTGAAATCTGTTGGATATTCGCCCACGGATCGATCATATCAAACTAGACGGACACACAGGCACAAAAACTTGTAGCCAAGGGCCCTCTTTTCCCTCTTTATTTCTTTTTCTCTTTTTCCACGATATACAAATCTCACGCCACCCTGCCGTGCTTTATATACACGCAGGAGGCAGCACCATACCTTGTCGGACTAGACACGTTTGAACCTAACTCAAACTCAGCCTAAGCTGATTACTACTAGGACTCCAGCCCGTACACACGTTAGCTAGCTATCCTAGCCAGATACAGCTTCCTATATATGCTAGCACTAACACAAACCAACTAGGACTAACATAGGACACGGACGACTACATGCTACCCAGCCGGACTAATCAAATTAGCTAGAAACTAAATGATTAACCTGCTAGACAAGATTATTGCTAACAATCTCCCCGTAATCTTGACTTGTCATCCCCTCGTACTCGCTCTGGTCTTGACTCGTTGGAGATTCGCGACTTGTGTCGATCCAAACTCCAACGCATGATCCGGACTACCAACCCACACGGTCGCATCTACGTGTGCAACGTGCAAGACTGGACGCACCATCAATCTTCACGTCGTATAACTTAACCGGTCACTGTCCCACTACACGCCAAGTTTGATCTTCTTGCCGAGACAACGCAGATGGCCGCCTTGCCACCTTGTCTTCGCACCCGTCGATACCTTGCTCCGATGACGCACCATATCGGACAACTCTTCGATCGTGACACGCTTCATCTTCAACGGACCCTCACAGAGACGAGCACTTGGACATGACGACGACGACTCACTGACATGACACCGACCGAGACGCGCTAACTCGCACGACTCCTTGACTCATAAGACTCCCCCGGATGACGATCTTGACGACTTCCCGGCACTGCACCTCGGCACTACCGCTCTCATCAATGATCATCTTCCACTACCTTGCCGACGACAGCATGTCGTCCCCCTCCTTATCGCTCCACCGAACGACGATCGTCTGATCCTCCTCATCGCTGCACCACCCAACGACTTCATGGCCCGCCCCGAGGGGCTAGTAGGTCGCCACCCCAGGGCAAGCGCGGCTTCAAATCCTCCAACCTTGCTCCGATACCAATTGTTGGATATTCGCCCACGGATCGATCATATCAAACTAGACGAACACACGCGCACAAAAACTTGTAGCCAAGGGCCCTTGTCATGCCGTCTTTTCCTTTTCTATTTCTTTTTCGCTTTTTCCACGATATACAAATCTCACGCCTCCCTGCCGTGCTTTATATACACGCAGGAGGCAGCACCAAACCTTGTCGGACTAGACACGTTTGAACCTAACTCAAACTCAGCCTAAGCTGATTACTACTAGGACTCCAGCCCGTACACACGTTAGCTAGCTATCCTAGCCAGATACAGCTTCCTATATATGCTAGCACTAACACAAACCAACTAGGACTAACATAGGACACGGAAGACTACATGCTACCCAGCCGGACTAATCAAATTAGCTAGAAACTAAATGATTAACCTGCTAGACAAGATTATTGCGAACAAAATCAACGTCCAGATTTACTTGATACTCCGATCTCTGCTCGCGGAGTACCGGGGTACCGTAAAATCGCTCCCATACTGAGCGGGTTAACCAATGTGTTGAAGCTTATCTTCGCTGTTTTGTGCATGGATGTCTCAGGAAGTGGGCCTCCGGGATATATTTGGCTGAAAATTGGTACAGTACATGCAAACATTCTGCTCTTGGGCGTACTACATTTGAAACCCTAAATGGGTAGCAGCCGAGACAACTGGGCATTGACCCAATGTTAGACTGTGCAGTTCCAGATGTCAAAGAATGGTTGCAAAACAGAAATCAAATGAGGGCTCAACTGCAGCAAACTTTGTTCAGGGCACAACAGCGAATGAAATTACAGGCTGATCACAATTGTACACAGCGACACTTTTAGACTGGCGACTGGGTGTACCGCAAATTGTAACCATACATTCAGAAATCCATTGCAACTCGTGCCAATCAGGAGCTATCTTTCAGATTTTATGGGCCATATCAAGTTCTGCAGAAAATTTGCACTATAGCGTATGAATTGCACTTGCCTCCATCTTCTCTAGTTCATCCCCTTTTTCATGTCTCGCAGCTCAAAGAGGCTAAAGGAACACCTCCTACAGTTCTACCTGAATTGCCCACTAACCTTGTGGGCTCTGTTCCTGCTGTAGTGTTGGATACCCGTATATGCAAACGAGGGGGAGTCAATATTCAACAGTCACTTGTTCAGTGGTCTGGCATGTCCCCTGATCTAGCAACTTGGGAAAACGAGGGGGCAAGCTGCTCTTCAAGGGGGAAGAATTGTTACAGCCCGTAGGCAACGAAGATGGGAGAAGCGTCGAGATCATGCTCTAGCCAAGCACGCTAAAGCTGAAACACTAGATGCAGAGAAATCAATAGGTGACGTTTTTTCTGAAGAAACTGAAGAAGAAAGGAGCCAGGCTGTTTCGAGTGAAGCTAGATCATCAGAACCAGAGGGATCGATGCTGGACCCCGCAGGTCAGAGTGACCTCATGTGAAGTCCAGTCGATACGCAGGACCGGAATGGCTCACTTACTAAAGGGGCCAGCTTGTAAGTTAGACGAGTTGGGCTGTGTGCTTTAAGTAGCTGTAACTCTGTCGAGAGAGGCATCCGGTGGGATCAGTCGAATTGTAGAACCCGGAAAAGGGCTAACCACTTTCCTTCTCCAAGTAATCCAAATCTCAGTGCCTTGCTGTGGCTATAGAATTGAATCTCGTGCTGTTCTGGAGTAATACAAGTAGGATCGTAACATATTCGAACTGGCTGGTCGCACCGGCAGGCGAAAATTCCTCCGTGTGCTTGCTTTCTCGCCTTAGTCCCGCCGTCCGGGCCGCACCCCCACGTGAACCGAGATTCCGATGCACAATCCCAGCGACTTTCCAGTGTCGGTCGGCCGAGGTATGCATCGATCGACCACGGCTGGCGTCACCTACACAAGGAATTCACGCGGCCCGGCCAATCTTGTGCAAAATCACTGTTTTGATCATTAATCGCAAATTTAGCATGAAATGATCCACGTCTGAAATGCAAATTGGCTCGTTCTAGTCATCCAAGTAGTTTCTGCCTTGTATCCTCCACGTAGTGTTGCTAATATATTTGGCAACTGCTTACATGGGACTGATCACAGGTTTAGAATTCATCTTAGGGTGGGAGCGCTTGTCGTTATTTGGTCGCTTTGTCTATGTAGAAATGATAAGGTTTTTAACGACACTACTAGATTTCCCGTTTTAGCCGAGGGTCCAATTACCGTCGGATATTTAAGTTCACCGTCGGATACTCTTATAACTGACGGTACACCGTCGGCCATCTCCCGTCGGTTATGCTTCGTCGGCCATTATACTAATAACCGACGGTACCGTCACATTATATCTTTGCCCACGGTGATAAGCCGACGGTGAGCCGTCGAATATGTTGTTGCCTACACCTGCCTCCCGATAGGTCGAATGCACTTATAGCCGACGGTTCACTGTCGGGTGTTTATCATTCAACGGTTATTGTTTACCGTCAGTTTTCTTAATAGCCAACGGTATATACCACCCCTCGTAGTTACGTAGAACTGAGAGGAGAGCCAAACCATCGGTTAGTTTGATTACCAATGGTGCATACAACCCATCGGGGATTCGTTTAGTTGAGAGGTTAGGGTGCACCTTCAATTTAGAAAGTCGCTGATAGTCTAAAGCGCATGTATGCATATTTTTGTACCCATGATGTTTGTTGCGACATAGGCCATAGACCCTTCACGATTTAATTTCTCGGAGAGGTGTTTCACCATAGGGAAGTGTGATATATAACACAATATTTCATAATATTGGCATTTCAAATACATCTAATAATTACACAACCGCACATGACCAAAAGAACATATATTATATTTAGCATAATCTCAGTTTTACAAACCTAATGAGTTGCATATGAATTACATTTACCATAACAATCTATCTAGGAAGTGTCTAATGCAAAACAAAATAGTAACAAAGAAGTCCAGATAATTTGCATAAGCTAAATTGTCAACAAACTTCAGAGCTTTACTTTATCACAATGCTTATCACCACAGCTATCATCTCCCTCGTTGCCATAGATGGCATGATCATTCTCACAGCTCAGAACGCTTCCAATATTGCTTCACTCCCTAAGAAATGACAAGAGTAGTTGTAAGAGAAATGAAAAACAATGCAATGTACTTGAAATTTAATTGAGCTTCAAGGAACAAAGATTTTTTAGGGAAGCTACAGAGAACAAATTTAATTGTTCTACAACCATCTATGCATGGAGATATATAGCTAATCACGTCTTACTTTTGGAACTAAGAACACATTGTTGGAACTAGGAACTCAGTGTACGTCGACAATTACTAGTGTTACACCGGTAATTCATTCCTTTCCAAAGCATACATCTTGGCAACAGAAACTAAAATATAAACACGAACAGTAAAAATAAAACTAGTTCACCATTTTGCATCTTTTATCCACAAGGATATAGACTAGTACTTTTTGACCTCTTAATATACTTCCATGCATTTCTGTGTATTCATGGAAAACAAAATCTAATTGTTCTATATGTTGTTGTACCCTTACATAGCTTCCGATTAATGGAAAAGCAAATAAATTGGCAGAGGATATCATACTAGATTTCTCGAAGAGAACGAATGTGGCTGCCATGAATTTGGAGAGCCAAGAGAGATCTGGGGCACAAGCTACCTTCAGGTTCCAATGATATCTTTTTGACAGGCAAGGAATTCATCAAACACTTTACAAGGACAACACACAACTTGATCCTACGTATGCATAGTAACTGCATACAAAACAGAAAGTTAGACTAACCCATAGAGCATGAAGCAGAAGCCGTATGTGTTGATGCTCGATTCGAACACTTCATTTGCGTACAGCTCAAGCACAGTGTAGTAACCTAAATTGCAGAAGAGTATAGTAAGTTTGTCAGCGAAGCCTTATCTGAATGTTTCTCATTTTATTGTTGTTGAAACTGGACTTACTGAAGCCGTCGTCAAGGGCTTTGTGCTTCACCAATTTCACCTTGTTCCGAGCGATCTTGGACAACCTCATCAGTCTGAATCCCCTGCTTTCATTAGGCGTCTATTATCAGGGAAGATATTTCTGGTACCTTACTAAGATTCAAATAGTCCAGTCTCCAGTGTGGCACAAAGCCACGAACGATGGCAATGTTTTGCATCATCTAAGTATGCACGTATTTTCTCATCTTACTTTGTTCCTGAATAACTAGGTGTACAAATTAAGCGAAGCTGCAACTACTATTCCCTTGTGGTAGTATTTCCAGGACAGTTGTGTGAATCGTACCAATTTTAACATCTTAGCTACCAAGGATTTGACATCAGAAATCAATCAGACTAGACTAGGTGGGGATTTGCGACCTAAACTTGATGAGTAGTAGAATATAGTAAATGGGGAACGAGAACAGAGCCGAACCCATTAGCCCGCACTGCCGCTCGACCGCTCCACCATCAGTACTCTCGCCATTGCCTGCCACCACCGCTAGCTTATTGTTGTTGCAGAAAGAGAAAAAAGAAGAGACAAGGTGAAAGGAGAGGGTCGTAGCCCACCGGTGTTGCACGCCGCCACCAGAACCGGCCAGAGACGACATGCGGGTGCACTTGCACATTACGGGAGGGTAGAAAAGGGTGAGAGGAGCAAAACGTCTCCAGCCTCGCCGGCCATAGCTGCTTGAAGTGGAGAGGCGATGGGAGGAGTCGATCTGAAGCTAGGCGGTGGGGAGGTTAGGGATGGTCTGTGGCGGCGAGGTGAGGATAGGCCACGATGGCTACCAGGGGAGGTTAGGCGAAAGTAACCGCGTGTTCGCGCCGAATGGGCTATTTAGAATTTTTCGTTTCGCGCTTCCGTGGGTTGAAACTTTCAACGCGCGTGTAAATATGACTTACATTTTTTAAGCATCTTTTATATTCCTCTGCAATATATTCCTCTTAAATTTTGGCCTTCCCTCAAAAAAAATATTCCTCTTATATATTCCACTGTACATTAGAACACTGATCATAATTATATTTCATCAAATTAAATACAATGTATGATATTGAAATATACTTTGCAACATTGTAAACTCAAATAAAATTAAGAACGACCTTTTTATTGCCCGACGGATCACACGCATATGTCAATTGCTTCGTTCGCTTGATACATGTCCTAGGGGGCCCACACATCCCTCTCCTCCACCCTAATACCTTATTCCGAATGGATAAACCTATCTTGCTTGAGAGAAATCAATCTCATCTCTGACCCGTCTCAAACGCCCTCCTCCCCCATCCCACGAGCTCCGCCAAGCATCTGCTACTTTGGTGCGCATCGTCGCCACCGTCATTGGTTCAACGCCCAGACCAAAGTGTTGCCAATTTCTCCTTTCGCTACTGCAAACCCCTCGGACTGTTGCACGCACACGATGCGGTTGTCGCTACAATCCTCATCTGCAGCAGCCCCGTTGCTTCAAGCCCGGGAGCCGTGCACCACCAGCCACCGCCATTACAAGAAGAGGGTGTCGCTGCTGCAAGACGGCCCGACTGCATCGAAGAAGTTTTGTGCTTGCACATGGCAGGGTCGGACTGACACGCCGCCATATTGTGTGCGATACCTCTCGGGCAGCAACCCCTTGTCGGGTTTTTTCATTAGTGCGGGTTCGCCCCACCGGACCGAGCTTCCTCAGCCAGCTCTTGGTTGCACGCTGCTATTGTTGTTGCATGGCACTTGAAAGCTTGCCTTTAGGGTCAAATCCCAAGACAAGACTGGAGGAGAAGAGGGAGGCGAGTCAAGTGAGGAGAGATTATACATCTAAGCGGTGACCGGCAGCATATCTAAGCGGCAACTAGTGTTGAGAGTGAGAGGATTAGGTCAACTCCAAAGTTGTATATACATCAAAACGGACACATCAAATGTCCATGGGCATGTTTGCGCACAACACTAGCGGAGTCGGTCATCCAACCGTAGTCATCAAATCCGGGTAACAGGACTGGGCCATGCGTGGGCTAGGCGGACCTAAAAGAAAATCAATGGGCTATGAGGATATATTGTCCAACTCATAGAGACACAAGCAAACTGTCTGGACTCCCCCAAAGCTCCCCAGATTTGCTTCCTGTTTAGCAAATTTTGGTGGTCCGGACTGGTCCACGGACGTTTGTTGCATCTCGTTGGATGGCTAAAACTTTCCAAACCTTGAAAGCACGGGAACGAGTGTGGAGTATCTCCAGAGCAGGAAGTAGTTGAGCTTATTGAAGCATATTCCAGCTACGCGCTCCACAGAAGATGGTCAGCAACCGGTACCGCTCACACCAGGAGCGATGTCATCCACTAGCCACTACTCGGACGCGTCAGCAATACACTCCACTTCGACAAGACGCCATGTGCCACACAGTGAAGACCCAACCTAGACATGAATATACAAGACTACGCGACCTTTGCCTCCTCTACTCCGGCAGATGATGTTGTCAGAGAAGATAGGGGATTGGGCTGGACAAATTCTTCTCGATCGTCAATGGGTTTTTTCCTCGTGATACTTCTAAGTGAACGTTTTTCAAACATGTTATTTTTGTAAAGCATCATATTTGTACTGTTTTGGACCAACTTTTTTATTCATCCTATTAATGAAAAATTATAATGCACTTATAGCAGTGCTAGAATCTGGGAAATTTACTTATATGGAAATTGTTTGGAATATAACCATCAACCGTGTACATGGTTATCGTCGTCTCTCGAAACATATCTCCGAGGGTGAAAGTCAACCATCGGTTATTACTATCTCCCGTCGGGTATCTACTCAAATAACCGAGAGTTACATATTGACCGTCGGTCATTTCCACTCATAGCTGAGAGTTTTGTTTTGACCTTCGGCTATTAAATTTCACCGTCGGGTATTACATGTAGTCCCCGTGAGTATAGCAAAAACCATCGGATATTACAATGAACTGTCAGGCATTAAATTGTATAACCGAGAGTTGGGTTTTCCCCGTCGGGTATTTTAGTACACCGTCGGTTATTAGTAGTCATACCCGTGAGTATGCAATAACCGTCAGCCACTATCAACACCGTCGGCTATTGCAGTAGTGGCCGACGGCCCGTCGGATATTAGATTTCACCGTCGGAAATATGGGGATTTCTAGTAGTGCGATAAAAGTACTTCTCTTATGCAGGTTATCTACAGATGTATCGGTACGCTCTATTTATGGTCGTCTCTACAACGTGTGGAGAATCGAAACCTGTTTACGGGTGTGTGTACATGCTTGAAGAACACAACGAGGGATACTTTTACCCGACATGGATGGCAGCATGATCTTAGGATTGGCCCTCCCACGGTTTAGGCGTCATACAGTCTTCGGATGTTTACTTGTATTTCGCCTTTTTTACTTTCTGAGATTGATCTTGATTTGGCTATGTGCATCTTAATTATACAGAGGCCGGATGTAATACTTAAACGTTTTAAATAATAAAGCGTCCTTTATCGAAAAAAATTCACGATCTAACTTTTTGTCTACCGTCAATATCGACGACAATAGGGTAGATAGCCACCGCTCTACGGCGATAGCCCTTGATCCACGTGCCGCCCGGACAAGCCTACCGCCGAAACCATTGGCGGTAGCCTTTAGACCGATAGATAGCACGCTGTAGAGCGAGTACACACAGCTAGCTGCACCAGTCACGCGCGCACCAACTACTCCCATCGTACCATGTGTACGCGTCCCGATCGAATATAGAAATGGAAAGATGAAGAAAATGATGATGAGTCATGCATGGTCGGTCACATGGTGTACATGCTTATGTACAGTACAACTTGCTCCTACTAGTAATAGCGCACTTGTACTACTATAATTGTAAGTACTAGCACTTTGGATGGTGGAGTCGTGGCTTTGGTACGTGGTCCGTGGCTAGCCAGCCTGAAACACCGGACGCGCGTGATGGACACGGAACGACGGCGCGCACGATGTCCGGCCAGTCTGGTGAGTTGGTGCGCGACACGTACGAGGAGGATGACTAATTAATTTGGAACCGACACGCGCGACACGTTTTGCTACTGCACTCCACTAGAACGGCAGTAGCTGGCATAATATCCCGGCCAGGGCCTCAGGGGCAACTTGCAGGTGCACCTTTGCCGGCGAAGTAAAGTTAGCTTAAAAATAATAAGTTATATTAAATCAGCGACAATTAATATGAATGGGAGGGAGTACTGTTGTTAAAAGAATATGAAAAAGGAGAGCATGCATGCTGGGTTGGGTGTTGCCACTTGCCAGGTATATGCACCTCGCGTATCGATTCCTTTATGCTTCTCCTATATGGCCATGTATATCCCATCCATGCATCATGCATGAAATGCAGTGCAGTGTCTGCAGGCGCAGACATACCTTATCTAGTGTTTGAATTACAGTATGTTCACAGCATGCACGTGTGAGCTACCGTCGCTGGCTCCGGGCGGTAGGGTAAGTAGTCTCAGGGTGGACATACCCAGCGAGCTTTTCGGCCTGCTCGTGGCCCGCTCTGGACCGGACCGATTGGTCCTGGGCCGTTAAAGAAAATGGCCAGTCCGGTTACTAAATTTCGGCCCGAAGGCCCACCGGTCCGGCCTTGTTTTTGACCGGTCCGACCAAACCGGACGGAGAAAATAGAGTCACCGCCACTGTTCCTCGTCGTCGCGGCCACTGACAGCCTCCAGGCGAACCATCGTGTCCCCGAGCACCGTCACATCGCCATCGTCCTCCCCGCGCGAGGAATTGGTCCCGAATGCTGCAGAGAGGACGCACGCATCTTCTCTTCCCTGACCACGGCCCCCACTGGCCGCCGTCAATTCGTCGCCGTCGTCGCGTCCCCGGCCACGCCGACCTCTTCAGCGTGCTCACGGTGAGCACGCAGCCGTTTTGCCTCCCCTTCCTCTGCTTCACGTGCTTCGTAGCCTCTTGCCGCCGTGTGCGCCGCCGCTCACCGTCACTGCCGTGTGTGCACCGCCGCCGATCTCGACATGGCATCGACCCCGGCCACCCACACCACTCAAGAGGGTGCGGCCTCCCTCCTGTGTGCCTTTGCGCGCACGCTCAGGTCCCCTGCGCCTCTCCCAGCGATGTCCGGTTGCGTCGCTGACCACGCACGCACGCTGCACACGCACGCACCTGCACGGCGAGCACGCCCGCTGCACCTGCACGCACCACCAAGTGAGCACGGTGAGCTGCACGTGCACGCACCTGCACGGCTGCACGCCGTCGACCACCTCCTCCCGACCCCGTATTCCTCCGTAGCGCCTCGTCCCGGCTTGCCGTGGCTCCTCTCACGGCTGTGCCACGCGCCGTCCAGCAACCTCCCGTGCGCGCTCTGCCCTCATCTGCGGTGACCACGACCGGTCCCCTCGGTCCAGCCCGGGCTGGAGCACCGCCGGTCTGGTCCCTACAATCCAGATCACCCACTTGGTCGGTTCGGTCCGGTCCGGTCCACCGGCGGCCGGTCCAAACGGCGTTTCGGTCAGGTACCGGGCCGGACCGGACCGTGTGCACCCTTAAAGTAGTCTATCGCCGCCGGCTTTGGCGGTAGACTATTGCCACATCGGCGTTGTCAGCTGTCATGGACCAATTGCTACCGCCATAGACTATGGAGGTAGCTCGTCTACCCTACAGCCATGTTGTTTGGCGGTAGACAAAAAAGGTCAGATCGTGAAATACTTTTACGTGGGTTATTTCATGCTAAATTTGTGATTAAAGGTCAAAACAGTGATTTTGGCCCCAATCTTCATCCACCTTTCCTGTCGGGCTCGAGGTCATGCATGCTGCAGTGCAGGCTCGATCCGGGTAATATATGTTATGTATATTAGCAATTTGTTGATTAATCTAATCCAGAAATAAATCATGATCATGGCATTGACAGTATTATTACCATACTGAAATCTATTAACGTAAGTACGTACTAGACATATAGCAGAAGCACCTACGAATATAGCTAGTACGACCAACATAGAAATAGACAGGAGCGGGATAAACAAGTTATACCCTCCAGTCGGCCAGGTCGAAGCCGCGGCGGGGGCGGCGGCGGTCTCCTCGGCAGCCTTCATCTCGGCAACGAGCTTCTCGGCTTCTGTGGACATGGCGATGACGAAGGCGATGAGGTCGTAGACGAAGAAGTGGACATAGACGAACGCCGGCGAGTGTAGGGGAACGCGACAGAAAAACAAAAAATTTCCGCACTACGAACAAGCCCAGGATCACTATGGAGATGCATACAAGGTTTTTGATCTGATCATTACCGACTCGTAGCACAGCGGAAGTAGAGTCGATGTAGATCGTCGGTGCAGATCCCCGCAGCTAGGATTTACAACGTCCCAACCACGAGGATGTTCTCCCTCGTCTGCTCCTCGGACAGTCCCTCGGACAGCCCTCCGGGAGGCAGTCAGACAGTCTCCCGGATGGTGTCTCGGACAGCCCTTCGGGAGGACCCTCGAACTCGGACAGTAACTCGGACAGCCCTTCGGGAGGACCCTCGAACAACCCCTCGGGCAAAAGATCGAATCTACGACCTCTCTACGGGGTTGCACACATACGGTGTCAGCTATCCGGCAGGGCTTCTCCGTCCAGAAGTAGTTCCAACCGGAACCCAGACAGTCTTTCGGCTCTACGAAACTATTTCGTGGGAGGGAGAGAGAAAGCCAGATCATGCATGGCATTTGTATGTGTGAGAAGAGTGAGAATGGAGAGCCCCTCTCCACCTCTATTTATAGGAAAATAAATGTGTAGGGTGGCACATGATAATACCAAAATACCCAAGCTTTATATCACACATAAAGGCATAAAGGGCATAAAAGGAAGGAAAGTGGGGCTCCATGGAGGAGCTCCATGCTTGTCCGGCCACAACTAGTGCCCCCCCCCCCCCCCCCCAAAAGGGGTTCCTTAGTCCCCAAGTCCTTCTAGAAGCCTTTTGGGAAAAGCCCTAAAAGGTGGCTTTCCAAAAATCAACCATAAAGTGCTTTTCACTATTCACGAAAACATTTTTTCGCGTCCGTTAAATCCAAAAATATTTCTATAGGTCCAGAACATTTCCAGTACCCACTAAAATAATTCTGGATGCGTTCCGAAACATTTCCGGATCAACGATTTTCTTCAGCGAAAAGCAACCAAGACATTTCCGGCCGCTCCGGAACACTTCCGGTTTTCTCTCCGGAAAAATTCCAGAAGTTCCCAGAACAATTCTGGCACCTCCAAAAAGTTCCAGGTGTGTGCCAAAAACCTTTTTGGCTTAATGGTTTACTCTGAAACAACTTTTCAGTTTTACCGAAACTTTTCCGGTGTTCTCTCCGGAATTGTTCCGTTGTCTCCGAAACTTTTCCGGTGACTTTCTCTCTGACTCCCTGTCTAGTATTCAACAGATAGATGACCCTTAAGCGTGTGACCCTGTAGGTTCGGTGAAGTATAGACATGACCGGAACACTTTCCGATCAATGATCAATAGCGGAACCGTGGACACCCATATTGATCCCTATACCCACACGAATGAATATTCGAGTGAACCTGTAGTTTGTCATGTGCTATTCCTGTTGCTTCACGATATGTTACAAACACCCGAGGTGAGACTTATCGGCATCCCCGTGGATCAACAACTTGTCCACTATGCCAGTTACCTCATTACCAGTTTTGTTCTCTTTTCTCGTTTCCGCGTTCCGACATCCCTGTGATCAACTCACATTGTGTCTGGCCAGACGATGATGGATACCGTAACACCGAGAGGGTCCAAAGAATATCTCTCCATCGACGGAGGAGCAAATCCCAATCTTGAGCTATCAAGTTACTTGTCACACTTTCCCATGAACCCGTAAGCCGCCGTAATAGCCACCCTGTTACAGATGACGTTTAACAAACCCCAAAGTTCATGAAGCAAGTGCGAAGGAACTCGATACTCTCATGGTCTATGGAATTATACAAACGTTAACTTTCTCTGTGTTATTAACCATTAACTTGTGACGAATGTATCTCATAGCATAACATCAATTCGAGTCGATTCAACACAAGTGTTCTTCTAACATTGTGCCCTCAAAAGTTGCCTGGCATACACATGCCCATGATCAGGAAAACGTGATCATCATGCAATACTTGAGCTAGTCTTAGAGGCCAGACTAGGAATACATTTTACCGTTTATTATTCCACACGTGCATATGAGTTTTCCTCCGAGCCTCGTGGTTATTGCAGACTCGAGAACCATAGAAGTTATAGCACGGAATATCAACATAATTATGAACATGGATATAATAATAACATTTATTATTGCCTCTAGGGCATATCTCCTAGAGCGAGCAGTCGCGTAGGAGACGCTCCCCAAAAACCTAATCGCCCTTCTCCCGGTGCAGGATCGCAAAGGGCGGGGTTCCGGAGGCCTGCTCTCCCGTACAGCCATGCACGCGGTGGATGGGACAGGATTGCCGCCAGCAGCAGCAGCGAGAGGAACGACGGTGGGCGGTGGGCGCGAGGAGGTAGATGCGATCAGATATAGGTGATGGCTAGGGTTGCCGACGCCTCCAATATATAGGCGCGGTCGGGTAGGGAGATGTGGGCTAGACCCACGTCCGAGTCAGCAACAGCCCACGATCCGACGTCTCAAATTTGTGGCGTGTCCATTAATGATTTGTAATTATGGCCAATTAATTATCCGTTCTTGACCGGAAAAAATAAGCACATGCATGATATAGGTCTGAGCTCGGCTCGGCTCGAGCACGAAAAATGACGCGCGCGCGCGGGGGCGAGGTGTGGCATGGCGAGGCGGGCGGCGGAGGAGGAGCGCGCGGGAACCACTCCTCTTCTCAAGCTCCACTAGCATGTGGAAGAGGATCCCTTTAAAGGAGGTCCAAAACTTCCTCCACTAGCTGGGTGGTACTAAACTTCCCACCACCTTGTCATGACACCCACATGGGCCCTTAGAGATTTTTCTGAAATTATTGGATGGGTCTAAAGCCCACCCTATATTTGAACAACCCCCACTAGATCTCGAAGGCCCTTTGTGTTGTCCTCTGTTCCAAACACTGTTTTGATATACCAGTTATTTCAGTGGAGACCAGTTAAGGTTAAACATCCACCTAGAGCAAGTAGCTACACTCCTTCACAACTGAACAATGGACTATGCCTTGAATTGTCAGTTTGGCGTAAAGAAGTTTCGCCAATTGTCTTACCGGTACCGGACTGCTGAAGGCTGACCCCTCGGGTTGAGCATATTAGTCACACTCCTAGCCTATTCATGAGCTTACTAGAGATTACCCTATCTCATAGACTATGATCAGCAGTCGGGCTCATATAGGTGTGTTCTTCCAAAGATTGCTCTGTAGGATAGTATCTTGCTTATACAAGTCTCATAACACATTAAGACAAAAGTCAACCTGCCATACAGTTTTTGAGAGTACTGCGTCTCCAACGGAGTGGGTTATTAGGTTAATCTCCTCAGTTACCAATAGCTTGTTTTCCCAGGTCCTACTTCACGGGATCTCCATTCACATAGGTTGGGTAGCCACCATGGCAACTCATGTGGGTCTCATACCCATCTCCCCCGATGCATTTTCTATCACAACACGTGATAGCCCTTTAGTGAAGGGATCTGCCATATTCTTAGCCGACTGGATATAATCCAGCGCTATCACTCCGGAGTATCTTGCATGTCTGACAAATTTTAATCTCTTTCTTATATGCTTTGTGGATTGCATGTTGTTCTTTGAACTCTTTACCTTGACAATAACTGTCCGATTGTCACAGTTCATAAGGATAGCCGGAACAGGCTTTTTAACCACTGGCAAGTCCATAAAAAGCTCTCGAAGCCATTCTGCTTCGACACAGGATGTGTCTAATGGTGTGAGTTCTGCTTCCATTATCGACTTCGTTAAGATAGTCTGCTTGCAAGACTTCCATGAAACAGCGCCACCTCCAAGTGTGAACATATGTCCACTTGTGGCCTTCATCTTATCAGTATCAGAGATTCAATTCACATCACTATACCCTTCAAGTACCGATGGGTATCCGGTATAGTGAAGTCCATAGCTCATAGTACCTTTTAGATAGCGCATAACTCTTTCAACAGCATGCCAATGTACATCTCCCGTATTGGCGACAAACTGGCTCAGTTTGCTCATAGCAAACGCAATGCTAGGCCTTGTAGCGCAAGCTAGATACATGAGTAAACCAATAATTTGAGAGTATCTCAATTGATCTTTAGTTGTGCCTTTGAACTTTCAAATCCGCACACTAGGATCATATGGTGTTGGAGAAGTTTTGCAGTCCGAATATCCAAAACAACTCAAAATCTTCTCAACATAGTGGGATTGCAGAAGTGTAATCCCACCATCATTATCTCTCAATAGCTTGATGTTCAAGATAACATCAGCCACACCAAGATTTTTCATCTCAAAGTTCTGAGATAGAAAATCCTTAACCTCCTCAATGACTTTGAGGTTGGTTCCAAATATCAGTATGTCATCAACATACAAACACATTATAACTCCTTCGCCCCCACCATGGCGATAGTATACACATTTGTCAGCTTCATTAACAACGAAGCCAGCAGATGTTAAAGTTTTATCAAACTTCTCATGCCATTGCTTAGGTGTTTGTTTCAGGCCATATAAAGATTTCAGTAACCTACACACCTTTCCTTCCTGACCATCTATTACAAAGCCATCTGGCTGTTGCATGTAGATTTTCTCATCTAGCTCTCCGTTTAGGAAAGTCGTCTTAATGTCCATTTGATGGACGAGAAGACCATGAGAGGCAGCCAACGAGAGTAACACTCGAATGGTTCTAAGTCTGGCCACAGGTGAGTAAGTATCGAAGAAATCTTCTTCTTCTTTCTGGGTATAACCCTTGGCCACAAGCCTAGCCTTGCACTTTTCAATTCTACCATCAGGCCTAAACTTCTTTTTGAACACCCACTTACATCCCAATGGTTTGCAACCATAGGGACGTTTAGTGATTCCCATGTCCAGTTAGCCATGATGGAATCCATCTCGCTACGGATCACATCCTTCCAGTAGTCAGCATCTGGAGATGCATAAGCTTCTGAAATAGAAGTGGGAGTATCATCCACGAGGTACACAAGGAAATCATCACCAAAGGGCTTTGGAATCCTTTGTCTCTTACTCCTAGCAGGAGCTTCCTCGTCTTCCTCCACAGGATTTTCATCATGTGTTCGTTCATAATATTCGATAGGAATGACAGGCTCAGGAGTCTCCTCGGATTCCTATCTAGAAGTGTTTTGCATATCTCTCATAGGAAAAATATCCTCAAAAAATGTAGCATCTTTAGACTCCATAATCATACCAACCTTCACGTCAGGTACCTCAGATTTCACCACTAGAAATCTATAGCCAACGCTATTCTTAGCATAGCTCAAATTAACGCAGTCCACGGCCTTTGGTCCAAGCTTACGCTTTTTGGGGATCGGCACATTGACTTTCGCCAAACAGCCCCAAGTACGTAAGTAAGAGAGTGTCGTTCTTCTCTTCTCCCATTGCTCATAGGGAGTGATCTCATTATCTTTTGTGGGAACTTTATTCAGGACATGACATGATGTCAATATAGCCTCCCCCCACCATGCCTTGGATAAACCCGATGTATCTAACATGGCGTTAACCAAATCTGTTAGAATACGGTTTTTCCATTCGGCAACCCCGTTTGACTGGGGTGAATAGGGACATGCCCTCTCATGAATAATACCATGTTCCGTACAGAAAGAATCAACCTCATTCGAGAAGTACTCTCCACCACGATCTGACCGGACTCGTTTAATTTTCTTTTCAAGTTGATTCTCAACTTCTGCCTTATAGATTTTAAAGTAGTGTAGAGCCTCATCTTTACTGTTTAACCAATATACATAGCAGTATCTAGTGGAATCATCTATCAACATCATAAAGTATTTCTTTCCACCTTTAGTCAACACACCATTCATCTCACAAAGATCAAAATGTATGAGTTCTAATGGTGCCAAGTGTCTCTCCTCCGCAGCCTTGTGGGGCTTGCGAGGTTGCTTTGCTTGCACACACGAATGGCACTTAGAACCTTTGGCTAACATGAAACTCGAAATTAAATTCAACTTAGCTAGCCACGTCATACAACCGAAATTAATGTGACAAAGACGTGAATGCCAAACTTCAGATTCATTAACACTCGAATGAATATGGTTCACGACTTTATTACAAAAAACCGCGAGGGAAAGGTGGAACAAACCTTCGCATTCATAACATTTTCCAACAAATAGTCCATATTTCAAAATAACTACTTTATTAGACTCGAAGACCAACTTAAACCCTTCTTTACAGAGAAGGGAACCACTAACGAGATTCTTCTTGAGGACATGCTGCACATTCTTCAGCTGCACGATCCTTCCCGAAGTAAACTTCAGATCGACCGTGACAACACCATGAATAGAAGCACTCGCGCTATTCCCCATCGGTACGGACCCGTCTCACGTGGCCTGGTAAGAAGAGAACAAAGAAATATCAGCGCCCACATGAATATTTGCACCTGTATCAACCCACCAATCGGTAGACTGACAAACTGACAATACAGTAAATGGATTACCATACCCAGATGCCCCATTATGATTGTTGCTCATAATCATGTTGACAAACTTGGAGTCCTGTCCTGGCTTCTTGTACTTGTTCGGGCACTTGTTGGTCCAATGTTCCTCAGACCCGCAAGTAAAGCAGCCATCTTTCTTCTTGTCCTTCTTGAAGGTCTTCTTACCCTTCTTCTTGAAGTCGGTATTCTGCTGGACCCCGTTCTTTCCCTTGAATTTTTGGAAGTTCTTCTGTACCATATTGGCGACAGAAGTTCCCTCGGTCCTTTTACCGTGTGAGTCCTTTGCTCTTCAATTATGCTCAATACTCAGATGACCGATGACATCCTCTACTAAGAATTCACGTCTCTGATGTTTCAGATTGGTAGCAAGCTACTCCAAGAAGGAGGCATTTTAGCAATAATGCAACCCGCGCCAAACTTGCCCGGTAACTCACACTTAAGAAGCTCGAGCTCCTTAACGATGCACTGTATCTCATGAGCCTGGTCCAATACAGAGCGGTCCTCAACCATTCTGTAATCATAGAACTGCTTCATGGCATACATCTCGCTTCCAGCATCGCTTGCGCCGAATTTAGCTTCGAGGGCATCCCACAAGTCCTTGACGACCCGCATATGTAAATATGGGTCAACTAGCTTATTTCCGATCACACTCAGAATGGCTCCAACAAAGACGACGGTGGCCTCCCCGAATGCCTTCTCCAGGTCAGGAGCAATCGTTCCTTCAGGAGTACCACCAACAACCCAGAACACGTTCATCGTTGTGAGTCATAAGGTAGTTTTGGTCTACCAACGCTTAAAGTACGTCCTCGTAAACGGGACCGGTTTGAGTGCAGCGGCAAAGCCATGAATCAAAAATTTCCTACAAATATTTGGTTTTTGGATTCTTGAGTATATTAGCAATTTTTTGATTAATCTAATCTAGAAATAAATCATGATCATGGCATTGACAGTATTAATTCCATACTGATATCAATTAACGTAAGTACGTATTAGACATATAGCAGAAGCATCTATGTAAATAGCTAGTATGACCAACACAGAAATAGACAGGAGCGGGATAAACAAGTTATACCTTCTAGTCGGCCAAGTCGAAGCCGCGGCGGTGGCCACCTCGGAAGCCTTCTTCTCGGCTTCGGTGGACATGGTGATGATGAAGGCGACGAGGACGTAGACGAATGGCGGCGAGCAGTCGCGCAGGAGACGCTCCCCAAAAACCTAATCGCCCTTCTCCCGGTGCAGGATCGCAAAGGGCGGGGGCGGGGTTCCGCTCCAATATATAAGCGAGGTCGGGTAGGGAGACGTGGGCTGGACCCACGTCTGAGTCGGCAACAGCCCACGATCAGACGGCTCAGATTCGTGGCGCGTCAGTTAATGACTCGTAATTAATGCCCAATTAATTAAGCGCATGCATGACATAGGTCTAAGCTGGGCTCGGCTCGATCACGAAACATGACGTGCGCACGAGTCAAGGCGGGCGGCGGAGGAGGATCGCGGGAACCACTCCTCTTCTCAAGCTCCAATAGCATGTGGAAGAGGATCCCTTTTAAGGAGGTCCAAGACTTTCTCCACTAGCGGGGTGGTACTAAACTTTCCACCACCAAGTCATCACACCCACATGGGCCCTTAGAGATTTTTCTGAAATTGTTGGATGGGCCTAAAGCCCGCCCTATATTTCAACAATATATATATTAGTTTCACTTGTGTATCATATCCCAACTGGTAGCTTGATGGCAGGTGATTATTCGTCCATGTGGATCAGTAAAATAAACCAACGTAGTTCAATTTTTCTCGATCGATGGGACGCGGTAGTAGAATGGTCAGCTATCGAGGCGGTAGTGCAGTGCAACTATGACTTGCCTTGTGCAGTTGAGTGTGTGCGCGCGCTAAGCTGATGCTTATAAGGGCAGGTGATGTGATCGCAAGATAGATACGCCTGCTGCATGATGGAAACACCAAGCCTATAGCTTTAGTTGCTCCAGTGCATGCACCGTCCGCCCATGCATTGTGTATAAATACCTATCTAGCAATAGTAAGTTGCTAGCAATAGCGTCATATGGAGGATGAGAAGAAGTACCGCGGCGTGCGGAAGCGGCCGTGGGGCAAGTTCGCGGCGGAGATCCGGGACCCGGAGCGCAGCGGCTCACGCGTCTGGCTTGGCACCTTCGACACCGCCGAGGAGGCCGCGCGGGCCTACGACCATGCCGCACTCGCACAGAAGGGCGCCACCGCCGTGCTCAACTTCCCCCCCGGCGAGGCCTCCAGGATGAGCAGCACTGCTGCAGGGTCGACGTCGGCGTCCGCTCCGGCGGCGACCGGGTCCGGGAGGAGGCGCGTCCCTGACACGGAGAAGGTGGAGCTGGAGTACCTCGACGACAAGGTCTTGGAGGAGCTCCTCGCGGAGGAGTACTATGTTAGAAAATAATCGTGTATTAGGAAAATCCTACGTGTGCTAGTAGCTTGTCATCTCCGTGTTGCACTGGGATGTCAAGTTAATTAGAGTCAGCTTGGTTAGGTAGTAATCTAGTACTAGAAGATTAGAAGTCCAAGTAGTAATAGGCTACGCTTGTGGCCTTGCCTCTAATTGGATGTCCGTGTCTGTAGAAGGTACGTGTAGGCTAGCTTTTAGAGTCCAAGTCGGTTTAGGTTTATATGTACCCGGCGCCGGCTGAGTATATATACACGGCTAGGCCGTGAGATTGTAATAACGTGAACACGGAGAAGAAAAAGAGAAAAAGGAATAAAGAGGTAAAACAAAGGGCACGACAAGGGCCCTTGGCTATAAGTCTTTCGTGTGCGTTTTTTCATCGTGATTTGATGTGATCGATCCTTAGGGCGAATCCCAACAATTGGTATCTAGAGCAAGGTTCGAGGTGAACCTGCGCTTGCCTCGGGAGGCGACCCCTACTAGCGCCTCGGGGCAGGCGATTTAGTCGCTGGGTGGTGCAGCGATGAGGAGAATCTGGCGATCATCGTTAGGCGGAGTGACAAGGAGGGAGGCGGCAGGTTGTCGTTGGCAAGGCGGCGGAAGGAGATCGTTGATGGGATAGGTGGTGCCGAGGTGCGGCGCTGGAGCTCATCAAGATCGTCAAGGAGTCGTGCGAGTTTGCACGATCAGTCGTTGTTGCGTCTGTGAGTCGTCGTCGTGTCCAAGTGCTCGTCTTAGTGATGATTGATTGGAGTGGAAGCGGTGTGCACGGTGTTCCGTGAGTCATGTCCATGTCCTTGTGGAGCGTCTTGGTTGCGGCCAGTGTGGATTCGGTGCGATGCCGAAGGCGGACGGTGGTATGTGAAGTCATCGTAAAGCGAGGAGGTGTGCGAGCAGTGGAGAGTGAATCTATTGTAAGCAAGTACAAGGAGTATGGTACGAACCGAGTGCAAGGTAGCAGCCAAGCAATGGCGGTGGCACAACATGGCAGAGCAAGAGAGGTGCGCTGCATGTTTCCAGACGGGTCATACTTAGTGTACGGATATGACAATTGAAGATCAAGTTCGGCGTTTAGTGGGACAACAACCAGTTTAGTTGAGTTCCTACATGAGACTAATGATGTGTCTAGTCTTGCACGTAGCACGCTAGATCGTGAAGTCGCGAATGTACAACGAGCCAAGATCAGAGGAGCACGAAAGACGAGAGTCAAGATTAGGGGGAGATTGTTAGAAAATAATCTTGTATTAGGAAAATCCTACGTGTGCTACAGCAGCAGTAAGAAGTACTAGCAGGGCAGAAGCGCGGCGGCACGCCGGGCCCGTGGAATTGCCCGTTGTTGGGTTAGTTGTTGTTCATTCGGTTGCTTTTTTTATTCTAAAGATCAAGTAGGAGCAGTGGAGTAGACATGGGTAGATGAATGATAAAATACAATGAATGAAACATTGATTTGTGGAGGTGAACAAAAGCTAGTGGGGTGCACTATGTGGCTAGTTGGTACACGAAGCTAGGAGTGTATATTATGTGGCTAGATGGTACACAGTAACAAATACTCCTTACGTTCCTAAATATAAGTCTTTTTAGATATTCCAATATGAAGTACGTACGGAGTAAAATGAATGAATCTACACTTTAAAATATGTGTATATACATCTGTATGTAGTCCGTATTACGGAGGAAGTAAGAAAGAACAAATAAAGAACAGCCAGCGGAGTGTGTCATGGATCGTTGATTTTCTAAGTGGTTTGCTTCTAGTCTTCATGCCTTGTCATCATTTTCTTCGGAAGATCGAATGATTATTTATGTGAATGGTAACTTGGATTGTAGGCTTTTCGGACTTCTGTTTTACTTGGCGCTCTATTTCTTCAAGCCACAGAAGTTGGTTTTGTTCGTCATCAAAGGCAATAATGGCGTATTGGTATTCTTCTTCTTCTTCCTTCGCCATCACTCATTTCCCATGGAAAAAGGTTATAAACAAAAGACATATTGTGAAAGTACCCTTGAAAATATAAGGCACCTTTAAGAAATATAATCAATTTGATGGTACTTCTTGTGAGCAAAATATCACATAAAAAGATAAAATATGAAGGTAGGTTATTGAGTGCAACATTACATTGTTTAATACCACCAGTAAGTATTTCATCAATGATCCAGGCATTCGCTTCATAGTTGTGGCCAAAGATCACCTCCTCTATTTGCGCATGTAAATAAACATAGCCATACAATTTCAGGACTTGACACTTTGGTGTTAAGCACAAGGAAAAATATTCGAATGCATCACCTAAGATCTCGTTTATTCTCAGTGGAAAAGATGAAAAAGAATCATATGAGCAGTAAGAATTTTCGTTGATATGTGCAATAGGAGCTTACATATGCAGGGGCGTGCCATTGCTGCAACTTCAGATGGGGCAGCGGTGTGAGTATGGTGCACAGCCTGAGACAGTGTTATGGGAATTCAACATCCAAACGGCTGGTTGATGATTGCAGCAAAAGACGATCCAGCGAGCCTTGAACAAAGAGCTAAACAGAAAGTTCACAGAAATGCAAGGTAAAGTTCAGCAAAAAGTATTTAGAACCTCACTGTGATGTGCTTTTGGGGCCAATAGAATGGAAATAGCAAGGCATATTTTTATGGAAGCACAGTGGAGGCATCGTTTGCTATCCTGGCTTACAGATAGAGGGATGAAAGACGAACAGTAGAATGTAAAAAAGAAATAAACATTTACCCAAATGTATAAAAAAAAATACCAATAACCATATGCCCTGCTGCAGATTTTATTTTGTTATACATTGCATAGCTAAATGTCATACACCGGGATAAAGAGTAGAATACAGTGTAGTAGATTGTGGCTTGTCAGCGCTTTGGATGACTTGCTTTTGGTCTTCACACCTTTTCATCGCTTTCTTAAGCAATGCCCAAATGCTAAAACCTTTAAACGATCATCCGTTATTAATTTGAAGATATGCTAAGTAGTACTACTGAACAGATCGTACACATATGATTCAAGTGAAAGAGGTGGAAAATGCTCATTTCGCAAGCTAAAGCACATTGAATCTTTAATTGATTTTTCTGCATATTGACATGATTAGCACAACTATAGTAGCACACAAACCGGAAACTATCACATCTGAAACCATTAAGGAATTCTTGAAAATTCAGATAAAGGTTCTGCATGATTAGAATGCCTCCGGTTGCATCCCTTTTGCTTCCCTCGTATACATCTAAATATAATTGTACCATGTAGGATAATAATAGGATAAACTAACCATTGTACATGGAATTCAGTAAAGTACCAATTAGCATATTAACACAATCTGTACCGCACCTCTTTTGTTGTCCTTGTTAGCATAACATCTAAAAGGGCATTCACCCAAGCATCTATGACGTAAGTGGATTTTATGCCAAAATACTGGTCCACAATTCATAAGCGATTTCATAGGCAGGTTGAATGAACAAATAAAACCTGAGAACTATGTGGTTCCCTTTGATACTGCGTACCACTTTTTCTTTTCTTCAGAAATTCAATATAAGCTAATTAATGGAAGCAATTGTACAATATGTATTTAACATAAGATTCTCCTATCAAAATTTAACATTTAGGAAATGTTTGTACCATGTAGTATAATGCATATGCGAAAGGAAAGCCCACATACAACCAGACCACACCTAAACTAAATAAGCGCCGTTGAAATACATCAAACAGAGATTCAGTCCTCGTAGGTATTTGTGGATAACTACACTACCGCCATTAATTAACTTGTTTGATATAGAAAAAATAGTCGCCGTATGTTGGGCTCGAATTGCTGTCATTTATAGATATACTACAATTGAGCTGTAGCATAAATATAAATAGGAGCACCCTTATGCTGAAGGAAGTTGTTGACAAAAATCTGTATACAGAAATTCAGAAAAATGTTCTTCGCATGTGCGATATCAAGATGACTAAAAATAAAATAAAATGAAGGCACATGTTCACCTGAATGTCCAGAACAGTGTGGGGGAAAGATCACTCATATGGGATGACACAGATGGCACTTTTCTCAAGCGAAGATTGACTCCTAGCAGCGTTAGAACCTCCAAAGAAAACATATAATGGATAAATAGTATTAATCTCAGACATATACTAAAATAGACAACAAACTGGCAACTCGCCTATATTGAGCAGCTTTCATTTCTGCAACTTTTGCTTCCTTCAGATCCTTCATGGTTTTGTCTTTAATCCTGATACAGAATTGCATGAAAACTTTGTTTAAGTTCAAGAAGTCCATAATTTCATCTCAATAGAATGATGCAGCAGTGTGTTTGGCAAGAAGAAATTTTCAAAATTAATAACAAAGAAAAACTGAAATGTTAAGCAGCCTCCTGAGGTATCCATTTCCATGTGTTGTGCATTTTCAGTATCTGGACCAATAGTACTGAAAAAGCTTCTCGATTCTTCTCTTCTCCCGACTGTAAGGTCCGCCGAAAACATGAGAAACACTTGCAGGAGTCATACCTAGAAGTATTAGATCTTAGCCGCAAAGTTGACATCAATTCAATGTGCAGGAAAGACTTCAAAAGTTTGGAAGAAGATAAACATAACAAGGAATTTGGAAGAAGACTTCCAAGTAATCTGTTTCCTTTCTTGATAGTCAACGTACATGGAAAGATTTATGCAATTGATTCGATTGTAACAGTACGAACCTGGGAACAGTAAGAAATATGAATACCTTATAATTTTATTTTGAAGGTCAGACCCAAGTGGCCTAGCAGTTTCTACAATTTTATTGATGATTTCACTTGGCGAGCATGTTGAGGTGAATCTTTTCTCTCTTTTATGTTCCTTCCAGAAATTTGTAGAGATAGGCATATTGCAATGAGATGTAGTCTCTAAAAACTTCACATATTTCCATTTTGCTGTTTTCAACTGAGAACCGACATGAACTAACTCCAGAGAAGCAAAACAACAAAGGGAGGTACTTTGACAATAAGCATATTATAGAGATCAAATGAACAATATATAGCATGCAGGGTCAACAAATGGCAAATGTAGAACTGAAGAATAAAAATCAATTAATAATAACAAATAGATAAACAACTGGACATGCAGAACAGAGAATGAACAATAAATTCTACAACTAAACTACAGTTAAACAGAGCATACCTAGACGCATAGATCGAGAACTTAAATCTGACCGACACCCGAATACAAAAGATGGCCCAGACAATGTTGAGGATATCGCTTATCGTTAGCGTCTCGGTCGGCCGGGGAATAGAGATTAATCTGAAATTGGACGATTAATCAATTTTATCGGTTGACTATTAATCGGCCAATTTTTACAAATCCCAGGTTCCCAGCACTAAAATATGTTATATTCAACACAAAAACAATATTGGACAGAAGTATTACCTTGTTTACTTGGCTTTGAATCCTTGTACAATGACAAACAAAATAGGACAGCAGTACATATTACATAATAAGGTCCATAAAATACAAATAAACATAGTTCTTGCACACATAGTGTTAGAAATAGGTCTGATTTATCGGTAGATTCTCAATAAATCGCTTGTCAGAGCGATAAATCGGCCCAAACAATAAACGGTGATGATATGGCATAATCTTATCGGCCACCCACCGAGTAGCGATAAATCGGACGATAAATCGCTGAATCGGCTGATTTTCTGAACAGTGGGCCCAGATCCCGAAGAAGACAACCCTGGTGGTCGCTGGACTGCTACTACTTGCGGCCGTGAGGCAGAGGCCCCAGAAGATGGGGACGACCACGCAGAAGAAACATGTCTATGCACACAAAGAGACACCCCATCGGCTGGAACACATAAAGGGACAGAAAAAATAATTAAACTAAATCGTAATTAAGAAGGTCAGGCAGAATAAAAAGGCAACAGATAAACCTGGAGGAGCCGACACAGGTCGCTTTCCTTGACGAATCTCTTGACGGCGCCGCCGCACTTCGGCAGAATCCAGATGTCCTCCTAATCAATTACATAAACAACGATTGCAAAAGGCAAACAAGTAACGATTACAATTAATTTCTCCTGAAACAAACAAATCAAAAGAAGCTGCTCACCAACAACAATAAAATCTGGCACCAAACCATCAACAATAGGAACATGCACGTCAGAACGATACGCAGCTGTCGTACGTGCAGCAGTGACGGCATCATGCATGAGACCGATCTGAAGCACCAAGATTCAGACAACCAGCTGACAATGAACCCCGATGGCCTCCCCTCGTGCATACATTAGATATGGGAAAGACTGTCCTTTGCAGGCCACCTGGACGGCCTGCATCTCCATTAGATATGGGAGAGACTGTCTTTTTTGCCTGGGCTAAAAGGGGTGGTATCTGGTCCATTTGAAGCTACTCCCTCCTCCATTTGGGATTAAATGGTCGGAGGGCCACGGTAGCCCGTTCGGATTTGCAAGGCCGTGGCATTTTTTTTTTTGAGAAGCATACTCGTATCTTTACCTAATAATAAAGGTAGGAGCCTTTCATAGTTCTCCATACGTTTATTAGTTGTTTTCATTGCGTTGCATTCTTACATAATACGTTATTGAGCAGCATGATGCGTTGCCGCACCAGACCCGGTCTCCTTCCTCTTCTTTCATCGATCTCCTTATTCCTCTCAACAACGAGCACGTCCCCCTCCAAAAATAAAAGGAAACACAGCAGCTCGATGCGCTGCCGCAGCAGACCCGGTCTCCTTCCTGTTCTTTGATTCAACCCGATCTTCTTCCTCTTCTTTGATCCAATCCCCACTTATTGATCCAATCCTTCCTGCGCCCTTAACGATTATATCGCTCTCCACGCCTGTGGGCTAGATGGAAAATTTACTGGGCTCCGACGGCTTCGTCGGCTTCAACTGTAGTACGGCACGACCAGGTTGTGGGGCCGTCCAGGGCATGGCCAACGCCGGCGGATGGAAGGACCGCACCACCATGGACGGCGCTGTGAGGGCGTCCATGCCACGCTACGTGGACGCTGCGAGGCGCCGGCGCTGCGACGTGGGCGAGAGCGCCCGACGCTGTGACGGGGACGAGAGCGCGAAAAGGCTGTCGCCATCCAATCGAACCCGGACAGAACAAGCCACGCCGACACACTGAACTGGCTGCCAGCGTGTGACCTGTCCTGCCACGACGATGCACGGAGAAGCAGCCGCAATTGAACCTGGATTGGCGGCCGGCGTGCGTGCGTGCGTGGAGCACCAAGATGCAGGCCGGCCGTCCTTCAGGCATACGGCCTCGTGGCCCAAGACTTGGGTGCAGTTTTGGATGAGCTCTGGGCGACGTAGATATACGGCCGGCATGCGTGCATGCAGTACGCACCATGTACGTGCGTCATAGACAGTTGTAGCTCCTCAACTGATCTCTGTCTGAAGTTACGAAGTTACGAAGCAAGGATCGATATGGCAGGCAAATTACACTGCTAAAATTTCAATTTTCACTGACCTATGATGTGTGTTTGTCGAGCTGTTTTGTAGGTACAGGCGGACACACTTCATGTTCAGGATCTAGAAGACAACTTCGGCTTGGGTTCGGATTTGGAGGACGATTGCTTGTTGGGTTCGGTGTGCATGCATGGCTGATGTGGGTAGACGATGATCCAACATAATAATTAATTTCTTGTGTAATCTATGGAAGTTGCTTATATATTCCATGATTAATTAGCTTGATTGATAACTTATTTTCTACAGGACAGTTTGGCGACCTCTGACGGCGGCGAGGATAGCACTAAACCGCGGTGTTGCTCACATGCAGCTCCGCTGCTAATTCTTTTTTACCCTACAGCCGGCACCTCCTACGACTTCGCTATTTATGCCGATACTGGTCAGCCGCCTTCTCCTTCGGTGATGCCTCCGTGCCCTCTGCCTTGCCAGTTGCCACCACCACCTACGACACTGCCATTTGTGCCTATGCCGGACAGCCGACTTCCGTCTTGGTGACATCTCTGTGCTGCCTTGCCCACATCTCTCTCTTTCTCCCAACGTTGTTGCCCTACTTCAATTTAGTGGATGTTTTAATTAACTGATATCTAGATGCTTGAAGTTCTACGTGATCTATATATGATCCAAGTTATTTCAACAATTACAGTAGTTGGATGTTTACATAACTTATGGCAAGAGTTCGACAAGTGATTAGTAGTGGAATAATTGTGTAATTAATCATGTTTTTCATGGCTTGTGTTGATGGACTTCAGGTAATAGGATGTGGAGAGCAAGGTATGCATCCTTATATTACTTTAAGGACAAAGAGCCTCCATATCGTGAAGAATGCACTGCGGTTGCCGAACCAGAGTGTTCATGAGCGTATTGTGCCCGACGAGGTGAAGTGATTAGGAGGCTCATGCTAGGTGCCGATGGCAAGTACCGTACATTCCAGTTGTATCGTGCATCCAGATGCGGGAAAAGGTAAGTAGGTTATATCAAGTAGGTTTGATATTTACTCTGTGTGCGCTTTAGATTTGGGTATGCATATGATTTGGTGGAGGCATGAAATATGTTGATACTTTGACACAAGATGTGATAACTATACATATATGTCTCTGTTTTTTAGACCAAGAGGTGGAGGTCTCGGCTGACATTACCCGCCATGTTGCGCTGGTACGTGCACCGACCAGGGTTTGGCACCAAATTAGGGTGTATGTGCCATCGCAGGTGCGTGCGGCGTCTGTATTTGCTGCAGTTTCACGTCTGTCCCCAGGACGATCTTCAGCAAGGTAAGAGTCTCGTCGGCCTCTTGGTAGCACAACGCCAACCGTGATGTTGTCTACCTTAATCCTGGCCATGGCACAGCTAACTTCATCCTGTCCTCGACCTCACCGGGAGGTGTGCATGTAATAAAATCATGCGATTTTTTCTCATTTTCTGTCAAGAACTTATGATAGGATTTTGCTGCCTAGACTAAAGTAACCCTTCACTCATTAGGATCCATCATGCAGTTGGCCGCCCTGCAAGGGGAGATAGAGGGAGATCCGAGGAAGCAACGAAAAGTAGAGGAAGTCCGATGGCAAATGGGAAGACGGTGATGGAGGTCTGGTCCGATGGTGCCGTAGTCATCAACCCGCCCGTGAACATCCTCTCCATTGTTGGTGAATCAATCCCTTCCTCCCCACTGATATAGTTTCGGGCTACTTTCAAAATGGGTTGCTTTAGCAAATTGAGATACAAACGTTATGATGTTTATCTTGATAACCTCTATAGTTCTACATATATTGAATTGATGTAGCCGGCTAGCCCAGATTCAGGTGTTTACTCCGTAGCCAAGCATGGACAGCAAATTGCACAATGCATACATGTGTTAGACTTTTTGCAAAGATGTGGCCTGCTTGAAAGAACAATTAATTTTCTTTTTGAGAGAAACCATTGGCTGGATTAGGAATGCCGGAGTGCGATGAATTCATCTCCCATTGAAACGCACGGGCATGTTTGCTAGTTCAACTTATAGCAGTACAGGTACAAACCAGATACGAGTACATCACACACTCATAGCTATCCCACACTTTGCATAGAGCCCCCTAAAACAGAACAAAAAATGCAAACAAGCCCTCCGGAAGCACTGTAGCATTCTTCCCCGGTCGGCCTCGCCGAGCACCCACTAGCGCTCCCGGGCAGCCGGCCGTTTTATGAAACTTCTTGTCCCCCGTCCCGATTAGGAAACTACCAGCCCCCCACCCGATCCACCTGATCCCCGCGTCCCTCCTACCCCGACGAGCCAAGTCCCCATGGCCCCTGGCGAGGCATGCCGCGCCACCCCCCCCCCCCCCCCCCCCCTCTGTCTACAAGGTCACGTGCCCCCGTCCTCAACTGCCCCCACGCCCCTCTTCTTCTTCCCCACGCAAAAGCGAGATCCTTCCCCATCGCTGGAACCTGCAATGGCTGCTCGGTCATGGCGAAAACTGAGCGGATCTAAAAAATCAGTTTGGGACAAGGGGAGAAAAAAGACGTACCTGGCTGCAGAGGAGGAAGAGAAAATTGTGCGATTCCTCTTCTTCTTCACCTTTACTGCAACTTCCTCCTTGATTGTTTCTTCATCTTGACTGCACCCTCACGAAAAAAGTTGATCGATCCAATTGATCTTCATGTATCCATCCTGTGCAAAAATAGACAAACCCCTGAACACAGCAAAAACACATGGCGCTACAGAGGGGTGTGTGCAACTTTTGTGCTAGTTGCGCACAACCGCTCCAGGTGAGCCAGCCAACTTTTGTTGCGCAGTGTGCAACACACAACACAAAAAATGAAAACATGCTATTGTACAGAAAGAACATAGAGCCTATATATTGGGTTTGTTGCATACAGTAGAGAAACAAGATTATCCTGTAAAAAAAATTATGTTCAGAGAAAAGGAAACATGGCTAAAAGAGACAGTAGTCTTTTTGGTTTTTGCGACCGTTCATCTGTCCAAAAGTTGTGCCGACTTCATAGTTGTGAAAGGATTGTGCACGCGCTTGTTAAGAAGCTCCTCGCACCCATCACCTGTGGGAAGACGCAAAAAGGAAAGGCATTATTTATTCCCTTGCATGTTAGTGTTTGTATGATGCATCATGACAGCAAAAAAAATCCTGCAAAAAGAACTTGATGGAAAAAAACTGTGGGACTGCATAAAAATGTAGTGTGCAAATTTGTGTGTCAATTTGTGCAACTAGAATAAACCCTTGTGTGGAAGCATGAAAAGCAGAAAATGCATATGACAAAAACACAAACCTTGATAAGATATTGCACCTAGCTGGGTTGTAGTGTGCAACTTATGTGTCCGAACTATGCAGCTGACAGAACCCCTCTGTGCAACAATGAAAAAAAAATGCAGCTAGCATTGTTGAAAACAAGTCTGCAAAGCACTTGAGTAGCCCCCAGTGCGCAACTATGAAAAAACAGAAAACAGAAAAGGGACAGAAGTAGGCATGTGACAGCAAAAAAACTGATAAAGAAACCTAGCTGGAATATAGTGTGCAACTTATGTGTCCATCTGTGCAACTGACAGAACCCATGTGTGCAACTATGAAAGAAAGATAGTTTCTTATTAAAAAAAGTTCTTGCAGATTTGTTTTGTGTTATTAGTTGCAAGCCACTGGTGCTGCTGATGTGTTTGTTCCCCTTCCCTTGTTGTATTTGCAGGTGGCGGAAAAAAAGGTGTTGCACGAGGGTGAGATAAGAGAAGGGCGACAAAAAAATGATTGATCTCAACGAGCTACCTCCCAATGTCAATGAGCTACCTCCTGACCTAAATGTTGAGCCGGTGTGTTGCATGCAGCCGGATCCCCGTTGGACTTCTACGGATGATGTTGATGTTATAGGGGAGTCGCCGGACCCTAATGTCGCCCATGGAACCACTATCCCTATGGTGGTTGTTGTGCAGTCAGAGAGCCATACTCTAGTTGAAACGGACACCGCGGGGGTTGCTGATGGACCGACCGAGAATGAACTCAGAGCAGGCGATGTTGGCGGTGGTGCGCATGGTGAAGAAGATGATGAGGCTTGATCCCAGCCAAGGGAGCCATATGTTAGTATGATGTTTGATGGTCTACAAGGTGCTAAGTGGTATTACAACTCCTACGCCCTAAGAGTTGGATTCTCCATCAAGATGAACACGTCAAGGAGGTCTGCTTTTACCGCCAGTTGAAAAAGCAGCAGTTTGTTTGCAACAACTATAGGAAGCCAAAAGTTGATGATGGAGGAGCAGAAATTACCCCTGTGCTAAATGCTCTGTCAGAGCCCAAATCAGTTGGGGATGAAAAAGACTTGGATGATGATACTATCTTTGGTGGGGGCAGGAGTGATCCCACGAAGAAAATCAAAAAACGGAAACACGATACCATAAAGCAAACCGAATGCAGAGCAAAGATGGTGGTGAAGTTGAAGGATGGGTGATGAGAGGTAATCTACTTTGTCCCTGATCATAACCACCCATTGGTCAACAAGCCCTCGCTGTCCAAGTATTTGCAGTCTCACCAAGGGATACCTCTAGAAGAAAAGCTGTTTTTGCAAACCTTGCATAACTGCAACTTGACTTCAGGTGTGTTGCCTTCCCCTTTAGTTTTGTTTGTGGCTGAATAAGTTGGCAGCTTTGGCTATCTAAGTTGGCAGCAATGCATATCTACATTGGCAGATAAATTACAACTCTAAGTTGGCATCTATGCTTGTCTAAAATTGCACAGCTATGGGTGCCTAAAAGTAGCGCGTGGTTTTTTGTATCAGAATGTGTGTCACTGTTTTGCATTGCTTTCGACAAAAAAAAAGTTGCATGTCCAAACAAAAAAATTGTGTCAATTGCTATCTCTAGTAGAGTTGCTTACGTTGTTGCTTGGTTGGTTAGTTTCCCCCCATAGTTCAGTGTGCAACTTCATGATATTTAGTGTGCAACATTGGTGTCTAGTTGTGCAACTATTGTGTGCAACTCCCATGTGCACAAAGAGCTGCTAGCTATGGCAGGCTGAGTTGCACTCTTGTTGCTAGGTTACATGCGTCGGAAAAAAAGAGCAAAAAGTTGCCTGACCATTTCTCTCTTGCTTTGCTTGTATTTGTTGCTGAAAGTTGCCAACTAACAAAAATTCCCCCCTATCGATTTTGTGTTATGCAGGACGTATGATGCACGTTATGTCAGAGTTTTACGGCACGGAACATATTGTTCCGTACGGACCGAAAGCAATAGGCAACCTCTACTCGGGCTTCTGCAAAGATGCAGTGAAAGAGGGTGAGATGATCGAGACGGTTGCTTACTTTAAAAACTTGCAGAAAACTGATCCGAATTTCTACTACAAGATAAAATATGATGAGGAGGATAGAGTGAAGAACATGTTTTGGGTGGATGGCTTGGTGTGGAAGGCTTATGCTAAGGCTTACCATGATTGCATCTCCTTTGATACAACCTATATGACTAACATGTACAACATATACCGTTTGCGCTGTTCATTGGCATCAATCAGCATGGTCAGTCTTTCATGTTTCATTGTGCGTTTGTGAGGCAAGAGTTGGCAAAAAGCATTGATTGGGTGTTTCAGACATACCTCGAGGCGATGCATGGTAGGCCCCCGATAATTTCATAAAGGACCAAGATGTTGCAATGGGGATCTCCATATCGAGAATCTTTCCCGCCATCGTGCATCGCTGTTGTCGATGGCACATCATGAAGAAAGCACAAGAGCAACTTGGTTCCTTGCTAGGGCGGAACCAGGGCTTGTCTGAAGATTTCAATGAGTCATTGATTTCAGCTTCACCTTGCCACGCATGCATCTTCCGCCAGACAAGAACAAGAAGAGAACACACTGGATCGACTATACAACGTAGGTACGTACCGGAGCAATGATCGATTACTAAGATGCCCGGCGGTGAATAAATAAAGTGCAACAAAAGCCTAGCAGAGAAACTAGTTTTCAAGACCTAATCTGAATTCCTACAAGTGTTAAACATCTTTAGTTACCTATGCATCAGCCTTAGAGATACGAGATTGTCCGAATCCAGATTCAACGACCCAGATGCTCTTGGCGAACCGCTACGCAAGTTAGTAAAGAAAGAGCGCATCATCCGCAACATCTTCATCCGACGGTTGATATTTAATTACCGCTTCTAGCACCATTTACTGTTTCCTTCTCCTATCGCATTCAGCTTTCTCTTTACCTTTACGAACTCTTGGACTGTAATGGCTATAAAGCCCCAGGATTCCAGCTGAGAGAGGCATCGTATTGTAATTGGGTTAAACCCTAGCCGCCATTGGAGTGGTCGATCACTACTTTCCTCTTCCTGCAATATAAAGCCTAGCTAAAATCCCCTCTGAATTTGGGGCTAAACCTTGCAATCTCTGTACTTTATGCACATCTCTGAATTTCCCCACATCAGAGCAAGACAATTGGTATTCAGAGCCCACGGATCCTTGGCGGCGAGATGGATCTAATGATGGAGTGGAGTAAGGCTTGCCTGTAAAATCCTTCCCTTTCATCTAGGATCCCGGCGGCGATGTTGTTCATCGGCGGCGACTTGGCGGCGGTAGAATCGGCGGCGACTTGGCGACTTGACGCCCCCCCCCCCCGTTGTAGCCTCTGCTACCCCATGCGCACGGGCGTGTACCGTGCCCACGGGACCCCCGTGCGCACGGGGTCTACTTAGGCCGTGCGCACGGCCCTCCCTAGAGTGCAGCTGTGGACTGCCTGTTTTGCCCTCCCGCTCGTCCCCTACCTCCAGCTACCTATATATTTTGTACCTAGGTCATTTGTTAGGGTTAGCAAAGGATATGATATGATCTAGAGAGTACTTTGCTCATCTACCCTCTCCCATGGAGATCAAGACCTCCTAGGAGAAGATCCCAAGTGGATATCAAGACCCCCTTTGCGGGAAGGATCTATCTAGATCATCAAGACCTCATCTCCTCTTGGATTTGGGATGAACTTTACCATGTATCTTTCCCTTTGTTGTTCTTGTACCTTGTGGATCTTATGTGTTGCTAGTCTAGTGGATGTGTGATTGGACTTGTTCTTGAGTGTTTCTCTTGTGATTTCCCCTCGTATTCTTCGTGCTCTACGTGTTCCGCTTCGTAGCCACCACCAATTCGTGAACATCGGGACAAATCGGGGCACTTTGGCCCGTGCCCTACAACATCTTGGTATCATGAGCCACGTTGACACGAATTTGGAGCCCTACCCCCCATGTTCTAGCCTTTAGTTTGAATTTTTCTTGCCAATTTTGAAAATTCCACACAAAAAGAGCCATACCAAATTAATTGTGATTTGTTGTTCCTTGTGAGTTTTTGTTGATTTTGATCCGTGGATCTGGTGTTTAGCAAGTAGATCCATCTCCTATTGCGTCCCCATAGCCCAATTTTTTTTTCCCTTCGAATTTGGAGTTGAAATCGTAATTTTTCCGTCACCCTCGTGCCCACGGGCTCCCCACCCCGTGCCCACGGGCCCCCGATACGTCTCTGGACACCCCGTGCCCACGGCCCATGTACCGTGCGCACGGGACCCCGTGTCCACGGGCCTTAGACCCCGTGCGCACGGCACTCCCAGGATCAGCCGCCACTGCTTCACTGTTTCGCCCATATCTCCCACTTCCGAACTCCGATTTGGGTGTTCTTTGGCTCGTTGAAAAGCTAGCGACGTGCCATAGCTGCTCATCGTGGTTTTACCACCATTTAACTCCATCAAATTTTGTGCATTTTTGCATAGGCCCTCCGCCATAACTTCCACACCACCACCATAGACTTCCGCAACCTAACCCATTTTGGTTCCCATTACATTTGTGGTTGTTTGAGTTGTGATTTGAGTCTCCTAAGGTGTTTCGGCTACTTAGGGACGGTTACATCTTCATCACCACCGACGACATGGAGCGATACGAGTATTGACTAGTTCCATCGACTAGATCCACCACGATATTTCGCATCGACGACGATCATCCATCCTCTGAGACCATCTTCAACCGGAAGCAAGGCCGGTGACCCCCGACTTCGTGTAAGGTTAAGTGTGATGAAGGTATCCATTCCGTCATAAAATTTTCCTTCCTTGCCATTACATCTTGATAGCCCCACCATCTTTGCGAATACCTTCAGACCTATTGAGACTAGCTATCCGAGTATTGCCGGGCTTCGCGAAAACTTGTGCACCTTAGTGGTACGATATCATATTGTTGCATCATTTGATATATAATATTGTGCAATTGCTTGCTCCCATGCATATCTTGTGATACTTATCTCATGTGTTTGGTTGAGGCTCAATAAGCCTAGTGGAAAGGAAGAGAAGATAAAAAAAAGCTTTTAAGCAAGAAAAAGAAGATCATAAGCTTATAAGCAAAAGAGTGTTGAGCATGAAAAGAGATACTTGTGCATGAGGATACATGGAATAGGAAACGTTTTGCTTGCATACATATAGGTTGGTGCCAAGTGGTGAATCGTGCCCAAACGTGCAATCAAGCTAGCGTCTCTCCTTGTGTTTGTGCAACACGAGCTTAGTCTTCGTTAGGCAATTTTGTATTGCTCATCCCTATAGTTGCACAAGCCCCATTATCCCACCGTGTGTGTTTCTTTATTGCCCTCCTCTATATTTGTGATCACTTGCTTTGCATTTTGAGTCCTTTGGCTTGATTTCAACATTTACATATCTTGGACTTCAATTTCCATGAATTTGTGCCACTGGTCCTAACCAAGCCACTCGATAAGCTTTACCTTGTAGGTGTGAGTGAACAAGTCCGGTACCAATTCCACTATTCTTCCATTTCCCATTGAGTGAAACGGGATACATTCACAACTTTGGGAAAAGGTAGCTTGGTATTGTTTATCTCATTTCCTACTCACCTTTGCTCGAGTCTTGTGATGGATAGGCGAAGCACATCATCTCCGGTCTACAACCACGACGACGAGTTCGATGCCATGAAGAACTTCATCGACGCCAAGATGGACAAGTACATGGAGGAGCTCAAGGCAAGAGGTCTTCATCATCTTCAAGAAGATGCTCAAGTGCAAAGACTCCCGAGCTACCATCTTCGGCAAGGACACACCGGCATCGACACCGACAAGACCAGGACACTCAAGTTCATCAAGGGCGCACCTCAAGAACAAAAGAGCAGCCTTCTGGGAGCATGTTGGCTTCTCTGCCAACCCCGTGCACACGGGCCAGCGACCCCCGTGCACACGGGACCCCGTGCACACGGCCTCCTACACCCCCGTGCGCACGGGCCATACAGAACATCGACAGCGACCCCAAGACTGCGCCTTCATCAGCTACATTGGCTTCTTCTCCTTCGTCATCTTCAAGGCGGCGGCGACCAAGTAGCACATCTTCAAAGCGCCCAACCGACGCACGCGCACTTCGACCACGTCCTTAACTTCAAGACATCGCACACCATCGACATCAAGGTCAAGCGTGGCAACGTCACCATCAACACGAAGACGCTCAAGAGGCGAACACCTACAAGTTCCAACAAGCCCTACATCAAGCTACGAGAAGACCGCGAGACGAGCGCCACTAAGAAGAAGCTTCGGCGCCAAGTCCAAGGCACCCAAGTACAAGCGAGGGTGACCCTTCCATCTTCGGAAGCCCCTCAAGGAAGATGGCCGAGCACGGGAAATTCCCTTCGGTCATGGCGACGAGCAATGAGGTGCCACATCATATGGGCCTCCTACAAGACGGCGACAAGACGGTCGAGCATGGGCCATCCCCTTTGACCACGGCGACGAGAACGAACCTCTTCAACGACATGAAGACGACGCCCACATGGGACTCCTACTCCGAGTCAAGCTACGAGACCGCAAATGAGACCCTCTCTTTGGTCTCGGAGGAGAGCGATGATTTTCCACATCCTATGGCATTCATCTTTGGAGGCGTTATGGACAAGGAGGTTGAGCACGGGACGACTCCCACAACCACGGCGGCGAATGAAGTTGCGTATGGAGACGCTTGCACCTACATCTCTCCGACACCTACATATGACAAGATGACCCAATTCCCATGTGAGGAGAGCCACCACCACATGAGTGAGATGAGTGACTCCACCATATGTGACATTGAGTGCATTTCCTATGACAGGATGAGCGTGACCACCACTAGCCCCACACACGAGTACATGCCGCATATCCTATGTGAGGTTGAGAGCCATCACCACCATTTGAGTGACTCGACCAACCATATGAGTGAGATCATTTTAGCGGGAGTGAGTGAGCCACAACACTTAGTGAGTGAGGTAGTTGATAGGGCATGTGAGGCCACTATGATTTCTAACGACTTACCCTCTACGACAAGTGTGTTTTCTTTGGTGCTAGATCTCCTACAAGACGAAGTGCCAATCCTCAATGAGTACATACCTCCAATGAGAAATACGATGGCCATTGTGGATGATGATGCACCCCCCACATGGTTCCATCAAGACGACAATGTTGATCACGCTTTGATTTTTGCCACCTCACCTACACCACATGAGTGGAGCTCCAAAGGTAACATAGGTGAAGGTGCTTCGCTTGTCCCACTAGTGGAACATCTTGACATCGATTACTTGCATGATGCTGATCACCCTATGGAATCACCACATACTATGTGTTCTACATGCTTAGATATGCCACCCATTTATGATGAATATGATGATGAGCATGTCGAATTACCTAGTTGTGATGCTATGCTCCATAGGATATCTTGTGAAAATTCTATTGGTCACGTCATGTTTGACAATCCATTAACCTTGTCTTATGCTATGAGTGAGCTTTCTCATATGGCATCATTGCAAACTCACAGTAGTAACTATGCATATCCAATTAAAATCAATCCCATTTGTACTTCTGGCATAGATGACAAGATCATGGTTATTGGTATTTGCTTCTCTTGCGATGATATTGCTATGCTCCCCTTGAGCAATTTGTGCAATTCATCTACTATGCCATGCCATGATAATGATTGTAGATCACATGATTCCATCCTTTGTGTGCACCATATTCATACCATTCATGACAATGCTCTAGATGTTTCACGTGATGCATTACACACCTTGAGTCTCCATTATGCTATACATAACAACAAACCAATCATGATGGATGGCATGTTTCTATATCATGCATCTCCTTTATTTGAGCATTGGATATTTTGTGCTAACCAACACATGCACGTGCGCATCATAATGGATGGTGTGTACATATATCACGCACACACAATTTTCCCTTTGCCTTTGTTTTGTGTACGTACTCACGAATACTTGTCAACTTCTCAATCACATGAGTTGACGAAATGAGCTCTTGAGAGCAACGATGCTTTGGGATTGCTTGGAATGCTTACCCGACCATCTCCCTCGTGCAAGGACTACGCGCATTACTTTTACTTGGCTCTCACATGGCTATGGGCTATTTACCACTTGTCACCTTATGCTCATTTTACCGTGTTCACTTTGCATGTTATGCCTCCTTCAATGCCTTTGCCATGCAATTGTGACCCTTGCTTGCATTTACCCATGATTTACCATTCCACTATTTCTATGTGTATTTGCATGCTTGGTGGAGATCCTTGTTGCTATTGTCATGTTTACCTTGTGCCCCATGCTATTGTTGATTCTTGTGTTGGGAGAGTCATGATGTTCCTTTGCTATTTATATAGAACTTGTTGCCAATACAATGATGATACATTACTCATATCTTGTTCTCATGCTTGTGATATGTCATGTGCACTATGTATTCCCACTATTTGCACACATGACATGATTTCTATGATGACCTCTAGTATGTTACATCTTTGCACTACTAGCTTGCATAACTTGATCACTATGATTGTTTGCTTTGCTGCATTACCCATGATTCATACTTGCTCGTTTCATTGGGTTGATGGCCTATATGTTCTTGCCTCTCACATGATTTATCATGATCATTGTCCATTGTCTCCTTTAGTTGCATCTCTCATATCCACTTGTAGTGAGTGCAACCATGCTATGCTTATTGATCTTGGAGACTTGGACATCTCACTTGTGATGCATGCTTGTTTGTTTGAGCTTAATATCTTTGGTTGTACTCGCATCATATGCTTCCATACCATGCCACATTATCTTGTTCCTTCTCATGATAAGAATTATGATGACACTTGTTGGGTATATCACCACACGAATGATTGGTTTTGCATTCACGCTAACATCATTTGTTTTTCCGAGTGTTTGTCATATTCTTTCGTTTTGAAGGATTCACAAGGCGACGCCGTCACGAGACATATTGGTCATGAGAAGTCATACGCGATGCACGACACCAACATTTTCGAGGAACTCGTAAAGGTGAACTCATTCCCTTTGAGCCACCCTCACATACACATATCGAACGGGCCAAACCTTCATTCTTGTTTGCTCCTTCTTGTCTACATGATACATCTCTTGGATGGAGGACCGACATTCAAGATGGGCCTTCAAGTACCTCGACATCGACTCCAATGCGACAGCTTCATCCAGTACATAGGCATCTTCGCCTTCGGCTGTACGACATCTTCGCCTACACCACGAGCTCAAGTCCGCGCCTTCCACAAGCTCCTACAACATCGACACCGGACGACAACTCATGCCAGAACATGGAGAACTGCAAGTCCATCCATGCCTACCGGTTACATGGTGATGCGGTTTCCGATCCGAGGACGGATCTCTCCCAAGGGGGAGGGGATGATGCGGAGCATCCTACGGTCATCTCCATGTACACCTCAACATCTCCCCAAGACCCAAGAGGAACCTCGCCAAGACCGCACGGAAGACGGAGGCCTACAGCTGGAAGAAGAAGTCCTGCCCAGGCGACCACGTGCCCACGGGCCTATTGGACCCCGTGCGCACGGCCTGTCCAGAAAGTCTCTGGATACCCCATGCGCATGGGCCCCAATGACCCCGTGCGCACGGGCCCCCCTGCTGTAGCCTCTGCTACCCCGTGCGCATGGGCGTGTACCGTGCCCACGGGACCCCCGTGCGCACGGGGTCTACTTAGGCCGTGCGCACGGCCCTCCCTGGAGTGCAGCCGTGGACTGCCTGTTTTGCCCCCCAGCTCGTCCCCTACCTCCAGCTACCTATATATTTCGTACCTAGGTCATTTGTTAGGGTTAGCAAAGGATATGATATGATCTAGAGAGTACTTTGCTCATCTACCCTCTCCCATGGAGATCAAGACCTCCTAGGAGAAGATCCCAAGTGGATATCAAGACCCCCTTTGCGGGAAGGATCTATCTAGATCATCAAGACCACATCTCCTCTTGGATTTGGGATGAACTTTACCATGTATCTTTCCCTTTGTTGTTCTTGTACCTTGTGGATCTTATGTGTTGCTAGTCTAGTGGATGTGTGATTGGACTTGTTCTTGAGTGTTTCTCTTGTGATTTCCCCTCGTATTCTTCGTGCTCTACGTGTTCCGCTTCATAGCCACCTCCAATTCGTGAACATCGGGACAAATCGGGGCACTTTGGCCCGTGCCCTACAACAAGTCACGCCCCCCTCCACCTTAATTAACCCCTTCATTAAGTAAATAAGACACCCACCACCCTCACCCTTCCAATCTAGCTAGACCCACCAAATTAAACACCCCCCAACCACCACCACCATCCGATCACGCCGTACGACATCGAAGATATACGTTTTGGTGAGATTGCTTTTTTGAAGATACGCATTAATTAGAGTATATTTCGTATGAGCATACATATTTGGTTGTGTGGGGCCGCGGCGGACATGTAGCCGAGGCAACATTTGGTTGATCACGCGCTTGGTTGCCTTCTTTTTCAGGTAATACAAATGAGTGCCAAATCTCGAAAAAATGTTGATTCATTTCCGTTTCGTCGAGTTTGTGGCACTCAATATGTCCCGTTTTAGCAAAGGTCATGCCGAAAATTTCAATTTTGCGTCTTTTTAGAACATACTAATCGATTCCGTTATGTATATATGTTGTAGTTGGCGATCGAAGGATGGATCGAAGTTGGATGTATAACTCCGTACCATGGCCGTCCAATGATTTCGTTCAAGGTTTGATGGAGTTCTTATAGGTTGCGGTGGAAGATATGAAACAAAGGGGTGCCGAGAAAATATGTTGTCCGTGTGTTGTTTGCGAGAATGATATTCTGTACACACACGACTATGGCACGTTGCATAGGCACTTGTTGTCGAATGGTTTCATGCCTGGTTATACTAGATGTACAAGTCATGGTGAGGAGGATGATGGGATGTTAGATGAAGAAGCGGGACATGACGCAGAAGAAGAATGGATGGTGGACCGAGGCCGGACATGATGAAGAGTCCAACGGTGATGAAGAGGACGACTCGGGTGAAGTGTCTGACGATGAGGAGTCCGAAGCGGACACGACACGCATCGGGGGCAAGTTGGCCGGAATGGTGCACGACCCATATATGCAAGAGTTGATTGTGAACGAGACTACCACCGACATAGGGGCTCGTAGAGAGACTACCAAACTAGCGACTCTTGAGAAAGACTCGACAACTCCATTGTACGTGGGTTGCAAGCCGGAACACACCCACCTAAGTGTCTTGATAAAAAATTTGGACATCAAGGCAAAAACCAATAGTACATACACGTCCCTCGATATGAACTTGTAGTTTCTACATGATGTTCTTCCTGATGGGAACGTACTGCCTAAAAGTACCGATGAGGCGAAGAAGGTATTGTGCCCTCTTGATATGGATCCGATAAAATACCACACGTGCAAATATGACTGCATCATTTATCGGAACGAGCACGCTAAGCTAACAAGGTGTCCAACATGCAAAACACCCCAATTCAAGCGGGGAAATAACAGTCGGGCAGATGAGGATGGTGAGAACGGACCGGCTAATGGTACTCCTCAAAAGGTTGTATGGTACTTTCCAATCATTCCCCACTTGAAGCGTTTGTACGCAAACAAGAAGCAGACAAAGCTTATGCGTTGGCACGGTAGAAGGAAGAACAAAGATGATGGAGTGCTGAGACACGTTGCAGATGGTTGCCGGTGGCAAGCACTCGACGACCAATTCCCCAATTTGAAAGGAGATGATAAGAATGTCAGGCTGGGCTATAGCATGGACGGTCTGAATCCCTTTGGCAACCAAAGCAGCGTGCACAACACCTGGCCCATGGTTGTATGCATCTACAACCTCCCCCCATGGGTCTACATGAAGCAGAAGTATCTACACATGGTTATGAAAATTCTAGGGCCAACCCAACCAGGGAGTGATCTGAACCTGTATCTGCAACAATTCAAGGAGGAGCTAGACATATTATGGTCAGAGGAAGGGGTGAAGACATGGGACGCCTCAAAAGGCAAATATTTCCCTATGAAAGGTGTGCTGCTCACGACGGTACAAGACTATCCCGCATACGGGTATAATTCGGGTCAAGTTTGTCACGGTAATTTTGCATGTGTTAGGTGTATGGAGGAAACCCATTATCTCTATCTGAAGGCGTCTCATAAAACTGTGTATGTGGGGCATCGAAGATGGTTGAAAAAAAAATGACGAATGGAGACAAAAAGAAGAATTGTTCGACAACACAAAAGAAAAGTGAGATAAGCCACGTAAGAGGAGTGGAGAAGAAATCCAAGAGAAGTTGGGCAACTGGGAAGAGAGTCGAGCCACTCTTAAAAGTATGGAAAACGTGGAGTCCATTCTAGGACTTGGAATACTAGAAGTTTCTCTCCACCCCCCATTGTATCGATGTCATGTATACCGCGAAGAATGTTTGCGAGAGTTTGCTTGGTACACTTCTGAACATACCAGACAAGACAAAAGATACTGGGAGCTCAAGAAAAGACTTAGAAGCCCTCAAAATTAGGGAGGGTTTGTGGGCTGACGTGGATGATAGCGTCGTTGGCAAGGTTTAGAAAACGATGTCAAAATTCCCCCTCACTTGCTACAGCCTGTCTCCATGGGAGCTCGATAAAATATTCACCTGCCTTGTCAATGCCCGAGTTAGTTCCGGGTACTCGTCGAACATACACAGATATTTGTCATGTGACAAGAAAACTTTATACGGGATGAAGTCGCATGACTGTCACGTGAAGATCACACAGATACTTCTGGTTGCAATTAGAGGGATAATGGAACCGCATGTCAGGAAGACAATTCTTGACCTCTGTAACTTTTTGACGTCATCTCTCATAAATCGATCAGTCTGGAGTGTTGCAACAGACTACAGGTAGAGATCATTGTCATACTATGTGAGCTTGAGATGTACTTCCCGCCCTCATTCTTTGACATCATGGTACATCTACTGGTCCACGTTGTCGGGGACATCGTAGACCTGGGCCCGGTGTTCCTCCACAACATGTTCCCGTTCGAAAGGTTAAATGGGATACTCAAGCGATACGTTCATAACAGGTCCCATCCGGAAGGAAGCATCGTCCAGGGATTTCAAACCGCGGAGGTAATCTCGTTTTGCACAGACTACCTGGAAGTTGACAAACCTATAGGCATGCCCCAGAATAAGCACATTGGCAGGCTGGAAGGCGTAGGTCACAAGAAAAGGAGAAAGGATTTGCATGTTAGCATGGACCTTCCCAACCGAGAGCTCGACTTCACCAGAACGCACACAGTGGCGTTACAACATATTAAGGTGGTCACCCCATATGCGAGGAAGCACATGGCAGACTTGAAAAGATATTAGAGGCTACACGGGATAAACAAGTCCAACGATCAACTCATGAAAGAGCACAACAGAGATTTTGCGGCTTGGTTCAAGGCATACATGCAAGCTAATCCATTGACGGGAGATGATGACAAAGCAACGACATTGTTCTCCTTGGCGGCGGGTCCCTCGATGAATGTCACGACATACCAAGCATATGACATCAACGGATACACATTCTATACGGAGGCCAGAGACAAGCTGAAAGGTGTGTACCAGAACTAAGGGGTGACGGAACAAGCCTTCACTGGTAAACTAAAGTACATGCACTACGGCAGGATCGAAGAGATTTGGGAACTTAAGTACACGGATGTGGGGACATTCCCCTTGTTCCGTGTCAGATGGGCGAAACAAATACAACTTGAAGATGACTATTTCACTACCATGTTTATACCACCACGAAATGAGTCAGTGAACGTGCAAGCAATCGGCTACTTAAATGAGCCGTGGGTAATGTCCAGCACTGTGTCCCAATGGTTCTACATAACCGACTCGATTAGGCCCAGCCGTGTGCTCCACCGAAGAAGGGAAGAGGGGTATCGTCGAAATGGACGAAGTCGCTGACGAGGAGGACTTTGACCAATTCAACGTCCCGACAGAAGAAGATATGAACATGAAATATGTCCACAGAAGAAGAAGATCAACATTGCCCGATGACGGCATTGCACCATGGCTAAGACGGGGCCACAAGAAGACAATAGTTCATACCAGGAAGAGGATCAAGAAAACCGTTCTGAAGACCGTCCATGAGTGACATGTATTCATGAAGCTTATTTTGTATTTCAGACTAAATTAATGATGAAATGTATGCATGAAGCTTATTTTGCATTTCCAACTAAATTAATGATGAAATATTAAGAGATCGATCGTCGTGTACCAGAACCCAGTGAATGCATATTAATTATAGCAAAATAGCCCAAAAATGTCCGAAATGATTACATGGAACTTATAACCATGTGAAATAAACATACAAAAAGTTTCAAGGCCAAATGAAGAAGCAAAATAAAAGTTCACCTTCTAAACTAAAACAATCCCTCTGAAACTCTAAGACTTACCCAGATACTAGTCCGTTTCTAAGCGAAGTACAACACAATTAGTTCGTAACCCTCTAACTTTTTATCACAGCATCTAAAGGTCATAAAATGACACCACGCCAAGTTTCATCGTTTTCGAACTACATTTACACTGTGTTTAAAATCATATACAATTTACCCACATTAAGTAGCTAAAAATTCATTTAATGCAATAAATATAGTTAATTAGCTCAAAAACATCTGAAACTTAAACATGATACATGAAACAATGTATATTCAACGTCATAAATAAATTAGACCATAAATATAAACATAAAATGATAAACCTTCACAAATAACAAAAAATCAAAAACAAAACACCAGTGGCCGCCACTACTATGTAACATGCGCCCGCCACAGATAATGTTTTTTCAATCCGCCGGCCCGGGACCTTAGCGAAATTTTCGTGAGCGGCGGCGCTGAAATAGAGCTCTGTCCACACTCTCTCCTCAATCAAAGATAACCGCGCGCGAAATCCCCCTCTCCACCTTCGCCGCCCCCACCCATGCTACACCGCCGGCGACCCCGCCCACGCTCCACCACCCCTGCCCCCGCCGCTCTCCATAGGCGCGCCGCGGATCTCAACCGGCGCCGTGCCTCTCCACCGGCGCCGGCCGTGGCCTCTCGACCGAGGCGCCCCGTCCTCCACCGGCACCGCGGCCTCTTCACCGATGCGCCCCGGCCTCCACCGACGCTGCGGCCTCTCCACCGGTGCTGCGCCCCTCCACCGGCACCGCGTCCCTCCACCGCTGCGTGCGGTGGCTCCTCCATCGGCGATGCGCTCCTCCACCGACGTGCCCCTGCCCTTGGACGGTGCCACCCTACCCCCTTCACGAGCTCCGCCACACACCGGCCGCTACAAAACCATCTCGGTGAGCTCCTCCTTCTACATAATAGAATTGATACAAATTCATTGCTCGTGCTCGTGATGGTGATGGTGATGGTGATAGCGCATTTGGTTGATCGCACGCGATGAACTAGCTTGCGCTTTGTTGCATTCTTTTTCAGGGAATACAAATGAGTGCCAACGTTTTGACGAAATATTGATTCAATTCCGTTTCGTCTAATTTCTGGAACTCAATATTTCCCATTTTTAGAAAAGGTCACTCCGATTTTTTAATGATTTTTTTGTTTTTTTAATTAATTAAATGGTCAATTACTTATACAATCATTTATTCTTTAGTTATAAGATGGCGGGAGAGACCATGGCCGCATCTTCGGGGCGGACACAGTCTAATGATGAGCGGGTACCTTCCCGTGAGGAGGATCCTCGGAATGCGTCATGCACCGAGTACTCATCCCAGGATGATTATGTTGATGTCGGAGAAGAGACCGGCAGTGGTGATGAAGAAGGGCAAAATCGGGAAGAAGAGTCGGGTGGTACTGAAGAGAAAGAAGATGGGAATGGTGCAGAAGCTGAGCCAGCAAAAGAGCCGTGGAAACCAATGTCACGGAACAAGGTGCCTAACGCTATGTACATTATAAAATGAATTGCAAAGGGTGGGAAACCCATGGGTCCTAAAAAAAACGCAATGAAATGGGGTAACGTCCTAGCTGCCATCGTCCGTGAAAACTGTAGCATCAACCTAATGTCCATAAGGGGCCCTAACAACAAGCACAGGACCAACCTGCTGTTAGGAAAGATGAGAGATATTTTCAAGTTCAGGGACCACGACATGGAGCACGCAGAAAGAAATGCCATGCGCACGTTCACCTCGGCCTTGAGTAATAATATATATTGTGCAAACATACTATTGGACGAGGGAAATGATTTAGAGGATTTCAAAAAGCTATATCCTACGACTAGCGATGAGGAATGGGAGGTGTTCCTTGCTTGCCGAGACACCGAAGCATATGAAGAGGACAAAACGAAGTATAAGAAGCTCTGGAGCCAAATGGTTGGGAACCACAATCTCGGCACCCGTGGTTATGAAGGGAAGGAGGCGATCTCGGAAAAGCACGACACCAAGTTTGCTTCACAAGGTGAACCCTTGCCCTTCAGTAATATCCTGGAGCCTGTACTAAGAATTTTTTTAGATCCCCGCGACGTATGATGAAAAGACCGGACTGTACAACTACAAAGACCTTGAGGTGGCCTAGGCGGCCGAAAGAGCGGTAATTAGCCTCTAGAACCAGTTTACATCGTATATGTTTTGAAGCAGTTTCTAAATGGTATTAGTGAATATTGCAGGCACTTTTTACCCAAAACTCACCAAGCTCTCAGGACTCGATGGATGGCCAAAGGTGGGCATCCGACCCAATTCATTTCACCCTCCAAAGGAAGAGGGACCCCGCAAGAGGCCGTAAACTCGGCGCCGGCGCTTCTTTGTGGGACGAGTACTATCCCCCCAAGCTGAAGCTCACTACGGAGAAAAACAAAAGAAGGGAGGATGAGTAACTCAATTACTTAGTACAACAAAAGTTTGAAGAAATTTTACCTGACATTATCGAAAAGATTAGAGCTCAGATTGAGTCGAAGGGATCGACAAATATTGGTACACAGTTGGTGGTGCCGCAGACGACGGCGACCATACGCCGCCGCCCAACGTTCCCACAAAGAGCAACAGCCCATCAGTCTCTAATGTCATCAGGGGTCATGGTGGGTCACCAACATCTTCAAAGGAACAAATTCCTTGCACTCTCCTCGCATGTTTGAACAACGAGTTGAAGGAGGTTGCAAAGGGCCGAGTCCTTCCAGGAAATGTCATGCACAACCGCAACTTAGATGAGAGCATGATGAGAGTCTCTTTGTTGAGGGTGCTCCCAACATACTAGTAGTTGACCCTGCAAAAAAACATTTTTTAAGAGGACGAGGAACCCCGGGCGCTTGCAGATTGCTTTGGGGGTTACCTCAAGTGGCCGGCGGACGATGTCATCTTTGACAAGCCCTCCCCAAATAGAACGCTCTCTCTGAACATCCCCGGCATTGGAGGGCCACCTGGATGATCTCTTTTGGGTCTTTGCCACCCCGTATTGGCTAAGGATGTGTCGGATGATCACATGCTTGAAGAATCACGAAATCCTAATTATCAACCAGAAGACCTCTTTTTTGCCGATACCGTAGTTACTTATAATCCAGAGGATGAGGAGACGCCGCTAGACCATCCCGAGACGCAACCTTGCAAAAACCCGAAGATTACTCCAATGACACTAAAAAAGGTGGTGGCCCAATCCGCGATGTCCTGTCCGCCCGCCTCCGTCAAACCGGTGAAAAATAGGACTCATCGGAAGAATGTGAAAGTGAATAGCAAGGGAAAGAATAAAAGCACCGGTGCAAATGATAGAGCACCGCCAGGGAAGGGCTCAACAAAGAAGTCCTTGGCATACGAAAAATGTGTTGACCACCCAACTGAACCTCTCTATATCCCAGGTCAAAAAATAGTATCGAACGATGTGTCCGAACAACTCGGGATTGAGATGAAGATTATGCATGACAACATCATAGATTCGGAGGTAGCCAATCATAAGGCAGGAGCCATAATTAACCCAACACATTACATGGTGAAGATGCCAAAGGGTTATGGTTTCTATGAAGACTTCGACACAGATAAAATATATGTGGATTTCAAAGAGATCTACTATCTGTTCATGTTCCATAATCTCAAAACTTGCCTAATCAGGCTATCGGCGTTTTTTCAAGCCACAGAGGCCAGATGCAACAAGGTTTTCAATATCGTGATAGCCGACCCTTATCTCATGAACGAGGAGAACCTAAAAGATGAAACAGCTAGGAAGTGCATGAAAGACTACCTTCTGCATTTCATGCCACAAAACAAACTGAAAAACTTCCTCCTCGTGCCCTACCGACCCAAGTAGGTGCTTGTCTGGTTTATGCTTTCGTAACTTTTTTCTTGATATATGCTTTCACGTGCCAAACTTCTAAACTTTGTCATATTCGCGGTATGTTTTACCTGTTTGCGCAGGAACCATTGGGTTCTCATAGTGCTACGACCGCAAAGGTCGTATTGCTACTTGATGGATTCCATGTGATGGAAATATGCCCTAGAAGCAATAATAAAGTTTTTATTATTTTATATTTCCTTGTTCATGATAAAGGTTTATTATTCATGCTAGAATTATATTGAACGGAAACTTAAATACATGTGTGAATACATAAACAAATACCGTGTCCCTAGTGAGCCTCTACTAGACTAGCTCGTTGATGAAAGATGGTTAAGGTTTCCTAACCATAGACATGAGTTGTCATTTGATAACGGGATCACATCATGAGGAGAATGATGTGATGGACAAGACCCATCCGTTAGCTTAGCATATGATCGTTCTGTTTATTGCTACTGCTTTCTTGAATGTCAAATACATGTTCCTCAGACCATGAGATCATGCAACTCCCGGATACCGGAGGAATACCTTGTGTGCTATCAAACGTCACAACGTAACTGGGTGATCATAAAGATGCTCTACAGGTATCTCCAAAGATGTCCGTTGAGTTGGCATGGATCGAGACTGGGATTTGTCACTCCGTGTTTCGGAGAGGTATCTCTGGGCCCTCTCGGTAATGCACATCATAAGAAGCTTGCAAGCAAAGTGACTAAGGAGTTAGTTACGGGATGATGTATTACGGAACGAGTAAAGAGACTTGCCGGTAACGAGATTGAACTAGGTATGGAGATACCGACGATCGAATCTCGGGCAAGTAACATACCGATGGACAAAGGGAATTACGTATGTTGTCATTGCGGTTCCACCGATAAGATCTTCGTGGAATATGTAGGAACCAATATGAGCATCCAGGTTCCGCTATTGGTTATTGACCGGAGAGGCGTCTCGGTCATGTCTACATCATTCCCGAACCCGTAGGGTCCGCACGCTTAACGTTCGTTGACGATATAGTGTTATATGAGTTATGTGAATTGGTAACCGAATGTTGTTCGGAGTTCCGGATGAGATCCCAGACGTCACGAGGAGTCTCGGAATGGTCGAGAGGTAAAGATTTATATATGGGAAGTCATATTTTGGGTTCCGGAAAAAGGTGCAGTTTTTTTGGTATTGTACCGGGAAGCTTCCAGAAGGTTCCGGAGGATTCCGGAGGAGTCCGGAAGTCCACAAGTGGGTCCACTACGTCCAAGGGCTGGCATGGGCTAAGGGGAGGCGCCCTGGCCTTATTGGGCCAGGCGCACCAAGTCCTCAAAAGCCCACGCAGCTAGGGAAGGAAAAAAAGGGAGAGTCCTAGTAGGAATAGGATTGGACTTTGGAGTCCAAGTCCACGCGTTTACTATTCACAGTTACTGTTCACGTGGCACTATTCCTTCTACTTCAAGCCCCTACACATATATAAATAGAGGAGAGGGGCGCCCCAAAGGAGACACAACATTGTCTTAGCCGTGTGCGGCACCCCCCTCCACAGTTCCGTCCCTCGGTCATATTTTTGCAATGGTTGGGCGAAGCCCTGCGGAGATAGCATCACCGTCACCACACCGTCGTGCTGCCGGAACTCATCCACTACCTCGCCGTCTTGCTGGATCAAGAAGTCGAGGACGTCACCGAGCTGAACGTGTGCTGAACGCGGAGGTGCCGTACGTTCGGTGCTCGGTCGGTTGGATCGTGAAGTTGTTCGACGACATCAACCGCGTTGTTCTAACGATTCCGCTTACGGTCTACGAGGATACGTAGACACACTCCCCCTCTCATAGCTATACATCTCCATGGATAGATCTTGCGTGTGCGTAGAAATTTTTTGTTTTCCATGCAACGTTCCCCAACAGTGGCATCATGAGCCAGGTCTATCCGTAGATGATATGCACGAGTAGAACACAAAGAGTTGTGGGCGGTGATCGTCATACTGCTTACCACCAACGTCTTATTTTGATTCGGCGGTATTGTAAGATGAAGCGGCCCGGACCAACCTTACATGTCCACATACATGAGACCGGTTCCACCGACAGACATGCAACTTGTTTTGCATAAAGGTGGCTGGCGGGTGTCTGTTTCTCCTACTTTAGTTGAATCGAATTTGACTGTGGCCGGTCCTTGTTGAAGGTTAAAACAGCAAACTTGATAAATCACCGTTGTGGTTTTGTGCCGTAGGTAAGAACGGTTCTTGCTAGAAGCCCGTAGCAGCCACGTAAAACTTGCAACAACAAAGTAGAGGACGTCTAACTTGTTTTTGCAGGGTATGCTGTGATGTGATATGGTCAAGACATGATGTGATATACGTTATTGTATGAGATGATCATGTTTTGTAATTTATCGGCAACCGGCAGGAGCCTTATGGTTGTCTCTTTATTGTATGAAATGCAAGCGTCATGTAATTGCTTTACTTTATCGTTATGCGTTAGCAATAGTTGTAGAAGCAATAGTTGGCGAGACGACCACGACACAACGATGGAGATCAAGGTGTCGAGCCGGTGACGATGGAGATCATGACGATGATTTGGAGATGGAGATCAAAAGCACAAGATGATGGCCATATCATGTCACATATTTTGATTGCATGTGATGTTTATCCTTTATGCATCTTATTTAGCTTAGAACGACGGTAGCATTATAAGATGATCCCTTCACTAAATTTCAAGATAAAAGTGTTCTCCCCGAGTATGCACCGTTGCTAAAGTTCGTCGTTTCGAAGCATCTCGTGATGATCGGGTGTGATAGATTCTATGTTCACATACAACGGGTGTAAGCCAGTTTTACACAAGCAGAATACTTGGGTTAAACTTGACGAGCCTAGCATGTACAGACATGGTCTCGGAACACTGGAGACCGAAAGGTCGAACATGAGTCATATAGTAGATATGATCAACATGGAGATGTTCACCATTGATGACTATCCCATCTCACGTGATGATCGGACATGGGCTAGTTGATTTGGATCATGTAACACTTAGTTAACTTGAGGGATGTTAATTTAAGTGGGAGTTCATTAGTAATTTGATTAATTGAACTTAATTTATCATGAACTTAGTCTTGATAGTTTCTTTGCATATCTATGTTGTAGATAAATGGCCCGTGCTACTGTTCCGTTGAATTTTAATGCGTTCCTAGAGAAAGCTAAGTTGAAAGATGATGGTAGCAACTACACGGACTGGGTCCATAATTTGAGGATTATCCTCATTGCTGCAAAGAAGAATTATGTCCTTGATGCACCGCTAGGTGATGGACCTGCTGCAGGAGCTGCTGCAGACGTTGTGAACGCCTGGCAGGCTCGATCTGATGACTACTCGATAGTTCAGTGTGCCATGCTCTACGGCTTAGAACCGGGACTGCAAAAGCATTTTGAATGCCACGGAGCATATGAGATGTTCCAAGAGCTGAAATTGATATTTCAAGCTAATGCCCGGGTTGAGAGATATGAAGTCTCCAACAAGTTCTTTAGCTGTAAGATGGAGGAAAACAGTTCTGTCAGTGAACACATACTCAGAATATCTGGGTACCACAACCACTTGACTCAGCTGGTAATTGATCTTCCGGTTGAGAGTGTTATTGACAGAGTTCTTCAGTCACTGCCACCAGGCTATAAAGGCTTCGTGATGAACTATAATATGCAAGGGATGGAGAAGACAATTCCCGAGCTCTTCGCGATGCTAAAATCAGCGGAGGTAGAAATCAAGAAGGAGCATCAAGTGTTGATGGTTAACAAAACCACTAGTTTCAAGAAAAAGGGCAAGGGAAAGAAGGGGAACTTCAAGAAGAACGGCAAGCAAGTTGCCGCTCCCACGAAGAAACCCAAAGCTGGACCTAGGCCTGAAACAGAGTGCTTCTACTGCAAAGGGACTGGTCACTGGAAGCGGAACTGCCCCAAGTATTTGGCGGATAAGAAGGATGGCAAAGTGAGCAAAGGTATATTTGATATACATGTTATTGATGTGTTCCTCACTAATGCTCGCAGTAGCGCCTGGGTATTTGATACTGGTTCGGTTGCTCATATTTATAACTCGAAACAGGAGCTACGGAATATGCGAAGATTGGCTAAGGACGAGGTGACGATGCGCGTCGGGAATGGTTCCAAGGTTGATGTGATCGCCGTCGGCACGCTACCTCTACATCTACCTTCGGGATTAGTTTTAGACCTCAATAATTGTTATTTGGTGCTAGCGTTGAGCATGAACATTATATCTGGATCTTGTTTACTGCGAGACGGTTATTCATTTAAGTCAGAGAATAATGGTTGTTCTATTTATATGAGTAACATCTTTTATGGTCACGCACCTTTTGTGAATGGTCTATTCTTGTTGAATCTCGATCGTAGTGATACACATATTCATAATATTGATGCCAAAAGATGCAAAGTTGATAATGACAGTGCAACATACTTGTGGCACTGCCGTTTAGGTCATATTGGTGTAAAGCGTATGAAGAAACTCCATGCGGATGGACTTTTGGAATCTCTTGATTTTGGATCATTTGATACTTGCGAACCATGCCTCATGGGCAAGATGACTAAAACTCCGTTCTCCGGAACAATGGAGCGAGCTACTGATTTGTTGGACATAATACATACTGATGTATGCGGTCCAATGAATGTTGAAGCACGCGGCGGGTATCGTTATTTTCTAACCTTCACAGATGATTTGAGTAGATATGGGTAAATCTACTTGATGAAACACAAGTCTGAAACATTTGAAAAGTTCAAAGAATTTCAGAGTGAAGTAGAGAATCATCGTAACAAGAAAATAAAGTTTCTACAATCTGATCGCGGAGGCGAATATTTGAGTTATGAGTTTGGCCTTCATTTAAGAAAATGTGGAATTGTTTCACAACTCACGCCACGTGGAACACCACACCACAATGGTGTGTCCGAACGTCGTAACCGTACTTTATTGGATATGGTGCGTTCTATGACGTCTCTTACCGATTTGCCACTATCGTTTTAGGGTTATGCATTAGAGACAGCTGCATTCACGTTAAATAGGGCACCGTCTAAATCCGTTGAGACGACACCATATGAACTATGGTTTGGAAAGAAACCTAAGCTGTCGTTTCTTAAAGTTTGGGGATGCGATGCTTATGTGAAAAAGCTTCAACCTGATAAGCTCGAACCCAAAGCGGAGAAGTGCGCCTTCATAGGATACCCTAAAGAAACAATTGGGTACACCTTCTACCACAGATCCGAAGGCAAGGTCTTTGTTGCCAAGAATGGGTCCTTTCTAGAGAAGGAGTTTCTCTCGAAAGAAGTGAGTGGGAGGAAAGTAGAACTTGATGAGGTAATTGTACCTTCTCTCGAATTGGAAAGTAGCTCATCAGAGAAAACCGTTCCCGTGATGCCTACACCAATAAGAGAGGAAGATAATGATAAAGATCATGAAACTTCAGATGAAGTTACTACTGAACTTCGTAGGTCGACCAGAGTACGTTCCGCACCAGAGTGGTAGGGTAATCCTGTTCTGGAAGTTATGTTGTTAGACAACAGCGAACCAACGAACTATGAAGAAGCTATGATAAGCCCGGATTCCGACAAATGGCTTGAGGCCATGAAATCTCAGATACGATCCATGTATGAGAACAAAGTGTGGACTTTGGTGGACTTGCCCGATGATCGGCAAGCCATTGAGAATAAATGGATTTTTAAGAGGAAGACAGATGCTGATGGTAATATCACTGTCTGCAAAGCTCGACTTGTCGCGAAAGGTTTTCGACAAGTTCAAGGGGTTGACTACGATGAGACTTTCTCACCCGTAGTGATGCTTAAGTCTGTCCGAATCATGTTAGCAATTGCCGCATTTTATGATTATGAAATCTGGGAAATGGATGTCAAAACTGCATTCCTTAATGGTTTTCTCAAAGAAGAGTTGTATATGATGCAACTAGAAGGTTTTGTTGATCCTAAGGGTGCTAACAAAGTGTGCAAGCTCCAGCGATCCATCTATGGACTGGTGCAAGCATCTCGGAGTTGGAATATACACTTTGATGAGGTGATCAAAGCATGGTTTTGTACAGACTTACGGTGAAGCCTGTATTTACAAGAAAGTGAGTGGGAGCTCTGTAGCATTTCTAATATTATATGTGGATGACATATTGTTGATTGGAAATGATATAGAATTTCTGGATGGCATAAAGGGATACTTGAATAAGAATTTTTCAATGAAAGACCTCGGTGAAGCTGCTTATATATTGGGCATCAAGATCTATAAGGATAGATCAACACGCTTGATAGGACTTTCACAAAGCACATACCTTGACAAAGTTTTGAAGAAGTTCAAAATGGATCAGTCAAAGAAAGGGTTCTTGCCTGTCTTGCAAGGTGTGAAGTTGAGTCAGACTCAATGCCCGACCACGGCAGAAGATATAGAGAAAATGAAAGTCATTCCCAATGCCTCAGCCATAGGTTCTATTATGTATGCCATGCTGTGTACCAGACCTGATGTGTGCCTTGCCATAACTTTGGCAGGGAGGTACCAGAGTAATCCAGGAGTGGATCACTGGACAACGGTCAAGAATATCCTGAAGTACCTGAAAAGGATCAAGGACATGTTTCTCGTTTATGGAGGTGACGAAGAGCTCGTCGTAAAGGGTTACGTCGATGCAAGCTTCGACACTGATCTGGATGACTCTAAGTCACAAACCGGATACGTATTTATATTAAATGGTGGAGCTGTCAGTTGGTGCAGTTCCAAGCAGAGCATCGTGGCGGGATCTACGTGTGAAGCGGAATACATAGCTGCTTCGGAAGCAGCACATGAAGGAGTCTGGATGAAGGAGTTCATATCCGATCTAGGTGTAATATCTAGTGCATCGGGTCCAATGACAATCTTTTGTGACAACACTGGAGCAATTGCCATAGCCAAGGAGCCCAGGTTTCACAAGAAGACCAAACACATCAAGAGACACTTCAACTCCATTCGTGAATATGTCAAGGATGGAGACATAGAAATTTGCAAAGTACACACGGATCTGAATGTGGCAGACCCGTTGACTAAGCCTCTTCCACGAGCAAAACATCATCAGCACCAAGACTCCATGGGTGTTAGATTCATTACTATGTAATCTAGATTATTGACTCTAGTGCAAGTGGGAGACTGATGGAAATATGCCCTAGAGGCAATAATAAAGTTGTTATTATTTTATATTTCCTTGTTCATGATAAAGGTTTATTATTCATGCTAGAATTATATTGAACGGAAACTTAAATACATGTGTGAATACATAAACAAATACCGTGTCCCTAGTGAGCCTCTACTAGACTAGCCCGTTGATCAAAGATGGTTAAGGTTTCCTAACCATAGACATGAGTTGTCATTTGATAACGAGATCACATCATTAGGAGAATGATGTGACGGACAAGACCCATCCGTTAGCTTAGCATATGATTGTTCTATTTATTGATACTGCTTTCTTGAATGTCAAATACATGTTCCTCAGACCATGAGATCATGCAACTCCCGGATACCGGAGGAATACCTTGTGTGCTATCAAATGTCACAACGTAACTGGGTGATCATAAAGATGCTCTACAGGTATCTCCAAAGATGTCCGTTGAGTTGGCATGGATCGAGACTGGGATTTGTCACTCCGTGTTTCGGAGAGGTATCTCTGGGCCCTCTCGGTAATGCACATCATAAGAAGCTTGCAAGCAAAGTGACTAAGGAGTTAGTTACGGGATGATGTATTACGGAACGAGTAAAGAGACTTGCTGGTAACGAGAAGAGAACACACTAGATCGACTATACAACGTAGGTACGTATCGGAGCAATGATCGATTACTAAGATGCCCGGCGGTGAATAAATAAAGTGCAACAAAAGCCTAGCAGAGAAACTAGTTTTCAAGACCTAATCTGAATTCCTACAAGTGTTCAACATCTTTAGTTACCTATGCATCAGCCTTAGAGCTACGAGATTGTTCGAATCCAGATTCAACGACCCAGATGCTCTTGGCGAACCGCTACGCAAGTTAGTAAAGAAAGAGCGCATCATCCGCAACATCTTCATCCGACGGTTGATATTTAATTACCGCTTCTAGCACCATTTACTGTTTCCTTCTCCTGTCGCATTCAGCTTTCTCTTTACCTTTACGAACTCTTGGACTGTAATGGCTATAAAGCCCCAGGATTCCAGCTGAGAGAGGCATCGTATTGTAATTGGGTTAAACCCTAGCCGCCATTGGAGTGGTCGATGACTACTTTCCTCTTCCTGCAATATAAAGCCTAGCTAAAATCCCCTCTGAATTTGGGGCTAAACCTTGCAATCTCTGTACTTTATGCACATCTCTGAATTTCCCCACATCAGAGCAAGACAATTGGTATTCAGAGCCCACGGATCCTTGGCGGCGAGATGGATCTAATGATGGAGTGGAGTAAGGCTTGCCTGTAAAATCCTTCCCTTTCATCTAGGATCCCGGCGGCGATGTTGTTCATCGGCGGCGACTTGGCGGCGGTAGAATTGCTCGGGTGCAGATTTGGACTGGGCGTGCTTGCTGAAGAACACCTCTTCAGTAGTAAAATCCCACCCACCCACCCATTCCGGTGTACCATACGACGGCGGGTGGCGCAGGAAGCGGTAGGATCTGGTTGTCACTACTGAGAAAAGGCTTATAGGTGGGGTCGCATTAGTGGCGGGCAGTGTTTAGTACCCGCCACAGGTATTTCCGCCAGACAACAGTGGCGGGTAAAAAAAACTTCCCGCCACAGGAATTGCTTCTACAGTGGCGGGCAGAAAACGGCAACCGCCACTGGTAAATTTTTACCGTTTTAGCCATGGCCAAATGCTTCAGTGGCGGGCACGTTTTCGCGGCCCTCCGTAGGTATTAGGCACAGCAGTGGCGGGTATTTTTTTCGCCCGCCATAAGAAGTTTTCCCACGTGGGGCAAAGTTGACAGCACTTAGCAGTGGCGGGTTCGTTACACGGCCCGCCACTGCTGAGATCACAATAAGTGGGGAGGGCTGGTATAGTAGCTTCCCTCACCCCAATCTTCTTCCTCTCCAAGCTCCTCTCCTTCTGCCTCCTACTCCTATCCCACTATTTTTCCATCCTAACCACACTCTCACCTCCACCACCTTATATGGGACTCATTTTCCATGTTAGAGTCATGATGCGGAGCATCCTACGGTCATCTCCATGTACACCTCAACATCTCCCCAAGACCCAAGAGGAACCTCACCAAGACCGCACGGAAGACGGAGGCCTGCAGCTGGAAGAAGAAGTCCTGCCCAGGCGACCCCGTGCCCACGGGCCTGTTGACCCCGTGCGCACGGCCTGTCCAGAAAGTCTCTGGATACCCCGTGCGCACGGGCCCCAATGACCCCGTGCGCACGCCCCCCCCCCCCCCCCCCCCCGCTGTAGCCTCTGCTACCCCATGCGCACGGGCGTGTACCGTGCCCACGGGACCCCCGTGCGCACGGGGTCTACTTAGGCTGTGCGCACGGCCCTCCCTGGAGTGCAACTGTGGACTGCCTGTTTTGCCCTCCAGCTCGTCCCCTACCTCCAGCTACCTATATATTTTGTACCTAGGTCATTTGTTAGGGTTAGCAAAGGATATGATATGATCTAGAGAGTACTTTGCTCATCTACCCTCTCCCATGGAGATCAAGACCTCCTAGGAGAAGATCCCAAGTGGATATCAAGACCCCCTTTGCGGGAAGGATCTATCTAGATCATCAAGACCTCATCTCCTCTTGGATTTGGGATGAACTTTACCATGTATCTTTCCCTTTGTTGTTCTTGTACCTTGTGGATCTTATGTGTTGCTAGTGTAGTGGATGTGTGATTGGACTTGTTCTTGAGTGTTTCTCTTGTGATTTCCCTTCGTATTCTTCGTGCTCTACGTGTTCCGCTTCGTAGCCACCACCAATTCGTGAACATCGGGACAAATTGGGGCACTTTGGCCCGTGCCCTACAACATCTTGGTATCATGAGCCACGTTGACACGAATTTGGAGCCCTACCCCCCATGTTCTAGCCTTTAGTTTGAATTTTTCTTGCCAATTTTGAAAATTCCACACAAAAAGAGCCATACCAAATTAATTGTGATTTGTTGTTCCTTGTGAGTTTTTGTTGATTTTGATCCGTGGATCTGGTGTTTAGCAAGTAGATCCATCTCCTATTGCGTCCCCATAGCCCAATTTTTCTTTTCCCCCTTCGAATTTGGAGTTGAAATCGTAATTTTTCCGTCACCCTCGTGCCCACGGGCTCCCCACCCCATGCCCACGGGCCCCCGATACGTCTCTGGACACCCCGTGCCCACGGCCCATGTACCGTGCGCACGGGACCCCGTGTCCACGGGCCTTAGACCCCGTGCGCACGGCACTCCCAGGATCAGCCGCCACTGCTTCACTGTTTCGCCCATATCTCCCACTTCCGAACTCCGATTTGGGTGTTCTTTGGCTCATTGAAAAGCTAGGGACGTGCCCGAGCTGCTCATCTTGGTTTTACCACCATTTGATTCCATCAAATTTTGTGCATTTTTGCATAGGCCCTCCGCCATAACTTCCACACCACCACCATAGACTTCCGCAACCTAACCCATTTTGGTTCCCATTACATTTGTGGTTGTTTGAGTTGTGATTTGAGTCTCCTAAGGTGTTTCAGCTACTTAGGGACGGTTACATCTTCATCACCACCGACGACATGGAGCGATACGAGTATTGACTAGTTCCATCGACTAGATCCACCACGACATTTCGCATCGACGACGATCATCCATCCTTTGAGACCATCTTCAACCGGAAGCAAGGCCGGTTACCCCCGACTTCGTGTAAGGTTAAGTGTGATGAAGATATCCATTCCGTCATAAAATTTTCCTTCCTTGCCATTACATCTTGATAGCCCCACCATCTTTGCGAATACCTTCAGACCTATTGAGACTAGCTATCCGAGTATTGCCGGGCTTCGCGAAAACTTGTGCACCTTAGTGGTACGATATCATATTGTTGCATCATTTGATATATCATATTGTGCAATTGCTTGCTCCCGTGCATATCTTGTGATACTTATCTCATGTGTTTGGTTGAGGCTCAATAAGCATAGTGGAAAGGAAGAGAAGATAAAAAAAAAGCTTTTAAGCAAGAAAAAGTAGATCATAAGCTTATAAGCAAAAGAGTGTTGAGCATGAAAAGAGATACTTGTGCATGAGGATACATGGAATAGGAAACGTTTTGCTTGCATACATATAGGTTGGTGCCAAGTGGTGAATCGTGCCCAAACGTGCAATCAAGCTAGCGTCTCTCCTTGTGTTTGTGCAACACGAGCTTAGTCTTCGTTAGGCAATTTTGTATTGCTCATCCCTATAGTTGCACAAGCCCCATTATCCCACCGTGTGTGTTTCTTTATTGCCCTCCTCTATATTTGTGATCACTTGCTTTGCATTTTGAGTCCTTTGGCTTGATTTCAACATTTACATATCTTGGACTTCAATTTCCATGAATTTGTGCCACTTGTCCTAACCAAGCCACTCGATAAGCTTTACCTTGTAGGTGTGAGTGAACAAGTCCGGTACCAATTCCACTATTCTTCCATTTCACATTGAGTGAAACGGGATACATTCACAACTTTGGGAAAAGGTAGCTTGGTATTGTTTATCTCATTTCCTACTCACCTTTGCTCGAGTCTTGTGATGGATAGGCGAAGCACATCATCTCCGGTCAACAACCACGACGACGAGTTCGATGCCATGAAGAACTTCATCGACGCCAAGATGGACAAGTACATGGAGGAGCTCAAGGCCCTCATCAACACCGACAAGAGGTCTTCATCATCTTCAAGAAGATGCTCAAGTGCAAAGACTCCCGAGCTACCATCTTCGGCAAGGACACACCGGCATCGACACCGACAAGACCAGGACACTCAAGTTCATCAAGGGCGCACCTCAAGAACAAAAGAGCAGCCTTCTGGGAGCATGTTGGCTTCTCTGCCAACCCCATGCACACGGGACCCCGTGCACACGGCCTCCTACACCCCCGTGCGCACGGGCCATACAGAACATCGACAGCGACCCCAAGACTGCGCCTTCATCAGCTACATTGGCTTCTTCCCCTTCGTCATCTTCAAGGCGGCGGCGACCAAGTAGCACATCTTCAAAGCGCCCAACCGACGCACGCGCACTTCGACCACGTCCTTAACTTCAAGACATCGCACACCATCGACATCAAGGTCAAGCGTGGCAACATCACCATCAACACGAAGACGCTCAAGAGGCGAACACCTACAAGTTCCAACAAGCCCTACATCAAGCTACGAGAAGACCGCGAGACGAGCGCCACCAAGAAGAAGCTTCGGCGCCAAGTCCAAGGCACCCAAGTACAAGCGAGGGTGACCCTTCCATCTTCGGAAGCCCCTCAAGGAAGATGGCCGAGCACGGGAAATTCCCTTCGGTCATGGCAACGAGCAATGAGGTGCCACATCATATGGGCCTCCTACAAGACGGCGACAAGACGGTCGAGCATGGGCCATCCCCTTCGACCACGGCGACGAGAACGAACCTCTTCAACGACATGAAGACGACGCCCACATGGGACTCCTACTCCGAGTCAAGCTACGAGACCGCAAATGAGACCCTCTCTTTGGTCTCGGAGGAGAGCGATGATTTTCCACATCCTATGGCATTCATCTTTGGAGGCGTTATGGACAAGGAGGTTGAGCATGGGACGACTCCCACAACCACGGCGGCGAACGAAGTTGCGTATGGAGACGCTTGCACCTACATCTCTCCGACACCCACATATGACAAGATGACCCAATTCCCATGTGAGGAGAGCCACCACCACATGAGTGAGATGAGTGACTCCACCATATGTGACATTGAGTGCATTTCCTATGACAGGATGAGAGTGACCACCACTAGCCCCACACACGAGTACATGCCGCATATCCTATGTGAGGTTGAGAGCCATCACCACCATTTGAGTGACTCGACCAACCATATGAGTGAGATCATTTTAGCGGGAGTGAGTGAGCCACAACACTTAGTGAGTGAGGTAGTTGATAGGGCATGTGAGGCCACTATGATTTCTAACGACTTACCCTCTACGACAAGTGTGTTTTCTTTGGTGCTAGATCTCCTACAAGACGAAGTGCCAATCCTCAATGAGTACATACCTCCAACGGGAAATACGATGGCCATTGTGGATGATGATGCACCCCCCACATGGTTCCATCAAGACGACAATGTTGATCACGCTTTGATTTTTGCCACCTCACCTACACCACATGAGTGGAGCTCCAAAGGTAACATAGGTGAAGGTGCTTCGCTTGTCCCACTAGTGGAACAACTTGACATCGATTACTTGCATGATGTTGATCACCCTATGGAATCACCACATACTATGTGTTCTACATGCTTAGATATGCCACCCATTTATGATGAATATGATGATGAGCATGTCGAATTACCTAGTTGTGATGCTATGCTCCATAGGATATCTTGTGAAAATTCTATTGGTCACATCATGTTTGACAATCCATTAACCTTGTCTTATGCTATGAGTGAGCTTTCTCATATGGCATCATTGCAAACTCACAGTAGTAACTATGCATATCCAATTAAAATCAATCCCATTTGTACTTCTGGCATAGATGACAAGATCATGGTTATTGGTATTTGCTTCTCTTGCAATGATATTGCTATGCTCCCCTTGAGCAATTTGTGCAATTCATCTACTATGCCATGCCATGATAATGATTGTAGATCACATGATTCCATCCTTTGTGTGCACCATATTCATACCATTCATGACAATGCTCTAGATGTTTCACGTGATGCATTACACACCTTGAGTCTCCATTATGCTATACATACAACAAACCAATCATGATGGATGGCATGTTTCTATATCATGCATCTCATTTATTTGAGCATTGGATATTTTGTGCTAACCAACACATGCACGTGCGCATCATAATGGATGATGTGTACATATATCACGCACACACAATTTTCCCTTTGCCTTTGTTTTGTGTACGTACTCACGAATACTTGTCAACTTCTCAATCACATGAGTTGACCAAACGAGCTATTAAGAGCAACGATGCTTTGGGATTGCTTGGAATGCTTACCCGACCATCTCCCTCGTGCAAGGACTACGCGCATTACTTTTACTTGGCTCTCACATGGCTATGGGCTATTTACCACTTGTCACCTTATGCTCATTTTACCGTGTTCACTTTGCATGTTATGCCTCCTTCAATGCCTTTGCCATGCAATTGTGACCCTTGCTTGCATTTACCCATGATTTACCTTTCCACTATTTCTATGTGTATTTGCATGCTTGGTGGAGATCCTTGTTGCTATTGCCATGTTTACCTTGTGCCCCATGCTATTGTTGATTCTTGTGTTGGGAGAGTCATGATGTTCCTTTGCTATTTATATAGAACTTCTTGCCAATACAATGATGATACATTACTCATATCTTGTTCTCATGCTTGTGATATGTCATGTGCACTATGTATTCCCACTATTTGCACACATGACATGATTTATATGATGACCTCTAGTATGTTACATCTTCGCACTACTAGCTTGCATAACTTGATCACTATGATTGTTTGCTTTGCTGCATTACCCATGATTCATACTTGCTCGTTTCATTGGGTTGATGGCCTATATGTTCTTGCCTCTCACATGATTTATCATGATCATTGTCCATTGTCTCCTTTAGTTGCATCTCTCATATCCACTTGTAGTGAGTGCAACCATGCTATGCTTATTGATCTTGGAGACTTGGACATCTCACTTGTGATGCATGCTTGTTTGATTGAGCTTAATATCTTTGGTTGTACTCGCATCATATGCTTCCATACCATGCCACATTATCATGTTCCTTCTCATGATAAGAATGATGATGACACTTGTTGGGTATATCACCACACGAATGATTGGTTTTGCATTCACGCTAACATCATTTGTTTTTCCGAGTGTTTGTCATATTCTTTCATTTTGAAGGATTCACAAGGCGACGCCGTCACGAGACATATTGGTCATGAGAAGGCATACGCGATGCACGACACCAACAATTTCGAGGAACTCGTAAAGGTGAACTCATTCCCTTTGAGCCACCCTCACATACACATATCGAACGGGCCAAACCTTCATTCTTGTTTGCTCCTTCTTGTCTACATGATACATCTCTTGGATGGAGGACCGACATTCAAGATGGGCCTTCAAGTACCTCGACATCGACTCCAATGCGACAGCTTCATCCAGTACATAGGCATCTTTGCCTTCGGCTGTACGACATCTTCGCCTACACCACGAGCTCAAGTCCGCGCCTTCCACAAGCTCCTACAACATCGACACCGGACGACAACTCATGCCACAACATGGAGAACTGCAAGTCCATCCATGCCTACCGGTTACATGGTGATGCGGTTTCCGATCCGAGGAAGGATCTCTCCCAAGGGGGAGTGGATGATGCGGAGCATCCTACAGTCATCTCCATGTACACCTCAACATCTCCCCAAGACCCAAGAGGAACCTCGCCAAGACCGCACGGAAGACGGAGGCCTGCAGCTGGAAGAAGAAGTCCTGCCCAGGCGACCACGTGCCCACGGGCCTGTTGGACCCCGTGCGCACGGCCTGTCCAGAAAGTCTCTGGATACCCCGTGCGCACGGGCCCCAATGACCCCGTGCGCACGGGCCCCCCTGCTGTAGCCTCTGCTACCCCGTGCGCACGGGCGTGTACCGTGCCCACGGGACCCCCGTGCGCACGGGGTCTACTTAGGCCGTGCGCACGGCCCTCCCTGGAGTGCAGCCGTGGACTGCCTGTTTTGCCCCCCCAGCTCGTCCCCTACCTCCAGCTACCTATATATTTCGTACCTAGGTCATTTGTTAGGGTTAGCAAAGGATATGATATGATCTAGAGAGTACTTTGCTCATCTACCCTCTCCCATGGAGATCAAGACCTCCTAGGAGAAGATCCCAAGTGGATATCAAGACCCCCTTTGCGGGAAGGATCTATCTAGATCATCAAGACCACATCTCCTCTTGGATTTGGGATGAACTTTACCATGTATCTTTCCCTTTGTTGTTTTTGTACCTTGTGGATCTTATGTGTTGCTAGTCTAGTGGATGTGTGATTGGACTTGTTCTTGAGTGTTTCTCTTGTGATTTCCCCTCGTATTCTTCGTGCTCTACGTGTTCCGCTTCATAGCCACCTCCAATTCGTGAACATCGGGACAAATCGGGGCACTTTGGCCCGTGCCCTACAACAAGTCACGCCCCCCTCCACCTTAATTAACCCCTTCATTAAGCAAAATAAGACACCCACGACCCTCACCCTTCCAATCTAGCTAGACCCACCAAATTAAACACCCCCCAACCACCACCACCATCCGATCACACCGTACGACATCGAAGATATACGTTTTGGTGAGATTGCTTTTTTGAAGATACGCATTAATTAGAGTATATTTCGTATGAGCATACATATTTGGTTGTGTGGCGCCGCGGCGGACATGTAGCCGAGGCAACATTTCGTTGATCACGCGCTCGGTTGCCTTCTTTTTCAGGTAATACAAATGAGTGCCAAATCTCGATAAAATGTTGATTCATTTCCGTTTCGTCGAGTTTGTGGCACTCAATATGTCCCGTTTTAGCAAAGGTCATGCCGAAAATTTCAATTTTGCGTCTTTTTAGAACATAGTAATCGATTCCGTTATGTATATATGTTGTAGTTGGCGATCGAAGGATGGATCGAAGTTGGATGTATAACTCCGTACCATGGCCGTCCAATGATTTCGTTCAAGGTTTGATGGAGTTCTTATAGGTTGCGGTGGAAGATATGAAACAAAGGGGTGCCGAGAAAATATGTTGTCCGTGTGTTGTTTGCGAGAATGATATTCTGTACACACACGACTATGGCACGTTGCATAGGCACTTGTTGTCGAATGGTTTCATGCCTGGTTATACTAGATGTACAAGTCATGGTGAGGAGGATGATGGGATGTTAGATGAAGAAGCGGGACATGACGCAGAAGAAGAATGGATGGTGGACCGAGGCCGGACATGATGAAGAGTCCAACGGTGATGAAGAGGACGACTCGGGTGAAGTGTCTGACGATGAGGAGTCCGAAGCGGACACGACACGCATCGGTGGCAAGTTGGCCGGAATGGTGCACGACCCATATATGCAAGAGTTGATTGTGAACGAGACTACCACCGACATAGGGGCTCGTAGAGAGACTACCAAACTAGCGACTCTTGAGAAAGACTCGACAACTCCATTGTACGTGGGTTGCAAGCCGGAACACACCCACCTAAGTGTCATGATAAAAAATTTGGACATCAAGGCAAAAACCAATAGTACATACACGTCCCTCGATATGAACTTGTAGTTTCTACATGATGTTCTTCCTGATGGGAACGTACTGCCTAAAAGTACCGATGAGGCGAAAAAGGTATTGTGCCCTCTTGATATGGATCCGATAAAATACCACACGTGCAAATATGACTGCATCATTTATTGGAACGAGCACGCTAAGCTAACAAGGTGTCCAACATGCAAAACACCCCAATTCAAGCGGGGAAATAACAGTCGGGCAGATGAGGATGGTGAGAACGGACCGGCTAATGGTACTCCTCAAAAGGTTGTATGGTACTTTCCAATCATTCCCCACTTGAAGCGTTTGTACGCAAACAAGAGGCAGACAAAGCTTATGCATTGGCACGGCAGAAGGAAGAACAAAGATGATGGAGTGCTGAGACACGTTGCAGATGGTTGCCGGTGGCAAGCACTCGACGACCAATTCCCCAATTTGAAAGGAGATGATAAGAATGTCAGGCTGGGCTATAGCATGGACGGTCTGAATCCCTTTGGCAACCAAAGCAGCGTGCACAACACCTGGCCCATGGTTGTATGCATCTACAACCTCCCCCCATGGGTCTACATGAAGCAGAAGTATCTACACATGGTTATGAAAATTCTAGGGCCAACCCAACCGGGGAGTGATCTGAACCTGTATCTGCAGCAATTCAAGGAGGAGCTAGACATATTATGGTCAGAGGAAGGGGTGAAGACATGGGACGCCTCAAAAGGCAAATATTTCCCTATGAAAGGTGTGCTGCTCACGATGGTACAAGACTATACCGCATACGGGTATAATTCGGGTCAAGTTTGTCACGGTAATTTTGCATGTGTTAGGTGTATGGAGGAAACCCATTATGTCTATCTGAAGGCGTCTCATAAAACTGTGTATGTGGGGCATCGAAGATGGTTGAAAAAAAATGACGAATGGAGACAAAAAGAAGAATTGTTCGACAACACAAAAGAAAAGTGAGATAAGCCACGTAAGAGGAGTGGAGAAGAAATCCAAGAGAAGTTGGGCAACTGGGAAGAGAGTCGAGCCACTCTTAAAAGTATGGAAAACGTGGAGTCCATTCTAGGACTTGGAATACTAGAAGTTTCTCTCCACCCCCCATTGTATCGATGTCATGTATACCGCGAAGAATGTTTGCGAGAGTTTGCTTGGTACACTTCTGAACATACCAGACAAGACAAAAGATACTGGGAGCTCAAGAAAAGACTTAGAAGCCCTCAAAATTAGGGAGGGTTTGTGGGCTGACGTGGATGATAGCGTCGTTGGCAAGGTTTAGAAAACGATGTCAAAATTCCCCCTCACTTGCTACAGCCTGTCTCCATGGGAGCTCGATAAAATATTCACCTGCCTTGTCAATGCCCGAGTTAGTTCCGGGTACTCGTCGAACATACACAGATATTTGTCATGTGACAAGAAAACTTTATACGTGATGAAGTCGCATGACTGTCACGTGAAGATCACACAGATACTTCTGGTTGCAATTAGAGGGATAATGGAACCGCATGTCAGGAAGACAATTCTTGACCTTTGTAACTTTTTGACGTCATCTCTCATAAATCGATCAGTCTGGAGTGTTGCAACAGACTACAGGTAGAGATCATTGTCATACTATGTGAGCTTGAGATGTACTTCCCGCCCTCATTCTTTGACATCATGGTACATCTACTGGTCCACGTTGTCGGGGACATCGTAGACCTCGGCCAGGTGTTCCTCCACAACATGTTCCCGTTCGAAAGGTTAAATGGGATACTCAAGCGATACGTTCATAACAGGTCCCATCCGGAAGGAAGCATCGTCCAGGGATTTCAAACCGCGGAGGTAATCTCGTTTTGCACAGACTACCTGGAAGTTGACAAACCTATAGGCATGCCCCAGAATAAGCACATTGGCAGGCTGGAAGGCGTAGGTCACAAGAAAAGGAGAAAGGATTTGCATGTCAGCATGGACCTTCCCAACCGAGAGCTCGACTTCACCAGAGCGCACACAGTGGCGTTACAACATATTAAGGTGGTCACCCCATATGCGAGGAAGCACATGGCAGACTTGAAAAGATATTAGAGGCTACACGGGATAAACAAGTCCAACGATCAACTCATGAAAGAGCACAACAGAGATTTTGCGGCTTGGTTCAAGGCATACATGCAAGCTAATCCATTGACGGGAGATGATGACAAAGCAACGACATTGTTCTCCTTGGCGGCGGGTCCCTCGATGAATGTCACGACATACCAAGCATATGACATCAACGGATACACATTCTATACGGAGGCCAGAGACAAGCTGAAAGGTGTGTACCAGAACTAAGGGGTGACGGAACAAGCCTTCACCGGTAAACTAAAGTACATGCACTACGGCAGGATCGAAGAGATTTGGGAACTTAAGTACACGGATGTGGGGACATTCCCCTTGTTCCGTGTCAGATGGGCGAAACAAATACAACTTGAAGATGACTATTTCACTACCATGTTTATACCACCACGAAATGAGTCAGTGAACGTGCAAGCAATCGGCTACTTAAATGAGCCGTGGGTAATGTCCAGCACTGTGTCCCAATGGTTCTACATAACCGACTCGATTAGGCCCAGCCGTGTGCTCCACCGAAGAAGGGAAGAGGGGTATCGTCGAAATGGACGAAGTCGCTGACGAGGAGGACTTTGACCAATTCAACGTCCCGACAGAAGAAGATATGAACATGAAATATGTCCACAGAAGAAGAAGATCAACATTGCCCGATGACGGCATTGCACCATGGCTAAGACGGGGCCACAAGAAGACAATAGTTCATACCAGGAAGAGGATCAAGAAAACCGTTCTGAAGACCGTCCATGAGTGACATGTATTCATGAAGCTTATTTTGTATTTCAGACTAAATTAATGATGAAATGTATGCATGAAGCTTATTTTGCATTTCAAACTAAATTAATGATGAAATATTAAGAGATCGATCGTCGTGTACCAGAACCCAGTGAATGCATATTAATTATAGCAAAATAGCCCAAAAATGTCCGAAATGATTACATGGAACTTATAACCATGTGAAATAAACATACAAAAAGTTTCAAGGCCAAATGAAGAAGCAAAATAAAAGTTCACCTTCTAAACTAAAACAATCCCTCTGAAACTCTAAGACTTACCCAGATACTAGTCCGTTTCTAAGCGAAGTACAACACAATTAGTTCGTAACCCTCTAACTTTTTATCACAGCATCTAAAGGTCATAAAATGACACCATGCCAAGTTTCATCGTTTTCGAACTACATTTACACTGTGTTTAAAATCATATACAATTTACCCACATTAAGTAGCTAAAAATTCATTTATTGCACTAAATATAGTTAATTAGCTCAAAAACATCTGAAACTTAAACATGATACATGAAACAATGTATATTCAACGTCATAAATAAATTAGACCATAAATATAAACATAAAATGATAAACCTTCACAAATAACAAAAAATCAAAAACAAAACACCAGTGGCCGCCACTACTATGTAACATGCGCCCGCCACAGATAATGTTTTTTCAATCCGCCGGCGCGGGACCTTAGCGAAATTTTCGTGAGCGGCGGCGCTGAAATAGAGCTCTGTCCACACTCTCTCCTCAATCAAAGATAACCGCGCGCGAAATCCCCCTCTCCACCTTCGCTGCCCCCGCCCATGCTACACCGCCGGCGACCCCGCCCACGCTCCACCACCCCTGCCCCCGCCGCTCTCCATAGGCGCGCCGCGGATCTCAACCGGCGCCGGCCGTGGCCTCTCGACCGAGGCGCCCCGTCCTCCACCGGCACCGCGGCCTCTCCACCGATGCGCCCCGGCCTCCACCGACGCTGCGGCCTCTCCACCGGTGCTGCGCCCCTCCACCGGCACCGCGTCCCTCCACCGGTGCGTGCGGTGGCTCCTCCATCGGCGATGCGCTCCTCCACCGACGTGCCCCTGCCCTTGGACGGTGCCACCCTACCCCCTCCACGAGCTCCGCCACACACCGGCCGCTACAAAACCATCTCGGTGAGCTCCTCCTTCTACATAATAGAATTGATACAAATTCATTGCTCGTGCTCGTGATGGTGATGGTGATGGTGATGGCGCATTTGGTTGATCGCACGCGATGAACTAGCTTGCGCTTTGTTGCATTCTTTTTCAGGGAATACAAATGAGTGCCAACGTTTTGACGAAATATTGATTCAATTCCGTTTTGTCTAATTTCTGGAACTCAATATTTCCCATTTTTAGCAAAGGTCATGCCGATTTTTTAATGATTTTTTGTTTTTTTAATTAATTAAATGGTCAATTACTTATACAATCATTTATTCTTTAGTTATAAGATGGCGGGAGAGACCATGGCCGCATCTTCGGGGCGGACACAGTCTAATGATGAGCGGGTACCTTCCCGTGAGGAGGATCCTCGGAATGCGTCATGCACCGAGTACTCATCCCAGGATGATTATGTTGATGTCGGAGAAGAGACCGGCAGTGGTGATGAAGAAGGGCAAAATCGGGAAGAAGAGTCGGGTGGTGCTGAAGAGGAAGAAGATGGGAATGGTGCAGAAGCTGAGCCAGCAAAAGAGCCGTGGAAGCCAACGTCACGGAACAAGGTGCCTAACGCTATGTACATTATAAAATGAATTGCAAAGGGTGGGAAACCCATGAGTCCTAAAAAAACGCAATGAAATGGGGTAACGTCCTAGCTGCCATCGTCCGTGAAAACTGTAGCATCAACCTAATGTCCATAAGGGGCCCTAACAACAAGCACAGGACCAACCTGCTGTTAGGAAAGATGAGAGATATTTTCAAGTTCAGGGACCACGACATGGAGCACGCAGAAAGAAATGCCATGCGCACGTTCACCTCGGCCTTTAGTAATAATATATATTGTGCAAACATACTATTGGACGAGGGAAATGATTTAGAGGATTTCAAAAAGCTATATCCTATGACTAGCGATGAGGAATGGGAGGTGTTCCTTGCTTACCGAGACACCGAAGCATACGAAGAGGACAAAAAGAAGTATAAGAAGCTCTGGAGCCAAATGGTTGGGAACCACAATCTCGGCACCCGTGGTTATGAAGGGAAGGACGCGATCTCGGATAAGCACGACAGCAAGTTTGCTTCACAAGGTGAACCCATGCCCTTCAGTAATATCCTGGAGCCGTGTACTAAGAATTTTTTTAGATCCCTCACGACGTATGATGAAAAGACCGGACTGTACAACTACAAAGACCTTGAGGTGGCCAAGGCGGCCGAAAGAGCGGTAATTAGCCTCTAGAACCAGTTTACATCGTATATGTTTTGAAGCAGTTTCTAAATGGTATTAGTGAATATTGCATGCACTTTTTACCCAAAACTCACCAAGCTCTCAGGACTCGATGGATGGCCAAAGGTGGGCATCCGACCCAATTCATTTTGTCCTCCAAAGGAAGAGGGACCCCGCAAGAGGCTGTAAATTCAGCGCCGGCGCTTCTTTGTGGGACGAGTACTATCCCCCCAAGCTGAAGCTCACTACGGAGAAAAACAAAAGAAGGGAGGATGAGTAACTCAATTACTTAGTACAACAAAAGTTTGAAGAAATTTTACCTGACATTATCGAAAAGATTAGAGCTCAGATTGAGTCGAAGGGATCGACAAAGTTGGTACACAGTTGGTGGTGCCGCAGACGACGGCGACCATACGCCGCCGCCCAACGTTCCCACAAAGAGCAACAGCCCCTCAGTCTCTAATGTCATCAGGGGTCATGGTGGGTCACCAACATCTTCAAAGGAACAAATTCCTTGCACTCTCCTCGCATGTTTGAACAACGAGTTGAAGGAGGTTGCAAAGGGCCGAGTCCTTCCAGGAAATGTCATGCACAACCGCAACTTAGATGAGAGCATGATGACAGTCTCTTTGTTGAGGGTGCTCCCAACATACTAGTAGTTGACCTTGCAACAAAACATTTTTTAAGAGGACGAGGAACCCCGGGCGCTTGCAGATTGCTTTGGGGGTTACCTCAAGTGGCCGGCGGACGATGTCATCTTTGACAAGCCCTCCCCAAATAAAACGCTCTCTCGGAACATCCCCGGCATTGGAGCGCCACCTGGATGATCTCTTTTGGGTCTTTGCCACCTCGTATTGGCTAAGGATGTGTCGGATGATCACATGCCTGAAGAATCACGAAATCCTAATTATCAACCAGAAGACCTCTTTTTTGCCGATACCGTAGTTACTTATAATCCAGAGGATGAGGAGACGCCGCCAGACCATCCCGAGACGCAACCTTGCAAAAACCCGAAGATTACTCCAATGACACTAAAAAAGGTGGTGGCCCAATCCGCGATGTCCTGTCCGCCCGCCTCCGTCAAACCGGTGAAAAATAGGACTCATCGGAAGAATGTGAAAGTGAATAGCAAGGGAAAGAATAAAAGCACCGGTGCAAATGATAGAGCACCGCCAGGGAAGGGCTCAACAAAGAAGTCCTTGGCATACGAAAAATGTGTTGACCACCCAACTGAACCTCTCTATATCCCAGGTCAAAAAATAGTATCGAACGATGTGTCCGAACAACTCGGGATTGAGATGAAGATTATGCATGACAACATCATAGATTCGGAGGTAGCCAATCATAAGGCAGGAGCCATCATTAACCCAACACATTACATGGTGAAGATGCCAAAGGGTTATGGTTTCTATGAAGACTTCGACACAGATAAAATATATGTGGATTTCAAAGAGATCTACTATCTGTTCATGTTCTATAATCTCAAAACTTGCCTAATCAGGCTATCGTCGTTTTTTCAAGCCACAGAGGCCAGATGCAACAAGGTTTTCAATGTCGTGATAGCCGACCCTTATCTCATGAACGAGGAGAACCTAAAAGATGAAACAGCTAGGAAGTGCATGAAAGACTACCTTCTGCATTTCATGCCACAAAACAAACTGAAAAACTTCCTCCTCGTGCCCTACCGACCCAAGTAGGTGCTTGTCTGGTTTATGCTTTCGTAACTTTTTTCTTGATATATGCTTTCACGTGCCAAACTTCTAAACTTTGTCATATTCGCGGTATGTTTTACCTATTTGCGCAGGAACCATTGGGTTCTCATAGTGCTACGACCGCAAAGGTCGTATTGCTACTTGATGGATTCCATGTGATGGAAATATGCCCTAGAGGCAATAATAAAGTTTTTATTATTTTATATTTCCTTGTTCATGATAAAGGTTTATTATTCATGCTAGAATTATATTGAACGGAAACTTAAATACATGTGTGAATACATAAACAAATACCGTGTCCCTAGTGAGCCTCTACTAGACTAGCTCGTTGATCAAAGATGGTTAAGGTTTCCTAACCATAGACATGAGTTGTCATTTGATAACGGGATCACATCATTAGGAGAATGATGTGACGGACAAGACCCATCCGTTAGCTTAGCATATGATCGTTCTGTTTATTGCTACTGCTTTCTTGACTGTCAAATACATGTTCCTCAGACCATGAGATCATGCAACTCCCGGATACCGGAGGAATACCTTGTGTGCTATCAAACGTCACAACGTAACTGGGTGATCATAAAGATGCTCTACAGGTATCTCCAAAGATGTCTGTTGAGTTGGCATGGATCGAGATTGGGATTTGTCACTCCGTGTTTCGGAGAGGTATCTCTGGGCCCTCTCGGTAATGCACATCATAAGAAGCTTGCAAGCAAAGTGACTAAGGAGTTAGTTACGGGATGGTGTATTACGAAACGAGTAAACAGACTTGCCGGTAACGAGATTGAACTAGGTATGGAGATACCGACGATCGAATCTCGGGCAAGTAACATACCGATGGACAAAGGGAATTACGTATGTTGTCATTGCGGTTCCACCGATAAGATCTTCGTGGAATATGTAGGAACCAATATGAGCATCCAGGTTCCGCTATTGGTTATTGACCGGAGAGGCGTCTCGGTCATGTCTACATCATTCCCGAACCCGTAGGGTCCGCACGCTTAACGTTCGTTACCGATATAGTGTTATATGAGTTATGTGAATTGGTAACCGAATGTTGTTCGGAGTTCCGGATGAGATCCCAGACGTCACGAGGAGTCTCGGAATGGTCGAGAAGTAAATATTTATATATGGGAAGTCATATTTTGGGGTCCGGAAAAAGGTGCAGTTTTTTTGGTATTGTACCGGGAAGCTTCCAGAAGGTTCCGGAGGATTCCGGAGGAGTCCGGAAGTCCACAAGTGGGTCCACCACGTCCCAAGGGCTGGCATGGGCTAAGGGGAGGTGCCCTGGCCTTATTGGTCCAGGCGCACCAAGTCCTCAAAAGCCCACGGAGCTAGGGAAGGAAAAAAAGGGAGAGTCCTAGTAGGAATAGGATTGGACTTTGGAGTCCAAGTCCACGCGTCTACTATTCACAGTTACTGTTCACGTGGCACTATTCCTTCTACTTCAAGCCCCTACACATATATAAATAGAGGAGAGGGGCGCCCCAAAGGAGACACAACATTGTCTTAGCCGTGTGCGGCGCCCCCCTCCACAGTTCCGTCCCTCGGTCATATTTTTGCAGTGGTTGGGCGAAGCCCTGCGGAGATAGCATCACCGTCACCACACCGTCGTGCTGCCGGAACTCATCCACTACCTCGCCGTCTTGCTGGATCAAGAAGTCGAGGACGTCACCGAGCTGAACGTGTGCTGAACGCGGAGGTGCCGTACGTTCAGTGCTCGGTCGGTTGGATCGTGAAGTTGTTCGACGACATCAACCGCGTTGTTCTAACGCTTCCGCTTACGGTCTACGAGGATACGTAGACACACTCCCCCTCTCATAGCTATACATCTCCATGGATAGATCTTGCGTGTGCGTAGAAATTTTTTGTTTTCCATGCAACGTTCCCCAACAGTGGCATCATGAGCCAGGTCTATGCGTAGATGATATGCACGAGTAGAACACAAAGAGTTGTGGGCGGTGATCGTCATACTGCTTACCACCAACGTCTTATTTTGATTCGGCGGTATTGTAAGATGAAGCGGCCCGGACCAACCTTACATGTCCACATACATGAGACCGGTTCCACCGACAGACATGCAACTTGTTTTGCATAAAGGTGGCTGGCGGGTGTCTGTTTCTCCTACTTTAGTTGAATCGAATTTGACTGTGGCCGGTCCTTGTTGAAGGTTAAAACAGCAAACTTGATAAATCACCGTTGTGGTTTTGTGCCGTAGGTAAGAACGGTTCTTGCTAGAAGCCCGTAGCAGCCACGTAAAACTTGCAACAACAAAGTAGAGGACGTCTAACTTGTTTTTGCAAGGTATGCTGTGATATGATATGGTCAAGACATGATGTGATATACGTTATTGTATGAGATGATCATGTTTTGTAATTTATCGGCAACCGGCAGGAGCCTTATGGTTGTCTCTTTATTGTATGAAATGCAAGCGTCATGTAATTGCTTTACTTTATCGTTATGCGTTAGCAATAGTTGTAGAAGCAATAGTTGGCGAGACGACCACGACACAACGATGGAGACCAAGGTGTCGAGCCGGTGACGATGGAGATCATGACGATGATTTGGAGATGGAGATCAAAAGCACAAGATGATGGCCATATCATGTCACATATTTTGATTGCATGTGATGTTTATCCTTTATGCATCTTATTTAGCTTAGAACGACGGTAGCATTATAAGATGATCCCTTCACTAAATTTCAAGATAAAAGTGTTCTCCCCGAGTATGCACCGTTGCTAAAGTTCGTCGTTTCGAAGCATCTCGTGATGATCGGGTGTGATAGATTCTATGTTCACATACAACGGGTGTAAGCCAGTTTTACACAAGCAGAATACTTGGGTTAAACTTAACGAGCCTAGCATGTACAGACATGGTCTCGGAACACTGGAGACCGAAAGGTCGAACATGAGTCATATAGTAGATATGATCAACATGGAGATGTTCACCATTGATGACTATCCCATCTCACGTGATGATCGGACATGGGCTAGTTGATTTGGATCATGTAACACTTAGTTAACTTGAGGGATGTTAATTTAAGTGGGAGTTCATTAGTAATTTGATTAATTGAACTTAATTTATCATGAACTTAGTCTTGATAGTTTCTTTGCATATCTATGTTGTAGATAAATGGCCCGTGCTACTGTTCCGTTGAATTTTAATGCGTTCCTAGAGAAAGCTAAGTTGAAAGATGATGGTAGCAACTACACGGACTGGGTCCATAATTTGAGGATTATCATCATTGCTGCAAAGAAGAATTATGTCCTTGATGCACCGCTAGGTGATGGACCTGCTGCAGGAGCTGCTGCAGACGTTGTGAACGCCTGGCAGGCTCGATCTGATGACTACTCGATAGTTCAGTGTGCCATGCTCTACGGCTTAGAACCGGGACTGCAAAAGCATTTTGAACGCCACCGAGCATATGAGATGTTCCAAGAGCTGAAATTGATATTTCAAGCTAATGCCCGGGTTGAGAGATATGAAGTCTCCAACAAGTTCTTTAGCTGTAAGATGGAGGAAAACAGTTCTGTCAGTGAACACATACTCAGAATATCTGGGTACCACAACCACTTGACTCAGCTAGTAATTGATCTTCCGGTTGAGAGTGTTATTGACAGAGTTCTTCAGTCACTGCCACCAAGCTATAAAGGCTTCGTGATGAACTATAATATGCAAGGGATGGAGAAGACAATTCCCGAGCTCTTCGCGATGCTAAAATCAGCGGAGGTAGAAATCAAGAAGGAGCATCAAGTGTTGATGGTTAACAAAACCACTAGTTTCAAGAAAAAGGGCAAGGGAAAGAAGGGGAACTTCAAGAAGAACGGCAAGCAAGTTGCCGCTCCCACGAAGAAACCCAAAGCTGGACCTAGGCCTGAAACAGAGTGCTTCTACTGCAAAGGGACTGGTCACTGGAAGCGGAACTGCCCCAAGTATTTGGCGGATAAGAAGGATGGCAAAGTGAGCAAAGGTATATTTGATATACATGTTATTGATGTGTTCCTCACTAATGCTCGCAGTAGCGCCTGGGTATTTGATACTGGTTCGGTTGCTCATATTTATAACTCGAAATAGGAGCTACGGAATATGCGAAGATTGGCTAAGGACGAGGTGACAATGCGCGTCGGGAATGGTTCCAAGGTTGATGTGATCGCCGTCGGCACGCTACCACTACATCTACCTTTAGGATTAGTTTTAGACCTCAATAATTGTTATTTGGTGCCAGCGTTGAGCATGAACATTATATCTGGATCTTGTTTATTGCGAGACGGTTATTCATTTAAGTCAGAGAATAATGGTTGTTCTATTTATATGAGTAACATCTTTTATGGTCACGCACCTTTTGTGAATGGTCTATTCTTGTTGATTCTCGATCGTAGTGATACACATATTCATAATATTGATGCCAAAAGATGCAAAGTTGATAATGACAGTGCAACATACTTGTGGCACTGCCGTTTAGGTCATATTGGTGTAAAGCGCATGAAGAAACTCCATGCGGATGGACTTTTGGAATCTCTTGATTATGGATCATTTGATACTTGCGAACCATGCCTCATGGGCAAGATGACTAAAACTCCGTTCTCCGGAACAATGGAGCGAGCTACTGATTTGTTGGACATAATACATACTGATGTATGCGGTCCTATGAATGTTGAAGCACGCGGCGGGTATCGTTATTTTCTAACCTTCACAGATGATTTGACTAGATATGGGTATATCTACTTGATGAAACACAAGTCTGAAACATTTGAAAAGTTCAAAGAATTTCAGAGTGAAGTAGAGAATCATCGTAACAAGAAAATAAAGTTTCTACGATCTGATCGCGGAGGCGAATATTTGAGTTACGAGTTTGGCGTTCATTTAAGAAAATGTGGAATTGTTTCACAACTCACGCCACATGGAACACCACAGCGCAATGGTGTGTCCGAACATCGTAACCGTACTTTATTGGATATGGTGCGTTCTATGACGTCTCTTACGGATTTGCCACTATCGTTTTAGGGTTATGCATTAGAGACAGCTGCATTCACGTTAAATAGGGCACCGTCTAAATCCGTTGAGACGACACCATATGAACTATGGTTTGGCAAGAAACCTAAGCTACTGTTTCTTAAAGTTTGGGGATGCGATGCTTATGTGAAAAAGCTTCAACCTGATAAGCTCGAACCCAAAGCGGAGAAGTGCGCCTTCATAGGATACCCTAAAGAAACAATTGGGTACACCTTCTACCACAGATCCGAAGGCAAGGTCTTTGTTGCCAAGAATGGGTCCTTTCTAGAGAAGGAGTTTCTCTCGAAAGAAGTGAGTGGGAGGAAAGTAGAACTTGATGAGGTAATTGTACCTTCTCTCGAATTGGAAAGTAGCTCATCAGAGAAAACCGTTCCCGTGATGCCTACACCAATAAGAGAGGAAGATAATGATAAAGATCATGAAACTTCAGATCAAGTTACTACTGAACTTCGTAGGTCGACCAAAGTACGTTCCGCACCAGAGTGGTAGGGTAATCCTGTTCTGGAAGTTATGTTGTTAGACAACAGCGAACCTACGAACTATGAAGAAGCTATGATAAGCCCGGATTCCGAAAAATGGCTTGAGGCCATGAAATCTGAGATAGGATCCATGTATGAGAACAAAGTGTGGACTTTGGTGGACTTGCCCGATGATCGGCAAGCCATTGAGAATAAATGGATTTTTAAGAGGAAGACAGATGCTGATGGTAATATCACTGTCTGCAAAGCTCGACTTGTCGCGAAAGGTTTTCGACAAGTTCAAGGGGTTGACTACGACGAGACTTTCTCACCCGTAGTGATGCTTAAGTCTGTCTGAATCATGTTAGCAATTGCCGCATTTTATGATTATGAAATCTGGGAAATGGATGTCAAAACTGCATTCCTTAATGGTTTTCTCAAAGAAGAGTTGTATATGATGCAACTAGAAGGTTTTGTCGATCATAAGGGTGCTAACAAAGTGTGCAAGCTCCAGCGATCCATTTATGGACTGGTGCAAGCATCTCGGAGTTGGAATATACACTTTGATGAGGTGATCAAAGCATGGTTTTGTACAGACTTACGGTGAAGCCTGTATTTACAAGAAAGTGAGTGGGAGCTCTGTAGCATTTCTAATATTATATGTGGATGACATATTGTTGATTGGAAATGATATAGAATTTCTGGATGGCATAAAGGGATACTTGAATAAGAATTTTTCAATGAAAGACCTCGGTGAAGCTGCTTATATATTGGGCATCAAGATCTATAAGGATAGATCAACACGCTTGATAGGACTTTCACAAAGCACATACCTTGACAAAGTTTTGAAGAAGTTCAAAATGGATCAGTCAAAGAAAGGGTTCTTGCCTGTCTTGCAAGGTGTGAAGTTGAGTCAGACTCAATGCCCGACCATGGCAGAAGATATAGAGAAAATGAAAGTCATTCCCTATGCCTCAGCCATAGGTTCTATTATGTATGCCATGCTGTGTACCAGACCTGATGTGTGCCTTGCCATAACTTTGGCAGGGAGGTACCAGAGTAATCCAGGAGTGGATCACTGGACAACGGTCAAGAATATCCTGAAGTACCTGAAAAGGATCAAGGACATGTTTCTCGTTTATGGAGGTGACGAAGAGCTCGTCGTAAAGGGTTACGTCGATGCAAGCTTCGACACTGATCCGGATGACTCTAAGTCACAAACCGGATACGTATTTATATTAAATGGTGGAGCTGTCAGTTGGTGCAGTTCCAAGCAGAGCATCGTGGCGGGATCTACGTGTGAAGCGTAATACATAGCTGCTTCGGAAGCAGCACATGAAGGAGTCTGGATGAAGGAGTTCATATCCGATCTAGGTGTAATACCTAGTGCATCGGGTCCAATGACAATCTTTTGTGACAACACTGGAGCAATTGCCATAGCCAAGGAGCCCAGGTTTCACAAGAAGACCAAACACATCAAGAGACACTTCAACTCCATTCGTGAATATGTCAAGGATGGAGACATAGAAATTTGCAAAGTACACACGGATCTGAATGTGGCAGACCCGTTGACTAAGCCTCTTCCACGAGCAAAACATCATCAGCACCAAGACTCCATGGGTGTTAGATTCATTACTATGTAATCTAGATTATTGACTCTAGTGCAAGTGGGAGACTGATGGAAATATGCCCTAGAGGCAATAATAAAGTTGTTATTATTTTATATTTCCTTGTTCATGATAAAGGTTTATTATTCATGCTAGAATTATATTGAACGGAAACTTAAATACATGTGTGAATACATAAACAAATACCGTGTCCCTAGTGAGCCTCTACTAGACTAGCTCGTTGATCAAAGATGGTTAAGGTTTCCTAACCATAGACATGAGTTGTCATTTGATAACGGGATCACATCATTAGGAGAATGATGTGATGGACAAGACCCATCCGTTAGCTTAGCATATGATTGTTCTATTTATTGCTACTGCTTTCTTGAATGTCAAATACATGTTCCTTAGACCATGAGATCATGCAACTCCCGGATACCGGAGGAATACCTTGTGTGCTATCAAACGTCACAACGTAACTGGGTGATCATAAAGATGCTCTACAGGTATCTCCAAAGATGTCCGTTGAGTTGGCATGGATCGAGACTGGGATTTGTCACTCTGTGTTTCGGAGAGGTATCTCTGGGCCCTCTCGGTAATGCACATCATAAGAAGCTTGCAAGCAAAGTGACTAAGGAGTTAGTTACGGGATGATGTATTACGGAACGAGTAAAGAGACTTGCCGGTAACGAGATTGAACTAGGTATGGAGATACCGACGATCGAATCTCGGGCAAGTAACATACCGATGGACAAAGGGAATTACGTATGTTGTCATTGCGGTTCGACCGATAAGATCTTCGTGGAATATGTAGGAACCAATATGAGCATCCAGGTTCCGCTATTGGTTATTGACCGGAGAGGCGTCTCGGTCATGTCTACATCATTCCCGAACCCGTAGGGTCCGCACGCTTAACGTTCGTTGACGATATAGTGTTATATGAGTTATGTGAATTGGTAACCGAATGTTGTTCGGAGTCCCGGATGAGATCCCGGACGTCACGAGGAGTCTCGGAATGGTCGAGAGGTAAAGATTTATATATGGGAAGTCATATTTTAGGTTCCGGAAAAAGGTGCAGTTTTTTTGGTATTGTACCGGGAAGCTTCCAGAAGGTTCCGGAGGATTCCGGAGGAGTCCGGAAGTCCACAAGTGGGTCCACCACGTCCCAAGGGCTGGCATGGGCTAAGGGGAGGCGCCCTGGCCTTATTGGGCCAGGCGCACCAACTCCTCAAAAGCCCACGCAGCTAGGGAAGAAAAAAAAAAGGGAGAGTCCTATTAGGAATAGGATTGAACTTTGGAGTCCAAGTCCACGCGTTTACTATTCACAGTTACTGTTCACGTGGCACTATTCCTTCTACTCCAAGCCCCTACACATATATAAATAGAGGAGAGGGGCGCCCCAAAGGAGACACAACATTGTCTTAGCCGTGTGCGGCGCCCCCCTCCACAGTTCCGTCCTTCGGTCATATTTTCGCAGTGCTTGGGCGAAGCCCTGCGGAGATAGCATCACCATCACCGTCACCACGCCGTCGTGCTGCCGGAACTCATCCACTTCCTCGCCGTCTTGCTGGATCAAGAAGTCGAGGACGTCACCGAGCTGAACGTGTGCTGAACGCGGAGCTGCCGTACGTTCGGTGCTCGGTCGGTTGGATCGTGAAGTTGTTCGACGACATCAACCGTGTTGTTCTAACGCTTCCGCTTACGGTCTACGAGGGTACGTAGACACACTCCCCCTCTCATAGCTATACATCTTTATGGATAGATCTTGCGTGTGCGTAGAATTTTTTTGTTTTCCATGCAATATTCCCCAACACCATGAAGAGTTCGGGAAAAGACAGGTCGCTCCTGAAGGACCTTCTGGCTGAATGTATCATTGCTTGGAATCTGATCGGCGGGCACATGGTCGAGAAGCACTATAAAAGCAATGGAACCAGGAAAATAGTCTGCTTCAAAATGGACACTTTATGTTGCAGACAACAACCGGCTCTTACTATGACGTGTGGCTTCTACGTCTACCTTCACATCAAAGACTTCATACGGTCGGCGAAAACGTTCAGGTTGCACGAACAAATCGTCAAATGGGGTCAAGAACTACAAAACACGCCGTCCGAAGCGGGCATAGAGCTCGAATGCATCCAAACCACGTTCGTGACTATCATAAACAAGGAGGTCCGCTCATCGTCCGGGGTATTCTATAATTACACCGAAGATGAGTCGAAGGAACGAGAGAGGCAAAACTTATTGAAGCAGTCACTATAGAGGAGAACCGAACCAGCAAGACCGGCGGCCTACCTATATTTTGCATGCATGACTATACATATTTGGCCTATTATGTTGTTTAACTAGACTGGCACACTAAATTTGATGACTCATGTATTATTCGTTACTCGTTTATTGTTAATGTACTTCTCGTTCTTTGTTATAAGTTACTATCGTTAGTTTTATTTCTGATTCGATCCGATTTACCGATAATTGTTCGCTATTTGCATCAGCCTCCGCTGCCATGGCAGACATCTACGCTGTCGCGGTAGCGTTTTCATTGCAGCCTGGAGTACATACCAGTGGTGGGCGGGAGACAATGCCCGCCACACGTACGTCTACTGGCTAGTGGCGGGTGCGAATCATCGCCCGCCATTGGTGCTACTCAAATTCAGTGGCGGGCGCAAGACAATGCCTGCCACTGCTAGGCCTTTACCAGTGACGGGCGCCGTGCCCGCCACTGATGACCAATTAGCAGTGGCGGGAGGTCAGTGGCGGGCGCCCCTGAGAGCCTCGCCCGCCACCGATGGACTTTTTGCGCCCGCCACCACTAGGCCGTTCTGTAGTAGTGTGTGCAAGTCAGGTTGCCACTAGCTGGTTGTAAAATCGCCCTTTGCACACCCCGATCTCCTAGCAGTAAGGCGAGAAAGTCCCTGTTTTCTTCTAAAAACCCTTACTGCTTCGATGGCAAAATCTTGAGATTCGGCAGACACTGACATCCTGGATCTCAAATCTCTCCAACTTGATGTTCAAACACTGGAGTCCTGAAAAATCTGGAGCTAGCCTGGCCTGGATTGCCCAGGCAGATGGTTAGCCTGGACGGCGTCCCATTTCAATAGCCTGGACGGTGGACAACATTTTTTTTTTGAGCAATGGACGGTGACAGCAGCTTTTTTTTTTTTTGAGAAATCTCGGCTGCTTTATTCATTCTCAACAATGATCATCGGTACAAGGTTTTGGTCATGGGGGACGCCCAGCCAAATATGTCCCCCTACACCTAGATTACAACCAAGGTAAGTGAGCTAGGTGGAAAGTGAGCTAGTAACAGTAACCAAGGTAAGTTAAATGTGGACAACTACACTCCGCCACCCACGCGCAGCTACGGTTGCATGCCCGCATGCCGGCCGGCCTAGCGCAACTGCACATCCGCCGTTCACGTCGTAACTACGGTAGCACTCGTCCGCCACGCGCAACTACATTTGCATGCAAGCCGGCCTAGCACAACTGCACATCCGCCGCACTCGCGCAACTACACGCCTGCCCGCCCGCCCACTTGCAACTATAACTACACGTTCGCTGTCCACATGTAACTGCAATTACACATCTCTCGTCGGCCGCGCACGAAAAAGGAAAAACGAAAAAGGAAATGAAAAAAATGTTCAATGCTTATGTCAGTTGATTGAGACGATTGAGAAATAGCAATCCCGTAGTATATAACTAATGCTCCCGTAGTCCTTGTTGCTTGCTTGATCGACCAGCTCGGTGGAAAGTGAGCTAGTAACAGTAACTAACGTAAGTTAAAAAAAAGGAGGCTTGTCGATCCCAGCTCGTTCTACACGTCCATTTCAGGTGCTGTCCGCTCTCCACTTAATCTGAAGAAAAATGCGTGCAAGAAAATCGGTCCTAGCTAGTAGATTAAAGTATATATGGATCGTACGTATATTAAATTCCCTGGTGATTCTATCCAAAAGATGAAAGGTTGCTAGCTAATCATCGCATAAAGGAGGACTGCCCTCTTGGGAGGAGACAGGGACTGCTTTTTTTATTTTGCAAAAAGGCAAAAAAATCTTTGTAAAATGTTTAATTACCAGACGTTCTGTGGAAATCGATTTCAACAAGAGCCGTTCGGTGGCACGCATGGGAATATGCGAGTGTTCCACCGGAAGGATGAAATACCGATTTAAATGTTTCCCCGGATATTATTCAAGCCCAAGATGTGGTGATCCTTTTGATCTTGCTTGGAGAAAATTCCAATTCTTTTACCGGGGGTCTTGATCTCGAATCGGCAAGCTCAGATGGTTGATTTGAATTATTCAACCTGAATTATGTGTTGCAAACTGAACGTAGCTTAGATGGTTAGGTTCCTTGTGGTGAAACCAATCCAGCAGGGTTCAAGTCCTAGACTTGGACACTGGTGGTCGCATTTTTCTGGATTTATTTCAGGGCTTCCCGCGATGTGCGTTCAGTGGGAGGAGATGTATACAAGCATCTGCGTTTGTACTGTATTAAAAAAAAACCTGAATTATGTGTTAGGTTGAGAAGCGCAAAAATGTTAATATTAGGAAAATGATAATTGATAAGAAGAATTGGTGAGGGTGACTTGAGTAGTGAGCATTGCCAGTCATTCTTTCCACGTCTAGCTATTGTGTTGGTTAGATTGGATTGGATAGTAATTGGTTTGTTGGTCAGCGATGAGGAATGGGAGGTGTTCCTTGCTTACCGAGACACCAAAGCATACCAAGTGGACAAAAAGAAGTATGAGAAGCTCCGGACCCAAATGGTTGGGAACCATAATCTCGGCACCCGTGGTTATGAAGGGAAGGAGGCGATCTGGGATAAGCACGATACCAAGTTTGCTTCACAAGGTGAACCCATGCCCTTCAGTAATATCCTGGAGCCGTGTACCAAGATTTTTTTTAGATCCCTCGCGACTTATGATGAAAAGACCGGACTGTACTACTACAAAGACCCTGAGGTGGCCAAATCGGCCGAAAGAGCGATAATTAGCCTCTAGAACCAGTTTACATCGTATATGTTTTGAAGCAGTTTCTAAATGGTATTAGTGAATATTGTAGGCACTTTTTACCCAAAACCCACCAAGCTCTCAGGACTCGACGGATGGCCAAAGGTGGGCATCCGACCCAATTCATTTCACCCTCCAAAGAAAGAGGGGCCCCACAAGAGGCCGTAAACTCGGCGCCGGCGCTTCTTTGTGGGACGACTACTATCCCCCCAAGCCGAAGCTCACTAGGGAGGAAAAGAAAAGAAGGGAGGATGAGAAACTCAATTACTTAGTCCAGCAAAAGTTTGACGAAATATTACCTGACATTGTTGAAAAGATTAGAGCTCAGATTGAGTCGAAGGGATCGACAAATGTCGGTACCCAGTTGGTGGTGCCGCAGACGACGGCGACCCATACGCCGCCGCCCAACGCTCCCACAAAGAGCAGCAACCCCTCAGTCTCTAATGTCATGAAGGGTCATGGCGGGTCACCAACATCATCGAAGGAACAAATTCCTTGCACTCTCCTCGCACGTGTGAACAACGAGTTGAAGGAGGTTGCAAAGGGTCGAGTCCTTCCAGGAAATGTCATGCACAACCGCAACTTAGATGAGAGCGTGATGAGAGTCTCTTTGCTTAGAGTGCTCCCAACATACGAGCGGTTGACCTTGCAACAAAACATTTTTTAAGAGGACGAGGAGCCTCGGGCGCTTGCATATTGCTTTGTGGGTTACCTCAAGTGGCCGGTGGACGATGTCATCTTTGACAAGCCCTCCCCAAACAGAACGCCGTCTCCGAACATCCCCGACGTTGGAGCACCACCTGGATGATCTCCTTTGGGTCTTTGCCACCCCGTAATGGCTAAGGATGTGTCGGATGATCACATGCTTGAAGAATCACGAAATCCTAATTATCAACCAGAAGACCTCTTTTTTGCCGATACCGCAGTTACTTATAATCCAGAGGATGAGGAGACGCCGCCAGCCCATCCCGAGACGCAACCTTGCAAAAACCCAAAGATTACTCCAACGACACTAAAAAAGGTGGTGGCCCAATCCGTGATGTCCTGTCCGCCCGCCTCCGTCAAACCGGTGAAAAATAGGACGCAGCGGAAGAATGTGAAAGTGAATAACAAGGGAAAGAATAAAAATACCGGTGCAAATGATAGAGCACCGCCATGGAAGGGCGCGATGAAGAAGTCCTTGGCACACGAACAATGTGCTGACCACCCAACAGAACCTCTCTATATCCCGGGTCAAAAAATGGTATCGAACAATGTGTACGAACAACTCAGGATTGAGATGAAGATTCTGCATGACAATATCATAGATTCGGAGGTAGCCAATCGTAAGGTAGGAGCCATCATTAACCCAACAGATTACACGGTCAAGGTGCCAAAGGGTTATATATGGTTTCTATGAAGACATCGACACGGATAAAATATATGTGGATTTCAAAGAGATCTACTATCTGTTCATGTTCTATAATCTCGAAACTTGCCTAATCAGGCTATGGGCGCTTTTTCAAGCCACAGAGGCCAGACGCAACAAGGTTTTTGATGTCGTGATAGCCGACCCTTATCTCATGAATGAGGATAACCTAAAAGATGAGACATCTAGGAAGTGCATGAAAGACTACCTTCTGCATTTCATGCAACAAAACAAGCTGAAAAACTTCCTCCTCGTGCCCTACCGACCCAAGTAGGTGCTTGTCTAGTTTATGCTTTCGTAACTTTTTTCTTCATATATGTTTTCACGTCCCAAACTTCTAAACTTTGTCATATTCGCGGTATGTTTCACCTGTTTGCGCAGGAACCATTGGGTTCTCATAGTGCTACGACCACAAAGGTCGTATTGTTGCTTGATGGATTCCATGAAGAGCTTGGGAAAAGACTGGTCGCTCCTGAAGGACCTTCTAGATGAATGTATCATTGATTGGAGTCTGATCGGAGGGCACATGGTTGAGAAGCACTATAAAAGCAATGGAACTAGGAAAATAGTCTGCTTCAAAATGGACACTTTATGTTGCATGCAACAACCGGCTCTTACTATGACGTGTGGCTTCTACGTCTGCCTTCACATCGAAGACTTCATACGGCCGGCGAAAACGTTCAGGTTGCACGAACAAATTGTTAAATGGGGTCAAGAACTACAAAATACGCCGTCCGAAGAGAGCATAGAGCTCGAAGGCATCCAAGCCACGTTCGCGAGTTTCATAAACAAGGAGGTCCGCTCGTCGTCCGGGGTATTCTATAATTACACCGAAGATGAGTCGAAAGAACGATAGAGGCAAAACTTATTGAAGCAGTCACTATAGAGGAGAACGGAACCAGCAAGACCGGCGGCCTACCTATATTTTGCATGCATGACTATACATATTTGTTGTTTAACTAGAACGGCACACTAAATTTGATGACTCATGTATTGTTCGTTACTCGTTTATTGTTAATATACTTCTCGTTCTTTGTTATAAGTTACTATCGTTAGTTTTATTTCTGATGCGATCTGATTTACTGATAATTGTTCCCTATTTGCATCAGCTTCTCTGTCGTGGCAGACATCTATGCTGTCGCGGCAGCATTTTCATTGCAGCCTGGAGTACATACCAGTGGCGGGCGGGAGAAAATGCCTGCCACATGTACGTCTACTGGCTAGTGGCGGGTGCAAATCATCGCCCGCCATTGGTGCTACTCAAAGTCAGTGGCGGGCGCAAGACAATGCCCGCCACTGCTAGGCCTTTACCAGTGACGGACGCCGTGCCCGCCACTGATGACCAATTAGCAGTGGCGTGAGGTTAGTGGCGGGCACCCCTGAGAGCCTCGCCCGCCATTGATGGACTTTTTGTGCCCGCCACTGCTAGACCATTCTGCAGTAGTGTGTGCAAGTCAGGTTGCCACTAGCTGGTTGTAAAATCGCCCCTTGCACACCCCGATCTCCTAGCAGTAAGGTCAGAAAGTCCCTGCTTTCTTCTAAAAACCCTTACTGCTTCCATGGCAAAATCTTCAGATTCGGCAGACACTGACATCCTGGAACTCAAATCTCTCCAACTTGATGTTCAAACACTGGAGTCCTGAAAAATCTGGAGCTAGCCTGGCCTGGATTGCCCAGGCAGAAGGTTAGCCTGGACGGCATCCCATTTCAGTAGCCTGGACGGTGGACAGCATTATTTTTTTTGAGCAATGGACGGTGGACAGCAGGTGCCTGGCGCTAATCAAGCCATTTGCAGATGGGTTGTGGGCTGATGCTTCGGTTATATATATATATATATATTTTAAGCCTTTTATTACAACCTTCCAGGCCAGGTCATGATCCAAGCAGCTACCAGCCCACGCTGCCTCACCAGGTCATAAATTCAGGCCCAAGCCAGGCAGCACGTCTGCCCAGGCATACAGCCCATGGTAGCAACCAAACTAGCTAAAAAGGCCTGGCCCACCACACATGTATTAGACAACAAGTATTAAATATGTATTCATGCTTCGTTTAAAAAAAATGTATTCATGCTTTGTGCTTTTACAGGGCAATACTTTTTTTTTGCGGAAAACTTCCGATCTATTCATCTTCAATCATAACAGTACAACGAACACCAGAAATAAAAATTACATCCGGATCCGTAGACCACCTAGCGATGATTACAAGCACTGAAGCGAGCCGAAGGCGCGCCGCCGTCATCGCCCCTCCATCGCCGGAGTCAAGCACAACTTGTTGTAGTAGACAGTCGGGAAGTCGTCGTGCTAAGGCCTCATAGGACCAGCGCACCAGAACAGCAACCGCCGCTGATGAAGAGTAACGTAGATCAGAAGGATCAAACCCGAAGACACACGAACGTAGACGAACAACGACGAGATCCGAGCAAATCCACCAAAGATAGATCCGCCGGAGACATACCTCCACACGCCTACCAACGATGCTCAACGCACCACCGGAACGGGGGATAGGCGGGGAGACCTTTTTTCCATCTTCAGGGAGCCGCCGCCGTCTCGCCTTCCTGAGCAGGACACAAACCCAAACAAGACTGGAAAAACGACTACAAACGGAGCCATCCCGCCGGTCCTTGCGAGGAACCAATGCGCCTCCATGGCCCTAGGGCAATACTTTGACCCATCTCCATGCATCAATTGTCGGTACAGATAACGGGTTCTCAGGGTTCGGTGAGCCAAAAATCCGTGTCCTTAATTTGACACTCGGCAAACTGTTAATGTACCGAGTGTTGTGAATTTGTACCAAGTGTACTGCTCTATAAATTACACTCGGGAAACATCTGGACACTTGGTACAGTTTAGTTTTCTGGTAGTACGTGGGTGCTGACTGGACCAGTGTACAGAGCTAGCTACTGGCCGTTTGCAAACGGCCATGCAATGGGAGCCTCCTTGACGTTCACATTTGCAGCAGAAATCACTCTTCGTCGATACCCCACCCGCTCTCCCTCCTCTCTGAATATATATTGTTGAAGGATATTCAGCGCCACAACCACCGTAGGAATCCAAACGTGACGACACACGCAGGCATGCCTGGTCGATCACGTCAACAAATATGAACATGAGTAGCCAACTGAAACAAACATACGCATGGCACGGATACACCAATGTATGTCAACTACTAACAGGAGTGCGGGATATATATCGACCCAAGTGCGAAAAGTCGATTTAGAGCCCGGGCTCCAGGTAGCTCGGTAACTATTTGAAAATTTCAAAAACTTATATTTTTTATATCCCAAAAATTTCTGAAATGTTTTGTACATATACAAATAGATGTGTGGTATGTGTGTACGAACTCCCATCAATATATCTATTTATAATTGGTGTATACAAAAAAGAAAAATAGATGGATAAAAATGGGCACCTTTTTTAGTTGTCTTGGACCAGATTTTTGTCTTTTTTGTGCATCCTAGCGCAACTGCGCTTCGTCACCCATGCGCACCTACGGTTGCATGCCCGCATGCCGGCCGGCCCAGCGCAACTGCACATCCGCCGCTCACGCGCAACTACGGTAGCACTCGTCCGCCCGCGCGCAACTACATTTGCACGCACGCCGGCCTAGCACAATTGCATGTCCGCCGCACTCGCGCAACTACAGTTGCACGTCTGCCCGCCCGCCCACTTGCAACTATTACTACACGTTCGCTGTCCACATGTAACTGCAATTACACATCTCTCGTCGGCCGCACACGAAAAAGGAAAAACGAAAAAGGAAATGAAATTTTTTTCAATGCTTATGTCAGTTGATTGAGACGATTGAGAAATAGCAATCCCGTAGTATATAACTAATTCTCCCGTAGTCCTGGTTGCTTGCTTGACGAGCTCGGTGGAAAGTGAGCTAGTAACAGTAACCAAGGTAAGTTAAATGTGGACAACTACACTCCGCCACCCACGCGCAGCTACGGTTGCATGCCCGCATGCCGGCCGGCCTAGCGCAACTGCACATCCGCCGTTCACGTCGTAACTACGGTAGCACTCGTCCGCCACGCGCAACTACATTTGCATGCAAGCCGGCCTAGCACAACTGCACATCCGCCGCACTCGCGCAACTACACGCCTGCCCGCCCGCCCACTTGCAACTATAACTACACGTTCGCTGTCCACATGTAACTGCAATTACACATCTCTCGTCGGCCGCGCACGAAAAAGGAAAAACGAAAAAGGAAATGAAAAAAATGTTCAATGCTTATGTCAGTTGATTGAGACGATTGAGAAATAGCAATCCCGTAGTATATAACTAATGCTCCCGTAGTCCTTGTTGCTTGCTTGATCGACCAGCTCGGTGGAAAGTGAGCTAGTAACAGTAACTAACGTAAGTTAAAAAAAAGGAGGCTTGTCGATCCCAGCTCGTTCTACACGTCCATTTCAGGTGCTGTCCGCTCTCCACTTAATCTGAAGAAAAATGCGTGCAAGAAAATCGGTCCTAGCTAGTAGATTAAAGTATATATGGATCGTACGTATATTAAATTCCCTGGTGATTCTATCCAAAAGATGAAAGGTTGCTAGCTAATCATCGCATAAAGGAGGACTGCCCTCTTGGGAGGAGACAGGGACTGCTTTTTTTATTTTGCAAAAAGGCAAAAAAATCTTTGTAAAATGTTTAATTACCAGACGTTCTGTGGAAATCGATTTCAACAAGAGCCGTTCGGTGGCACGCATGGGAATATGCGAGTGTTCCACCGGAAGGATGAAATACCGATTTAAATGTTTCCCCGGATATTATTCAAGCCCAAGATGTGGTGATCCTTTTGATCTTGCTTGGAGAAAATTCCAATTCTTTTACCGGGGGTCTTGATCTCGAATCGGCAAGCTCAGATGGTTGATTTGAATTATTCAACCTGAATTATGTGTTGCAAACTGAACGTAGCTTAGATGGTTAGGTTCCTTGTGGTGAAACCAATCCAGCAGGGTTCAAGTCCTAGACTTGGACACTGGTGGTCGCATTTTTCTGGATTTATTTCAGGGCTTCCCGCGATGTGCGTTCAGTGGGAGGAGATGTATACAAGCATCTGCGTTTGTACTGTATTAAAAAAAAACCTGAATTATGTGTTAGGTTGAGAAGCGCAAAAATGTTAATATTAGGAAAATGATAATTGATAAGAAGAATTGGTGAGGGTGACTTGAGTAGTGAGCATTGCCAGTCATTCTTTCCACGTCTAGCTATTGTGTTGGTTAGATTGGATTGGATAGTAATTGGTTTGTTGGTCAGCGATGAGGAATGGGAGGTGTTCCTTGCTTACCGAGACACCAAAGCATACCAAGTGGACAAAAAGAAGTATGAGAAGCTCCGGACCCAAATGGTTGGGAACCATAATCTCGGCACCCGTGGTTATGAAGGGAAGGAGGCGATCTGGGATAAGCACGACACCAAGTTTGCTTCACAAGGTGAACCCATGCCCTTCAGTAATATCCTGGAGCCGTGTACCAAGATTTTTTTTAGATCCCTCGCGACTTATGATGAAAAGACCGGACTGTACTACTACAAAGACCCTGAGGTGGCCAAATCGGCCGAAAGAGCGATAATTAGCCTCTAGAACCAGTTTACATCGTATATGTTTTGAAGCAGTTTCTAAATGGTATTAGTGAATATTGTAGGCACTTTTTACCCAAAACCCACCAAGCTCTCAGGACTCGACGGATGGCCAAAGGTGGGCATCCGACCCAATTCATTTCACCCTCCAAAGGAAGAGGGGCCCCACAAGAGGCCGTAAACTCGGCGCCGGCGCTTCTTTGTGGGACGACTACTATCCCCCCAAGCCGAAGCTCACTAGGGAGGAAAAGAAAAGAAGGGAGGATGAGAAACTCAATTACTTAGTCCAGCGAAAGTTTGACGAAATATTACCTGACATTGTTGAAAAGATTAGAGCTCAGATTGAGTCGAAGGGATCGACAAATGTCGGTACCCAGTTGGTGGTGCCGCAGACGACGGCGACCCATACGCCGCCGCCCAACGCTCCCACAAAGAGCAACAACCCCTCAGTCTCTAATGTCATGAAGGGTCATGGCGGGTCACCAACATCATCGCAGGAACAAATTCCTTGCACTCTCCTCGCACGTGTGAACAACGAGTTGAAGGAGGTTGCAAAGGGTCGAGTCCTTCCAGGAAATGTCATGCACAACCGCAACTTAGATGAGAGCGTCATGAGAGTCTCTTTGCTTAGAGTGCTCCCAACATACGAGCGGTTGACCTTGCAACAAAACATTTTTTAAGAGGATGAGGAGCCCCGGGCGCTTGCATATTGCTTTGTGGGTTACCTCAAGTGGTCGGTGGACGATGTCATCTTTGACAAGCCCTCCCCAAACAGAACGCCGTCTCCGAACATCCCCGACGTTGGAGCACCACCTGGATGATCTCCTTTGGGTCTTTGCCACCCCGTAATGGCTAAGGATGTGTCGGATGATCACATGCTTGAAGAATCACGAAATCCTAATTATCAACCAGAAGACCTCTTTTTTGCCGATACCGCAGTTACTTATAATCCAGAGGATGAGGAGACGCCGCCAGCCCATCCCGAGACGCAACCTTGCAAAAACCCAAAGATTACTCCAACGACACTAAAAAAGGTGGTGGCCCAATCCGTGATGTCCTGTCCGCCCGCCTCCGTCAAACCGGTGAAAAATAGGACGCAGCGGAAGAATGTGAAAGTGAATAACAAGGGAAAGAATAAAAATACCGGTGCAAATGATAGAGCACCGCCATGGAAGGGCGCGATGAAGAAGTCCTTGGCACACGAACAATGTGCTGACCACCCAACAGAACCTCTCTATATCCCGGGTCAAAAAATGGTATCGAACAACTCAGGATTGAGATGAAGATTCTGCATGACAACATCATAGATTCGGTGGTAGCCAATCGTAAGGTAGGAGCCATCATTAACCCAACAGATTACACGGTCAAGGTGCCAAAGGGTTATTTATGGTTTCTATGAAGACATCGACACGGATAAAATATATGTGGATTTCAAAGAGATCTACTATCTGTTCATGTTCTATAATCTCGAAACTTGCCTAATCAGGCTATGGGCGCTTTTTCAAGCCACAGAGGCCAGACGCAACAAGGTTTTTGATGTCGTGATAGCCGACCCTTATCTCATGAATGAGGAGAATCTAAAAGATGAGACAACTAGGAAGTGCATGAAAGACTACCTTCTGCATTTCATGCAACAAAACAAGCTGAAAAACTTCCTCCTCGTGCCCTACCGACCCAAGTAGGTGCTTGTCTAGTTTATGCTTTCGTAACTTTTTTCTTCATATATGTTTTCACGTCCCAAACTTCTAAACTTTGTCATATTCGCGGTATGTTTCACCTGTTTGCGCAGGAACCATTGGGTTCTCATAGTGCTACGACCACAAAGGTCGTATTGTTGCTTGATGGATTCCATGAAGAGCTTGGGAAAAGACTGGTCGCTCCTGAAGGACCTTCTAGATGAATGTATCATTGATTGGAGTCTGATCGGAGGGCACATGGTCGAGAAGCACTATAAAAGCAATGGAACTAGGAAAATAGTCTGCTTCAAAATGGACACTTTATGTTGCATGCAACAACCGGCTCTTACTATGACGTGTGGCTTCTACGTCTGCCTTCACATTGAAGACTTCATACGGCCGGCGAAAACGTTCAGGTTGCACGAACAAATTGTCAAATGGGGTCAAGAACTACAAAATACGCCGTCCGAAGTGGGCATAGAGCTCGAACGCATCCAAGCCACGTTCGCGAGTTTCATAAACAAGGAGGTCCGCTCGTCGTCTGGGGTATTCTATAATTACACCGAAGATGAGTCGAACGAACGATAGAGGCAAAGCTTATTGAAGCAGTCACTATAGAGGAGAACGGAACCAGCAAGACCGGCGGCCTACCTATATTTTGCATGCATGACTATACATATTTGTTGTTTAACTAGAACGGCACACTAAATTTGATGACTCATGTATTGTTCGTTACTCGTTTATTGTTAATATACTTCTCGTTCTTTGTTATAAGTTACTATCATTAGCTTTATTTCTGATGCGATCTGATTTACTGATAATTGTTCCCTATTTGCATCAGCTTCCGCTGTCGTGGCAGACATCTATGCTGTCGCGGCAGCATTTTCATTGCAGCCTGGAGTACATACCAGTGACGGGCGGGAGAAAATGCCTGCCACATGTACGTCTACTGGCTAGTGGCGGGTGCGAATCATCGCCCGCCATTGGTGCTACTCAAAGTAAGTGGCGGGCGCAAGACAATGCCCGCCACTGCTAGGCCTTTACCAGTGACGGACGCCGTGCCCGCCACTGATGACCAATTAGCAGTGGCGTGAGGTTAGTGGCGGGCACCCATGAGAGCCTCGCCCGCCATTGATGGACTTTTTGTGCCCGCCACTGCTAGACCATTATGCAGTAGTGTGTGCAAGTCAGGTTGCCACTAGCTGGTTGTAAAATCGCCCCTTGCACACCCCGATCTCCTAGCAGTAAGGTCAGAAAGTCCCTGCTATCTTCTAAAAACCCTTACTGCTTCCATGGCAAAATCTTCAGATTCGGCAGACACTGACATCCTGGAACTCAAATCTCTCCAACTTGATGTTCAAACACTGGAGTCCTGAAAAATCTGGAGCTAGCCTGGCCTGGATTGCCCAGGCAGAAGGTTAGCCTGGACGGCATCCCATTTCAGTAGCCTGGACGGTGGACAGCATTATTTTTTTTTGAGCAATGGACGGTGGACAGCAGGTGCCTGGCGCTAATCAAGCCATTTGCAGATGGGTTGTGGGCTGATGCTTCGGTTATATATATATATATATATTTTAAGCCTTTTATTACAACCTTCCAGGCCAGGTCATGATGCAAGCAGCTACCAGCCCACGCTGCCTCACCAGGTCATAAATTCAGGCCCAAGCCAGGCAGCACGTCTGCCCAGGCATACAGCCCATGGTAGCAACCAAACTAGCTAAAAAGGCCTGGCCCACCACACATGTATTAGACAACAAGTATTAAATATGTATTCATGCTTCGTTTAAAAAAAATGTATTCATGCTTTGTGCTTTTACAGGGCAATACTTTTTTTTTGCGGAAAACTTCCGATTTATTCATCTTCAATCATGACAGTACAACGAACACCAGAAATAAAAATTACATCCGGATCCGTAGACCACCTAGCGACGATTACAAGCACTGAAACGAGCCGAAGGCGCGCCGCCGTCATCGCCCCTCCATCGCCGGAGTCAGGCACAACTTGTTGTAGTAGACTGTCGGGAAGTCGTCGTGCTAAGGCCTCATAGGACCAGCGCACCAGAACAGCAACCGCCGCCGATGAAGAATAACGTAGATCAGAAGGATCAAACCCGAAGACACACTGTTGAGTATATGTGTTATGTGCATATTGTGTATTGGGCCCGCCTCCTAGTTCCTTGTATAGTTGAGGTCCGTGGCCCACCTTTGTACATCATATATACGTGCCTATGCACGAAGAGCAATACATCGTGCAATCATAATCTCATACATGGTATCAGTTTCCTAGGTTTCTTTCTCGCTTCCGCCGCCGCCGCCGCCGCCACCGCGCGTCTCCTCCGCGCCGCCGCCACCGCCGCCGCCACCCAGCCGCCGCCGCCGCCCGCGCGCCTCCCCGCGCCGGCCGCCGCCGCCGCCACCTCGCCGCCGCTGCTCGCGCGCCCTCCGCGCCGGCCGCCGCTCTTGCTTCCGCCGCCGCCGCCGCCGCCGCGCGTCTCCTCAGCGCCGCCGCCGCCGCCGCCGCCACCCAGCCGCCGCCGCGCGTCTCCTCCGCGCCGCCGCCGCCGCCGCGCGTCTCCTCAGCGCCGCCGCCGCCGCCGCCGCCACCCAGCCGCCGCCGCCGCCCGCGCGCCTCCCTGCGCCGGCCGCCGCCGCCACCCCGCCGCCGCCGCTCGCGCGCCCTTCGCGCCGGCCGCCGCTCTTGCCCGATCGCTCCCGAGCCGCTCCCCGCTTCGCGATGGCGTCCACCGGCCCGTCCGCCGCCGCCTCTGCCGTCCCGCCACCGGTGCCCTCTGGCGCGGCTCCGCTGCCGGCGCCCTACGGCGCGGCCCCGCCGCCGTACGGGACGGCCGCCACCTACGGCGCGTCCGGCGTCGCCCCGCCAGCCCACCCCGACTTGCCGCACGGCTTGGCTCCGCTGCCCCCGCTGGCGTACGTCGCCGCCCCACCGCCGGCGCTCTTCGGCCAGTCCGTCGTCGCCCCGCCGCCGGCGCCGACTATGCCCGTCGACCCCTTGCTGTCGCACGGGGCGTTCGACGCGCCCGTTCCCACGTACGGGGCTCCGCCCGCGTACGGGGCTCCCGGGTACTGCTGGGGGTCGTCAGCGGGCCAGCACTCGTCCGCTGGAGAGTACCCACCGCCGCTGCCGAGCGGTGGCTACGGCCTCCCCATGGCGTCTCCGTTCACCTCGCCGGCCCTGCCGCCGGCGCCCTGGGACCCGGTGCTCCTTCCCGCGCTGCATGCCGCTCCTACGCCGAACAACTACACCGGAGGTGATGACTGGTACATGGACACCGGGGCTACGGCTCACATGTTTGCTCATCCTGGTAATCTTGCCTCTTTCACTCCCGTCACCACCGACCGCCGCATCATTGTCGGCGACGGTTCTACACTCCCTATCACACATGTCGGGCACACTTCTTTTCCTTCTAATTCCATGCCTATTACTTTGTCTAACATACTTGTGTCACCTCATCTTATTAAGAACCTTGTTTCCGTTCGTCGTTTAACTCGTGAAAATCCTGTTACTGTTGAATTTGACGAGCTTGGGTTTTGTGTCAAGGACGCTCGAACCAGGATGGTACTTCACCGATGTGACAGCCTCGACGAGCTCTATCCGGTGCATTCGCCGTCCACCTCCACCACCGCACCGGTTGCTCTCTCCGCCGGCGTCGATCTCTGGCACGCTCGTTTGGGTCATCCCAACCCCGTCACACTTCGTCATATTCTTAGGAGTTTCAGTTTCAGTTGCCATAAGATAGAGGATCACACTTGTCCAGCCTGTCGTGTCGGCAAACATGTTCGCCTCCCGTTTAATAACTCCACCACCATAGCTTCTTTTCCTTTTCAGTTGATTCATAGCGATGTGTGGACCTCTCCGGTTCCTAGTAATTCGGGCTATTTATATTATCTGGTTATCCTTGATGATTATTCTCATTATGTGTGGACTTTTCCTTTGCGCAGAAAGTCGGATGCACTCTCCACTTTGACGGCTTTTTACTCCTATGTCAGCACGCAGTTTGGGCGTCCCATCCTTGCTCTTCAGACTGACAATGGAAAAGAGTTCGACAACCTTGCTTTCCGCACTTTTCTGTCGCACCACGGCACAGTTTTTCACCTCACATGCCCGTATACTTCCCAGCAGAACGGTCGAGCCGAACGCGTCCCTCGCACTCTGAACGACTGCGTCCGCACGCTCCTGTTCCATGCTAACGTGCCGCCTCGTTTCTGGCCGGACGCACTCGCTACTGCTTCTCTTCTTCTTAACATTCGCCCTTGCCGCCCACGGTGGAACTATGCACCTCACCATCTTCTCTTCGGTACGCCCCCATCTTATGATGGCTTGCGTATTTTCGGGTGCCTTTGCTATCCTAGCACTGCCGACTCCGCTCCTCACAAACTCGCACCTCGTTCTGTCGCTTGCATCTTCATCGGCTACCCCTCCAACTCCAAGGGATATCGGTGCTACGATCCCGTCTCCCACCGTGTGTTCACTTCCCGGCACGTTTACTTTGATGAGCATGTGTTTCCGTTTCACCAGGTACCCCCGGCTGTTCCTCCCGCCACCGGTGACGCGGGCTCCTCGACGCCTCTCCCAGGGCGCTCGCGCACCTCTCTTGGCCCGCCCCTGGCTTTGAGGCGTGCCCCCCGCATGCGGCGCCCCCTCCAGCCGTGGCGCCGGCGCCCCCGACGTTGGCGCCCGCGGTCCCCCCGGCGCCCCCGGCGCCCGCGGCCCCCTCGGCGCCCCCGGCGCCCGTGGCTCCCCCGGCGCCTGTGGCCGGTCCGGTCACCCGCGCCCGTACGGGCGTTTTTCGCCCGAGCTCGCGCTACGCCTCGGATGACTACGTCCATGCGGCGTCCACCTCTGAGCCGTCGCCGTTGCCGTCCTCCGTTCGCGCCGCTCTTCGTGACCCGCTCTGGATGGCTGCGATGCAAGAGGAGTTTGACGGCCTGTTGCGCAACCGGACGTGGCAGCTTGTTCCCCGTCCCCGGCACGCCAACGTGATTACCGGGAAGTGGGTCTTTAAACACAAGCTCCGTCCTGATGGTACCCTTGATCGCTACAAAGCGCGCTGGGTCGTTCGTGGCTTCCGACAGCGTGCTGGCATCGACTTCACCGACACCTTCGCTCTGGTCGTCAAGCCCGGCACGATACGCACGGTTCTCCACCTTGCGGTCTCCCGTGCTTGGCCGGTGCACCAGATGGACGTCTCCAACGCCTTCCTCCATGGTCACCTCGAGGAGCAGGTCTTCTGCCAGCAGCCCACCGAGTTTGTCGACCCGGCGCTTCCCGACTACGTGTGCCTGCTTTCGCGGTCCTTGTACGGACTCAAGCAGGCTCCGCGCGCTTGGTACCAGCGCATCGCGGCGTTTCTCCACCAGCTTGGGTTCCGCTCTACCCGCTCGGACGCCTCGCTCTTCGTCTATCATCAGGGCTCTGACACGGCTTACTTGCTGCTCTATGTCGACGACATCATCCTGACGGCATGTACGGCTGGTCTCCTCAGTCAGCTCACGGCTCGTCTTCGCGCTGAGTTCGCCATCAAGGACTTGGGTCCTTTGCACTACTTCCTCGGTGTCGAGGTGGTGCGCCGTCCGGATGGCTTCTTCCTTCATCAGCGGAAGTACGCTCACGAGCTCCTGGAGCGCGCCAGCATGCTTAACTGCAAGCCCGCCGCTACGCCTGTTGATACGAAGGCCAAGCTTTCTGCCACGGATGGTTCTCCTGCTTCGGATGCTGCTTTCTATCGGTCTATCGTTGGTGCTCTCCAGTACCTCACTCTGACTCGACCGGAGATCCAGTATGCCGTGCAGCAGGTGTGTCTTCATATGCATGCTCCTCGCGACGTTCACTGGGCTGCCGTCAAGCGGATTCTCCGCTATATCTGTGGCACTATGGATCTTGGCGTCACGCTTCACGCCTCCGCCGACACCGCCCTCACCGCCTATTCCGATGCAGACTGGGCGGGCTGCCCTGACACTCGTCGCTCCACTTCGGGCTATTGTGTCTACCTTGGACCCTCACTTATCTCGTGGTCGTCCAAGCGGCAGCCGACGGTCTCTCGTTCTAGTGCTGAGGCTGAGTATCGTGCGGTGGCCAACGCCGTCGCCGAGTGTTCGTGGCTTCGCCAGCTGCTTCAGGAGCTTTCTTGTCCTGTTGACCGTGCCACGGTGGTCTACTGCGACAACGTCTCGGCGGTTTACCTCTCCGCTAACCCGGTGCATCATCGACGGACCAAGCATATTGAGTTGGATATTCATTTTGTTCGGGAACAGGTGGCCCTTGGCCATATTCGTGTTTTACACGTCCCTACTTCCCAACAATTTGCCGATATCATGACCAAGGGCTTGCCTACGGCGTCATTTGAGGAGTTTCGGTCCAGTCTTTGCGTCAGCCGCGGTGCCGCTTCGACTGCGGGGGGGTGTTGAGTATATGTGTTATGTGCATATTGTGTATTGGGCCCGCCTCCTAGTTCCTTGTATAGTTGAGGTCCGTGGCCCACCTTTGTACATCATATATACGTGCCTATGCACGAAGAGCAATACATCGTGCAATCATAATCTCATACACACACGAACGTAGACGAACAACGACGAGATCCGAGCAAATCCACCAAAGATAGATCCGCCGGAGACATACCTCCACACGCCTACCAACGATGCTCAACGCACCACCGGAACGGGGGCTAGGCGGGGAGACGTTTTTTCCATCTTCAGGGAGCCGCCGCCGTCTCGCCTTCCTGAGCAGGACACAAACCCTAACAAGACTGGAAAAACGACTACAAACGGAGCCATCCCGCCGGTCCTTGCGAGGAACCAATGCGCCTCCATGGCCCTAGGGCAATACTTTGACCCATCTCCATGCATCAATTGTCGGTACAGATAACGGGTTCTCAGGGTTCGGTGAGCCAAAAATCCGTGTCCTTAATTTGACACTCGGCAAACTGTTAATGTACCGAGTGTTGTGAATTTGTACCAAGTGTACTGCTCTATAAATTACACTCGGGAAACATCTGGACACTTGGTACAGTTTAGTTTTCTGGTAGTACGTGGGTGCTGACTGGACCAGTGTACAGAGCTAGCTACTGGCCGTTTGCAAACGGCCATGCAATGGGAGCCTCCTTGACGTTCACATTTGCAGCAGAAATCACTCTTCGTCGATACCCCACCCGCTCTCCCTCCTCTCTGAATATATATTGTTGAAGGATATTCAGCGCCACAACCACCGTAGGAATCCAAACGTGACGACACACGCAGGCATGCCTGGTCGATCACGTCAACAAATATGAACATGAGTAGCCAACTGAAACAAACATACGCATGGCACGGATACACCAATGTATGTCAACTACTAACAGGAGTGCGGGATATATATCGACCCAAGTGCGAAAAGTCGATTTAGAGCCCGGGCTCCAGGTAGCTCGGTAACTATTTGAAAATTTCAAAAACTTATATTTTTTATATCCCAAAAATTTCTGAAATGTTTTGTACATATACAAATAGATGTGTGGTATGTGTGTACGAACTCCCATCAATATATCTATTTATAATTGGTGTATACAAAAAAGAAAAATACATGGATAAAAATGGGCACCTTTTTTAGTTGTCTTGGACCAGATTTTTGTCTTTTTTGTGCATCCTAGCGCAACTGCGCTTCGTCACCCATGCGCACCTACGGTTGCATGCCCGCATGCCGGCCGGCCCAGCGCAACTGCACATCCGCCGCTCACGCGCAACTACGGTAGCACTCGTCCGCCCGCGCGCAACTACATTTGCACGCACGCCGGCCTAGCACAATTGCATGTCCGCCGCACTCGCGCAACTACAGTTGCACGTCTGCCCGCCCGCCCACTTGCAACTATTACTACACGTTCGCTGTCCACATGTAACTGCAATTACACATCTCTCGTCGGCCGCACACGAAAAAGGAAAAACGAAAAAGAAAATGAATTTTTTTTCAATGCTTATGTCAGTTGATTGAGACGATTGAGAAATAGCAATCCCGTAGTATATAACTAATTCTCCCGTAGTCCTGGTTGCTTGCTTGACGAGCTCGGTGGAAAGTGAGCTAGTAACAGTAACCAAGGTAAGTTAAATGTGGACAACTACACTCCGCCACCCACGCGCAGCTACGGTTGCATGCCCGCATGCCGGCCGGCCTAGCGCAACTGCACATCCGCCGTTCACGTCGTAACTACGGTAGCACTCGTCCGCCACGCGCAACTACATTTGCATGCAAGCCGGCCTAGCACAACTGCACATCCGCCGCACTCGCGCAACTACACGCCTGCCCGCCCGCCCACTTGCAACTATAACTACACGTTCGCTGTCCACATGTAACTGCAATTACACATCTCTCGTCGGCCGCGCACGAAAAAGGAAAAACGAAAAAGGAAATGAAAAAAATGTTCAATGCTTATGTCAGTTGATTGAGACGATTGAGAAATAGCAATCCCGTAGTATATAACTAATGCTCCCGTAGTCCTTGTTGCTTGCTTGATCGACCAGCTCGGTGGAAAGTGAGCTAGTAACAGTAACTAACGTAAGTTAAAAAAAAAGGAGGCTTGTCGATCCCAGCTCGTTCTACACGTCCATTTCAGGTGCTGTCCGCTCTCCACTTAATCTGAAGAAAAATGCGTGCAAGAAAATCGGTCCTAGCTAGTAGATTAAAGTATATATGGATCGTACGTATATTAAATTCCCTGGTGATTCTATCCAAAAGATGAAAGGTTGCTAGCTAATCATCGCATAAAGGAGGACTGCCCTCTTGGGAGGAGACAGGGACTGCTTTTTTTATTTTGCAAAAAGGCAAAAAAATCTTTGTAAAATGTTTAATTACCAGACGTTCTGTGGAAATCGATTTCAACAAGAGCCGTTCGGTGGCACGCATGGGAATATGCGAGTGTTCCACCGGAAGGATGAAATACCGATTTAAATGTTTCCCCGGATATTATTCAAGCCCAAGATGTGGTGATCCTTTTGATCTTGCTTGGAGAAAATTCCAATTCTTTTACCGGGGGTCTTGATCTCGAATCGGCTAGCTCAGATGGTTGATTTGAATTATTCAACCTGAATTATGTGTTGCAAACTGAGTGTAGCTCAGATGGTTTGGTTCCTTGTGGTGAAACCAACCCACCAGGGTTCAAGTCCTAGACATGGACACTGGTGGTCGCATTTTCCTGGATTTATTTCAGCGCTTCCCGCGATGTGCGTTCAGTGGGAGGAGACGTTGCCGTCAACTACGTAGGCGTCTGTGGCGACTTCGTCAATCTCAAGATGTTGTGCCAGCTCAGTATCTCGGAGGTGCTCATAGGGGTAGGGTGTGCGTGCGTGCGTTCATAGGGTTGAGTATATGTGCGTGTATATGAGCATTTGCGTTTGTACTGTATTAAAAAAAACCTGAATTATGTGTCAGGTTGAGAAGCGCAAAAATGTTAATATTAAGAAAATGATAATTGATAAGAAGAATTGGTGAGGGTGACTTGAGTAGTGAGCATTGCCCGTCATTCTTTCGACTTCTAGCTATTGTGTTGGTTAGATTGGATTGGATAGTACTTCGTTGGTTGGTTAGTTGCTACCTACCTATACCTACTAATAAAGGAAGAAGTGTTTTTTCTCGTCCGTCATTAAATTATCCCGTAAATTGCACCAAAATTACCCACCATGCCAAGCATAAATGACGAAAAAAAGGTTCGTTAAAAACTGTAAAAACTGGAAACTTACAAAACGATTCGCGCGCCCCGCATGCCCTCATGCTTCCTGCTGCACCGGCGAGATCCAGCCGTGCACTGCACGTCCCGTGCCCAAGTCGGCCCCTTTTAATCTTTTTCCTTTCTCCGCTGGGTCAGTTAACTAATCTAGGCCCGAACTCCTTTTTCAATACAAACTGAAGTCATTCCTAATGGCTAGCACATGCAACCTTCTACCCCAAGATCCTAGGTTTGAATCCCAGCTCCATCCCTTTTTCTTTCTTTTCTCTGAATTCTACTCATTTTTCTCTCTCGAGTGGTCGTAGTTTAGTTGACCTCCAGCCAGCGATGGATAACATATCCTTTTCCTTTTTATTTTTGTCAGATTCAAATGCATTTCAAATATAATTCATACTCCCTCCGTTCCTTTATATAAGGTGTATTTGTTTTTTGATAAAATTTCAGAATGTAAGGTGCATTTGTTCTAATTCCCCATAATTCCCTTGCTAGCCCTCCTAAAAAAGGAAAGCATCTCTTTTCTGATTGTCTGGATCTCTCCTTATAGCAAAAGAAGGAAACTATCTCTTTGTCGATTGCATGTATCTCATATTTTTTTTGGACTAATTGATTCACTTTCCACTAACCAACAAATTTTTCAAGGGTAATTTAGTCTTAACATGTCTATAATTAGGTGCCTTGGTCACCGTGTCGAAAATAATACACCTTACATAAAAGAACGGAGGGAGTATCTTCTAATTTATAGCCCCAAATGGGGTGCCATGTTTAATGTAGAGGACGTGAACCTATGTGGATCTTGAGCCATGTTTATCGGGCTAAGGGTGTGTAATTTTTTTTTCTCCGCAACGTACGGGCATGTTTGCTAGTCTTTCACAACACAAGGTGCCCCACTAATGTTTGTTGTTGGGTGGTCGATACACATGTGTGAGTACGGCGATCTCTTTCTCACACACACGATGCACGCAGCTAAGCTGGAAGTTGTAGTGCAGAGAGAGGTAGAGACAGAAGATAATCGGCAAACAGACAGAGATGTGAATGAATGAATTGATGGATCCATTTTTCCAACTGCTGGGGAGGCCACATCGAAATCTTCTATCTTTTTGCAATTCAATGCACTCATGCAACAGATGATAATGTGCTATGGATCCAAATCGAGCCCCCAAATGGAAATGAACATCTCACCCCAGAAATGGAAGCAAAAGATAGCACGCAAGTTAAATCGGGCAACAACAACAACAACACACACACACACACACACACATACATACCCAGAAATAATAATTAATTGATTAATCCAGGCTGCATAAAGTTTTTTTTTATAAAGGCTACTCCTGCCATTCCAAACTATTTGAAGTTTTAGGTTTGTCTTAAGTCAAACTTTTTTAGGTTTGATCAAGTCTATAGAAAAATATACCAATATCTACAACACCAAATTAGTTAGATTAGATTCATCATAAAGTATATTTTCATAGTATATACATTTGATATTGTGGATATTAGTAAATTTTTCTATAAACTTGATCGAACTTAAGAAAGTTTGACTTAGGGCAAACCTAGAACTTCAAATATTTTGGAACGGAGGGAGTAATATATTAATATCAAACTGATATCAAGTACACCCGACCTCTACAACAACACGATATCAAAAGCTAGTTGAGACATCAAGGATGCACACAGCCAAATTATTACATAAAAGAAAAAAAGAAAAATAAAAGAACCCGCATAGGTCAAGGCGAGGCGCACGATCCGCTGCAGCAAAACATTAACAACTACCACCACCGTTGGCAACACCCAGACTATGAGTAAGGTTCTCCAACAGTGACGTCTCTAGAAGGGAACATCGCATGAGCGTCGTCGTCGCCGGATCCAACCACATAGGCCAGAGCATAGGTTTTCACCCAGGAGAGAAAGTACGATCAATCTCCAGACAATGCCTTCAACAAGGGAGCGTAGACCTCCACTGTCGGGTACAACCAATGAAGGCCAGACCTAGGGTTATCACCCCGAAACTCGAGACATGGTAATCAAAGAGCACCACCGAAACTTGCCAGGAAGAAGTCTTGCTGCAATGCCCTGATCGGCAGAAAGAACACGCATGCTCCATGGACCGAGGATCTGGAAATTCCAGCCCCATCCATGGCGTACGCACCCAAAGATAGCCACCCATGCGTACGGTTCTGGCGTGGACATCACCACCTAGCGAAACCATATTCACATAGAACGCCTACCTCCAACGACGAGGAAAGCCGCCGGTGCAAATTGTGGACCAGGATGAAGCCCACACATCTGGCATTTGCCGAGAAGCTAGATTTGCCACAACAGACACCATTGCGCCAAGTGCGCTAACACCTGCGCCAATGTGGGGCACACCCCGACTATCACCGGAACGCGACGGAAGCCACCTGGAGAAGTTCTATCGCCGGGGTCAGGGGGTAGCCTGTCGCGCCAAGACAGGCAGCCAAATTGCACACACCACCTCCAATGGCCACACGGGCGAGCCGCCGCCGCTGCCGACTCCATGTGCTTCACCGACGCTTGTACCCATGCTGTCGGGTGGCCACCAAAAGGAGCCCGACATGCAAAGCCTGACGGATGTATCGTGTGCCCCTCCTCCAAGGCCACACCGGCAGGGCTTCCTCCTCCGCCAGCTCCTGCCGCGGAGCCGAGGACCGAGATGGGCACACCGCAAAGATGACCGGCCCTCCAGATCTGAACGCACCAAGAGATGGTTCGCCTCGCCACTGCCCCACGAGACATGGCACGAGCCGTCGCCACACGTCCATCATCGGCCTCCATGCAGAAATCACCGCATCGCCTGCAAGTCCTCCATAGATCGACCCACTGTGTATGGAAACAGAGCCCCGTCGCCGGCCGCGCGGGCTTTGCCCAGCTGTGGCGAGGGGAAAGGAACCACGGAGGGGAGTCGGATGAGGAAGATGGGATTGCCGCCCATGTCACCCATCCGAACGACACGGGGGCAGTTGGGTATTTCTGTCCGGGAATGTCCGGACTGTAGTTCTTTGGGTCGATGGGCAAGCTGCATAATGTATATTTACAGAAAAATATACCGATCGATGACTATATATTTTTGGTTGGATGGAAACGAATATCTTTTTTTCAAAAAAGGGAATATATTAATATCAAGACGATATCAATTACACCTGACTTCTGCAAGAACACGATATCAAGAGCAATTCAAGACCTCGGGGATGCACACGGCCAAATTATTACAAAAAAAAAAAAAAAAAAATAGCAACGATGACCCATTCCAAGCAGCCAACCGACCACCCTTGATAACACCAGGACCGCGAGACTGGTTCTCCAAAAGTGACGCCCGTAGGAAGGGAACAACACGCCAGCGCCAACGTTGCAAAATCTGACCAGTAAAAGCCAGATCATTGGTTTTCACCCTAAAGATCAATACCGAGCAAAACTCCATGCAATGCCTGCAACAAGGAAACAGTGCGAAAACACCGTCATTGGCATGTATAACCAATTAGGTTCAGACCTAGGATTTTAACCCCGGAGCTCGAGACCGGGTGCTAGAGAAAGCACCCCAAACCGAAGTCCACTTGTGTGACCTCCACCACTTGCTAACCCAACGAAGATGATGCAAGCGCGCACCATCCAGACGTGGACACAGCCGCGCGGACTGATAACCGTGCACTCACCAAGTAGGCAGCCCAGCCGCCAAGAGCCATCCGCGGCGGCAAGAACATGCGTCGACGCATGTGTGACGCAGGTCACTGATCAGCTGGCGAGAGAGGATGGTACCGCCAAAATCCCACTTTGGGGGCGCTCAGGCTATCCCACACCTTCGTCGCAAGTGTACGTCGGTGGTAAATCTGGACATGGCCACCGGCCCCTAGACGATACACCACGAGACGTCACTGCACCGCCATGGCCGCGATCTGCCGCAACAAGCTCCGTCGCGGCGCCGCTAACTCTGCCGACACGAACTACATGCCAAGGGACTCCGCGCACGAGGCATCCGGATCCATGACCCGGCCATCCGTATCGCCGGCCAGCATCACCGGCACTGCCGCCGAGCACCACCTCCGCCACGCCACACTGCCGCTGTAGATCGCCGTTACCCGTCGCCGGCACGTACTCCTCCACTACACCGGCACGCACTCCTCCAGTCCGGCGAGGAGCTCGCAAGGCGTGCGTGCGGCGACGATGATGTTCCTCGCCGCCGGCGCGATGAACCCCTCGTCCACGGCCCTGTCGATGAAGGCCAGCAGCGAGTCATAGTACCCGTCCACGTTCAGCAAACCCACCTGTAGAAATTCACCTCAAACTCATCACAACATCCAACAAATTCATTATTACAAATTCATTCCGGATCAGTATGAATTATGTCAGGTGACTGACCGGCTTGTCGTGGATGCCGAGCTGCGCCCAGGTGATGACCTCCAGGAGCTCCTCCAGCGTGCCGTAGCCGCCGGGGAGGGCGACGAAGGCGTCGGAGCGGCGGGCCATCTCCGCCTTGCGCTGGTGCATGCCGGACACGGCTAGCACCTCCCCGGGCGTCTCGCCGATCAGCTCCCGGGGCAGCAGGGACTTGGGCACGACGCCCGTGACGTGGCCGCCGCCGCCGTGGACGGCGCGAGACACCAGGCCCATCAGCCCCACGCTGCCGCCGCCGTACACCAGCCCGATGCCGCGCTCCACCAGCTGCTGCCCGAGCTGCACGGCCGCCAGCTGGTACGCCGCCTTCTTCCCCGGGCTGCTCCCGCAGAACACGCACACCCGCCTGAACCGCGACGCCACCGGCTTCTCCTTCTCCGGCGTCCTGATCGCCATGCTCAACGCCGTCGAGGTCAGCACCTCCTCCTGCTCCATATCTCTCGATCGATAGTAGTAGTCTAGGCGAGTGTATATGCCGGCCGGAATGAAAGGCAGCTAGGTGTGGATGCCTATATATAGTTATGTTGGTTTTGGTCCTCCTCCTCCTTGCTAGCTGCTGGGATGGGGACTATATATATCTCTTAATCTCTATCTATATAGTTAATTAATTAACATTTTTTTTTTCAATATAATTAATTAATTAAGAATTTGTTGATAAGCTATAGCGATTAGCTAGTGGCTGGAGAAGATTCTTGGCGATCTCCTCTTATCGTGTCTGCTTCTCCCTTCCGAGTAGCTAGCAGGGTGAGCCGCGCGTTTGCGCGACTAGATTTATTACTTGTTGCTACATATATGTTTCCGTGTATTAAATATATTAGTTGTGGGAGATTTTGATAGATCAAATGTACACATTAAAATTACAGAAAAAACTTGTAGCCAAATACAACTATATATGCAGAAATTTAGTGTTGTCCCTCAATAGTTATTTACCACATGTGAATTATATATGATTTAATTCATCGCTACATTAACATTGATATATCCTTTAGAATATATTGAAATAATTGTAGCCAATATGTACAAGGAAAACATTATTGAATTCTCATGAAAATCATTTGATTGAGTGTATTAGGTTCTTGGTGAATCCTTGTATGTGACAAAAGAACACCGAAGACATTGTGGTCCGTATCTCACCATATAAATTCTACATAGTTTCATGCTAATTTCTTGCCTTCTCTCATCTTTTGGCATCTATCTTTTTGTCAGCAAATTTTAGGTGAGATCGCAAAGGACTTTTTCTCATATTATGGCGTTTAATTTTTTCACAAAGGACTAAATCAAAATATTGATGGTTTGTACCTAAGTCTTGTGCTCTCTTCTTCCACCCGCCTTATCATTTTCATGTTGCAGTTGGGTTTTGATCTCTGCAATGGCCCACTTCGTGATGCCAAATCGGTTCTACTCGTTCCGGCTTTATTTCTACCGCCGAACGCATGAATGTCTATACATCTAAGTAACCCATGGATTTTGATATATTTTGATGCATTTTACATTGCCATAGGTTATCTATCACTACATATTGCAAGTTACAGATTTGAAATCAAATGGCTAATTTTGTTTTAATTTTTATTCCACATTTCAACTTTGGATTGAATTTCATATTAACATGCAACATCGATTTTCATTTAAAATTTATTTCGATTTTTGCAATTTTGGACTTAGAATTCATAAAAAATTCACAAACTAATTACTTTCTTATTTTATTCTGCAAATTTCAAGTAAATGCTATACATAATTTAGCTATTGTTGGACTTCATATATAGTCCCATGAAGACCAAACTTCGAGTTCACCATTTGTGCAAAATAGAAATTTATGCAAAATTTAACTACTTTTGGATTCATGTAGAGTTCGGGTTATATACTACCATATGATAGTATATATACTACTTTATTATTTTTAGTATGTTCATATACTATATCTAAAATACTCCAAAGTGAGTTATATAAAAAATTTGCAAGTGAGCCCATAGTTTTTGTTATATTTGTAAAATACGTATATATTTGTACGTAAAAAAGAGTATGCTCAAAATATGGTACATACTACCTAAAAAATAGTATATATACTACCTAAACACTAGTAAATTGCACGTGCTATGCACGTTATACTTCTTAAGTAAATAAGAAACTGACATGAATGCAAAAATGAGAACTTCCACTGACTGCGAAAAATTATGATCCAGCCTTCAGTGGTTGGATCAGACGATGGCAGCATTTGAGCATCGTTTTGTTCCTGTAGGCATTGCTTTTGGAGAACCATTCTCGCAGTCGCCAAGGCAGTCGTTGATGTTGGTTCTTCTGTTGCTACGTGCCAGTGATCTCTTCAACATAACATTTGGGTGTTATGTCTTTTGTTTTTGTTGGAATAATTAGCAATTTTCTGATTAATCTAATCCAGAAATAAATCATAAACATGGCATTGACAGTATTAATCTCGTACTGATATGTTGCCATGTAGGCACGTACTACGCAAGCAGCAGATAAATCTATGTAAACAGCAAGCACGGCCAACACAGGAATAAACAGAAGAGGGATAAACGGATTACACCCTCCAATCGGCAAGGTGATAGCCGCGGCGGCGGCGGCAGCGTCCTCGGCGGCCTTCTTCTCGGCTTCGGTGGACATGGTGTAGTCGAAGGAGATGAGGACGTAGTCGAAGTAGTGGACGAAGACGAACGGCGGCAAGCAGTCACGTAGGAGACGCTCCCCAAAAACCTAATCGCCCTTCTCCCAGTGCAGGATCGCAAAGGGCGGGGTTCCGGAGGCCTGCTCTCCCATACAGCCATGCACGCGGTGAACGGGGTGGGATCGCCGGAAGCAGTAGCAAAGAGCGGAACGACGGTGGGCAGTGCGCGAGGAGGTAGAGCAGATGCGATCTGATCTAGGTGACGGCTAGGGTTGCCAACGCCTCCAATATGTAGGCGCAGTCGGGTAGGGAGACGTGGGGCTAGGCCCATGCCCGAGTCGGCAACAGCCCACGATCCGACGTTTGGTATCCGTAGCGCGTCCGTTAATGACTCGTAATTAATCGCCTATTAATTAACCGTTCCTGACCGGAAAAAATTAAGCACATGCATGACATAGATTTGAGCTCGGCTCGGCTTGTTCACGAAACACGACGCTCGCAGGCGAGGCGTTGCGGCGGAGGAGGAGCGCGCGGGAACCACTCCTCTTCTCCAGCTCCAATAGCATGTGGAAGAGGATCCCTTTTAAGGAGGTCCAAAACTTCCTCCACTTCCGGGGTGGTACTAAACTTCCCACCACCTAGTCATGACACCCACATGGGCCTTTAGTGATTTTTCTGAAATTGTTTTATGGGCCTAAAGCCCATCTAGATTTCAACAATCCCCCACCAGATCTCGAAGGCCCATTGTGTTGTTCTCTGTTCCAAACATTGTTTTGATATACCAGTATTTTCAGTGGAAACCACTAAAGGTTGAACATCCACCTAGAACAAATAGCTACAGTTCTTCACAATTGAATAATGGACCATGCATTGAATTGCCAGTTTAGCGTAAAGAAGTTTCACCCATTGTCTTACGGGTACTAGGCTGGCGAAGGCTAACCTCGCGGGTGGAGCATATTAGTCAGACTCCTGGCCTATTTGTGAGCTTACTAGAGATTACCCTATCTCATAGACTGTGACCAGCATTCGGGCTCATATAGGTGTGTTCTTCCAAAGATTGCTCTGTAGGATAACATCTTGCTTATAGAAAGCCTCAGAACACATTAAGACAAAAGTCAACCTGCCATACAGTTTCCGAGAGTACTGCATCTCCAACGGAGTGAGTTAGTAGGTTACTCTCCTCAGTTCACTACAAGAAATCTGTTAATCCATGACGGATTTCTGGTGACGTTCTGGAAATCTGTCACAGAAACTGTCACCGATTAGCAAGATGCGTTTGGGCCCAAATAGGGTAGCCCCCTAATGACAAACGTGGAAGTACCGTCACGAAAACTGTCATGGATCGACCAACCGGGCCTAGACGGGCCTAGCTATTTTTCCTTTATACACCATCATGACCTTGCTCCTGTTGATGTGGCGTCACCGTTTGAGTTACATTGTAATTTGAATTTGTAATAATGTTAAACAAGAAAGAATCATAATGAAATTAGATGGCACCAATTTGAATATACTAGTATAGAAGACACACGTGAGGACAACATGAAGCTCGGCCAGCATCAAAAGGGCAAAGATACCAAATTCCCAGATAACACATATATTCCAGAAATTTTAAACGCTGAATAAAATCCTAGTACCCCTAAACAAAAAAGGGTTTGAAATAGGCTTGAAGGAAAGTGCATGGAGAATAAAACATTCAAGTCGTCTACGCGCGCTGTCAAAAAAAATCGGAGCCAACCCATTTAAGTACACACCGTCCCACACCTCGCGCCTCCCTCCCCCGACCCCAAAAACCCTATCCACCCACAGCCGCCGCCACCTCTCTCTCTCTCCTCTGGCTCTCGATTTAGATTCGCCACCCACCGGTGCCCTCACACCTCGCCGCCGGTATCCCCCAAAGCCGCCGTCCTCCCACCCTCTCCGTCTCCCTCTCCCCCTCCCTCCCCTCCCCTCCTCTAGAGAGGAGAGGGAGATCGACCAGCCATGGCGGCGGCCATGGCTGCAGCCAGATCTGCGACGGCCGCAGGCACCTCTCCCTCCTCGCAAAGGCTAGCTTTGCCGGTATGGAACAGGAGGACTGCTTCCTCCTGTTGCTTCTGCTCGGCCGTGCGTGAGGAGATGCCATGGACGCCGATGTCAAGCTCCGCTACTCTGACCCCCATCCAGGTCCGCCCCCTTCTCTCTTCCCCTCTTCGATCTGCCCTTCTTCCATTTCCTTCCCTGAGGCGTGCATTTTCTCTTGGTTTTCTTCCTCACACAGGCACCTGCACCACCAACTCTATGCAGGGAGAGGAGTGAGGGCGCTGCGGGGAGAAAAGGGAAGAACGGGATGCACCTGAGGAGTGAGGGGTTGACATCTTCGTTCCTGCTCGACCAGGTTACCAGTGGCATGTTTTCCCAGGTCCTACTTCACGGGATCTCTGGTCACATAGGTTGGGTAACCACCATGGCAACTCATGTGGGTTTCATACTCATTTCCCTCGATGCATTTTCTATCACAACACGTGATAGCCCTTTTGTGAAAGGATCTGCCAGATTCTTAGCCGACTGGATATAATCCAACGCTATTACTCTAGAGTTTCTTAAATGCCTGACAGACTTTAATCTCCTTCTTATATGCTTTGTGGATTGCATGTTGTCCTTTGAACTTTTTGCCTTGACAATGACTATCTAATTGTCACAGTTCATAAGGATAGCCTCAATTGGCTTTTCAACCACTGGCAAGTCCATCAAAAGCTCTCCAAGCCATTCTGCTTCGACACCGGATTTGTCTAATGCTGCGAGTTTTGCTTCCATTGTCGACTTCATTAAGATAGTCTGCTTGCAAGACTACCAGGAAACGGCGCCACCTCCAAGTGTAAACACAAAACCTCTTGTGGCCTTCATCTCATCAGCATCAGAGATCCAATTCGCATCACTATACCCTTCAAGTACCATCGGGTATCCGGTATAGTGAACTCCATGGCTCACATTACCTTTCAGATAGCGCATAACTCTTTCAACAGCATGCCAATGTACATCACCCGGATTGGAAACAAACCGGCTCAGTTTGCTCACAGCAAACGCGATGTCAGGCCTCGTAGTGCACGCTAGGTACATGAGTGAACCAATAACTTGAGAGTATCTCAATTGATCTTTAGCTGTGCCTTTGAACTTTTGAATCTGCACACTAGGATCATATGTTGTTGGAGAAGGTTTGCAGTCCGAATGTCCAAAACGACTCAAAATCTTCACAACTTAGTGGGATTGCAAAAGTGTAATTCCACCCTCGTTATCTCTCAATAGCTTAATGTTTAAGATATCATCAGCCACACCAAGATCTTTCATCTCAAAGTTATGAGATAGAAAAATCTTAACCTCCTCAATGACTTTGTGGTTGGTCCCAAATATCAGTATGTCATTAACATACAAGCATAACATAACTCCTTCGCCCCCACCATGGAGATATTATACACATTTTCCAGCTTCATTATCAACAAAGCTAGTAGATGTCAAAGTTTGGTCAAACTTCTCATGCCATTGCTTAGGTGCTTGTTTCAGGCCATACGAAGATTTCAATAACTTGCACACCTTTCCTTCCTGACCATCTACTACAAAGCCATCTGGCTATTGCATGTAGATTTCCTCGTCTAGCTCTCCATCATTTAGTAAAGTCGTCTTAACATCCATCTGATGGACGAGAAGACCATGCGAGGCCGCCAACGAGAGTAACACTTGAATGGTGGTCAGTCTGGCCACAGGTGAGTAAGTATCGAAGAAATCTTCGCCTTCTTTCTGGGTATAACCCTTGGCCACAAGCCTAGCCTTGTACTTTTCAATCGTACCATCAGGCCTAAGCTTCTTTTCGAACACCCACTTACATCCCACTGGTTTGCAACCATGGGGACGTTTAGTGATCTCCCATGTTTCGTTAGCCATGATGGAATCCATCTCGCTACGGACCGCATCCTTCCAGTAGTTAGCATCTGGAGATGCATAAGCTTCTGAAATAGAAGTGGGAGTATCATCCACGAGGTACACAAGGAAATCATCATCAAAGGACTTTTGAATCCTCTATATCTTGCTCCTAGCAGGAGCTTCCTTGTCTTCCTCCATAGGATTTTCATCATGTGTTCGTTCATAATATTCCATAGGAATAGCAGGCTTAGGAGTCTCTTTAGATTCCTGTGTAGAAGTGTTTTGCATATCTCTCATAGGAAAAATATCCGCAAAGAATGTAGCATCTTTAGACTCCATAATTGTAACGACCTTCACGTCAGGTACCTTAGATTTCACTACTAGAAATCTATAGCCAACGCTATGCTAGCGTAGCCCAAATTAACACAGTCCACAGTATTTGGTCCAAGCTTACGGTTTTTGGTGATCGGCACGTTGACTTTCGCCAAACAGCCCCAAGTGCGTAAGTAAGAGAGTGTCGTTCTTCTCTTCTCCCATTGGTCATAAGGAGTGATTTCATTATCCTTCCTGAGAACCTTATTCCGCACATGACATGATGTCAATATTGTTGGGGAACGGAGCATGAATTTCAAAAAAATTCCTACGCTCACGCAAGATGTATCCATGGAGATGCATCGCTACGAGAGGGGAGAGTGTGTCTACGTACCCTCGTAGACCGTTTAGCGGAAGCGTCTCACAACGCGGTTGATGTAGTCGAACAATCCTTCGAGCTCCACCGATCGAGTACCGAACGTACGGCACCTCCGAGTTCTACACACGTGCAGCTCGGTGACGTTCCTCGCCTTCTTGATCCAGCAAGACGTCGAGGTAGTAGATGAGTTCCGTCAGCACGACGGCGTGGCGACGGTGACGGTGAAGTGATTCCGGCAGGGCTTCGCCTAAGCTCTCCGAAAATATGACCGAGGTGGAAAACGGTGGAGGGGGGAGCACCGCACACGGCTAAGGATCAATGATCTTGTGTTTTCTAGGGTGCCCCCTTGCCTCCGTATATAAAGGAGGAGAGGGGGAGGCCGGCCGGCCCCTATAGGGCGCGCCAAGAGAGAGGAGTCCTACTAGGACTCCAAGTCCTAGTAGGATTCCACTTGGTGGAAGGGGGAAGAAGGAAGGAGAGGGAGAGAGAAAGGAAAGAGGGGGCTGCGCCCCCTCCCCTAGTCCAATTCGGTTTGGGCAAGGGGGGGGGGGGGCGCGCGCCTCCTCACGTGGCCTGCCTCTCTTTTCCCGTATGGCCCAATAAGGCCAATTACTTCTCCCGGTGAATTCCCGTAACTCCCCGGTACTCCGAAAAATACCCGAATCACTCGGAACCTTTCCGATGTCCGAATATAGCCTTCCAATATATGAATCTTTACCTCTCGACCATTTCGAGACTCCTCGTCATGTCCGTGATCTCATCCGGGACTCCGAACAACATTCGGTCACCAATCACATAACTCATATAATACTATATCGTCATCGAACCTTAAGTGTGCGGACCCTATGGGTTCGGGAATGATGTACACATGACCGAGACGACTCTCTGGTCAATAACCAACAGCGGAACCTGGATGCTCATATTGGTTCCTACATATCCCACGAAGATCTTTATCGGTGAACCTCATATGTCAACATACGTTGTTCCCTTTGTCCGGCGGTATGTTACTTGCCCGAGATTCGATCGTCGGTATCTAATACCTAGTTCAATCTCGTTACCGGCAAGTCTCTTTACTCGTTCCGTAATACATCATCTTGCAACTAACTCTTTAGTCACGGTGCTTGCAAGGCTTCTGTGATGCTGTATTACCGAGAGGGCCCAGAGATACCTCTCCGATAGTCGGAGTGACAAATCCCAATCTCGATCCATGCCAACTCAACAAACACTTTCGGAGATACCTGTAGTGCACCTTTATAATCACCCAGTAACGTTGTGACGTTTGATACACCCAAAGTATTCCTACGGTATCCGGGAGTTGCATGATCTCATGGTCAGAGGAACGTGTATTTGACATAGTGAAAGCAATAGCAATAAACTGAACGATCATTTGCTATGCTAACGGTTGGGTCATGTCCATCACATCATTCTCCTAATGATGTGATCCCGTTATCAAATGACAACTCATGTCCATGGTCAGGAAACCTTGACCATCTTTTGATCAACGAGCTAGTCTAGTAGAGGCATACTAGGGACATAGTATTTGTCTATTATCCACACATGTATTTAGTTTCCGGTCAATACAATTCTAGCATGAATAATAAACTATTATCATGAACGGGGAAATATAGATAATAACTAATTTATTATTGCCTCTAGGGCATATTTCCAACAGTGTCCCACTTGCACTAGAGTCAATAATCTAGATTACATCTCCATGTAATTAACACTTAATCAGTTCTAAAGCTGATCATGTTTTGCTTGTGAGAGAAGTTTTAGTCAACGGGTCTGCAATATTCAGATCCGTGTGTTCTTGGCAAATCTCTATGTTATATGTAGATGCTGCTACCACACTCTGTTTGGAGCTACTCCAAAAGATTTCCCCACTATACTTATCCGGTCTGAGACTCATAGTCTTTCGGATCAGTGTTTAAAGCTTGCATCGACGTAACCCCTTACGCCAAACTCTTTATCATCTCTATTCCTGAGAAATTCTTCCTTAGTCATCTTAAGGATAATTTGACCGCTGTCCAGTGATCTACTCCTGGATCACTTTGGTACCTCTTTTGCCAGACACATGGCAAGGCACACAGCTTGGCATACTTTATAGAACCTACGGCCGAGGCATAGGGGATAACCTTCATCCATTCTATTTATTTTGTCGTGGTCGAGATTTGAGTCTTACTCAACTTCACACCTTTCACCACAGTCAAGAACTCCTTCTTTGACTGATCCATTTTGAACTTCTTCAAAATCTTGTCAAGGTATATGTTTTGTGAAAGTCATATGAGGCGTCTCAATCTATCTCTATAGATTTTGATGCCTAACATGTAAACAACCTTTACCTAGATCTTCAAGTCTTACTCCACATCACACCAGCCAAGAACTTATTTCTTTTGACTTGATCCATTTTGAACTTCTTCAAAATCTCATCAAGGTGTGTGAAAATCTTTTATCAGGTGTCTTGATCTATCTCTATAGATCTTGATGCCCAAACCGTGGATAACTCAAAAACAGGTTTTTATTGAAAAACTCCTTTCAATTAATTCTTTATGCTTTCCAGAAATTCTACATCATTTCCAATCACATATACTTATTAGAAATGTTATAGAGCTCCCACTCACTTTGTTGTAAATACAAGTTTCTCCATAAACTTGCATAAACCCAAACGCTTTGATCACTTCATCAAAGCGAGTATTCCAGCTCCAAGATGCTTGCACCAGTCCATAGATGGATCGCTGGAGCTTGCATACTTTGTTAGCACCTTTAGGATCGACAAAACCTTCCGGTTGCATCATATACAATTCTTCCTTAAGGAATCCATTAAGGAATGCCGTTTTGACGTCCATTTGCCAGATTTCATAATCATAAAATGCAGCAATTGCTAACATAATTCTGACAGACTTTAGCATCGCTACGGGTGAGAAAGTCTCATCGTAGTCAACTCCTTGAACTTGTCGATAACCTTTAGCAACAAGTCGTGCTTTATAGACGGTGACATTACCATCAGCGTCCGTCTTCTTCTTAAAGATCCATTTATTTTTAATAGCTCGCCGTTCATCGGGCAAGTATACCAAAGTCCACACTTTGTTCTCATACATGGATCTAATCTCGGATTTCATGGCCTCAAGCCATTTGTCGGAATCCGGGCTCGCCATCGTTTCTTCATAGTTCGTAGGTTCACCGTTGTCTAACAACATGACCTCCAAGACAGGATTGCCGTACCAATCTGGTGCGGAGCTTGTCCTGGTTGACCTACGAGGTTCTGTAGCAACTTGATCCGAAGCTTCATGATCATCATCATCTATTTCCTCTCTGGTCTGTGTCGGTGTCACAGAAATTTCTTTCTGTGGCGTACTACTATCCAGAGGAGGTACAATTACCGCATCAAGTTCTACTTTCCTCCCACTCACTTCTTTCGAGAGAAACTCCTTCTCTAGAAAGGATCCATTCTTAGCAACGAATACTTTGCCTTCGGATCTGTGGTAGAAGGTGTACCCAACGGTCTCCTTTGGGTATCCTATGAAGACGCACTTATCCGCTTTGGGTTCGAGCTTATCTGGCTGAAGCCTTTTGACATAAGCATTGCATCCCCAAACTTTCAGAAACGACAGCTTAGGTTTCTTGCCAAACCACAGTTCATACGGTGTCGTCTCAACGGATTTAGACGGTGCCCTATTTAAAGTGAATGCAGCTGTCATTAATGCATAACCCCAAAATGATAGTGGCAAATCGGTAAGAGACATCATAGAACTCACCATATCTAATAGAGTACGATTACGACGTTCGGACACACCATTACGCTGTGGTGTTCCAGGTGGCGTGAGCTGCGAAACAATCCCACATTGTCTTAAGTGATTGCCAAACTCGTAACTCAAATATTCTCCTCCACGATCAGATCGTAAGAACTTTATTTTCTTGTTACGATGGTTCTCTACTTCACTCTGAAATTCTTTGAACTTTTCAAATGTTTCAGATTTATGCTTCATCAAGTAGACATAGCCATATCTACTCAAATCATCTGTGAACGTGAGAACATAACGATATCCACCGCGCGCCTCAACACTCATCGGACCGCATACATCGGTATGTATTATTTCCAATAAGTTGGTTGCTCGCTCCATTGTTCCGAAGAACGGAGTTTTAGTCATCTTGCCAATAAGGCACGGTTCACATGTCTCAAATGATTCATAATCAAGAGATTCCAAAAACCCATCTGCATGGAGTTTCTTCATGTGTTTAACACTGATATGACCTAAGCGGCAGTGCCACAAATATGTGGTACTATCATTATCTTTTGGCATTCGTGTTATGAACATATGTATTACTACGATCAAGATTCAATAAACCTTTCATTTTAAGTGCATGATCATCAATGATATTATCCAAATAGAATAACAATTATTCTCTGAAATTGAATAACCGTCTTGCAATAAACACTATCAGATATAATGTTCATGCTTAACGCAAGCACCAAATAACAATTATTTAGGTTCATCACTAATCCTGAAGGTAGAGAGAGCGTGGCGATGGTGATCACATCAACCTTGGAGACACTTCCAATGCACATCGTCACCTCGTTCTTTAGCTAGCCCTTGTTTATTCCAAAGCTCCATGTTTCAAGTTGCAAGCAACTGAACAAGTATCAAATACCCAGGTGCTCCTACGAGTACTAGTAAGGTACACATCAATAACATGTATATCAAATATCTTTGTTGACATTGCCAGTCTTATTATCTGCCAGTTACTTTGGGGAAGTTCCGCTCCTTGTGACATTTTCCTTTGCAATGGGATCACTAAGTCTCGGGTTTGGTTCAGCCTTGGGTTTCTTCGCGTGAGCGGCAACTGTTTTACCGTTCTTCTTGAAGTTCCCTTTTCTTTCCCTTGCCCTTCTTGAAAATAGTGGTCTTATTAACCATCAACACTTGATGCTCCCTTTTTTGATTTCTACATCCGCAGATTGTAGCATCGCGAATAGCTTAAGGATCTTCTATCCCTTGCATGTTTATAGTTCATCACGAAGATCCAGTAGCTTAGTGATAGTGACTGGAGAACTCTATCAATCACCACTTTATTCGAAAGTCTAACTCCCACTTGATTCAAGTGTTTGAAGTACTCAGACATTCTGAGTACATGCTCACAAACGGAGCTGTTCTCCTCCATCTTGTAGCTATAGAACTTGTCGAAGGTGTCATACCTCTCGACCCGGGTGTGAGCTTGAAAAACAAAATTTTCAGCTCTTGGAACATCTCATATGCTCCGTGTTGCTCAAAACATATTTGGAGCTCCGGTTCTAAGCCGTAAAGTATGGCGCACTGAACTATCGAGTAGTCATCTTTTCTTGTCTGCCAGACGTTCATAACGTCCTCAGACGAAGCCGTAGGGGTATTTCACTGAGCGGTGCATTAAGGACATAAGCCTTCTGTGCAGCAGTGAGGACAATCCTCAGATCACGGACCTAGTCCGCATAGTTGCTTCCATCAACTTTCAACTTCGTTTTCTCTAGGAACATAATAAAAACAGGGGAACTACAGCGCGGTCTATTGATCTACAACATAAAATTGCAAAGATTATTTAGACTATGTTCATGATAATTGAAGTTCAATTAATCAAATTACTTAAGAACTCCCACTTAGATTAACAGCCCTCAAGTTGTCTAAGTGTAACATGATCCACATCAACTAAACCACGTCCGATCATCATGTGAGGTGGATTAGTTATCAATGGTGAACATTTTTCATGTTGATCATATCTACTATATGACTCATGTTCGACCTTTCTGTCTCTTGTGTTCCGAGGCCATGTCTGTACATGCTAGGCTCGTCAAGTTTAACCCATGTATTCTGCGTGTGTAAAACTGGCTTAGACCCGTTGTATGCGAACGAAAGAATCCATCACACCCGATCATCACGTGGTGCTTAGAAGCGTCGAACCTTCGCAACGGTGCATACTAGGGGAGAACACTTATCTTGAAATTTAGTGAAGGGATCATCTTATAAAGCTACCGTCGTCCTAAGCAAAATAAGATGCATAAAAGGATTAACATCACATGCAATTCAATATATGTGACATGATATGGCCATCATCGTCTTGTGCTTTTGATCTCCATCAGCAAAGCACCGTCATGATCTCCATCGTCACCGGGTTGACACCTTGATCTCCATCGTAGCGTCGTGACACCTTGATCTCCATCGTAGCGTCGTGACACCTTGATCTCCATCATAGCGTCGTGGTCGTCTCGCCAATTATTGCTATTACTACTACTACTGCTAACTCATAGCGGTAAAGTAAAGCAATTACATAGCGTTGGCATTGCATACAATAAAGAGACAACCATAAGGCTCCTGCCGGTTGCCTGATAATTTACAAAACATGATCATCTCATACAACAACTTATATCACATCATGTCTTGGCCATATCACATCACCAGCATACCCTGCAAAAACAAGTTAGACGTCCTCTACTTTGTAGTTGCAAGTTTTACGTGGCTGCTATGGGTTTGCAAGAACCGTTCTTACCTACGCAAAACCACAACATGGTGTAGTGATTGCTTTTTGATCTTCTAAAAGAACCCTCTTCATTGAAACTGATTCAACTAAAGTGAGAGAGACAGACACCCGCCAGTCACCTTTATGCAACGAGTGCACGTAGCGGTGAAACCTGTCTCGCGTAAGCGTACGCGTAATGTCGGTCCGGGCCGCTTCATCTCACAATACCGCCGAATCAAGTATCAACTAGTAACGGCAAGCAATATGTATACACCCACGCCCACAACTCGTTTGTGTTCTACTCGTGCAAATCACATCTACGCATAGACCTGGCTCGGATGCCACAGTTGGGGAACGGAGCATGAATTTCAAAAAATTTCCTACGCTCACGCAAGATCTATCCATGGAGATGCATCGCTACGAGAGGGGAGAGTGTGTCTACGTACCCTCGTAGACCGTTTAGCGGAAGCGTCTCACAACGCGGTTGATGTAGTCGAACAATCCTTCGAGCTCCACCGATCGAGTACCGAACGTACGGCACCTCCGAGTTCTACACACGTGCAGCTCGGTGACGTTCCTCGCCTTCTTGATCCAGCAAGACGTCGAGGTAGTAGATGAGTTCCGTCAGCACGACGGTGTGGCGACGGTGAAGGTGAAGTGATTCCGGCAGGGCGTCGCCTAAGCTCTCCGAAAATATGACCGAGGTGGAAAACGGTGGAGGGGGGAGCACCGCACACGGCTAAGGATCAATGATCTTGTGTTTTCTAGGGTGCCCCCTTGCCTCCGTATATAAAGGAGGAGAGGGGGAGGCCGGCCGGCCCCTGTAGGGCGCGCCAAGAGAGAGGAGTCCTACTAGGACTCCAAGTCCTAGTAGGATTCCACTTGGTGGAAGGGGGAAGAAGGAAGGAGAGGGAGAGAGAAAGGAAAGAGGGGGCTGCGCCCCCTCCCCTAGTCCAATTCGGTTTGGGCAAGGGGGGGGGGGCGCGCCTCCTCACGTGGCCTGCCTCTCTTTTTCCCGTATGGCCCAATAAGGCCAATTACTTCTCCCGGTGAATTCCCGTAACTCCCCGGTACTCCGAAAAATACCCGAATCACTCGGATCCTTTCCGATGTCCGAATATAGCCTTCCAATATATGAATCTTTACCTCTCGACCATTTCGAGACTCCTCGTCATGTCCGTGATCTCATCCGGGACTTCGAACAACATTCGGTCACCAATCACATAACTCATATAATACTATATCGTCATCGAACCTTAAGTGTGCGGACCCTATGGGTTCGGGAATGATGTACACATGACCGAGACGACTCTCTGGTCAATAACCAACAGCGGAACCTGGATGCTCATATTGGTTCCTACATATCCCACGAAGATCTTTATCGGTGAACCTCATATGTCAACATACGTTGTTCCCTTTGTCCGGCGGTATGTTACTTGCCCGAGATTCGATCGTCGGTATCTAATACCTAGTTCAATCTCGTTACCGGCAAGTCTCTTTACTCATTCCGTAATACATCATCTTGCAACTAACTCTTTAGTCACGGTGCTTGCAAGGCTTCTGTGATGCTGTATTACCGAGAGGGCCCAGAGATACCTCTCCGATAGTCGGAGTGACAAATCCCAATCTCGATCCATGCCAACTCAACAAACACTTTCGGAGATACCTGTAGTGCACCTTTATAATCACCCAGTAACGTTGTGACGTTTGATACACCCAAAGTATTCCTACGGTATCCGGGAGTTGCATGATCTCATGGTCAGAGGAACGTGTATTTGACATAGTGAAAGCAATAGCAATAAACTGAACGATCATTTGCTATGCTAACGGTTGGGTCATGTCCATCACATCATTCTCCTAATGATGTGATCCCGTTATCAAATGACAACTCATGTCCATGGTCAGGAAACCTTGACCATCTTTTGATCAACGAGCTAGTCTAGTAGAGGCATACTAGGGACATAGTATTTGTCTATTATCCACACATGTATTTAGTTTCCGGTCAATACAATTCTAGCATGAATAATAAACTATTATCATGAACGGGGAAATATAGATAATAACTAATTTATTATTGCGTCAAGGGCATATTTCCAACAAATATAGACTCCCCCCACCATGCCTTGGATAAACCTAATGTATCTAACATGGCGTTAACCAAATCTATTAGAGTACGGTTCTTCCGTTCGGGAACCCCGTTTGACTGGGGTGAATAGGGAGGCATCCTCTCATGAATAAAACCATATTCCGCACAGAAAGAATCAAACTCATTCGACAAATACTCTCCACCACGATCTGACCGGACTCGTTTAATTTTCTTTTCAAGTTGATTCTCAACTTCTGCCTTATAGATTTTAAAGTAGTGTAGAGCCTCATCTTCAGTATTTAACAGATACACATAACAATATCTAGTGGAATCATGTATCAAGGCCATGAAGTATTTCTTTCCACCTTTAGTCAACACAACATTCATCTCACAGAGATCAGAATGTATGAGCTCTAATGGTGCCAAGTGTCTCTCCTCCGCCATCTTGTGATGCTTGCGAGGTTGGACTTTTTTTAAAAAGGTTAGGAATGTGGAGGATTGTTCCGATTTGCTCTACGGATTTTTGTAATAAAATCGTGAACCATATTCATTTGAATATTGATGAATCTGAGGTTTGGCATTCACATCTTTGTCACATTAATTTCGGTTGTATGACGCGGCTAGCTAAGTTGAATTTAATCCCAAGTTTCACTTTAGCCAATGGTTCTAAGTGTCATGCGTGTGTGCAAGCAAAGCACGAATCCGAGATGTCGGATCGTGGGCAGTTGCCGACTCGGGCGTGGGCTCAGCCCCACGTCTCCTACCCGACCGTGCCTACATATTGGAGGCGTCGGCAACCCTAGCCGTCACCCATATCATATCGCATCTCTTCTACCTCCTCGCGCACTGCCCACCGTCGTTCCGCTTGCTGCTCCTGCGTCCAGCGATCCCATCCCGTTCACCGCATGCACGGCTGTACAGGAGAGCAGGCCTCCGGAACCCCGCCCTTTGAGATCCTTCACCGAGAGAAAGGTGATTAGGTTTTTGGGGAGCGTATCCTACACGACTGCTCGCCGCTGTTCGTCTTCGTCCACTACTTCGACTACGTCCTCGTCTCCTTCGAATACACCATGTCCCCCGAAGTCGAGAAGAAGGCCGCCGAGGATGCCGCCGCCGCCGCGGCTATCACCTGGCTAACTGGAGGGTATAATCCGTTTATCCCTCTCCTGTTTATTCCTATGTTGGCCGTGCTTGCTGTTTACGCAGATTTATCTGCTGCTTGCGTAGTACGTGCCTACATGGCTACATATCAGTACGAGATTAATACTGTCAATGCCATGTTTATGATTTATTTCTGGATTAGATTAATCGGAAAATTGCTAATTATTCCAACAATCCAAAAACCTAATGTTTGTAGGCAATTTTTTATTCATGGCTTTGCTGCTACATTAAAACCGAACCTGTTTACGGGTACGCATTTTTAGGGTTGGCAGACCGAAACTAACTTATGGCTCACAGCGATGAACGTGTTCTGGGTCGCTGGTGGTACTCCTGAAGGAACGATTGTTCCTAATCAGGAGAAGGTATTTAGGCCACCATCGTCTTTGTTGATGCCATTCTGAGTGTGATTAGAGATAAGCTAGTTGACGCATATCTACATATGTGGGTTGCCAAGGACTTGTGGGATGCACTCGAAGCTAAATTCGGCGCAACCGATGCTAGAAGCGATATGTATGCCATGGAGCAGTTCCATGATTACAGGATGGTTGAGAATCGTCCTGTATTGGACCAGGCTCATGAGATACAGTGCATCGTTAAGGAGCTCGAGCTCCTTAAGTGTGAGTTACCGGGCAAGTTTGTCGTGGGATGCATAATTACTAAACTGCCTCCTTCCTGGAGGAGGTTTGCTACTACTCTGGAACATCAGAGACGTGAATTCTCAGTAGAGGATGTCATCGGTCTTCTGAGTGTTGAGCAGAATTCGAGACCAAAGGACTCACATGGTAAAGGGGCTGAGGGAACTTCTATCACCAATATGGTACAGAAGAACTTCCACAAGTTCAAGGGAAAGAATGGGGTCCAGCAGAATACCAACTTCAAGAAGAAGGGTAAGAGGAACTTCTAGAAGGACAAAAATAAAGATAGTTGCTTCACTTGTGGTGACGAAAATTACTGGGCCAATAAGTGCCCGAACAAGTTTAAGAAGCCAGAATAGGACTCCAAGTCTGTCAACGTGACCATGATCAACAATGATAATGGGGCATCTAGGTATGGTAATTCATTTACTGTGTTGTTAGTTTGCCAGTCTACCGATTGGTGAGTTGATACAGGTGCAAATATTCATGTGTGTGCTGACATTTCATTGTTCTCTTCTTACCAGGCCATGCGAGACGGGTCCGTACTGATGAGGAATGGCGCAAGTGCTTCTGTTCATGGTGTTGGCATGGTCGATCTGAAATTTACTTTGGGAAGGATCGTGCAGCTGAAGAACGTGCAGCATGTCCCCACCATCAAGAAGAATCTCATTAGTGGCTCCCTTCTCTGTAAAAAAGGGTTTAAGTTGGTCTTCGAATCTAATGAAGTAGTTATTTCGAAATAGCGCGTCAGTTAATGACGCGTAGTTAAACGCCAATTAATTAACCGTTCCTGACTGGCAAAAATTAAGCGCACGCATGACATAGGTCTGAGCTCGGCTCGGCTCATTCACGAAACAAGACGTGCGCGGGCGAGGCGGGCGGCTCCAGTGGGCCACGATGCACTATTTACCAAGTGCCTTGTCGCGTGCACTCGACAAAGGTATGCCGTGTGTTAGGTCTGGAGCATTCGGCAAAGGATTGACACGTGTGCGCTGGGCTACTCCAAGCTTTGCTGAGTGCCCTGGTCTTGACATTCGGCAAAAGCTTGGACACGTGGCACCATCGATTCCGTCTCCGTGCCATCTGATGACTTTTTTTTGCCGAGTGGTCTTTTTGCCGAGTTTTTTCAGGCACATGGTAAAGTAATCCTTTGTCGAGTGTACGATAGAAAAAACTCGGCAATGATGTTTCTGCCGACAAGGCTATTGCCAAGTGACGTTTGCCGAGTGCTATCCTCGAAAAACTATTTGCTGAGTGCTTATCGCCCTTTGCCGATTGTAGTCGACACTCGGTAAACTTCTTGATTCTAGTAGTGAGGTCTCTCGGGCCACCGATGCGTGGTTTCCCATTGGCAGCTAGGCCCGGCCCTTCCATGCACCTCCCTTGCTGCCGTCACGCTACACCCTCTCCTTTCCCTCCCACCGATCATAGCGTGCAACACTCCGGTGCACCTCTGATATCCCACAAGTGTAGGGGATCTATCGTAGCCTTTTCAATAAGTAAGAGTGTCAAACCAAACGAGGAGCAGAAGGAATTGGTTGATGGAAACTTAGCAAGAGTTCACTATAAAAGCTGCAAAGAGTGTTTGATGGTTTGTTTGACAACAAGACTAATTGTAACAAAGTAAGCAGTAACAAAAGTGCAACAGTGCAACAAGTGTTCCAAACCTTAATTATGCTAAGGACAAGCCGATGGTTTTACTTATAGAGATCAAGGCATTTTCGACAACACACGGGAGTTTCACCAAGTTTCTTTCATCAAGTTTCATTGAGTTATCATTCATTGTATTGATAATTTGTTGTGCGTTGGAACCTATGATAATGTGTTGTTCTTACATGAACAAACAACATACTTATGATTATACCCTCTATGCAAGAATCCAAAAATACAAGAGAATAATTAAGATAACATCTAACCATAGCAATAAACTCTTGGGTTCCAATACCCCTTATGCTACAGCTCATAAACTTACGGTACGGTAGTATCTGTCACTCCGGCCACCCATCCATAAAAAACTAATCACACGAAGCACTCCTCTAGGCCCATAAAGGTGAAGATATATGTAGTCGATGTTCGCACATCACCACTAGAGATTTATACCACAACACAATATCAAAACATTGAACTAGATTCAACTTCACAAGATTAATAGCAACAAGGTTTATCCCATGTCCTCAAGAACATAACGAACTAATCACAACACATCGTATGGATCATGATCAGTGGAGATGAATATATGAATAACAATCTGAACATATGAATCTTTCGCCAATAAAACTTCTAATTATCAACTACAAGGAGTAATCAACACCAAAAACTATACTCAGCAACGGATGTGAGGTAAAAGTTCATAGATCAGAAAGGTAGTGTTGAGGGGGTTGATGGAGATGATGGTGTTGATGAAGATGTTGATGGAGATGATGATCCCAATGGTGATCTGATTGTCGGCGATAACGATGGCTTCGAATTTTCCATCCCGGAGGGATGGATCTCTGGCAGAATTAGCCTGCCGAAGGACAAAAGTGCTCCGCCTCCGTGCGGCGGTAGGAAAATCCTGTAAATCCATGATGAAGTTTAAGGTCAGGAGAAAAATATAGGCCGAAGGGCATTGAGAGGCGGTCACCAGGGCTCTCACACAGCCCCACCACGCGGCCAGGGGGTGTGTGGCCAGGGCATGTGGGAGCCTGGTGGTCCCCCTCTCGCCCATCTTCTGGCATCTGGCTTCTTTCCACAGAAAATATTTTTTTGGATTTTTCTTGTTATTTTTGGAGCTTCGGAAAATTGCTTCTTCTTCTGGTACATTTTTAGCCCTGTTTTCCTGCTATCTGGTAATTTCCTGAGAATTTCCCTCTCCATGTGTTTCATGGAAATTGAAGGGAATAGGTCATTAGAATTGAGCAATAATGTGTAAAATATCAATGATAAGGAGTAAATTATAATAAGAAATTGTGATTGAAAATGGACGTATCAGCTCCCCCAATCTTAGACCTCGCTTGTCCCCATGCAAAATCCGAGCTTAGTAAACATGACCAGAGGTTTATGAAGTGAGGAGTCGATAATAAAGAATACGGAAATGACAGCATCACTATTTACTTTCAGGATCAAACATTCGAAACAACAATCGCTTCCTTTCATGATCAAACATTCTAAACAACAATCGCTTCTTACAAAACATCTTATGAGGAGGGCATGACACCCTGTACATGCAAAAGTTTAACCCGTAAAAGTTTCCTGATCATAACAAACCATGTTCGCAATCATTAAAAAATTGCATTCCTCTTATTCTTCTAGAAGGGTCAATGTCAGAGTTGTATGATTAACAAATATCACATGCTCAACTATCTTTTAGTCTTTGCACAATTAGCTAGCACTCAAGAGTAAAATTTAAGAACAAAGATATTCCAACCGGACACAAAGGAAAGTTTCAGGAAGTGCTTAGCTTCTCAACTTATTTATCTCAGAGATAATGTCAACAATAATGAATCAACATAATTATGCACATCAATAGTTTATATGTTCATGGATCTTTCTCCACCATGCAAGATTTACTTTAGAGATTAGAAGGAAAATGAATTGACTCAACATAAAAGTAAATAGATAGGCCCTTTGCAGAGGGAAGCAGGGGTTATCATGTGCTTTTGGGTTTTTTGGGTGCATAAGAGTTTACAAGAAAGGAGCATTACATTACATGCCCATTTGCGTTATTATTATGGTTTTATGCCCCATCAAAAAATTGTATAAAGCTTCAATCCCTTCTAATAAAAACTCACACCTAATTTAATGGCAACTTTTTAGTGCCTGAACCGATGAAAACTTACTTGGAAGGTCTTTCTCAACCCATGGGTAGGTATAGTGGACACTCTGGAAAGAAACTGGGCTCAGGGTTTTTAGATGCACAAGCAGTATTTCCGCTTAGTACAGAATTTCAGGCTAGCAAAGGATGAAGCAAATCATGCATGTTGGAGGATCCATGACAAATAAATATAAATATGCATAATAATGCATTCATTAGGCTGTCTTCCATGTCGAGCCAAAACACTTTGTTCAAGTTTTAAATTTTTCATTGAGAGTTCACAATCATAAAAGATGTCCAAGATAATATATTTGCATGTGATATCTCTCTTCCTTGTACTAACTTTCATGAAATTGCTTATGTGACCAATGCTTGTTTGTTAATTCTTAATAGCTTTTATTTGTTATACCCAGCATGTAAAGTCATGACCTCCCACAAGATAATTCTGTAAAAATGATTTGCAGTGTTAGAATATATAATAATGAAAAAGCAAAAGGAAATCTCATGCCATCTCTTTATTATATAACCTCACACCAACGGATATATTAATAATTGCTTTGAAGGAGCAGATAGAACATCTTGCAAGACACTATACCAAACTATAACTTCTCTAAATCATGATATAACCTAAGGGATCGAGATAAAAACGAAAATAAGAACGATGTAAAAGATATCGTAACACCTTCCCCAAGCTTAGAACAAGCTAAGGAAGATGCCATTACCCATATACTCATGCTCGGTCTTTTGGTGGTGATGCAGGTTTATTGAAGAGTGGGGATGTCGTCGTCACCTAGGCATCCTTGATAGCTATGGATCCCTTAAATTGAAAAACTTTCATCAGAAACAAAACTTGAATGGAACCGTGAGTGGGTTAGTCCATAAATAATTGCTAATAGCTCTACTTGCTGTATAAAAAGCATGGCAACATGACAAAATAGTAGCTACAGTAATTACACACTATTATAAGCTCTCTCAAAACGGAATAAAACAAAAACTATACACTCATATAGTTATAAGACAAGTTACACAAGAATCTGTCAAATCAGACCAGTGGGCAAAGATGCAACAAAAAAGACTTTTTTTTGCAACTCACAAAATTCCAAACTTTTAATTATAGATACTAGATATATGTGGTTCTGCTGTGTAAAAATTTCAAGCCAAAACCATGTTTCAGTAAGTCGCACAATTTTTTACAAAAACAGCAAAGAGCTGAATACAGAACAGTAGATAATCACTTTAACTGTGAGAAGTCTCATTATCAATTATATCACTCTCCAATATAGTGGGATCAAGAATAATGCCTAAAGTTTGACCTCTTCAAACCCACTTTCAAGAATGTTGTAATCCACATGATAAATTGTGTCACCCTCCAAAAAAGTGGGATCAATAATATCTAAAGTTGACCTCTCAAAGCCCACTTTCAATGATAAATTCATCCATACTCTAAAAGATATAAGTGAAGTTCATAGAGCATTCTACGAATATTAAACCAAGGACAATTAAGAATTAGGGTTCTGGAGCCTTCCGGAATTTATTTTCGATGAATTCTTTGGGAGTATTTACCTGTATAACATCGGTTCCCGCCTCAAGAGGGTTACCTACAATATAGTGTTTAAGTCTTTATCCATTCACTACTCTCAGTTTAGTCCACTAGATGTTGTTGATCTTGATAGCTCCAGACCGATAAACATCTTCAATAATAAATGGTCCTTCCCATTTGGAAAGAAGTTTACCTACAAAATATCTAAAACGAGACTTGTACAAGAGAACTTCATCACCAATTTTAAATTCACATTTCTGAATTCTCCTGTCATGCCACATTTTAACTTTTTCTTTAAAATCTTAGCATTCTCATAAGCTTCATCCCTCCAATCATCTATGGAACTCATTACAAGCAACCTCTTTTCACCAGCAAGTTTAAAATCATGATTAAGTTGCTTAACAACCTAATAAGCTTTATGTTCTAACTCGAGGCAAATGACAAGCTTTACAATAAACCACCATATACGGTGACATTCCCATAGGATTCTTATAAGTAGTTCTATAAGCCCACAATGCATCATTTAATTTATTAGACCAATCCTTCCTCGATCTATTAACAGTCTTTGGCAAAATTAATTTGATCTCTCTATTAGATAATTCAACTTGCCCACTAGAATGAGGATGATAAGGTGACACCACTCTATGGTTTACATCATACTTAGCAAGAACTTTTCTAAAAGCACCTTGAATAAAATGTGAACCAGCATCAGTCATAAGTATCTAAGAACTCCAAACCTTGGAAAGATAACTGCTTTAAGCATTTTAATTGAAGTCTTATGATCAGTATTTTTAGTTGGAATATCTTCTATCCACTTAGTGACATAATCATCAGCAACTAGAATATGAGTGTTACCATGTGAAGTTGGAAAAGGTCCCACATAATCAAAACCCCAAACATCAAAAGGCTCAATAACAAAAGAATAATTCATAGGCATTTCCTGACATCTACTAATATTACCAATTCTTTGACATTCATCACAAGACAAAATAAACTTATGGGCATCCTTAAAAAGAGAAGGCCAATAAAAACTAGATTGTAATACCTTATGTGCAGTTCTATCTCTAGCATGGTGTCCTCCATATGGACTGTAGTGACACTTTCTCAAAATTTCTTCCTGCTGATGTTCAGGTATACAACGCCTAATAATACCATCTACTCCTATTTTATATAGATGTGGATCATCCCAGAATTAATGTCTCAAATCATAGAAGAATTTCGTCTTTTGTTGATAGGTGAACTTATGTGGAATATACTTAGCAACAATATAATTTCCATAATCAGTGAAGCAAGGATTAACATGAGAGGAAACATTAATAGTAGCTAATTGCTTATCAGGAAAACTTTCATTAACAGGAATAGGATCATCAGGTATGTTTTCCATCCTAGACAAATTATCAGCCACTGCATTATCAACTCCCTTTCTATCGATAATATGCAAATCAAATTCTTGTAAAACCAAAACACATCTAATAAGCCTAGGCTTAGCATGTTTCTTTTCCAGAAGATACTTAATAGCAGCATGATCAGTATGAATTGTAACTTTAGAATCGACAATATAAGATCTGAATTTATCACAAGCAAAGACAACAACTAAGAATTCTTTTGCAATTGTAGTATAATTTGTTTGAGCGTTGTCTAAAGTTTTACTAGCATAATAAATAACATTCAGTTTCTTATCAACTCTTTGCCCAAGAACAACACCAACAACATAATCACCATCAAAAGCTTCATAGATGAGTGGAAGAATTGGTTGATGGAAACTTAGCAAGATTTCACTGTAAAAGCTGCAAAGAGTGTTTGATGGTTTGTTTGACAACAAGAGTAATTGCAAGAAAGTAAGCAGTAACAAAAGTGAAATGGTGCAGCAAGTGTTGCAATCCTTAATTATGCTAAGGACAATCTGGTGGTTTTACTTATAGAGATCAAGGCGTTCTCGAGGACACACGGGAGTTTCACCAAGTTGCTTTCATCAAGTTTCATTTAGTTACCATCCATTTTTTTGATAATTTGTTGTGCGGTGGAACCTATGATAATGTGATGTTCTTACTTGAACCAACAACATACTTATGATTATACCATCTATGCAAGCATCCGCAAATACAAGAGAATAATTAAGATAATATCTAACCATAGCAATAAACTCTAGGGTTCCAACACCCCTCATGTAATAGCTCATAAACTTAGGGTACGGTAATATCTGTCACTCTAGCCACCCATCCATAAAAAACTAATCACACGATGCACTCCTCTAGGCCCATAAAGATGAAGTGATATGAAGTCGACGTTGCACATCACCACTGGATAATTACACCACAACAAAATATCAAAACATTGTAGTAGATTCAACTTCACAAGATTAATAGCAACAAGGTTTGTCCCATGTCCTCAAGAACGTAACGAATTACTCACAACGCATCATATAGATCATGATCAGTGAAGATGAATATATGAGTAACAATATGAACATATGAATCTTTCACCAATAAAACTTCTAATCATCAACTACAACGAGTGATCAACACCAGAAACTATACACAATGAAGGATCTGAGGTAAAAGTTCATAGATCAAAAAGTTAGGGTTTAGGGAGTTGATGGAGATGACGGTGTTGATGAAGATGTTGATGGAGATGATGATCCCAATGATGATCGGAGTATTGGTGATGATGATGGCTTCGAATTGCCCCTCCCATAGGGATGGACCTCTGGAAGAATCAGCATGCTGGAGGGCAAAATTGCTCCGCCTTGGTTCTGCCTCATAGCGGTGGTGCAAAAACCCCGTAAAATCCCTGATGAAGTTTTAGGTCAGGAGAAAAATATAGGCCAAAGGGCATCGAGAGGCGGTGGCCAGGGCTCTCAGGTGACCCCACCATGTGGCCAGGGGGCGCGTGGCCAGGGCGCGTGGGAGCCTCGTGGCCTCCTCTGGCTTATGTTCTGGCATCTTTCCTCCGAAAAGATTTTCTGGAATTTTCTAGGTATTTTTGGAGCTCTAGAACTTTTTCTTCTGGTACATTTTTAGCCCTATTTTCCTGTTGTCCGGTAATTTCCTAAGAATTTCCATCTCCGTGGGTTTCATGCAAATTGAAGGGGAAAAGGCATTAGAATTGAGCAATAATGTGTAAAATATCAATGATAAAGAGTAAATTATAATAATAAATAGTGATGCAAAATGGACGTATCAACCTCCTTGACGAGCACCACACGTTGCCATCCTATGCGAACTCTACGCCGCCGCGGGTACCAGAAAATAAAAATAAGGGAGAGATAAGCAGTTCAGTGGGTAACATAAAGCAGTCCACTCCTTCATTAGGGGAAGTTCAGAAGGGGCTGCATAATAGTTATTCTACAATTTATTGCAGAATAGCTGTAATGTATGTGTATATATATAGATATGTGACACCATGGTTTTTGACACTTTTTCTTCTTTTCAAAAACTTATTTAATTTTTTTTTGAAATCTGGATTGAATTTGCATTTGAATGGCTCTATGGACTTGAAACTTGGGAAGATAATTTTCTTTTCTTCTCCCAAGTGCTTTCAAGATTTCAAAACTTTCCCCAAAGTCATGCCATTTCCATTCTAGCCAACCATAATTTCTATTGCACCAAAATATCCCTTTTTCATTTAAAGGAATAATTCCTTTTGCCCTAGGTTGTGAAGCAACCTATATTCCTATATTTCCATAAATCCCCAAATAATTCCCATAAATTCTATGGCCCATATGAACCTAGGATATCCAAAAATATCCAAGGGCTTAGTTCAAAAATTCATCCAAATAATTCCATTTCAGTTCTGGGAAGAATAGTACATTGTGAAGGAAGTACTATCTATCTTTGATAAAAAAATCCAGCTAGTTAACCTTCCTATATAATAGACACATGCCAAAATTCAGTTCTATCTACCAAGCCATTCTTCCCCACTAATTCCTCAAAGTTTCTGTCCATCATGAAGCACTTTGAAGGAAGTACCATCTTTGAGTTCTCAAATGGTGTGAAATTTTACCAGTGCATTCCCACCTATAGATCATCCCCTCATGACAAGTTTTAATTCAATCCACCCATAAATTTTGTCAAAACCATTCAGACCTAGTTTCTGGACCAAATACTGCCTTGTAAAGGAAGTGTTATCTACACTTGTTTGTTTGCAATGCAAATCCATGGATGGACTCATCTTACCATATTACCAGCACACAGCAAAACCCAGCTTATTCCATCCAGCCAGTTTCTCATAATTCACCACAAGGGACATGATTGATCAAACCAGACCTCTCATAGCCATGTCGGTGACCTAGGGCAGCTGCTTGAAGTTAGCCTGGCACCCCAGACAACATTTGCCAGGCCTGCATGCCCCCGCGCGCCAGTGCACGTGGTGACCACGCGGTTAGCATGCTATGGCAGTGCTCCGTCTGATCGATCTCATCGGACAAGACGACTCCGGCAAGCCTCGCTTGTCCACGAGTGCCGACTAGCTTTCCACCGCCCACGTACCCCACCTAGAACCCACTCCCTCACCGGAAGCTAGCGCCGCCGCATACGGCCACCGGCCGCCGCTGTCCGAACAGTGGCTCACTGTGCTCCGCCGCTGTCTGCTTCTCCTCGGCCCCTAGCTGCATCCTTATCGCCTCTGACCTCTTCTGTCATGTCCAAGCCATGCCGCGATGGCCAGCGCATCGCCCTGGTACAGCCAGCTCCTCGCCAGCGCATCCATGCTGGCATCTGGCCGCGGCAGCCCTACCCAGCTATAAAAGGAGCTCCCCGCCCTTGTCTCTCTGCATCCATCCACTTATACACTCCCCAATTGCCCCTCCGGCTCCAAGAAGCAAAGCTAGGGTGGTCTTCTTCCCCAACTTTCACTAGGAGCTCCGCTGCTCGACCACCACCATCACCGGCTCGCTCCAGTGAATCCCAGCTCTAGCTAGACCCACGTCCGAGCTCCTCTTGCTCCCCTGGTCTTAAATCCTGGTTCAATTCGTCGAATCCGTGCGCGCATCGTGGGGCTCGTCGAGCACCATGGCTCACCGTTGTCGGAGAGGAAGGGCGCGGCGCCATCCGGCCATCTCCCGAGGAACTACGGGTACCGGGGGGACCACCGTCGTCCGCCTGATCCACTCACATCATCCCCGAGCTCCGGCACTGCCTCCTCACTGCCGTCCGTCGCTGGTGAGCGTCTACACCCTCTGTTCCCTCTCTCTTTTCTTTAAATCTGACCAAGGGGCCCCACCCGCCAGTGACTCCTCTCTCCCCCGAAGCGGTGTATAAGTGAAAGCATAAACCTAGTTTACACCTTCGACGTGGCCCTTCCAGAGGATTTCTAGAATTTATGTTTAATTCATTTTAAATTCCAGTTTGACCAAACTTTGACTGCTTCTACCTTTTAAATCACAAGTCCAAATGAGCTCATTCTTTTTGCAGTATTTTTCTTGTGAGCTCCTTTATTTGCTGGTAAATTTTGGTATTTTTATAATTTGTCCAGAATTTCTGGACAAATAAAAATGCTTTATGTGATATTTACAATTGTGATTTAAAAATGTTTTCTAGAGGATAAAAATAGGTGTTGGTGATCAGGAATACTCCGACACTCCCTTGGAGCAAGGCAAGCCCCACCCTCCCTTTGCATGATGGCAATGCAATGCCATGGTTCTAAAATTACAATTTAGTTTAATTTGGCAATATTTGGAAAATGGTTTATTCATGAGTATTTTGACATGAACTTTAGAAATGCCATTGCCAGGTTAGTATTCATGTTATGTGATCGGTAGTTGCATATTCAAAATAGATATGAAATCGTATAAACACTTATTATTTTACTTATGGAATCAGTAGGGATGTCATGGCTAAATTATTTATCAGATTATTTAGTTAGATATTGCTGTGACCTGGATTATGTTTTACTGAGTAATATGGAGGGAACTGTTATGTCAGAGATAAACTTGGGTTTATAATTCCTTCATTCGTTGATCAAGTCATAGTGCCACCGAACCGAACTTACTAGTGCAGCCACATTCGCCTTTATGGGAAGGCCCCGACTTGGTCTATCGTTATGCCTGTATCACCAAAGAGCAAAGGTTATGCGTGCGTGCTACCCTAATTAGGTAGGCGGCGATAAGCTTGTGAGCCCAGTTTAGTTGTTGTGCATGGATCCCAACGGGGACAGTTTGGCCACGAGGTGGCAGGTGTCGAGAGATGACACAGGGGACGCCCAGGACATGACCCGAGGGTATGTCGGTGATACGATAAAAGTGTCATAAGGTAGACGAGTTTTGTTGGAGCAGCACCGGTCGACTCACAAGGGAAGGGTACTGAGGTACGGGATAAGGAGCTCCATAGTTTGGGTAAAGTGCGCAACCTCTGCATTGTGTAAGAAACTATTCGAATAGCCGCGTCCACTGTATTGGACACAGTTCATACTAGGTCACACTATCTGATCAACACTAATAATGATGGAAGAACTCGTCTCATAACAAGTTAAGTAACAGCTTAGCAGCAAGCCAGTGATGCTTATGGGATGATCATGAGGTGATCACGGAGTAATCACGAGAATACGTGATTGATGGGATGATCAAGAGTGAGCCGGTCCATGCGACCTTAAGCGATGGTTCGCTATTGTATTTAGCCCATCAAGATGATGCTTATTATTTTGTTCCACCCTTTTAATAATTAATCATGGCATAACCAGTTATTGCTATGTTATTGTTTTCTCTTGATGCTTTTGGTTGTTGTGAGCTTGCGAGTACATTCAAAGCACTCACCTGGCGTGTCGTGCCAGATGCAGGAGATGTCGTGATTGCTTATTCCGAGGATCCCGAGTTCATGAACTAGGAAGTGTCCCAGCAGTGTCCCTTTGGAGTGGAGTCCATCATCGTCACGATGTTCCGCTGTTATAAGTTATTCTGTTGCCAGCATTAGAGGCATAACATGTTTATATAATAGTAGGTGTAGTGCCACCTTGCCTCGATAAGCTATGTAAATCATAACCTTTGTACCCTTAGTATTTGCAGTAAAGAGTTGTTCTGTTCTGTGCCAAGTTGTACTGTGTTCCAGAAGACATTAACCTCTGGGCTGGAACGCAGGGCATCCGGTTCCCTGAGCCGGGGTGCCACAAGATACATACATATATATATATATATATATATATATATATATATATATATATATATATATATATATATATATATATATATATATACGAGGGAACTGCTTGTCGCAAAAAAACTGTACGCGTTTTTTAGTACTGTTTTTGACCCAATTTTTTAACCATTTGTCGGAACGAGGCATATGATATACCGTTCGCAAGCTATGAATTAGGCGCAACTTTTTCATATTGAACACTTTGCGAGATTCTTTACAGTTTAAGAGTAATTTTGAAAATGAGACGGCGCCCAACGAGTGGCAACGAGCGTTTTTTCGTGATTTTTCCCAAACCGCTCGTCGGAATGATGCAAATGATATGCCGTTTGAAAGATATCGACGAAGTGGAACTTTTTCATGTAGAATACCCTCTCTAATTCCTTACGGTTTAAAACCAAGTTTGAATTTACCGAAACGCGGAAACTCTATTTTTTCGCGGACCCAAAATCGACAAAGTGAACTTCATCAGATGGGAAATTGCACTGCAATGTCAACGAAGGGGACTGGACGTGGTTTTTTGGGTACTATTTCGCTGTAATTTGTGAACTGTTTGTTGAAACGAGGCGTGTGATGCGCCGTTGGAAAGCTATGGAATAGGCACAACTTATTCATGTAGAACACATTTTGAGATTCCTTATGGTTTTAAATGAATTTCGAAAATGGTGCGGAAGCCGACGAGTGGCAGGGAGCTTTTTTTCATGATTTTTTTCCAAACCGCTCGTCAGAATGATGCAAATGATACGCCGTTGGAAAGATATCAACGAGGCGCAACTTTTTTATGTAGAATACTCTCTTTAATTCCTTACGGTTTAAGAGCAGTTTTGAATTTACCGACACGCGGACAGTCTATTTTTCGCGGACCCAAAATCGACGAAGTGAACTGCATCAGATGGGAAACCGCACTGCTTCAGACGGAAAACCGCACTACATCGGACGGGCAAGTGAATCGCATTATTTCTTTTGTTCTTTTTCTAACTTTTTTATGAACGAGAGTGGACCGTAGAGACGAGGCAAGTGAACCACATCAATTTGTGTCAAATTGTGTCCTTATTCAAACTTCTTCAACGAACAAGAAAGTGAACTTCTAAAAAAGGACTGCTGAGACAAGGCTAGTGAACTACACGCTTATGAAAATCACGTTATTCTGCACCACACTGTCGAGATGAGTGAACCGTGTGGTTTTTTTCCTGCAATTTTTTTAACTAAAGCGAACCACCCAATTTGCTACGGTGAACTACATTGGTTTTTTTAATGAACCGTTTTTCTGTATTTTTTTCCTCCTCCGAAAGTGAAATTCAATCAGTTTCTATTTTGCATGCGCTTCTGTTTTTGTTTTTAGTCGTTGACTGCATGACAAAGTACAATTTTACAACCACACAGATATGCAGAAAAAATCTGTAAATTTTTTGATAAGAGCAATGAACGGTGCAGAAGAAAGCTCCATCTGAACTGGACAGGATAAATCTGAAAAATGTCCTACAAAAGTTCGCCGTCGGACTACACGCACAAACTAAAGAGGACCGCACTGCATTGGCGCTCGTCGTGGACAGCATATCGCCACCGATGGACTGCATCCCGTGCTGGACGGCGAAGAGTTTTTGCTCATCTGAGCCTTTTTGCTGGTGAAGAGGAGCTCATCACCGTAGTCCAACAAGCCAAACTGCAGTGGAGAGCCAGCCCAGCTACAGCCGAGGGCACTACAACAGGAACCCCCCTATAGCAACGCTTTTTTCCGTATCTAACACTCCATATATGCGTTGTTAGTGTCTTTACCAATGGTTTAGAATGCGTAGCCTTATCCAGTGTTGCTAGCGCATATTACAACGCTTATATTGTCGTTGGTAAAAGGGACCGTTGCAAAGATGCAGCCGAGTCGTGCATGTTTCAGGTCACCAATTCACGCACGTTGGTACTATACTAACCACTCAGGGTGGACACGGTCCGGGCCGGTCCGGTCCCTGACCGAGCCGCCGATTGGACCGGCCGCCGGCGGACCGGACCGGACCGGACCGAGCAGCGCGGCGGTCCCCTTTTCCTGCACCGTACCGGCGGAGGTAAAGCTCGGGCCCGACCGAGAGGACCGCCCATGGCGGCGGCCGCGGCGAGGTGGTGACCACGGCGGCGGCGACAGACGACTCCGGCGAGCTCCTGGACATGGTGGAGACAACTGCATGGTCGAGATCGGCGACGGTTCACACATGGCAGCGACGAGACGCGGTGGAGCCGGCCAGGGCGCATCTGTTAGCCGCTCATGTTTGTTCCTGCAGATTTTCCGTTGCATGCAAGTATTTTAACGCGTGCATGAGCCCACGATTTTGTGTGTGCTGGCCTTGCCGTGATTAGTGAATCGATTTTGACGTGGAGATAGTCGTGCGATGACGCCGTAATTAACGGATCGAACCTCGTTTCTCTTGTTGTTTCTGTTATCTGTTCGACGGAATAAAATGAAAGGAAAACCACCAACGATTTTCTGTGTGCGGGCCTTGCTGTTTCTGCCATCCCAGCGTTCCTCGCCCGCTACCCTGGATCGTTTTTTTTTTTGACAGCACCCTGCATCGTTTTAGTATCGTGCCATCCCACGATCCGATTAAAGTGACGGGCTACGCTAACAAACTAAGACCAAGTCGCAGCGCTTATTTCACTAACTGAAGAAAATTCTAACTGACGAAACTGAACTTTTAACAGTACAGTTACGCCTGACGAAACTGAATGTTTTTGAAACTTTGACAACAACTTTTAAGTGACACCGCGGTCAATGCAGGGACGGCATATGGCGTGCGTGCGTGTGCGCCGCCGCTTCCGTGCGTGTGCAGCTGCCGACTACGTGCTGGGTCATCCATCCGATCACCTCGCCGCCGTGGACGTGGAGCCACTCGCTGAGCGGGCTGTTCTTGGCGAACTAGAACACCACGTATGTGTAGCCGCCGTGCATGCAGTGATCAGAGATCGGACAGGCGAACGAGGCTCAACTGGTTGACGCGACCCAGGATGCTCACCTCGACGCAGCGCCCACGTCGCCGGCGGCAGTTCTCGGTCCGACCGAGCGGCTCGGTTAAAATGCAGACCGGACCGAGGTGCTGAGCGGGCCTACTTTTACAATCCGGACCGACCAAGTTTGCTAGCGAGCCGGGACCGATCGGTCCGGTCCTGTGCGGGCCTCGAGCGGGCCAAAAAGCCCGCTCGCTGCGTCCACCCTGACTAACCACCAAGCAATAGTAGTGTGCGCTGTGTTGTGGAAGGCACCAACCAGCCAACTAAGTACTATCAAATCAAACCAACATAATAGGTGTGTAAAGAAAAACAATCACTAGTGCAGATCGGTCCTATTAAGCCCGCCCTATCGCACACCCTAGCGTCAAACTATGTGTGATGAAGAAATCGCACACAATATAAACTTTGAACCATGTGCAAAGAAAAGGACCGTGTGCGATCCCTGACCCATCACGCAAGATTGGATTAGCTGAACCGTGTGTGATACATTACACACGGTTGCTATGCACGAAGCGTGTGCGATGACTGGCATCATCACACATGATTTGCCGAAGCAAATTGTGTGTGATTTTTAGCGCACAGTTCTGGGTATCCAATCGAGTGCGATGATGGGGCACGTCGCACACATTTCAGCTGAGCACATGCTTGGCTCCCATAAACGTGTGCTATGATTGATACCATCACCGATGGTTCTTCAAAATTAGTTGTGTGTGAAGTTGTTTACCCATTAATTCAAACATATTGTACTTCAACGGCGGAGTTACTTAGTTTATAAGATAAAATGTCAAAATTATATTTACATAGGTAAAATGTGAAAGTTCAAAACTAAAATATCTTACTATCTATAGCTAGCTAGGCATCATCTTCTTCTTCGACGCTGTCTAAGAATGCGCGAGCGGCGTTGATGCGACAGCCACGTCCACCGCTTCAATTGACTGCGCCATGACGGCTTCACGGCTCATGGCAGGCTCGACTACGGCGATGAAATGGCGTGCGGCGGGGACGTGGGCGGGCCCAACAGCTGCTTCCACAATTTGTTAGGTGCCGGAATCGATCTATTACACTCGTTGGATTCAACTCAGTTCATACATCACCATAGGTGTTCTTGCTAAGGAAGAAAGGGAAAGGGAAAGTAGGTGAGGGAAGAGAGCCGCCGATCCTTTGCCTGATCCTTCTGGATGCCGAACTAGTCGTCGCTCTGGGGGTTAAGTAGGGAGTCAGCGATGACGCCTGACTCAGTGGGCCCACTCTGGGCCGACGAATCTTCTATTGGGCTGCACGATCCTCTTGGGCCCGCTGTCGATTTGCCTTGTCGCGAAGCCGTCGTTGGGTGCGTGGTTAGCTGCCGTGGCAGCGCCCGTGCCCCTTGCTGCCATGGCAGCGTCCCTGGCTGTTGTGGCAGGTCGTGCGCTGACATCCCCTCCTCCTTGAGAGCTGGCTTGCCCCCAAGCCAGGAGTGTGGGGTAGCGTTCGCGCATCGTCTTGGCATCTTCCCAGGTGGCGTCGAGGACGGAGGGATCGGACCAGCGCACGAGGACTTGTTCGCGTCAGCCTTGTGGGGTGTGGCGCCATCTTGTAGTGATGATCTCGACCGGTGTCAAGGGCTCGTCCTTGGGGGTTGGCAGCGTCGTCTCGATTGGTGTAGAAGCGGGCAGGGCTCGGCGGAGCTGCGATACATGGAAGACGGGGTGCACCTTCGTGCCGGCGGGAAGCTCGAGCTCGTAGGCGACGGGGTTGACGACGCGGATGATCTTGTATGGCCCGAAGTAGCGGAAGGAGAGCTTGTGGTTGGAGCGACGAGCCACCGTCGTCTAAACGTATGGCTGTAGCTTGACGAAGACGGAATCGCCAACCACGAAGGAGCGGTCGGTGCGTTTCTTGTCAGCTTGGCTCTTCATAATGTTGCGCGCTCGATGTAGGTGCTCCGACAGTACTTGTTGCATGTGCTTGCGCTCTTCGAGCCTGTCTTTGAGCTGCGGCAGCTTGTAGGTGGAAGCAGCTTCGATTCCCCAATGGCGTGGTTCATGGCCGTAGAGAGCTACAAAAGGAGAAGTGTTGAGAGCAGAATGAAAGCTGGAGTTATACCAGAATTCCGCGAGGGCCAAGTACTGGTGCCACTTGTTTGGATTGGCGTGGGTGAAGCATCTGAGGTAAATCTCCAAGCACTGATTGACACGTTCCGACTGTCCATCTGTTTGCGGGTGATACGGTGTGCTCATGTTGAGTTCAGTGCCGATGGTTTTGAAGAGCTCGCGCCAAAAACTGCTGATGAACACGGGGTCTCCGTTGGAAACGATTGCTTCAGGGACACCCTGCAGTTTGTAGATGTTCTCCAGGTAAGAGTGGGCCACTTTCGCCGCCGTAAATGGGTGGCTCAGGGCGAGGAAATGCGCATAGCGGGTGAACTTGTCGACCACGACGAGAATGCAATTGAACTTGCCTGAGGGGGGCAGACCATCAATGAAATCCATGGTGACTACCTTCCACGCACCGTCTGGAATTGGGAGAGGTTCAAGCAGGCCGGGGTAGCGGACGCGCTTTGGTTTGGCCTGCTGGCATACAGAACACGACTGTACGTACTGCTTGATGTGCTCTTTCATTTTGGGCCAAGCGAACAGGTGGCGGAGGCGCCGGTAGGTCACTGGCACTCCTGAATGGCCACCCATTGTGCTGTCATGGAAAGCACGAAGCATGCGGTGCTGCAGAGAAGGGGAGCCACCCAGCCAAAGTCTGTCCCTGAAGTACAGCATGCCGTCGCGCATCGCGAAACGGTTCTTGGGATCCGGTCGCCTGGCAAGGTCACGCATGATGTTCTGCACTTGTGGGTTGTTTTCATAGCTTGCCACGATATCATCCAGCCAGGCAGGTTTGCAGACTGAGATGGCTATAACTAAAGCATCTGGTGCGCGGCGGGACAGAGCATCAGCGGCTGAATTGGTTGGGCCTGGCCGGTAACAGATCTTGTACTTGAGGCCAAGTAACTTAGTGAAGGCCTTTTCCTGCCACGGGGTGGACAAGTGCTGATCATCAAGGTGCACTAGGCTGCGTTGATCCGTACGGATGATGAACTCCTCGTTGTGCAGGTATGGACGCCACTGCTCGATCGCCATGAGAATCGCCATGCATTCCTTCTCATAGGTGGATAAGCCTCTGTTTCTTGGACCGAGAGGTTTGCTCATGTAAGCTATGGGGTGCCCTTCCTGTTGCAGAACTGCTCCCACTCCATAGGCGCACGCATCTGTATCAATAGTAAATTTCTTGCTGAAGTCAGGTAGCTGCAAGACAGGAGCCGTGACGAGCTTCATTTTGAGAGCATCGAAAGCCTGCTGTGTGTCACTTGTCCATACAAACTGCTGGTGTTTCTTGAGCAGATTGAAGAGTGGTCGGGCAATGATCCCAAAATGCTGAACGAACTTACGGTAGTAGCCCGCCAATCCGAGGAAACTGCGCACTTCTTTGGCGCATGTGGGTGTCGGCCAGTTCTGAATTGTCTGGACTTTGCTGGGATCAGTAGAGACGCCGTGCTCGTTAATGACATGGCAGAGGTATGCGATCTGCTGCTGTGCAAAGGAACACTTGGACTGCTTCACTTGCCAGTGATCTTCTCGGAGCAGCTGTAGTACTTGCGCGATGTGGTGTAGGTGGTCGGTCAGTGTCTTGCTGAAGATGAGGATATCGTCAAAGAATGAGATGACACAGACGCGGAGCACAGGTCGGAGTGTAGTGTTCATGGCGCCATTGAATGTTGCAGGACCTCCAGCGACACCAAACGGCATGACACGGAATTCCCAGTGGCCTGAATGAGTTTGAAAGGCCATCTTGTATTCTTCGCCCTCTGCCATTCTGATCTGATGAAACCCCGCACGCAGGTCCAATTTGGAGAACCACTTGGCGCCCACGAGCTCGTCCAAGAGTTCATCGATGAGGGGTACTGGTACTTGCTGACTACTGTCATGGAGTTGAGTCGCCGATAATCTATGCAAAGACGCCAGGTACCGTCTTTCTTTTTGACGAGCAGTGCTGGAGAGGAAAAGGGGCTGGAGCTCTTCTGAATTATGCCGGCATCGAGCAGTTCCTGCACCTGAAGCTCAATCTCTGTCTTGAGTTCAGGCTTGTATCTGTAAGGCCGCGAGTTGACTGGTTGAGCACCTGCCATCAGAGGGATTCTGTGATCATAATCGCGCCGGGGTGGAAGGCACCGTGGATCCTCAAAAACATCAGTGAATTGCTCCAGTACGCGAAGGACTTCAGTCGGGATTGGTGTGTCGGTTGTGCTGCTCCCGTCTAGCGAGTTCAGCTGGACGACATGAGCTACTGAACCTTGTTTGCAAGCCTTAAGCAGTTTCGGGGCTGAGATGACAGAGCATTGTGTTTGATCTGACGAAACTGCAGACAGTTTCAGTTGCCCACTTGGTGTTGTAACTGTCAGGTTTTGTTCGATCCAATCAATATTCATGGGGCTGTGCTTGCGGAGCCAGTCCATACCAAGTATAGCATCATACGATCCCAGCTTGAGGATTTTGAAATCTGTCTGAAACTCGTGTCCTTGTGTAATCCACTGACAGGCAGGAATGTAGCGATTGCAGGGAATGGTGGCCCCATCTGCAACTCGCACACGGCACGGTCTCGGTAGAGAAGTAGCCCCTGTAAGTTTGGCCGCAAGAGAGCTGTCAACGAAGGATGTTGAGCTGCCGGAGTCGACCAACAGCAGTATCTCACGCCCTTGTATCCACGCTTGCAGTTGAAGGACGCCGGGATCAGACGAACCATCTTCAGCCTGACGCGAGATGGTGCATAAATTCTCTTCGTCAGAGATAGGCGAGTCGGGTGGAGAGTCTCCCGTTGGATCATCCAGGCTGAACATGGCAAGCAATTCATCCACGATGTGCATTTGTACCGTTGGTGGGCACACGTGGTCTTTGCCCCAACGTTCGCCGCATTTGAAGCAGAGCCCCTTTGCACGGCGAAATTGACGAAGGGCGGCGATTTTGCTTGCTTCAGGCGTAGCTCGTGCTGCGTCAGTCCCGCGCCTGTCTTCAGAACCAGCTGCAGGTGTCGCTGGTCGACTGAAGAAGGAGGGCGGGGTTGATCTGGCCACGTGGCCCGGACCTTGGCTGGTGTTGGAGAAGCGCCTGTAGGGCAGTTCGCCGTCGGCCACTTCCTCCTGAAGTAGGGCCAGCGAGCATGCCGTGTCCAGGTCCGGTGGTCGCTGCACGAGCACCACCGCGCGGATGTCCGGTCGCAATCCCTCGACAAAACGGGTCAGGAAAAAATATGGGTGAGTATTTTCAGAGTAGGAAATAAGGTGATTCATCAATGATTCAAATCGTTCGATGAAATCAGCCACAGTGGTATGCTGCTTGATGGTGTAAAACTGACGGATAAGCATCTGATATTTATCGCGTCCGAATCGAGTGCAGAGTAAGGATGTGAAGGACTCCCAGTCTAATCCCAACAGCTTCTTCTGAACTGACTGGAGCCAGATACCCGCAGGGCCGGAGAAATTCAGAATTGCCATAGGGACGCGATAGGAATCGTGAACGGCAAACATCTGGAAATACTGCTCGCAGAGCGTTTTCCAGAGCTGCGGGCTCTCGCCGCTGAACTGTGGGAAATTCATGGGTGGAGGAGTCTGGCCCAAATTGGTGAGGACAGAGGACGGAAAGGGGGTGGAAGGAACGAGCGACAGGTGGGGAGACGTACCCGTGACCGGGAGTGCCGTCGGCGACTCGAGGGTCACCGACGGGCCCCCCCGGTGAGATCAGCGTCGCCGTGGCCACTTGGCCCGTGGAGTAGTCCTCGCGCTAGAAGCGGCGGTGGGGAAGGGACTTGGGTCGTCGCTCCACTCGACGAAGGCGGCGCGGCCGACTGGGGGGCGGTCGACTGTAGCGAGGCGACCCTGGACTCCAGTTTCGCGAAGCGGGCTTCGAGATCGGGTTTCCAGCGGAGGAGATCGTCGATCTGCGACGTCTGCGTCTGCAGCTGCTTGAGGACGATGGCGGAGTCGCTCTTCGCGTCCTGATGAAGCTTGTCGAGGTACTCCTTGAGCGCCGGATCCATGGTGGCGAGGAGGACTTGCCGCGCGTGGAGGCGTTGACGGGTTTCCAGGATGCCGCGGCGGAGGGAAGTGGTGGTGGTCTTTGATACCAGGATGTTAGGTGCCGGAATCGATCTATTACACTCGTTGGATTCAACTCAGTTCATACATCACCATAGGTGTTCTTGCTAAGGAAGAAAGGGAAAGGGAAAGTAGGTGAGGGAAGAGAGCCGCCGATCCTTTGCCTGATCCTTCTGGATGCCGAACTAGTCGTCGCTCTGGGGGTTAAGTAGGGAGTCAGCGATGACGCCTGACTCAGTGGGCCCACTCTGGGCCGACGAATCTTCTGTTGGGCTGCACGATCCTCTTGGGCCTGCTGTCGATTTGCCTTGTCGCGAAGCCGTCGTTGGGTGCGTGGTTAGCTGCCGTGGCAGCGCCCGTGCCCCTTGCTGCCATGGCAGCGTTCCTGGCTGCTGTGGCAGGTCGTGCGCTGACACAACTGCGCGGGACTCATGCTCTACGCATTTAGCATCACGGTGGGCGTCGTCGGCCAACTCGGCGAGCTCGCGGGCACGCTTCTGCTTCGCCCACTCATCTATGCAGGCGTCGCGCAGCCTCCAGAGTTCCTCAAGTCCATTGTCGACCTTTGACTCCGCCTCTGACTCAAGCACAAAGAGCGATTGCTCAGGTGGGATGACGAGGGTGGGCGGCGCATGCTCCGGCATGACGGGGCTGGCCGGCGCAGGCTGCAGGGCGACGGGGGCAGGTGGCGCATGCTCCGGCATGAGGGGGGCGGTCGCTGGGATGATTGCCATTGCGATCGGGAGTAGTGTGTCTACGTGGGTGTACGTGTTGATCAACCTCGCTGGCAAGCGGGTATATAGGGTACCTCTTGCCAAGAATGGCCGTCTTGGGAACGGGCGTCTTGGTAGCCGAACAAGCAACTGGGGAATGGCCATCTACTCGGCAGTGGATGCGAGCCAGCCGGTGTCTTGAAAATAGCCGTCATGCATTCAAATGCAATACAGTTAGTGGGGTCCTAATATTGCACACGGTTGCCGATGACTAAAGGTGTGCGATGAGTCGTGTGCGATGCAATTCACATGATAATTGAGAAACGGTCGTGTGCAATGTAGCTTGCACCGCACACGGGTGGAAAACCAAAACCGTCTGTACACGCATCATCCCATCATCTTCTCCCGCACTTTGTTTGTGTGTTCCCACTGTTGGCTCCCATACACGCGTTCCCACAGCACACGTGCGGCTCCAAGAGGCTTCGATGAAGCAACACTGAACCCGTTCCCACAGCACACGTGCGGCTCCAAGAGGCTTCGATGAAGCAACACTGAACCCGTTCCCGTGCAACTGCGCAGGCTTCCCACACGACTCGCCTCAATACCAAAAAACCCTATTCCTGTCTGGCCAGCTATATAAAAACCCCAATCCCTCGATGACTCACACATCGCATTCATCCCCAAGGTAGCCGCCGCTCCACATATATAGGTCTCTCCCCTTAGCTCGCCTTCTCCCCCTATCGCGTGCCGATGGCAGCACTGCACCGTTGCCCAGTGGCCCCTCCTACAGAGGGTAGCTCCCACTAGGAAGAGGCACCGTGGGGGTAGCTGATGACCCTTTGTGGTCCAATTTGGATTGCAGAAAATCCCCTTACCTTTTCCCCAAGGAGTGACCCTGGGTATTGAACCCATGAGAGGATGTGCACTACGACAAAGACTCAAACAAGTTATTGTTGTCAACTTTAGTTTCAGTTTTAACCGGACCTTTTATCAATCTTTTTGAAAGAAAACAATGATATGGAAATAGGCATGGGTATGAGGTCTTACACCTACAAGCTTGTACTTGTGCTTGGGATCTTGTCTTGATGATAAACATGGTCCTGGAAGACACCTGCTACGATGTGCTCACAACGTGATGAAGTGGGGGATGCATCCAAAGTACATCTTGACCGGTGCGCAACCTGCATCGAGAGTCAGTTGTCCAACCGCCAGCCCTTACCATCACGCGGGGTTATGTCAGTTAGTAAGAATTACTTCAGACAAAAGCATTGGACGTTTAATGACTATAGCTCATTTATCCCCAAGGAACTACTTTCCGCTACCCGTACTAATCCCTTCTATCACTAGTTTTCAGAATAGCGTTCCATGCCTCCTCGCTTCTTACCTTCTCCTTTACTGATCTCAGGGATCCTAGGTACCTGCAGGGCCTTTAAACGAGAAGAAGACAAAAGACAGTGATCCCATGCACAAATACATACAAATAACATCAATCAAGAAAAGTCATTCCAACGACCCCATGCACAAATACATAGGGTTGCAAGTCCTTGCCCCAACCCATTGCCTTACCGAACTACTCACACATGGCGATCGGATCGCAAGAAGAAATCATTGAAGCTAACATGAAGATGATTGATTGATTGATAAATTGTCTTACAATTTTGCCAATTGCGATACACCGATTACAAGTATGGCTAACTTGGAGGGGGATGGCTACAGTGATGATGGGGATGATGCCTGTGGAGATGGGATGGAGAATAGTAGTGGCTAGGGTTTGACGATGGCTTCCGGTTCTCCGTTTCGCGAATGGTGGCCTCCCTGTTGCGATTCTAGCCTAGTCCCCATTATAAAGTTTGTTTAGGTGGATGCCACGGTGCCGATGCCATGCAGTACGACCACCGGTACGAGCGGGCGTGGTCGTACCATGCACCGTCTTCTGCTCTGTGGGCCTTGTGACGCCTCCAATTGACTTGGCGTTACCTCCACACCTCGTGTTTCCTTCCATATGATGATTTTCTTCCATGTTTGGGTCCATTTCCTATGGAAACACATTAAACAAAAGATTTTGCAATTTCTTGCATTCATCATTCATTAGTGGTAGTATCAAAGTGATTCTCTTGGATATTCTGGGATTATTCGGTTTAAACAATGGTGTGATGAGTGCACAAAGATCACTCATCAGTAGTGCAGTCCCCGGCAGCTTCAACCGTGCAGAGGAGCCCTGTTGGGTGTACGCGTGCCACCTCCCTCTGCCGGCCATGCCGCCCATGTGGGTGTACGCGCGCCACCTTGCTGCACCGGCCACACTGCCCGCGCAGCCCGAAGGCAGGAGGAGGAGGCGGGGGCTGCGGCCCAGCCGGCCGTCCCCGTACAGCAGCCCACCGGCTGTGGTGACGACCAGGACCGCTACCTCGCCTACCTGCACCGGGAGGAGGAGCGTTAGGTCGCTCTGGCGATTGCAGAAACCACCGCCGTTGCAGCCATAGCCACCGCAGCCGAGGAGGAGGAGCAACGCGTGATGGAGGAGTCCCGCTGCTTCGAGGAAGGCCGGCAGGAGAGGCAGAGGCTGTAGGAGGAGGCCCAATCAGAGGAAGCCTCCTCCGCCTCCTCTAATTGAGCAGGCACTGCAGAGGAGCCTGCTTTTGTGCATACATGGTGATGGTTGCTAATGCTAGAAGCCCTTTAGTTCATCCATATTTTGGGGTTATTTTGTTCAGTTCATCCGTATAGTTGAAGTATTCGTACTTGGAACTAGCTATGTAGAGTTGAACGAGCTAGTTCAGTATGTAGTTAGTGAAGTTTAGGGGCCATTTTGTTTAGTTCATCTATATGCGAACTGTCTGTACATAGAATGACCACATATATATTGATATGTATGCAATGAATATTCAGTGAATTTCAGCTTCTATTGCTCATGTTTGTGCAATGTTTAGTTGCCAAGTTAGACAGTGCCAACTGAAAGAAATCACGCTTGTTTGCACGCAAACCGTCACACAATGCTCGGTGAATGAATAGTTCAGTTCCCAAATTGACAAATGGTAATGTTCCGAAATTGACAAATGGACAGTTGCAATTCACATGGCTCGGTTTAATGAACCATGTGCGATGAGATACTAAGGGAGAGGCAGCTGCAGGCGGGAAAACATGTGCGATGAGCAATCGTTCATGCGAAAATTTCCCCATGCCCTTAGCTTATTTTTCGCTTTTTCACTCGAGCAACTCTAGCAAGACACATTTCATTGAAGCATCAATTTCTTTCATAGTCGCACTGCCACTTTACATTCAAAAGAATTACATATTTAACTAATTGCTGCCACGGCAACGGTGGCGGCGGCGGGATTTGCCGGTGGTGGCGTAGTCGTGAACGTTGGGCCATGCTTCAATGAGGGCCATGATGGCCTGGAAACTCACCTCGACGACCGGGTCGCAGACCGATAATGCGGGGACAGGCATGGGGACAAGCTCTGGCGCGGGCGCACGGATGGGCAATAGCACTAGTGCGGGGACGGGTGCTGGGACGGGGAAGGGGTTGGGTGCGGCCACGGCTTCGTCCATCGCAATGACTCCATCCAGGGCCATATTGTATTCAGCCCAATTCAGCGTCAGGGGGTCTTGCTTCTCCGGCTCGTGGTCACCCCCAAAACTGAAGAGGAGGGGATGCTCCTCCCGCTGCACCTTGGCATCGATGTGGCTGATTGGAGGCAGGCGGGAGGGGATTGGGAGATACCGGCGAGTGGTTTGGATAAGGGGAGAGAGGGGAGGTAGGCTGCGGCAGCCTTTTATAGGCCCCCACGGCCGCCATTAAGAGTGTAGTTGAGGAGGCGGCAGGCAGCGGGCGGCCATCAAGGGGTGCGCTACCTAGTCAGAAACGTGGCCATGCTCAGACGCTTCCTGGCTCCTCATACGGCACCTCCCAGCCAGCTCACGCGCACAGCCTCCTCACGGGCCAGGAAGGGAAACTATGTGAACCACGCACACGGTTAAAGTAGTATAACCGTGTGCGATATCGTACCAGGCTTTTCTTGTAAAATGCCTATGTGGGCAGTTAATGCGTACAACTTTTCTCAAATTGGCTAGAAAAATTACCATAGCCTATTAATGCCATATCATTACACCATGCCAAGTTTCATGTTTTTTAGACCACTTGTCCATTTTATGGAATTAAAAATCCAATAAGCTCCATGTTTGCGGCCGAGTGTTGCCATCGAGATATTTGAATTTTTTTTCCATTTCTTGGATGGGGCCTGAACATATACCCAAGAACAAAAATGTGATTTTTCAAACCATTTTGGAGCAGTGCTCCATGTACGTGTAGTTCAAATTTGAATTATGCCCATTAAATGCCTAGAAATCCAATTAATGTCTTGAAAATAGAAATGAACCCAGAAAATGCTAAAATTTAACATAGAACTTGTAATGGTCTATGTTAAGTGTAGAAAAAAATTCAAACCAACCAACGAAGTGATTGTCAGTTCGCCCTCAAATCTGACCCGTTCCCTCTCGAAACCACGAGTCTTCCTCTGAGATGCTCCAGTTTCTAGGCAGCTTACATCACAACTTTTCTCAAATTGGCTCAAATTTTTAGCACAACCTATTGATACCATATCATTACACCATGCCAAGTTTCATGTTTTTCAGACCACTTTTCCATTTTGTGGAATTAAAAATCCAATAAGCTCCATGTTTGCGGCCGAGTGTTGCCACCGAGATGTTTGGAATTTCTTCCCATTTCTTGGATGGGGCCTAAACAGATACACAAGAACACAAATATGATTTTTCAACCCATTTTGGTGCACTGATCCATTTACTTATAGTTCAAATATGAATTATGCTCAATAAATACCTAGAAATCCAATTAATGTCTTGAAATGGGCAAATGAACCCTAAAAATTTCCAAAATTTAACATGGAACTTCTATTGGTGTAAGTTGAGTGTAGAAAAAGTGTCAAGGCCAACCGACGAAGCGACTATCGGTTCGCCCTCAAACCTGACCCGTTACCTCTCGAAATCACGAGTCTTCCTGTGACATGTTCTAGTTTCGAAGCAGCCTACATCATAACTTTTCTCAAATTGGCTAAAAAAACTTACCACAGCCTATTGATGCCATATGATGACTCCATACAGAGTTTCATGATTTTTAGAGTAACTTTACATTTTGTAGAATTAAAAAACCAATAAGCTCCATGTTTGCGGGCGAGTCTTCCCACCACAATGTTTGGAATTTCTTTCCATTTCTTGTATGAGTCCTAAACATACACCCAAGAACAAAGATATGATTTTCAACCCATTTTGGTGCATTGCTCCATGTACTTGTACTTCAAATTTGAATTATGCCCATTAAATGCTTAGAAATGCACTTGATGTCTTAAAAAGGGTAAATGAACCCTGAAAAATGCCAAATTTTAACATGACACTTCTATTTGTGTATGTTGATTGTAATTTTTTTTGAAACAATTCAGACCATTGTTTCTGTGATTGTACCCCAAATTCTTCTTCCAAAATAATAGAAAATTCAAGTACATCACACAAAGTTTCTTTTCAGCAACCGTGTGCGATGTCTAAACTATCTCACACGGTCAACATGACCAAACCATGTGTGCATGCCCCATTTCCCACCATACGAGGCGTTTATTGACAGCATTTGCGTAAAGCTTCATCAGCTATCCCCAACCCCAACCATCGTACTATTCAATCTAGTCGGACGACGAATATGGCAAGGTGGACCTGCACCACGAGGGCGCCTAGGGCGTCCACATCCACTGTGAGCGCGGTGGCCTCCACCTTGAGCGCGGCCGCCTCTAACTTGAGCACGGCCGCATCCACCGACAGGGTGGCTGCAGCAGCCGGGAGGGTGGTTGCATCCTCCGAGAGCGCGGCCGCTTCCGCTGCCAGTGCTCGAGCATGCAGCAATACCGCGGTGGCCACCCTAGCCCAGATCGAGGCCGCCTACGCCCAGATCATGGCGATCTCCTAAGTCCAGATCATGGCAATCTCCTCAAACTGCAACATGCACCCTAACTCCGAAGATTTGGCAGAAGCAGAGGCCGGGATGCTTACCCACCACGCGGCGATGGAGGCCATGGAGCCCTTGCCAACGAGATCAATAAGCACGAGCTGGAGATGGTGGAGGGGATATCAAGGATGCCATCGCCACCTCCCTCGAGACTAAGCGCTAGGAGGAGGATTGGCAGGTGGATCGGGAGGAGGAGATGCGGCGGGTGATCAAGGATTCGCAGCAGGAGTACCAACATGAGCTCTGGCGCCGCCACTACTTTGAGCATTACAATGACGTAGTGCTCGATGATGATGATGAGCTTAGCCTAGCGGATCCAGAGGCCGACGCCGACAATGCGCCGGACGGAGAAGTCGTCCACTTCTCATCGCGCGGCGGTGAAATATAGGGCGGTGTAGTGGTGGGGCATTGTGGCGCGGTGGCGGCTATGTTTAATTATGTGTAGTAGTAGTCTTTGTTCAGAGTGTCGGTCTTTTGTTAGAGCTATGTTTAGGTCAACTAGCTCTATTTAATTAGTAAGTGCAAAGTCAACCAGCTCGATTTAGTAAGTGCGAGTAATGTTTAAGGTTGTTGACTCTTTTGTTTAGAGCTATGTTTGCTCAAATTAGGAAAAAGCTACTGCTATTAAATTATGGAGTTTATGCAATGATGTGGATGATCACTTTAATTAGGAAAAATCGCACCAAAATTTGTATGGTCTCATTCATTGCACATGGGTAAACTAGGAGTATCATGTGCGATGATCCGCTATCGCACACGATTGTTTCGAAAGAATCGTGTGCGATGACATTTTGTGCGCCAATTTTCTCCTCCAACTAGCAATTTTTTTTGCCAGCCGCATTAATATCTTCCTTTCCCCCTTCTTCTCACCCACCAAAAACAACATTTCCACCATTTCCTTAGCTTTTTGTGCTCAAACCCTGCTTCCTTCATAGCATCCTCCCCGGCGATGCTACGCTTCTCCTCGTGATCGCCTCCTCGATCTAGTCAGGTAATCCACCCCTCCTCCTCCTCCTCCTCCACCATCTTCAATGGCCCAACCACCAGCGCGACACCTGCCATCCAAATCCCCATCCCATCATCCAAACCATCGCCATTGGTTGTTATGGTCCACGACGCATGGCCGGGAGCTTGAGAAGCATTTGGACGAGGAGAGGCAAATCGCGGCCACACGCATGGATGATGCCATGGTGGCTGCCATGCGCGCTGGCTCCTAGATCCTGGAGGAGCACCTGGCTGTCGAGGCCATCGTCAATGCCTCGCGCGTGGACGACGCCGTGTGTTGTCTGCTTTAAATCATAGGGCTTGGAGATTTTTCCAGGCCATGGTCAGTGCCTACGACGACCACTACGAGGTGTTTCTGAGCGTGGTCATGCTTACCTCAAGTCTAGAAGCAACGTGTTGGTCCCGGACTGGTCCAGGCCACCCACCACGGCAAGGCAGTGCCAATCACCATCTGCTTGGACGAGGAGGAGGACACCCACGATATGGAGGCCTCGCTCTCTTCCAAGGGGAAGGACCGCATGATCATCTCCTCCGGCGATGAGGAGTAGCTCGTTTTTAGCTTACTAAGACCTAGTTTTAGGCTTTTAGCTAACTATGCCCAGTTAATTATCTTTGGTTGACCTTTTGTTGGGCTTTATTAATTTATAGCCAGCACAGCTCCTACCTTTCCTCTAAAAGTTCTAGTCACTACATAATGTTATTATGCAATCTGATCTTCAAGTATGTATGCAATGTAATGTTCTATTGTGCAATGTGTTGTTCAATTGCACTGTTTTGTTCAATTGTGCAATGTGATGTTCAATTGTGCACTATTTAGTTCAATTGTTGGGGTTCCATTTTGTATTGTTATATATGTGAGAAATAGATCAAATTTGACTATACTATATATATGAGGAACATATATAATTACTATATTTGTTGGGTGTTAAGCATGTTGGTTAACTGACCTTTCCATGGTTGAAATTTGTTCGATTTGTACTGTATTTATTCTTCATCAACCTATTATCGATAGTACGCTAATTCTTATTTAACCTAATCAATATCTACTTTATGTAATTGCAGGGTAACAATGGGAGACACTGAGGTTTACCATCGAGGTATTTGCACATGGTCATTTGGCTTATAGCACATTATTGTGCAATTGCTAAAAAATTCTAATACTTAGGTCTTGCATGTAGGTACTGGTATCAAAGGTTTAGACCCACTGTTCGACCCATTTACCATATGGGGAAATGAGATTTTCATGAATATCAGTCATGTGAAGAAACTCAGAAAGATTGTTAGGATAAAGAAACTAACAAGGTAAAACAACAAACTCTTTGTATGTGCAATGAAGAAGACGTCAATCAAGTATAGGATGGTACTAACTTTCTTATCTTGTTTTTTCCTACACACAACATTTCAATATTTAGAAAACATATTTATGCATATCTTTGTTTTTAGTGCTTTCCAAAGAAATTCACCGATGATTACTTCTCAAGAGGCAAGGAAGGTATTCATACAGCACCAACGGTATAATATTGAAGTTTTTCTCAAGAGGGCGAAGGACAGACGGGCAATCATCCACAGACACTGGCCTAAAGTTGCGCGGACCTTCAACATCGTGGAAGGTGCAATATTCGTCTTCCGCTTCAGCAGCTTTCTAGATGAGATTCATCTGTCTATTTACCATTTATGATGCTACTTACCTAAGGTTTTAGATGTTACATGTGAAGTGCTTCTCCTTTACTTATTTAATTAAGTGCTTCTGTACTTTGGAACTAGCTACATCGATCGTATGGTGTACTGTGATGTCAATAATGAAATCGTGGTGAGCATTTGATGGATATGAAATATGTTGTGTGCTCGATAAAATATCGTGGTGAACATTTGTTGGATATGAAATGTGAATTTCCTTATTACAGGGATTAAATAATGGGCAAATAAATCTGTTGTTTTGGTCATTGTATTGCACACGGTTTCATACAAAAGAGCGTGTGCAATGGCCACTTGCAACACACACAATTGAAGCAAATGCAGCGTGTGCGATGAATGAACCAACACACACGATTGCGGCAAATGCAGCGTGTGCGATGAATGAACCAACACACACGATTCTGGCATGGACAACATGGGCGATGGATGAACCAACACACATGTTCACCATATCGAATTGTGAGCTATGAACAACACCATCCCACACGACTGTGCTACTCCAGTTGCGTGCAATGCGTGGCACGAACACATACGTTTCTACCACACTAAACGTGTGGGATGTATGAGCTATCGCAGACGTTTTGTGTCACAAAAATCGTGTGTGATGGCTCAACTAATCGTGCACGGTCTCTTCCTTTACTATCATGTGCGATCGGTTGTCCTATCGCACACGGTTATACTCTAGCGTGTGCGATGCACACCCCCCCCTATCGCACACCATCGCAAGACGATGGTTCCCTCCTGCGTGTGTGATAGGGGTTTTTAACTGTGTGCGATGACCCAATCTGCACTAGTGAATGGTCACTACTCAAGTCTCCCTCATCAATTGTTGTCAAATACCCTTTTGTTGTTATTAATATTTTTGCACATTTCAACTACAACACAGAAATTTCAGCTTGCGGTTCAAAACTCCCTGTAAAAATATGGAGCAAAACCAGAAATATCTCATACATTTTGGGCTCCAAAATTCATCATCTGTCAACCCAACCAATCAAGACCATACCAGATCATTACCTATATATAGTTATATCATCGTCAGCCAAAGCCGCCATGATGGTCGAATTGGCCGCCTACCACTTGCCCAGCCAAACCGGGTCAGCAAAGAGTAACCACGCCATGCGCGCTAGCGTCGCGTCCCAACATTTTGGTTTCAAAAATTCGTCATCTGTCGACCCAACCAATCAAGACCGTACCAGATCATTACCTATATATAGTTATATCATCATCAGCCAAAGCCGCCATGATGGTCGAAGTGACCGCCTACCGCTTGCCCAGCCGAACCCGGTCGGCAAAGAGTAGCCACGCCACAGGCAGCATCGCATCACCGTGAACCAGGAGAGCACACCTGTACCATACTAGACCGCTCTCAAAACTGCTCCGGGAGCGACGCTCCATCACCCTCAAACACGAAGTCACTATGAAATGAGGTCGTCAAGATGATGTAGATGGATTCATGGAGCACGGATGTACGCCACATTGGGGTTTGTCTAAAAGATGCCGCCACAACCACCATGGCAAGGCATGGCGATAAGGCCCCGCCATCATTGCTAGGCACCCAAGAGGTTGCTGACGGCTGCAGTGAGTGAGGGACATTTGAAGCAGGAACACGGAGGTCCTCCTGAATCGCCTTGGTGGTGGCAGCTCAGGAGGAGAACCCTAATTTTTCCATTGAGTGATGAGCTCGGTGTAGAAGGCATCCTTAAGGCCGGAGGAGGTGGGACCATAGACGGAGGTAATCTTCAATCAGACATCGGATGCTTTGACGTGCACCATGGCCGAGAGGCAGAAGGTGGAAGTGGTGATGCAAGATATGTCCACCAATTGGTCATCCCGTAGCATGAGGATTCCTCCACGCGTGCCGTTAGCCAACCTTTGAGCGAAGCTATGATTCCTATTTCCTCTGAGAAACACCACAGTAAATTGGTTGATGTCATCGAGCTTTGTTTCTTGCAAACATACGCTCTAGAATGAGAATGCCAAAATGGTCTCACTGATAGTTGCTTTGCGATCCGGGCAGTTTAGTCCCCTTACGTTCCAACTACGCACATTTATTAGTTGTTCTAAATTTAGGAAACCATTTGAACCCTTGTACATGGCACCGAGGCCACATAGAAGACAACGATGACACAACATCGACTAAACCTGAGAAACCCATCACCTAACCCAAACCGACAGTGGCAAGAGCCACCATAACCCCTTGTTCTTTGCACTAACATGAGAAACCTTATGAGCCCAGCATCCAGTAGCACACCAGGCAGCGGCCGGCTACGCCGTGCTGTCTTCATGGTCCAGGGCATCCTCGCCCCAATCACATCATCAAAAGCTGGTCCTTGAAGCAAGTACCATAAGTGTTGAGGACTTGCTCGGTGATGCCCTCGCCATCTTGCACAATGCCGAGGCTATGTCATATCAATGCCTCGGCTTGTTTCGCCACTGGCTCCTTCCGAGATCGTCCACTTGCCCGAAGACGAGCGCTAGTGCGCTTGAGTGTGAGGCCACCCTTTCTGCAGATGGCGACGAGCCTTGGGTGGGATGTTGGGCAGCGAGGCAGGCGTGGCCAGCAGCGCATGCTGCCCAGGCATAGACAGCTCCTCCAGCCCGTCCAGCCCCGTAGTGGCTTGGCGGTTGCGTGGTGGAGATGGCGTACGGCACAAAGGCCCACTGGAGATTAGTGGCCGCGTGGGAGATGCCTCAAAACCAGGGGCCTAATCGGCGACAGGGAGACGAGCGGCCGTAGCATGACCGAGGGTGAGCAGAGGTCGAACAGGTCAGGACAGGCCGAGCCGTGGAATGCCGGTGTGGCCACAATTGAGCCGCGCTTTTAGCGCGGCGAGGATTGCGGCACTGTGGTGGGTGATAACGGTGGTGAAGTGGGCGGGGTGAGATTATCCTGGGAACGGTGCCAAGCAGACCGGGGAGAGCTTTACCTGATCGGGCTATAGCCATGATCACCAGACGGCTGCCGGCGATTAGGCTGGGCGGGGATCACCGGGGTGTGCTCCATCTCACGTATGGGCGTTGCACTGGAAGAGCCTGCATTGGAAGAGCCCGAGCAAAGAAGTCACTGCTACGTGCCGGCCCCATCGTGGCACCGACGACTGTCCCTATTGCTCTGCTGGTCGTAGTTGTGTGCGTCATCTCTGGGCATACGGGAGAGGATGCGACAGATCTTGTCATCCCAACCCTTGCTGGCTCTTAACGCGTTCTGGCCGAGGTGGTCACTGTCGTCACGACGGCGGTTGTTGTCCTCATCCCGATCATGACACCCATGGTGCTGGACTGGCCGAGAGATGAGCTCGTGCCGGTCATGTGGCTTCGTCTCACCATCGACAATGCCATTGCGCCAGGTGAACGGGTCAGAGACAATTGCCGGCCCAGTGGGGTCCTCATGGATGGCGAGGTGGATGAGGACACAGTGCCTAAGCCCACGCCGGTCGTACACCGGCTCGCCGCCGTTCCTGGCCGACAGGGTGATCCAGTTGTTCCTCGGCACCTCGCTAGGGCAAGCCACCCACGCCCACAGACCAAGAACCTTGGTATTTGTCTTGAACTTGGACGCTGGCCTGACGTAGTCCAGTGCGCAGCTGGCACCGATGGCGGCAATGATGGCATGCTCGTCCCAGAAATGCAACGGCAGGCCCTCAAGGTAGAGGCGCACGTTCTAGTTGAGGTCGACTGGCTCTGCGTGCGCCTCGAGGCGCCATGGGCGCATCTGGAGACGAGCATCACTGAACGGTACCTCTCGCTGGCCAATCGCCTTTGCATAATAGTGCTGGTGGATGAACCAGATCAGAAAGGCCTCCGAGCAGTGGTTAGTGATGGTGACATTGAAAGGAAGAGCGTCGGGAAGCTTGCATAGAGTGACATTGACGTCGTCCTTGGAGACACGCACGTCCCGGTCGAACCATGCAACCACGTCATTGGACGCGAGCATGAGTGCCTCCTGTAGCATAGCCGGGTGGCGTGGATGATGGTGTGCACCTCGACCAGGCACTCAACGTGGTCACCGCTCCATAACATGGCACTAGCAGCAGGGGCATGGACGGGGTGGCGGGCGGAGGAGGTGTGTGAGCCACAGGTGGAGCACGAGGACGAAGTGGACCAGAGCTGGCCCCAGGTCGCAGGTATGGTGCCACCCTGCTGGTTCACTCCTTCGTGCGGTGGCCAAAGAGGAACTAGCCCCAGCAGGTGATGGGAAAGGGCCAAGAAGGCCGCGGAGCTTCAAGTTCGACAAATTTTGGGTTTCCCTCCTGGGGTTCAATGAGGTTGCCAATGTTTGGCTCGAACACACCGATTATTCCGAGCCTTACCAGGCTTTACACCACAAATTAAAGAAGACCGACATCCGCCTCTCCGAATGAAGTAGAGGCTTGTTCTCCACCACCATGCCGCCCTTTTGGTCATCCTCCACCTTGACATGGCCCAGGAGGCGCGATCTCTCTCGCATGAGGATTTGGACCTTCACGCTTGACTTAAAGAAGGGTCATTGGCTTGGCGGTGCTTGAGAGAGCCTGGAAAAAAATCTGTGAGGCTATCCAACCTTAAAGAGGGTGATGCGAACACCAAGTTCTTCACCATCGGGTTAATGCTAGGTGGAGAAAGAATCACATTCACAGGATCAAGCACAACAATTGTTGGGTCACCGAGCATGATCACAAAGAGGATATCATACGTGATCACTTCTCCGAGGTCATGAGTAAAGGCATCACGAGGGCTAATCAATTCAATTGGGAAGAACTTGGCTTGGAGGCTTATTACTTGGCAACCCTTGCGGACCCCATCTCCTTGGAGGAGGTGCGGGAAGCATCAACCAAATGCCAAGTTACAAAGAGGCCGGTCCGGATGGTTTCACCGGCCTTTTTTTTCAAGAAGTGTTGGGTCATAATCAAGGACGATATCATGAAGGTTGTATCCCTCTTTTGCAACCTTCACATGGCCAACCTTGATTGGCTTAACTCCGCTAATGTTGTCCTTCTTTCCAAGAAAGAGGGGGCCAAGAAAATCTTCGACTACCAGCCCATTAGCCTCATCCACCTGGTGGCCAAAATTATTGCGAAGATTCTCGCCATCTGGCTTAGTCATCATATGCACACTCTTGTCTCACATGCCCAAAGTGCTTTCATCAATACGAGAAGCATCCACGACAACTTCATGTATGTCTAGAACCTTGCGTGTCGGCTACACAAGTGCAAAACTCCATCCCTTCTCTTCAAGCTTGACATCCGTAAGGCCTTTGACTTTGTGAAGTGGGAGTACATTCTCGACCTCCTTCAGCGAAGGGGATTCCAGAGCATTTTTCGCGATTGCATCACCGCACTACTTTGCACCTCCTCCTCACGGATTCTCTTCAACAATGTTGCCGGCAATCCCATTGCCCATGGGCGTGGGCTTCATCAAGGGGACCCGCTGTCCCCCTCCTCTTTGTCATTGCCATTGACCCGCTTAAAAGAATTCCTGAGGTGGCGACTAGAAAAGGGTTGTTTCACAAGATCCATGGCCGTGGAGCCATTTTGCATACTGCAATCTACGCTGATGATGCGGCGGTTTTCATGGCGCCCATCAAAAGTGACATTGACAACCTCACCAACATTTTGCACCTCTTTGGTGATGTCATGGGCCTCTCCACCACTTTTAACAAAAGCTCGGTCGTCCCTATCCGTTGCGGCCACATCAACTTACCGCATTCCTCCAAAGTCTTCCAGCGGCTCGAGCATCCTTTCAGATGAAATAGTTGGGGCTGCCCCTCTCGGTGTGGCAACTAAGAAATGTGGACTTCCAATTCCTCGAAGATAAGGTGGCGTCCAAGTTGGTCACTTGGGCTGGTCAAAATATAACCTCAATTGGACGCACGGCCCTTGTCAAATCGGTGCTTTCCTCCCAAGCGGTCTACTTCATCACCCCCCTCATCGTCCCCTCTAGCACTCTTCGTAATGTCAAGAAGCTTGAGCATGCCTTCCTTTGGGCGGGAACAGACAAGACCATCGGTCCAAAATGCAAAGTTAATTGGGACTCCGTGTGCCGACCTCTTGATCTTGGGGGCCTTGGAGTTTTAAACACGAAAAAGTTTGCAAGGGCCCTTAGGCTATGGTGGCTTTGGTTTGAGTGGAAGGAGCCAACAAAGATGTGGGTCGGAATGGGCAACCCTTGTGATGACATGGACTTCGACTTGTTCTATGCCTCCACAACCACCACCATTGGCAATGGTGTGCGCACTCCATTTTGGGACTCTCCTTGGGTGCAAGATCGAAAGCCCAAAGATATTGCGCCCTTAATTTATGAGGCATCCAGAAGAAAAAATTGGAAGGTTCGGGAAGCCTTGAAGGACGATGCTTGGATTTCCAAGATCAAAATGATGCCAAGCTTCTCTCTCGCCCACTTTTGTGAATTCGTTGAGCTGTGGGCCATCTGGCGCGACTTCCACCTCCACGAGGAAGCCGAGGATAACATGGTGTGGAAACACACCGATAGTGGAAACTACTCGGCGGAGTCCGCTTACAAGGCCCAATTCGTTGGTACTATCCGGTCCACTATGGAGCACACAGTCTGGAAAGCTTGGGCGCCGCCAATAGTCAAGTTTTATTCTTGGTTAGCCATACAAAATAGGATTTGGACTGCAGATAGGTTGGCAAAACCTGGATGGCCAAATTGCGGCCTATGCCTATTATGTAAGCGGGAGGAAGAGTCCGTTGACCACCTCTTCTTCAAGTGCCAGTTCACGATTAGGCTTTGGGACATGCTCAAAGATTGGCTCCAACTTGAGTACATTGATACTTCCATGTGGCACTTGTTGCACTCCAGCAAAGCATGGTGGGTTGGCTTATCCGACACTAACATCCCAAACAGAAAAGTCATGGCCTCGCTCACCATGCTCACCTCTTGGGCCATTTGGAATGAAAGGAATGCACGTGTCTTTCGCCGCAAGAGCACCCCACCGACAATTCTTCTCCATAACATCAAGAAAGAGACGGCGCTTTGGGTCACCGCGGGTGCTAAGAAATTGGGAACAATAATGCCGAGAGAATAATGACTTTTTGTACCATGGGGTATGTTGTAACAATAACAAACTCTATTCTCTTCTTAATTAATGGATGAGGTAAATCTTTTTCCTCCGGTTCTCAAAAAAAAAAAACCTTTTTCCTCCGTTTCAAAAAAAAAAAAAAACCCGTTCCTATCCTCTAGTTCAGCCAACTTAAAAGGTTACTAGTCCCGCAAAAAAATAACTTAAAAGATTACTACAGTACGTTTAGTTCGAAGAAGTCTGTGCCTCCTCCCAAGAGGCCAGTCATTTATGCTAGCTGGCAACCTTTCGAATTTTGGATAAGAATCATCTGAGAATATACGGTGGAGAGGAAAGCTGAGGTTAGTGCGCACTTGTTGTCCCGGACAGAGACATCAAAATGAAACAGAATTCTTCTTTACCTTCGTTTGCTCCTAATTTCCACAGGTGAATTAAGGCAAACCAATGGGAGCAAGTTATAACCAAGTTTTTTTTTTCCAATTACGATTTTTTCCGTAGGGACCGGAATTATCGGTTTCTGGTAAATCTCGGTAATCTCAGAAATATTTTGGTCAGTTTTCGCCCAAAACGTTCAAAGAAATTTTGATCAATTTTTGTTGAATTTGAACAAATTTTGTCAAAAATGAAAAATACCGGCCAGTATTTGGTTCTACTGGTGGTGGCTGGAATAGCCGGAAACTGGTCGGTTCCCGGATTTCTCGACCGGAATTGAGAACCTTGGTTATAACTGCTCATACTTTAATCTGGGACAGACTTTTCTGAATTTTTTTGTGCTTGGGAACAAGAATATGTGATCCACAACACACATCTTCAGATTAAGTTAAGAGCAGGGAACTCCTGAAATGGATATATATAGTTACCTACCTTAATTTACGTGACTTCTGACGTAAGATAAAATTTATGTGACGTAAAAATCTGGTGTTCTTCACCCTAGGTGCTGAATAGTTATGTATATATATTAAAAAAGAAAAGAGAACTCCTGATGAAGACTGATTACTAGTACAAGTGTAAAGCATCTTCCTCCACAAGCACGTCATGGCAGCTCTCGCTTGGTGGGCTAGACTGGAGATGGACAACAACTGACATGTAATGCACGCATGCACCTGACCTGGCAATTCCATTAGTCAGTAGCTCGTACCAAAGCTAAGCTAGGGTTCACTCATCCAGTCAACACCCACTAAATCGTGTTGGCTTGTGCTACAATGTGGCATCTTCCGACCGGCCATTGCACGAAGCCGCGAACTGCACTGACGCTTTATGGTGAATGGGACATATGTAGAATCATATGCCTTGAGTCTGTCTGTCTGTCTAGATAAAGGTAAGTGTAACAATGACAGGAAAGCAAGCAACGGAGATTTGCTTTACTTGTGACAGTCAAGTCTCGGACCGTGACCCCTCCTCATCCCATCCTCAATCATTCATCAGCAGCACCCCAACAGGCTACTTTTCAACATTCACCTATAGTTGGGACTAGCTGGCTTTTTTCTCGATGAATTACATCCACATCATGAGTGATTAAACATCTGCCAATTAGACGACTAATATATCAATAAAGACACGTTAACTTTAACGAAATCTTGCCTTCATAAGTGAATAATTTAATTTTTAACCCACGTATGCAATGGGTAATCAATCACACAGGTCTGAAACCATTGGAAAGTACAGAAGTGAGAAATGGGGTAGAAAAATATCTTCTATTATATAATACGCTGGAAAAAAAAGAAATAAGCTAGAAATTTCTAAAAAAAAATCCAACCATTGATTCGGTGGGTCCTCTTTTAACAAATGAAACGCATCGTTAGATCCCCATAATTGCGCACAATCTATCATGTGGACCCCAAACATATAACTTTCAAACATGCACGTATGCTCTGGCAATTCTCCGTCAAGGTATGCCATGCGCGGTTACGTTCTAGGTTTTGGTCTACGCTTTATGACCCTCACATAGTGAACAGAACATGTCGAATTCCATGGACTCGTCCAGATTGTTGTATTCATGTCCTGTGGTTTCCTTGGGGCTCTCGATCTATTATCCATGTAAAATTTAGTTGACTACCGTCTTAATTATAGCACATGAAGGGCAATTCCAACACGTCACGACACGCATATATGGCGATTGTAGAATTCACGTACAAGCTACTCCAACATGTCACAGCATGCATGGCGATTCAATGGCCCAATTATGTAACCATTAATTAGTACCTTGCACATACATGGCATCAATTTTCTAAACTCGAGAATCATCCATCACGTTGCAAAGCTAGATCGTCAAGCGCGCGCCAACCTGTGGTTGGATGGTTAGAGGGACTGTGGTATCCCCAGCCCACCAGGGTTCAAATCCTGGTGCTCGCATTTATTCCTGAAATTATTTCAGGATTTCCGGCGATGCGCATTCAGTGGGAGGAGACGTTCCCGTCGATGACGAGGTGCCTACGGTGACTTCGTAAATTTCAAGATGATATGCCGGCTCAGTCTCTCGAAGGTGCTCATAGGGGTAGGGTGTGCGTGTGTGCGTTCATAGGGGTGAGTGTATGCGCGTGTATATGAGCGCTTGCGTCTGTACTGTGTTCAAAAAAAAAAGCTAGACCGTCAAGCACGTCCTAGATACATAGAAACCGTCTTGACGCAACATCTTTTTTTTAGGGATTCTTGACGCAACACCTTCTTGCGGCAACTCGACAATATGCATCACATCGCAAAGCTAGATCGTCAAGCACATCCTCGGCTACAAGGCTCGACAACCAGGGACCAAGAAAGCAAGCTATGGACCTCAACAGCGACTTTACAAATACTCAGAACTCTATGCATGCGGGTAAAACAATGCATGCGGGTATAATTAATTTAGATGGATGGGGAATGGGCAATCCAGTTCCGGTATGATATGGATAGGATTTTTTGTCCGAGGAACAGTACCCGCAAATTCCATAAGAAGGATATAGATGGTCCAGTTTATAAGGAAAACCGGACCCAAAAACCTTACAGAGACGATCCAGTTTATAAGGAAAACCAGTTTATCAAGGCAGTCCACCGTGCGATGCCCAACACTGACCCACCAGAAGCAGAACCGCTGACCACGCTTGCAACGCCGAAGGGCCAGCCCCACCGGGTGCTGCCACTGCTCTGCAACACCACCACAGCCCTGCTGACCACAACTCCCTCCCCCCACCTGACCGAACTTCAGCACAGCCGCAACCCGAACAGGCCGTGCCGCCAGACCCGGCAAAGCCAGAACCACTGCGCCTAGGACCAAATCGGCCACAGAGCCCCGGAGCCAGGCCGGCGAGTTCTACCACTCGCTGCAGCGCTGCGACCGCAAAGCGCCCCTGCCGGCAACCGCTTCCTTCTCCATGTTGCCCGAGCGCTCGCACACCGGCGGCCCGTACAGCCCGCTCCGCCAGCTAGCCAGAGGCGGATCCCTGACGCCTAAGGCCAGATCGGCCACCACCTGCGCACAGCACAACGGAAACAACGAGGCCCGCCGTCCTCTGCCAAAAATTACCCATTGCCACCACTACCATGCCTCTACTTGCCGAGCGAGCTCCGAGGCCCCACCTCCCCTACCAGCCGCCGCTCTCTCCTTCACTCTCGTCTAAATGCCCGCACACCGGCATCCCCTATGGCCCGCGCCGCCTGATCGGCCGGAGCCAGATCCACGGTGCCCAGGGCCAAATCGGCCATCACTAGCGCACAACGCCCCGGGTCTAGCGAGGCCCGCCGTCCACCGCAGTATAGCCCCCACTGTCGTTCAGTGTGTTCCTCTTCGATCTTGCCCGAGAAGGGTCTGCGAGGAGGGCCCAAAAACGACATTGATCTAGCGAGGTGGGTGCGGAGGATGATAGTGTGTCGAGAGGAATATGGGTGAGTATGGCGACGGGGAGACTACCGGTTTATATAGCTACGTTCCGGCCAGAAAAGGTGTCGGGAAAGGTCACACTATGGAGGAAAACGGGGCGGGAAAGGGCGTGAGACATGTGGCATGAGAGAAAGGCCGGGAAAGAGAAGGGGGGGGGGGGAGAGGGTAGGAAAGAGAGGGCAGGTGCCAAATGATGCTTCAGTTTCTAAAATACATTGCCATATAATGCAGATTTTGATGGGGATGAAAATGAATGGGCATGTTCGTTAGTCATCTGAGACCAGAGCTGAAGTTTTTGAGTTGATGATCATTGTCCAGGACACACTTCTAGGGTGTCGAAAAATTACCACCTCCTCCTCCTCCTCCTCCTCCTCCACCACCACCACCTCCACCTCCACCTCCACTTCACGAAAAATGACTACGGTCTTGAAAGCCGTGGATTCATGGAGAAGTCTTACCTTCGAGGTCTGACACCACAGGATATATTCAGCGGAGCCTCGTGAAGGCCATGGAGAACATCATGGTGAAATAGTATGGTACCGTGAGAAACCCCCTAGGTGGTGTCATTCAGTTCTTGTATGGAGAAGATGGCATCATCTAGAGAGTCCTCACGTTAGCATTGTTTTTGACGAACTGGAGGATCACCTAAAATACCGATGCAACACAACATCCGGGTGAGACTGGATATATTCAACGGAGGCTCGTGAAGGCCATTGAGAACATAATCGTGAAATATTTTGCTACCGGGAGAAAGTCCCTTGGTGATGTCACTCAGTTATTGTATGGATAAGATGGCATCACCTAGAGAGTCCTCATGTTACCATTGTATTTGTCGAACAGAAGAGTCACCTAAAACACCAATGAAACACATCATCCAGGTGAGGGATTATATATAGGGTCACGATGGCAGAAGAAAAAGGGCGGGAGAGGAGCGGCGGGAAAACAGTGATCGAGAGAAAGTGGTGGGAGAATTAGGGCGGGACAGAGAGGGGGAGAAAAAGGGCGGGAAAGAGAGAAGGAAAGAGAGGGCGGGAGAAAGTGGCGGAATAGTGGAGAAAAATGGCGGGAAAGTGGAGAAAATGGCGGGAAAGAGATGGGAAATTTTTATTTTAAAAAAATCGTATGTTCTGTGTGTAAAAAAAATAAAAATCATGTCCATAAAAAAATTAACTACATGTCCAAAAAAGAACTTCAAATTTGACTTCTACCAAAATTTATACAGCATCCAAAAAAAATTCAAATAAATAAGTTTGCTGAGTGCCGCAGGAATAACACTCCGCAAAGATGAATAGTACTAACGGCTTAAAACTTTGCCGAGTGTCGGCCGAAAAACACTCGGCATAGTTGGACGCGCGGTCATTCCGCTGTCAACCGCGGCGAGTAGGGACACGTGTCCACCGGTTTGCCGAGTGTTGTAATCTTTGCCAAGTGTATTTTGGCAGGCACACGGCAAAAATACGACTATGCCGAGTGTTTTCCGTAGCACTCAGTTTAGGATGGCCTCTTTATCGAGTGCCCGATAAAAAACACTCGGCAAAGTTTCTAGCACTCGGCATACTGGTCGATTCCGATAGTGAATAGAACTGAAATGCTTCTGTACTATTAAGAAAAAGACAGAGATCATACATTCCTACTTCCCAAGTCCGGGAAGGAACATGTCTAATAGGCTAATGCGCGCGTGAAATTTATCTTTTCCTTGACGTTAATGAAGTGAGAAAAGGTCGGCCGGTGGTTCGTCGGCTTCACGCCCAGCAGTGGGAGGCGTACGGCGGATTGTGGGGTGCAAATGTCACAACAGGGGGAAACTGGACTGGCGATTAGGGTTTGCGCCGCCGTGGGAGATCGCATGCCGCCGGCCTGATCTAGCCCATAGGAATCATGAGTCTACGTGAGAATCGATCCTCCGAGTCCAGGGGAAAGTCGTCTATGTCGTCTACGATCCTTCTTGGAAAGGAGGAATCTTCCCGATCGCTAGTGGCAAGGAAAGGGTTTCTCGGGGGTCACATATAATCCCATCTGTGAGCCGTCATCCTGATCAGATCTCGACGTTCAGCAACCCTCTGTTCGACACCGCAGTTCGTCAAGGGAGCCACATGCAGGCGCCGTCGTTGACATCCACCGGCGATGGGGGTGATCAAGGGGGAACCGCTAAGGATCCCACCCACCCGAAGTCGTCCGGTGGCGGGGCGATCATGCCAGCGATGCTCCAAGATGACCTGCAGGCTGTGCTGGCAGAAGAACTAGACAGTACAAGCAATTGGCATGAGAGAGAAGGTACTGGACTGGATGGGCCGGATGTTAGGGTGGATGGTGAGGTGGATCTTGATGACGACGTGGTCGTTGAAGAGGAACCTAAGGCGGAGCCGGCGGTGGGGCCGCCACGCTGGAGGCTGCTTGTCTGGTACGTGAATCAATGGAGGCCGAACGTGGAGGATATGACGGATCACTTCAATGACGTGTGGAAGATGCGCTCAGGCCTGAACATTTCAAGGATCAAAAACAATTGGTACGGTGTGACCTTTTTCTCTGAAGGAGACTACAACTTTGTTGCCCGGGGAGGTCCATGGATCTATAAGGGGAATGCTCTCATTGTTGCGCCGTTCAACGGGGAAGCCCAACCTTCAGAATCTGTACTGAACTCGGTTCCTGTCTGGGTTAGGGTGTTTAATGTGCCATGGGATAAGCAAAACACTGCGTATGAAAACTTCCTGGGAGGACTGCTTGGTACAGTGAAGGAGGTGGATGCAGAGAATGATGCAAGTAGGGTTCGTGAGTTCCTGCGTATCCGGGTGGAGCTTCCCCTGGATCGCCGTCTACAGACTAAGATTACCATTGGCAAACAGGTGGCTAAGCAGGTGGTATACCCCCTACGCTATGAGAGAGTGCCGCACTACTGTTTTTGGTGTGGTTTCATTGGGCATGACGACAACCAGTGTGAGAAACGCCTAGGGGTGCCTTCACGTGCATATGATGATGGGCTCCGCTGTTCCCCGTATCGTAAGTTTGAGCATAGGTCTGCTTTTGTTCCTCCAGCTGCACACCCTGTAGCACGCCATGGCCTCGATTTCAACTCAAGTAATGTGCCGTCTGAAGTCTTGGGGCAACCTAGCAACAGCAGGACGGCGAGGAAGAATATCATACGGAAACCAATATTCAATGAAAACTTCGTGGAAACCACATTTGAAAGTTTCGAAAAAATCTGAAAAAAATACGGGATATTAAGAGGGTGATGTTTTATTGCCATGCAAAATTTCAAGTTGAAACACATTACGAGATGTGTGAGCTATGAAAAAAACAAATTCAGCACCAAATAGTGACGTTACTGTTTGGCACTATTCAATGCTGATTTTGTCATTTTCATAGCTCACACCCCGTAATGTGTTTGAACTTGGAATTTCGCAAGGCAATAGAACATCACCCTCTTAATATCCCGTATTTTTTTGAGATTTTTTCGAAACTTCAAAACATCTTTTTCGCGTGGTTTTCATCAGTTTCCATCGAATGTTGTTTTCCGTATGATATTCTCCGTCACATGCCGAGGGGGCGAGAGGAGGAAGAGAGCAGGAACGAGTAGGGGAAGATGCCTGCCGCGAAGCGGGAAGACAGAGGAGGGGCGACACTTGCGAAGACGGCCGAGATTGGGTACAACGTGGCGGCCCCGTCTTCGCCGTCGTCTAGGTCAGGCCTCCCTCCGATGCCTCCACTCCTCCATCATCAAGTTCTCCATCTTGTTAGATCTTGCCCTTCTGTGCCGAACATCTGTCGCTTTTCCTAATCCAACTCCCCAATCCTCCCGAGTCCCATCTGACCTATCTCTGGCGGTGACGCCGGCCTGACATCGCAGTGGCAACGGCGCAACGCATAGATGAAGACGAGCTCCGTACGTAGGTCACAGTATCCTCTCATCTCTCTCCCTGGGATGCCCTGCTCTCTCCTCTCTATGTCTGCTAGTGGTGGCAGCGGCCGGAAATAGAGGGGATCCAGGGGCGTTCTGGGACAGCGAGAGGGAGCGGATGACTGTGCCACATGTGATAGGGAGAGGCCTGTAATGGTATCTGGTGGCGGCCTCTCGAAAAGAACCCTAGAGACTAGGCCGGCCGGCTCCCGTCCACCCAAACGCTGCATCTCCGCTGCCGCATCTTGTGACAGCGTCAGGGCTAGGCCGGGCTTGGGCGTGCATCTCTGGAATAGAAGGAGCAGAGTAGAAGACGCATCAGGTATGTTCTTCCAAGATTCTTGCCAATATCCTGCGGGTTGCTGTGTTCTTCGGGCTCTCTCAAACGACATGAAGATGGGTTACAGTGAATTCTACATCTCGCCCCTTTTTTGTAAAATGGTATCGACTTTGAGTAGTGGTGTTGTGGGCTGTGGCTAACTGGCTATGTGGATTTGTCGGTGATTTGCCAGCTTTGATGTGTTTCGGTTGGGGATGAAATGAGATGGTGTGTCGGTGCAGGTGTGAAGCATCCGATTGAGTATAGGAGGACCGAGGACATGTATGGTGAGGCGCCGTGGCACAAGGGTGCGCACAAGCTGACCAGGATATGTTGCATGCACTATTGCTGTAAGTTACCTTTCTGATACAACCACAATACTCTGCCACTATTATTATTTCAGTTCAGAGATTTGAGGTACTCTGGACTTTATGGTCCGTTCAACCAGTTTTATTACATTAACTGAAAAATAGATTTGCTCAAAAGTATGTATACTCAGTCACTCAGGTGCTGCTTGCAGTTAATTTTTCTTGTAATGGCATCAGCTAAAATATTGGTATTATCAAATTGAGAAAAGTTCTTTCAACATAGAAGTATATTTTTACTCTACAAATTAAGCAATTGCAAGTAAGACAGAAATTGTTAGAATCACAAATTACGAGATGTCCTGTAACCTGATGAAACTGCTATTGAAGTTCGAATACTAATGCAGCATATCCTTTTGATTAAAAGCAAACGTAGACACTCAAGAAGAAGCTGGCAAATCAGGATTGGAACCCAATGAGGAAATCTGAAAGCATAGACCATGTTTAGGAACTGGTTGTTTTTGTTGTGCTATTTTTAAGCAAGAGGATTGTCTCGAAGAAGATGAAGCTTACCAACAAGAAAATTATGGCGAGGAGGCACTCTTCTGCACCCTTTGCAATACAGAGGTACTCAGCTCCAACCCTATTCAACAAGCAGAATATATCATACTCTAGAGTTCGGACTTCGGACGCATTTTATACTTTTGTTATACTCATGGTCGTTCTGAAAAATGGATGCAATGCAAATGCTATGTATTCTGCTTGTGCTTGTTCAAGGGCCTTCTTAATGACGCGCGATGGAAACGGATTCATGGATTAATTCAGATGGCATTAACTGGAGAGAAGGGATCTAGCTAAGTTTGCAATGGCATGTGTACTAACGAACCATTTTAGTCTCAGGTTCTCCCCCTGCAAAACTGAAGTTCATGTTCGCAGAGCTAACAAACGTATATGGATCATTAAAACAAAGATGCTGTGTATTCGTTAGTATATATGAATTTCCTTCAAGAAATAAGTTTGGAAGAGTAGTAAGTACAACGGCATTTTCTTTCAGAATACGGTGGTGTGTATTTGATAGTGTGTTTCTATGACATGCATACGTTGCTTTAATTTGCTCGTCAGTGAACCCCTCAAAATTATCTGACAATCTGCTTATACAAACACCTTTTCAGTTTGGTGCATTCTATTGCTTTGTTATGCTCAGTGGTGTATCAGATTCAGGTCAGTTCAGGAGAATAACAGTCCCTCCGTCATATAATATAAGATGTTATTACAACCAATGTACTCATATATTGGTTGTAATAACATCTTATATTATGAGACGGAGGGAGTAGTATTTATTTGGTTGTGCACTTTGTTAGGCTCGAGGATTAATGCAACATGTCATGATTTTGTAATGGTTAGTAATTCATACTTCTACTTGACCTTTCAGTAAGACGCTAACCATGGCGGGAGCTGCTTGTGGAGCATCTGGTAAGCACGCGTTGCACTTTCTGTAGTGTGGCCTGTGATGTAGGTGCTTGCTTGCTTGTTGTGGCTGCAGTTCGCCTGCCTCATGGACCAAACATTTGATTTTATATGAGCGGTCGTTCTCTGTTCGGAGACTTTCCCTTCTTTTTATCTTAGGTGTATGCATGAATGGCATGAGTTGCTGGTGCTAATTACAGTATGGTTTTGATACGTGTGACTGAAGGATGTGTGCCCCCACGCTTGATTAAGTAGGTTACCTGGAGTAAAATCCTCAAGGAGAATTAGTAACTTTCTTTACTAAGGTGAGCAAAATGCATATTCCATCTACAGCTAACATTCTATCAATTAATTAATAGCTGGATGAGATAAGCCACTAAGACAAATATATGAAACTACATGAGTGAATAGAACGGTACTTCAAATACAGCTGATTGGTAGGATTAAGCTGGATATTTGAAATGAACTACATGACATAGTTTAGCTTTCCACATCCAGTAGGATATAGTTGTTTATCTGGATTAAAATCATATGCCCTACCATGCTCAAGCAGGTGGAATTAACACTTTGACTGCGAAGAGTAAGAAGTTCAGTGCACTTTCACATGGGAAATGATCTGTACCGTCTCAGTTAGTTTAGGTGATACTGTAAATCCAACAACTTCATATCAGATTGTATGCGATAAGATAACTACCCTACAAATTGGCAGCTATTGTATGGAATTCAGAAGATTTATTTCCACCAAGTGAAAAATACATCTTCAATTTCAATTCAAAAGATCAGGTGAAGAAGTGACACTTGTACTCAGGTTCGGAGTATGGAGGTAATGCATCAATATTATTATTTTTCTTCCATAAATATAGGTTGTCACAGTTTCTCTAATATAATGGAATAAATCATGTTTGTTCCTTTGTGAGTGTGAGAATTATCATGAAAGATTTGTAATCTCAACTAATTTGCCTGGCACCAAAATATCATGGCTGGATATTTGATTTTTCATGATGATGTTATGTTGATGCCGATCATATTTACTTTTGGATTTCTTGGTGGATGTAACTTATAGGAGAACAACAAGAACAGATTGTTCCTTGAGAAAGTGGAGGTCGGAAGGCCACGAGGGTCCAGCCGCGTCCGGCGCACTGCAGATATGGTAATATGATTCTGCATTTACTTAACTAAGAAAAAAAGATTTTGCGTTTACTTGGTGCATTTTCCAGATGCTTTCAACTTTCATTGCTGAATTCATTGGTTGGTACTTGAAATTATGTGATCTGCCCAGTCCCACCTCAAACAAAAGATAATGCAAGTGCAGTATAGTCACATCTCCGCATATACTATATTTCCCATGTGAATGCAGATGCCCAATAAATTTGGCAAATTTATTGATTTGTTATTGTATCATTTATTAATTTGTCAATTTTGTTTACACAATATCATTTTCTTAACGAAACATGGACACTATTTTGGTAAAAAGTAGTTTTCAATCACCACTTGATATTTTGTTAACCTAATATTGTTTTTTGTTCTTCTCACTCAAGAAAAGATAATTCGATGAAGTGTGCCTTTAGGGGTTTCAACAATATATAGAAGAACTTACATCCAGTCATGGATTCTTTAGGTGCGTGTAGTGGCTTGGGAGGTTAGCTAGGCATGTCCCTCACCGCACAAAAAAGCGAGAGAACCTGAGCGCCTTTCACGGTCCACGGCTCCACGCACGCCCGAACCTAAATCCCACCGATCCGCCTCCCCATCCACCGCCGCGCCACCTTCCCTTTGCTGCCACGACGCCTCCCCCAGCTTTGTCGTGCCGCTTCCCCAGCCCACCGCGGTGCCACGTCAGGATGTAGATCGTGGATAAAGTGAGGAAGGCCGAGGTAGAGGCCATGGAGGGGGAGAAGGGCGGGAGCTGCGACGACGCGTGCTGGAGCTAGAATGTTCCTGTTTTACGTTGTATTACAGTGTACTGAATCAATAGATACATGAAAGTTTGATGCTGATGTTAGGTACAATAAGAGTACCTAAAATTGGAAGAATTGGCATTAATCTTCCGAGAAGAGGTAGACATTATATCACCCGTCAGGTAATCAATCTGCACGCTTAATCTTTCTCTGTTTCTTCTTATTCCAGTCGTTGCAGTAGACTTCATGGCCAATTTATCTGGTCCCTATTTTATTTGGATGGTGCTGAACTATTATGAATTTTATGGTACCTGGTGCCTTTCGTGATTAAGAAGACATCACCTGTGACTAAGTAGTACTGTTTAAGCATGCATACTTGGCCTCTTTGGACTTGTGTCATATGGTGTTGTCAAAACTTTGGCTGAGAGATTATATTAGTAGTTGTTATTCAGAATGTTTCCTGTTCAGTCAAAGACATTAGTTGTGATTCAGATTATCAATAGTGTGGAGGGTGTGAGCTTAGAAATACTAGCAGTCTGTCATTATGTTAGCGATTAGACTTCTTTCATTTATCCTATTTGCAGTCCACCAGACACTACTGAAACCAAGAGCTTTGGGGCGGTTCCAGACACTATTTAGCCGCGAGGGAGATGGTGTCCTCATAGGGGAAGCGGGAGGCGTGCCACGGAGAGCGCGACGTTAGGCTGGGGAACTGTCGAGGGAGAGGGAGGCATGAGACTGCAGTGCGGTGCGCTGATTGACGAAGCTACGAGAGTGCATGGTGCAGATTCGTCGTGGAGGTGGGAGGGGGGCAGGCTGGTGCGGGGAGGGGAGAGGGGCATCTGATTGCTTATGCTCCGTGTGCTGTTTGCTGCGTGATGCTATTGCTTCCCTACTATTTGTTGCGTATGCTGCTGCTACTACTTTGTTGTGCTGATGCTTTACTGAGAGTTGAGAGGACAATATCTCTCATCTCTACCTCTCCCTCTAGAACTCGTAAGCAATATATAATTGTGTGACTAAAGCGTATTTGGTCACCTGCCCTGTTAAGCTAGAGTATATTTTTTCTTAGCATTAGGCAAATAATCATAATGTGAGAAATTTTAGCCACAGTAACCAACAGGCACTCACTTTAAACAGCATACAATCATTTTCTTTAGGAAAAAATGTAATCAAATTGTCGAACGGACACTGTGATTTGAAGGGACTGTCAATCTACATAAATCATGGCAAAGTTTTCTAGATTTTCCGGAGCAGGTTGGTTGACGAGTTGACAGGATAATTTGTTGGTGCTAATTTGCTGAGTGTTGGTTTTAAGAAAATGTTGGCAGATTACAACCATCAAGCATTGCTAATAATAAGAGCTGGTAAAACTTATATTTGCTAGCCATTGGCAACAAAACAAATCAGATGGGACAATATGATTTCTACTCCTCATTAGATAAACGTCACAAATTGATTATTTCTTCATTTTAAGAACTTTCTATTTTTTTTGAATGGGTATCCTTCACCTATATCCAGGGAAAAAGAACAGCATGTTGATTGCTTGCTATCTATGATTCCCAACCAGCCTAAGGTGCATAAGTTGGAAAGAAATCTTCCTTACCAATATCTGCTAGGTTCTGTCTCTTCCTTTTCTCCATTTTGGCTTTCATCTCAGCTCCTTTGATAGAGCTTTTTAAACATGAAAAGGGAAATTTAGACTATATGTTAGAAAAACATTTTTTTTACAGAAACCTTTGCAATGCTCTCAAATATTCATTGACATGTACGAGTTGTGCAAGCCCAACGCGACAATGAAGGCACAACGCTGGTTGTGGTGAAGGTCAGCTTGGGTGCATTACGGATCTGAGCTCATGGGATATGCAAGTCGATGAATCATAACCTACTGTGGCATATCATACATTAGTCAAAGAGTTGAACCCAAGCACAAGCTGCTGGACAATCTGATGCAAGTTTGTGAATTATCACGCATGAAACATGTATATTTTTTAAACTTTTCATTCATTATATTCTATAAGAGCGCCAAAGTCATGTTCTGTTTTTTTGGATGCTTCAAATGAAGTTTTGGTCATTGCTTTAGTAAAACATACATATGCAGTATGGTTGTGAAGCTGAATGAATGCTCAATGGTCAGTTCAAGAATTCCAGGTATTCACAATTTGTTCTCTGTGTGTTGATTAAAATGTTAAAGCTGGCCTACCTCAAGTTGCGAGACTGAATTTAGAGGGATATATGGCCACCCCTTCTTTGCCGGATTACCGGTAGTTAGTCAGTTAGCCATTTTTTGGTATAGCTGTCAACCAAAATCTAGAGCTTCTCATTTCTCTTTTTACATGTTCTCTAAAAAAATGTAACTTATATGGCACAATTTCGATGCCACCTGTTAGTTGTAACGCCACATGATTTGGTGATTTGTCAAAGGTTGACGGCGTCGAAGAAAAAGAGGAGGGAGGAGGGTGGATGACACCGAGACGACGGTTTAGGTGGCTAGGGCAGGGCAGGCCAGGCCGACGAGGCGCAACACGGTAGTGCTACCGGTTGTGGTTGGTGGGGGACTGCGGTTTGGCCGGCGTTAAGAAGGTGGGTTGGGGGAGCGGGAGGAGGACGTAGGAGAGGAAGAAGACGCATGTGGAAGTTGGTTGGCACAAAAATTATTCTGGCGACTGATCCCATAGTATTTACTAAACAAATTGAACATGCCCTTAGATAACCTGATTGATTCATTTACTTGCATTATGTCCGTAGCAACGCACCGACATTTAACTAGTTAGGCTAGTTGTCTCCCTCAACAAGTAACTAAACACGATGTTGGGGTGTATTTTGGTTTTCACCAAACCTTTTTGTTTGACTTGATTACAACTAAAATAGACGCGCTCGCGCACACCACCAACATGCACAAGCACCACGTAATTATGCTTCTAAGAATATATATACACGCCTAGAATTGACAGCTTATATACATAATTTGTAAAAAGGGTGGAAAAACTTGTTTAGCATGCACGATCTTATTTAATTATGTTCTTTTTGTAGATTGTATAAAGAACAGCAAGGGAGAAACCGCGTAGTTTGACCCGACTCCCCAGAGAAACTACTAGTCTGCCAAATAATTGAGCAGTAGAGGAATATTCCCCCCTGCAGCTGCAACTCCTCTCCCAATTGACCCAGCCAGCTGCAACTTTCCTTCTTTTCATTATTTCTCACTAACAAATTTAGTCAGTCGGAGCATATACTAGTATCTTACTCCATGAGAGATTTCTCAGTTGGTCAAGGTTTTTTTGTTGAGAAACACACTACAGACTCACATATACGCACATACACTCGCCCCTATGAACGCACGCAAGCACATCCTACCCCTATGAGCACCTCCGAGAGACCGAGCAGGCAGATCTTGAGATTGACGAAGTCACCACAGGTGCCTCGCTATCGACGGGGACGCCGCCTCCCACTGAAAGAATATTCCACCTTTATGAGACACGCAGGCGTCAAACCTGGCGTTTGATCCCTGGTGGGCTGGGGTACAATCAACCTCCTAACCATCCAACCACAGGTTGGTTCTCTGGCCAAGGTTTTCTGTATGCACTGGGACCCACAGCTGGGCTTGACTGACCAGGCATTGTACTACTCCAAGACAAGACACTCAAGGCTGTGGTCGACCTTTCTTTCTTGTCTGGTTAAAATTCGTCCACCCATCACCGGAAAAGTAGTGTGAAAAATATTAGCACCTGATGATAGTACTTAAAATTAGTCTAAGCATTATTCTTTCAAGAACATGACTTTAGATCACACAAAATTAAATCCTCAAACAGGCGAGTCTGCTCGTCCCCTCTCCTCCTTTGCCACCTACCTGGTGGTGGGAGCCAGTGAATCTCGGATCTCTTTTTTCTGGTGTGTTAGTTAGTTTTTGAGTGGCTAGGGTTTATGTCCTTTATGGTGCCGCTTCGATGATGGTGGAGCGTTGGCGGTGCGAGGAATAATGGTGCTCCGGCTCCAACCTCTCGACGACAAGGAGCTAATGACCTTTGTGTCTATGGGTTGTCAGATCTGGTGGTTTTGATCTCCATGGTGTTTTATTTTTCGGTGCCTCATATGGTGTTGATGTGTAGGCAAAGTTGTCGGGATTGTCTGGTTGGGCTGGCCCAACTGCTTGTTCCATCATCCGTGACAGGCTACTGTTGCGGCGATTCAACGAGGTCTTATACTCTCTAGGCTAAATAGTCCCCTTGTCGTCTCCGATCGACCTCACGGTCATCTGCAAATCCGGCAATGCCATATCCTCATGCTGTGGAAAATAGATAGATAGCCGCGGGTTTAATGGAACAATACATGGACAGGTGGAATGGTACTAGTACAAGTGGACAAGTGCTTTGGGTTTGCTCCGTCCATTTCATCATTTCAATCGGATTTTTGACTGGAGCAGAGCACCGCGCCAAGTAGCCCATCTGGCTGCCCTAGTTTTTATTTATTTATTTTTTAGAAAAGGAGGTTGAAACCCTCGACCTCTGCATCAAAAGATTGACACAGCCATCTTTATTAAATTATTCAAGGAATGTCTGGCAAAAACATACATCCAACAACCCGAAGCCACCACTTCACACCTACAGACTCGAAAATAGGGGATGTCATCACAAGGCCCCACCATCTAGAACCGGCGTCATCACCGAGCCGCCCGCATGGTGTACCGAGAGCACACATCCGGTCCAGCAGACCCTAAGCGCACACCACATGCACACACTTTAGAGCCGCCACCACCATCGAACAGTCGACCCATCTCCAGGGTTGAGATCCGCATTATCCTTGCCAGGCCAGCCGTCGACGCCACCACGGCGCCAAACAGTGCCATCGCCCTGCGCTCGTCCATCAAGATGCATCCGCTGCCGAGACTCCGCTACGCCATGCCGCCGAGACCCGCCGTCGTCAACGCTGTAGATACGACGCCGCTCCACCTCCTGACCCCTCCAGCGGCTGCTCCAAAACGATGCCCCCAAGAGGGAGAACGGCACCAAACGTCGCCATCGTTCGATTGTAGGGTAACGCAGCAGAAAAAAAAATTCCGACCTACGCACCAGCCCAGGACCACTATGGAGACTGCATACAAGGTTTGATCATTTCGTTACCGACTCGTAGCGCAGCGGAAGTAGAGTCGATGACGAACGGCGGTGCAGATCCCCGCAGCTAGGATTTTACAACCTCCCAACCGCGAGGATGTATACCCTCATCTGCCCCGCGGACAGCCCTCCGGGAGGCGGTCGAACAATCCCCCGGACGGTGTCGCGGACAGCCCTTCGGGAGGACCTTCGAAACTCGGACAGCCCTTCGGGAGGCACTCACAAACTAAGACCGAAACTACGATCTCTCTACAGAGTTGCACACATACGGTGTCATCTATCCGGCAGGGCTTTGCCGTCTAGAACTAGTTCCCACCGGAACCCAGATAGCCTTTCGGCACTACGAAACTATTTCGTGGGAGGGAGAGAGAATGCCAGATCATGCATGGCTTGTGTGAGAGAGTTGGAGTGAGGATGGAGAGCTCCTCTCCACCTCCTTATATAGTGGTGGAAGGGGTGAGGGGAAGGGGCTGAAATTTCAGCCCACAAAACAAGCACCCACAAAACAAGGAAACATGTTCCCACCAAACATGGAGAAAACATGTTCCCTTCTCCATGGTGTTCCCCCATGGGGCCCCACCTTCCTCCCAACACTCTCCACCATTTGTGGGGGCTGCCCCCCACCATGGGGGGGCCCCCCAACACTTTGTCCAGCCACAAGGGGGCTGTCCCCTAAAGGGGGCGCCCCCAAAAACAGCCCAAAAACAGCCCCCACGATCCGTGGGATCTTGTCCCCTCTCGCTGGGACAAGATGTTTTCCGAAACTATTTCTTCTGAAAAATTCCGGAAGGTCCCAGAACATTTCCGGCACCCTCTAAAATTATCTGGACGCGCTCCGGAATATTTCCGGTATGGTGGTTTAATTTAAAACCATCTTCGTTTACCCGGTAAACAATTCCGGCAGCTCCGAAAACCTTTTTCGGTTTTTTCTCCGGAAAAATTCCAGAAATTACCAGACCAATCTGGCAACCTCCAAAAATTTCCCGGTGCTTGCCGAAACCTTTTTGGATCAATGGTTTTATCCGAAACAACTTTTCGGTTTTACCGAAACTTTTCCGGTGTTCTCTCCGGAACTTTTCCGTTGTCTCCGAAACTTTTCCAGTGACTTTCTCTCGGACTCCTTGTCTAGTATTCAGCAGATAGATGACCCTTAAGCGTGTGACCCTATAGGTTCGGTGAAGCATAGACATGACCTGGAACCCCTTCCGATCAATGATCAACATCGGAGCCGTGGACACCCATATTGACCCCTATACCCACACGAATGAATATTCGAGTGAACCTCCAGTTGCCGTGTGCTATTCCTGTTGCTTCGCGATATGTTACAATACCCGAGGTAAGATTTATCGGCATCCCTGTGGATCAACAACCTTGTCCACTATGCCAGTTACCTCGTTACCGGTATTGTTCTCTTTTCTCGTTTCCGTGTTCCGGCATCCCTGTGATCAAATCACAAAGTGTCTGGCCAGACGATGATGGATACCGTAACACCGAGAGGGCCCGAGAATATCTCTCCACCGTCGGAGGAGCAAATCCCAATATTGAGCTATCAAGTTACTTGACACACTTTTCCATGAACCCGTAAGCCGCCGTAATAGCCACCCATTTACGGATGACGTTTAACAAACCCCAAAGTTCATGAAGCAAGCATGAAGAAACTCGATACTCTCATGGTCTACGGAATCATGCAAACGTTAACCATCTCTGTGTTATAAACCATTAACTTATGATGAATGTATCTCATAGCATAACATCAATTTGGGTCGATTCAACACAAGTGTTCTACCAACAATTGTGCCCTCAAAATTGCCGGCATAGTCATGCCCATGATCAGGAAAACAGGATCATCATGCAATACTTGAGCTAGTCACAGAGGCTTGACTAGGAATACATTTTACCGTTTATTATCCCACACGTGCACATGAGTTTCCCTCCAAGCCTCGTTTTATTTGTAGACTCGAGAATCATTGCAGTTATAGCATGGAACATAAACATAATTATGAACAGGGAGATAATCAATAACATTTATTATTGCCTCTAGGGCATATCTCCTACAGACTCCCACTTGCACTAGAGTCAATAATCTAGTCAATGCTAATGCACTTTACACCTATGGCATACTGGTGTAAAATATGCTTCGCATGTGGTATAGCCTGATGTCCAACGGATCTGACAACTTCAGCTCCGTGTGTAACTTTGCATATCCTCACGTTTTCACGCTTTCACAAAATTCATATTTTGTGTGGACTTGGCTTTGCATATGTGTGAATCATTGGTCGAAACCTGATTCCTCAGACTGAGCTATGGAGCAACTATCTGCTATAGTGTCCCATAGACCAAAGCCTTCTTGGAACCATACTAAGTTCATGAATGAACTATATGATTCAACAACTTCTTTGTCGCTTCTCAAGCGTCAACATACTTAGCCTTTGTTATAGAATTCGCCACAGTATCTTGTTTGGAACAATTTCCAACTACCGTGCCACCATATTGTGTATCACACAAAACCCTCAATTTAAATCGAAAATCGCATGGAGCATTGATGAAGACTGTATCGATGTAATTACTTACAACGAGCACTTCATAATGTCTGCTTGCGAGAAAACATGTCATCAGTACTACTCTAGTACCTAATGACATCTTTCACTGTTGTCCCATGATCAGTACTTTTGATCACTTTGGTATCTATACTCGCAACAACTTTGGAGTATTGGACATATCTGGTTGTTTTACATACCATGGAATACATGATTAATCCAAACACAAGAGTGTGTGGAATCACCATCATGTATTTTTGCTCATCAGTGTTTTGGGACACCGAGTCTCGCAAAACTCTTTCCATGTGACTTCGGCAAGAATCACTCCTTGGCGTTTTAAATGCTAAAAGGTTTTAGCATCTTGTCAATATGTATTCATTTCTTAGCCCCATTAGGTAAATCTATCTCCATAGATCATCATGCCTAATATTGAGGCTATTTAGCCTAAGCAGTTCATCGAAAAACTATTTTCAAATGAAGTCCTAATTCGTGTCAAGAAATTTATTTCCAATTAACAATATGTCAAGCACACAACGTTTTTAGAAATATTATTATGCTCTCACTTACTTTCTTGAATCACAAGCATCTTCGATACCCATTTGATGAAGTCAAAACCCCTTTGACCATTCCATCAAAAAACGAAGATTCCAACTCCACTTTGCTCTCTTCTGTTCATCGCTGGAACTCTGAAGTTTGCATACTTACTAGCATCCTCTGGATCGACAAATTACTATGGACTGTATCACATACAAGTCCTAGGTTTTATTTTCATCAGATGGAAATCCTTTTGTCATCCATGTTTCATATCTCATGATTGAAATATGTATTAATTGCTAGTTCAACCCGAACCGACTTCAAGCATCGCTACGGTGAAACAACCTCATCGTAGTCAACTCCTTGAACTTGTTATTTCAACAAGTCGAGCTTTATGGATAAAATATTTTATCCACATCAGTTTATAGTTTCATAAATATTCGTTAGACTCTAAGTCTTCCGAAAGGTGTATCAAGATTTTAATCTCGAACCACTTATATGGAAACTATCTCGGATTGTATTGGCATTTAGCCAATTCCGGAGTCAGGGCCCATCAACGCTTCCTTGTGTATCGTAGGTATACTGTTGTCTAACAACAATATCTCGTATGCGCACCTGAGAGGTTTGCACGAGTTTTTCCTACGCGGTTCAGCTGCAAGTTCGACCGAAGTCCATACATTTTATTGTAGAGACTTCCGTATCAGTCACAGTAGGCAACTCCGGAATCACTTCCAAGGTTTCTTTCCTTTGGTCTGATGACGAAGATACTGGTTATCTCGTCGAGTTTGCACTGTCCTCCCACTCACCTTTTGTAAGAACTATTCTCTTTAAAAGCATACCGTTTTGCGGCAAAACCCTTTGCCTCGGTATAGTGGTGGGGAAATACCCAATGACTTGGGATAACCTTACAAAGTAGCACTTGTCTGATTTGGAATAGGTTTGTAACCTGTTACACAAGCCCCATATTCCAAATGTTAAGAAAAGATATAACATGGTTGGGCGTACCACACCATGGTGTCATTTCAACAGACCTGATGGAGCTCTTTTCAGTGTAAAAGCCGCAGTCTCTAAAGCATCACTCTATAAAAGGGATAATGGCAAATTTATTTATGTCATCTTTGATCTTACCATGTCATAAATGGTTCGATTACATCTTCACGGACTTTCCACTTGCAGTGGTGTTCCGGGAGGTGCAAGTTATGAAACCCCTTTCATAACTCATCAGACATTCGCTAAACTTGTAACTCAAATATTCCTTTCTGCAATCGAATTGTAGAAACATAATTTTCTTGTTACAACAACTTCTACTTCATTTTTGAAAACCTTATGAATGAATTCAAAAGATCCAGACTTACGTCTCAACAAGTAAATATCCACATATCTACTTGAGTCATTTCTGAAGATAGATAAATCCACTACTTGCAACAACATTTATTGGACTACACACATCATAATGTACGATTACCAATATATTCTTTGCTCGTTCCTTATGGCCTGTGAACGGTATTTCAGTCACTTCACTTTTCAGAGGAAAGTTGCAACTGTCAGATGATTCAAAATCAAATGACTTCAAAATCCATCATAATGGAATTTTCCATGCGGATTTCTCCAATGTGACCAAATGCAGTGCCACACTTGTGTGGTATTCTTTTAGTCTTGCGACATTTAGCGTCAGTGTTATGGATGTATCATATTACCATCAATATTCATAGCATACATCCCATCCTGTATGGAAGCATGGCCCTTCATGTTTTTCATAACACCGAACATCAAAAGTTCTCTTATGAATAACCTTCTTGCAAAATACCTTATGCAAAGGGCTAGAGTGTATGAAACTCTAAATGAATTATGAAAGTAAATACAGAGGCAATGTATTAATATAAATATTCATAACATACGTCTCATTCATAATGAAAGTATGGCCCTTATGTTATTCATAACACCGAACATCAAAAGTTCTCTTATGAACAACCTTCTTGCAAGATACCTTATGCAAAGGGCTAGAGTGTGAAACTCTAAAATGAATTATGAAAGCAAATACATAGGGAATACACCGATGGAAGGCATAGTAACTTTTACTATGTTCCCTATGTGTATCTTAACCTCATTCCTGGCTAGTCTCTCAGGCCATAGTAGTTCTTACATCGAGTTGCAACAGAATGCAATCGAGCGGGTATCTTCGTGATTAACTCACAATACCCAAGAATTAGTGATTAACATGTTTAACCATAATTCCCAAGAACTATATCTTTGACCAGCCTTCTATACATCAAAAAAAAAAAACCTGTATGACATTCATACATGAGCTGGATATTCCAGTCTTCTATCCTTTTGCCATTATACTTCTAACAGTTTAACTTTTAGTAATTCTCCTACTCTCAGAAGAAGCACCAAACTTAAGAGTGGTGTTAGCCCCGGACTTCCTAGGCGTGAAAGTTTCACTAACACCCTTCGGACACTTCCTTTCTCTTCAAGTTGTTGTTTTATTCACCATCATCATATGACACGCGTTCTTCTGGATCCCTCTCTTATCAGTCTAATGCATACTAAACTCCTTTACTAACAGTTCGCAAACAAACATTGCTTTGGATATCTCATATCTTTTAGCCTTTGTCTGTCTCTGAAAATGATTTTCAGATTCCATGAATATCACATAACTATCCAAACTTTCGAAGTTCGGGTCTCATGGAAGCAAACATATTGCACTTTGACTGAAAAGGAATTCTAGCTTTTGGATCGAAGGACGAGAGTCACATGATCCATAGCATTAGCGGGAGAATACCGAAAGCATGCGATAGGACAAAGTCCTTCTCGGCACTCTTGAGGATAATCCTCACATTACGTTACCAACCGTAAAGTTTTAACCAGATATTTAATAGCTATTCAATTTTAATAGAGAAGGTGGAAACGCGAGCCATTATTCTACAACTATTATGCAAATCACACTTAGACAGTGTTCAAAATTAATTGCACTGAGAATTAAAAGAATTCAATTCTACAGTGCGCTCCCACTCAAAACAATATCTCTCATAATTGATTGTGAGCGATTCAAGATCCAAATTACAATTCAACGCCAAGGATGTATCCATCTCAAGTGACGAGAATTGCAATCGGTAGGCCAACTTGCCAATCACATCTCTATGTGACTCTTGTTCATCTTTCGATGCGTGTGTTCCGAGCTCATGACTTTCATGCCTGAACGTCAAGACAACCAAGTGATCTCGCTGCGAGGTCTCAACTCACCCGCCTCACACATCCCTAATCGTTCGTACCCATGTATCCATGTGATACCCCGAAAAGTTAGGTGCCGTGACGGTGCTACACTTGGGAGAACACTAACTACTTGATATTTTTGTGAGAGATCACCCTAATAAAGCGACTACCGCGCAATCAAGAAGGGTGCATCATAAGGGATAAACATCTCAGGCAATTCATAATAGCATGATATGGTATAGCCCTTTCTGACGGAGAAGTCTAGTATTTCTTCGTCTTCGGCATTCGCGTCGGTGTTCACCTTCGCGAAGATTGCCACCACCTTGTCGATGCACCAGATAATATTGCTATCTCTATAGCTAATAAAATAAGTGCATTACATAAGGTTGACACGCAGGTCATTAAAGTGCAATCATATGGCTCCAGCCATCATGCCGAATCATGACACGCAGGTCATGTTAATCAATTTACATCATATAGTCATCTCATACATAATCAAATTATTATGAACACTGCTATACCACATCACATGCACATGCAAACCATCATGCAAAACCAAGTTAGACGCCTCTAATCGGTTCATGCAAAAATTTATTTTACGTGGCTTCTAAGGTTTCGAAACAAACCGAAGCTACCAACGTGCATCATCAAGCATGATAATCCAAGTCGCTCGATTAACATTCCAGGGTGTATGAAACACGAGATAATAAAATCTCGAGCCCCATACTAAACTTCGTCATATGCGTGACCCCCGTGCAGATCACATCTGCATTGCCCTTTCGTCTGCAAAATTTCATCTTTCTTTTTAACTACGGTGGAATTCAATGAACTGTTAGCACTTCGTTGATCAATCAGGATCACGGATTACCAGAACATTGAAACTCCACCATACTGTTATCAAGATCAGAAATATGCAAATTCGAGGGAAGCAACAAGAACATCGGGTAACAGACTTCTTCTGCTACTCGCATAAATAATTTTCAGCAATAGATCTCATCTACTCCAAAATTATATTATGCAACACCCATACATCTCTATGTATTCTAGATCGCAACCTGCATCTACGCATAGCACGGCTCTTGATGCCACTGTAGGGTAACGCAGCAGAAAACAAAAAATTTCCGACCTACGCACCAGCCCAGGACCACTATGGAGACTGCATACAAGGTTTGATCATTTCGTTACCGACTCGTAGCGCAGCGGAAGTAGAGTCGATGACGAACGGCGGTGCAGATCCCCGCAGCTAGGATTTTACAACCTCCCAACCGCGAGGATGTATACCCTCATCTGCCCCGCGGACAGCCCTCCGGGAGGCGGTCGAACAATCCCCCGGACGGTGTCGCGGACAGCCCTTCGGGAGGACCTTCGAAACTCGGACAGCCCTTCGGGAGGCACTCACAAACTAAGACCGAAACTACGATCTCTCTACAGAGTTGCACACATACGGTGTCATCTATCCGGCAGGGCTTTGCCTTCCAGAACTAGTTCCCACCGGAACCCAGACAGCCTTTCGGCACTACGAAACTATTTCGTGGGAGGGAGAGAGAATGCCAGATCATGCATGGCTTGTGTGAGAGAGTTGGAGTGAGGATGGAGAGCTCCTCTCCACCTCCTTATATAGTGGTGGAAGGGGTGAGGGGGGGCTGAAATTTCAGCCCACAAAACAAGCACCCACCAAACAAGGAAACATGTTCCCACCAAACATGGAGAAAACATGTTCCCTTGTCCATGGTGTTCCCCCATGGGGCCCCACCTTCCTCCCAACACTCTCCACCATTTGTGGGGGCTGCCCCCCACCATGGGAGGGGCCCCCAACACTTTGTCCAGCCACAAGGGGGCTGTCCCCTAAAGGGGGCGCCCCCAAAAACAGCCCAAAAACAGCCCCCACGATCCGTGGGATCTTGTCCCCTCTCGCTGGGACAAGATGTTTTCCGAAACTATTTCTTCTGAAAAATTCCGGAAGGTCCCAGAACATTTATGGCACCCTCTAAAATTATCTGTACGCGCTCCGGAACATTTCCGGTATGGTGGTTTAATTTAAAACCATCTTCGTTTACCCGGTAAACAATTCCGGCAGCTCCGAAAACCTTTTTCGGTTTTTTCTCCGGAAAAATTCCAGAAATTACCAGACCAATCTGGCAACCTCCAAAACTTTCTCGGTGCTTGCCGAAACCTTTTTGGATCAATGGTTTTATCCGAAACAACTTTTCGGTTTTACCGAAACTTTTCCGGTGTTCTCTCCGGAACTTTTCCGTTGTCTCCGAAACTTTTCCAGTGACTTTCTCTCGGACTCCTTGTCTAGTATTCAGCAGATAGATGACCCTTAAGCGTGTGACCCTATAGGTTCGGTGAAGCATAGACATGACCCGGAACCCCTTCCGATCAATGATCAACATCGGAGCCGTGGACACCCATATTGACCCCTATACCCACACGAATGAATATTCGAGTGAACCTCCAGTTGCCGTGTGCTATTCCTGTTGCTTCGCGATATGTTAAAATACCCGAGGTGAGATTTATCGGCATCCCTGTGGATCAACAACCTTGTCGACTATGCCAGTTACCTCGTTACCGGTATTGTTCTCTTTTCTTGTTTCCGTGTTCCGGCATCCCTGTGATCAAATCACAAAGTGTCTGGCCAGACGATGATGGATACCGTAACACCGAGAGGGCCCGAGAATATCTCTCCACCGTCGGAGGAGCAAATCCCAATCTTGAGCTATCAAGTTACTTGACACACTTTTCCATGAACCCGTAAGCCGCCGTAATAGCCACCCATTTACGGATGACGTTTAACAAACCCCAAAGTTCATGAAGCAAGCATGAATAAACTCGATACTCTCATGGTCTAAGGAATCATGCAAACGTTAACCATCTCTGTGTTATAAACCATTAACTTATGACGAATGTATCTCATAGCATAACATCAATTTGGGTCGATTCAACACAAGTGTTCTACCAACAATTGTGCCCTCAAAATTGCCGGCATAGTCATGCCCATGATCAGGAAAACAGGATCATCATGCAATACTTGAGCCAGTCATAGAGGCTTGACTAGGAATACATTTTACCGTTTATTATCCCACACGTGCACATGAGTTTCCCTCCAAGCCTCGTTTTATTTGTAGACTCGAGAATCATTGCAGTTATAGCATGGAACATAAACATAATTATGAACAGGGAGATAATCAATAACATTTATTATTGCCTCTAGGGCATATCTCCTACATCGATCCGGAAGACCTAGATCTTAGGGTTTCCCCTGGAGTAGCCCGAGCGAGTAGACGAGAGCTGCAATGACGATCGTTCAACAGGGTAACGACGCATAGACGCCGCCATCGTCCGCCAAGACCGAAGTCGGCTCAGTTTTCACCAGCAGTCGTGCCTTCCCTTCGTCGCCGCCGGCAGAAACCGACGGGCCAGATCGGGCCAGACCCGGTCGAAGCAAATGCAACGCCGCCACACCTCCATAGGCGGCCAGGACCTCCACGAGCAGGGACGGGGGGCTGCCACCCCACCCCACCCCATCGCGACGCGCCGGAGCCGGAGCACTAGCCGCCGCCACCAAGGCACTGCTAGGAAGGACGACGACCGCGGCCGGGCCGAGCCACCCCCACCGGATCTTCTCGCCGCCGCGGTGGGGACCGGACGCGCGAGGACGGACCGGGGCACCCGTGCGAGGCTAGGCCACAGCCACGCCCTGGAGATGCGATGGAGGAAGGCCTCGCCGCCGCCATCATCCCCCGCTCGGGCTTTGCCCAGCACTCCGGCGGCGGCGGCGGCTATGGTTAGGAGCAGGTTTCTCTCTTGTGCGTCTGTTAGGAGCCCGTCCCTCTCATCTCCTAGTGTCTTCGGAAGAAAAAAATCACACAGAAATCTGCTACGCCATTAAAAATAGTTTGCTTTCTTCTGATGGACAGCAAGTCCTGACTAAAAGATATAAAAACCTAGTGCATCATCTAGCTAGATATTTGTGCACAAATAGTTGTCTTGGTCGATTTGATAACTTACAAAAAAAGGTACACATATTCATAAAACACAAACTAATTAGGGATGATTTTTTTTTCTAGAGCTCCTCGGATGTCCCTTGTCCATGTAATTTTGCACGCACCAAGCACACTCGAGCATCTTTGGTGACAATTTTTTTTCTAATTTACTGTTCACATAGGTGTAGATGAGCTCGGGATCATCTACGAATTACGGTTTAATTCGGTGGTGTTTCTTCCTTCTATGGTGTGTTCTTCCGGTCTAACACCGGCCGGTGACATTCGCATATTAATTCCCATGTGGCGAACCAACCTGTGGTTTGATGGTTAGGAGGACAGTGGTATCCCCATCCCATCAGGGTTCAAGTCCTAGACTTGTCATTGGTGCTCGCATTTTCCTGGATTTATTTCGGGCTTTCCGGCGATGTTCGTTAAGTGGGAGAAGACGTTCCCGTCGACTACGAGACGCCTGTGGTGACTTCGTCAATCTCAAGATGCTATACCAGCTCAGTCTCTCGGAGGTGCTCATAGGGATAGTGTGTGCGTGCGTGCATTCATAGGGGTGAGTGTATGTGAGCGACTTCAATTGTACTGTGTTAAAAAAAATTCCCATGTGTGCCATCGATCGAACGGTTCTTGTCGAAATCGGGACTGGTCTATGAAGGACGCGGTCGTCCACCGGGATCCACGCAACGTCTGTTAATTAAACATTACACAGTTCGTATTTACACAGGCTTGGGTGAATCATTGACGTTGCAGCTGAAATAGAAAAAAAAAAGTAACTGCTTATATAATTGTATGTGTACAAAGGCCCAACTTTGTCATCTTGCACCAGGGCCGTGATATGACAGGACCAGTCCTGATTGCTGTAGCTCCTAAAGCACATCACCTGCACATTATTCAGCACAATTCAGAAACTGCAATCATTGTATTAAGAAACAAGGTGAACAGGAGGGAATTGAAACTGAAAAATGAGAAAATGATGATGAGTTACTGATAGACAACCTGGGCAAGTCCTAACAAAAGCAAAAGATCTCCAACTACCAAATGTAATAAAGGTTACAGCTTTCTAGTGATAGATTAATCCAAACTAACAAGTCTGTACTGCAAATCCTTTTATGGCTCACAATGAACACATCAGCAGTGTAGCAGTGCTGATATGACAGGACCGGCCCTGATTGCTTCTTGTAGCTCCTAAAGCACATCACGTACGTGCACATCATTCAGCACAATTCAGAAACTGCAATCATTGTATTAAGAAACTTGTTATTGACGTGTTGGCACATGCGCTATGTTTCTTCCTGGATCAAGAAGACCCCTATATATCTCTTCTTATGTTTTTCTCTCACAACAAATTTAAATCCTAATTATTGATGTTGGAGATGCTCTTATATATAAACGGTCGTTATTATCCTGTTTCCTTTTCCTGGATCGACAGAATTAATATACTAATTTTTGATGGGATGGATTCATGTTGGATTGCCCCTCCCTCTAACAATCTCATCTAGCCACACATATAGGTGACTTTGGTCCATCCATTCATGTTGCTCTGCTCCTTAATCGTCTCTATCTGTGTCTCTCTAAATTAAGAAAAGAGAAAGGCAGGCTAGGGTGTCCGTCCGAGCCACCTCCCTGAGAGACGACGCGGGGGCTTGCGCTTTATAAAGCGGGGCGAAAGCCTGTTTCGATAAAAGAAAAGGGCTTGCAATCATGCAAGTGTTTGGATTGCGTAGGCCACTACCAGCTTGTTGCATTATTGGGCTGATTAATTCCATTATAGCTATTAGCTAGGAGTAGTACGGAGTAATCATCAAAGACGGACACACCGGAATGGAATCTTTGATGAGGAATTAAGTAAGCTAATTAAATTAAGCTATGGTGCCTTGCTATCCGACCGAATATATTTAGCACGTTAATTACTATCGTGCAGATGAGTATGCATAAATTACAAAAGAAGGGTGGCCAAACTTGTTTAGTATGCTGATCACAGATTATTTATTTATGCCCTTTTGATAAATTCGATTAAAACAGCAGGAGGGAAACCGTGTGGTTTGACCCGACTCCCCACACACCCACATCACCGGCTTACATCGATTGGGTGGTGGAGCGATGACACTGGGATCCCATGGGAGGACGCGACGTGTCCTAGTAGAAGTATATACAACTAGTCAGCCAAATAATTGAGTAGCAGTAGATTGTTCCCCCTATACGCTGCAATTCCTCTCCCAATCGACCCAGCTACGAACAGTTTGGTCTGTTGGGAGCATATACTAGGTAGGATCTTATGTGTTAAGAGAGAGAGAGAGAGAGAGAGAGAGAGAGAGAGAGAGAGAGAGAGAGAGAGAGAGAGAGAGAGAGAGAGAGAGAGAGAGAGAGAGAGAGAGGTCACACTTGGCCAAGATTTTTTTATACCCTGGGATCCACAGCTGGCTAGAATGACCATGCAATGACTCAAGGGTAGTGGTCGACCTTTCTTGTCTGGTTTGTCCATCCAATCACTAGAAAGTGTGATGGATAGTGCTTAGTGTGATTAAGCATTTGGTTATTTTAAGAACAGGATTCCAGGATCACATAAAATTCTCCCGCCGGTGAGTCCGTTGGTTCCCCTCCTGCTTTTCCCAGCAGCGGGAGGATCTCAGATCTCGTTTTGCTTTTGTGTGTGTAGTTAGGTCTACAGTGTCTAGGGCTTGTGTCCGCTACGGTGCCGCTTCGATGAATACTGTGGCGGCCATGCTAGGGATAACGGTGCTCCGGCTCTAGTCCCACCTCGGCATCGACCTCTTCGGCCATGAGGAGCTAATGAGCTTTGGTGTTTGTTAGTCGTTAGATCTGGCAATTTGGATCTCGGCGGTGCTCGCCCGAGCGCATTTTGCGGCGAAGACAGCTATATCTGGATCCTCCCCAATCCCCATGGTGCTGATGTGTAGGCTAAGCGACCGTCTTGAGCTGGCCAACCGCCTATCCAGATCCGGGCGCTCCCACCGCTTATCTATCTTCTTCGACCTCATTGACCCTTCGTTCCCGATGGGGTACAATTGTCGCGATTCAACGAGGCATTATACTATCTGCATGTCAATGCAATCAATTTAGTGGGTTGATCGTCTGGTTTTTGCCAAACTCCGACCGGTTCTCCGGCGAACCCACTCAAAGAGTATGAGAATTGGTGTAATGCAGTGTGTGTTGTATTGAGCCCCTCGGACGGTTTATATAGAGTACAGGGCTTGGAAGATAAGAAGCATCTCCTAGAGATAAGGTAGGAGATAGATATATGCCAACATACTCTAACATCCCTCCCCCCCCCCCCCCCCCCCAACAGTGATAGCGGTAGCGTCGCGAACAACAACAACGTTGCGGATGGTTAAACTGGAGAGAAACCGAAGGTAGAAACCAACGGGATGACATCCCCCCACAGCTATAGCAGGAGCACCATGGAAGGTGTTGCGTCGCGGACGCCATGATTGTAGAGGAAGTCGATGAGGTGCTCAGGTGAGGTGATAGCCCTTTCTACCAATGTCGAGGTAGCCGAGAGCTTGTGGCGGTGTAGCCGTGCGAGAGGACGCCGTGGTCGATGTCGAGGTTGGGGTTGTGGTGTTGAGGTACCCGCATGTGAAGCCGCTGGCACAAGCAAGCTCCATGGAGTCAGGAAAGCAGGGATGCGCTTTGAAGAAGACGGTGACGCGATCGAGGTAGTCGTTGTGGAGGATGCCGATGCCGAAGATGGTTTTTTTCGAATACGTCGTAGATGAGGTGCCGCACAGGGTTTGCCAGGCCTGGGGAAACATCAGGGGTGAAGGCCCACGTCAGTGTTGCCATTATCGGGTGTTTGTAGACGGGGACCATCACGAATTGTGCACCAAGTCGGAGGGACTAGTAGAGGAAGCCTCCGTGATAGTTGCGGCACACAGAACGACGAAGATGAGTGCCGGTGCAGGCCACCATTGCCGGAGAAGAGAAGGTCTAGTCGGGGACTACACGATGATGCTGGCGATAGAATCGTAATGGATGTAGAGGAAGGTGTTTTCGGCAGAACCGACGCCGGCTTGTGTAAGTGCATCTAGTGCCCCCTAGAGGGTTATGGATGATTAATGAAAAAATAGTTAAGGGACTAATGTGTTTTTGAGTATACACAGGTGAAAGACCCTAAGGATTTGGTTTAACATGAGAGTAATGACCCCTAAAAATTGTGGTGACAATGAATATTTTCGGAATACCCGTTGGAGGAACAATTGACGACTGTGAGGAAAATGAAGCTGTAGTGAAGTCTTTTGTTTTCTAGTTTCATTTTCTTCTTATTGTGTCATAGGGCAAACCGTACTATTAAGGGGGGTCTAAGTGAAAGTTTATATTTAGATCTTCGGCGTCTGCTCAATCCAAACATATTTCTTCAAGTGAAGACTTTAAAATCTCTTCGTTGCAGTTCGTTGTTCTTCGGAGTTCGAGATAATAGTCTTCGGGACACCAAAGCAAAAGTACTTGCAAGTTGAGTCGGGTGACTTATTCCGCAAGTCATCTCGTAGGCTGTGTTTGAAATCTGACCGTTTCGGCACGTGTCGTGTGTACATTAGTTGGCTAGTGCCTCCAACGGTCATATCAACCCTCGTGATTGCTCCCGGCTATAAATAGCCAACTTACCCCAACCATTTGCGGTTGGCTCCTCCGTGTGAATTGACAAGAGACTGTGAGAGCAACCCATCCTCCCAAAGAGATTGAGAGAATCCTAGTGAGGAAAAACCTAGAGCCTAGAAAATGTTAATTGATTGAGCATCACTGAAGAACTTGATCGAAGTTTAACTTAACCTTTTACTCTTGTGGACAGCACATCCACTAGACGGTTAGGTGTCTATTGAGAGCATCCAAGAGTAACTGTGGACTACCGAAGAACAAGTCTGTGAAGGTCCGGAGATCACCTCGAAGATCGACCACGAGTGATTGGGCGAGGTCTAAGTGATCTTAGCTCAAGGAGAATAGGGTGAAGACATAGTCTTTTGAGTTTAATCTCAGCACCTCCAACCAAACGTAGAGTTATGCCAGCAACTTGAACTGGGTGAACAAATCATTGTCTTCGTCTAGCAATCGGGCTCTATTTCTTCGTACTCATTTACTTATGTAATTTGCCTAAGTTTCTGAAGAACTTCTCGCATGTCTATTTCCTCTGTGAACTTTACATTGGGTGAAGACATTGCTGAGAACTTTACATTTCCGCTGCATGCATTATGCTTGCTTTCATTTTTTCTCTCGATGTACTTCAGGTAGTTTGCTTGTATCTCAGGCTTGTTTACATCTACTTCTACTTAGTTGTACTTCTGTCCAGCGTGCTACTATCTTTGTCTCAGACATTTTAGCCTGTTATTCCTCTAAGTCATTTACTACTATTTAGTTTTATCTTTATTCAGTTTCTGTCGTAGTAGTATTTACTCTGTTATTCTTCAAAGAACTTGCTTTTCCAAAGAATTTGTCGAATCTCCCATTCACCCTCCCCCCTCTAGTCGATATCTGACCCTACAATTGATACCAGAGCGAGGTGCTCCCTTGTCTCTGTGTGATTTGGTTTAACCGCTAGAGTTTTAGTATGTCGACCATGGGTAACTACCGAGGATCTACGCACAAGCCCATCTTCAATGGAAAAGGATATCCATACTGGAAGCACCGAATGCAACGCCATCTCAAGGGTGTCGATTCCGAGCTATGGACAATTGTCTCTGGTGGTTTTGAGATTGAGAATTCTGCTATGCCTATGCCTGAAGATCAAAGAAATATCAATCTCGATGGTCAAGCTCAAGATATTCTCCATGACTATTTGAAAGAGGTACAATTCAACCGCATCAGTGAACTGGAAACTGGATGTTCTGTCAAAAGTCAATGATGCCATTTCTACTCAATGCGAGACCAGAATGGATGTTCTTCGTAACAAGTTCAACAACTTCAAGAGACTGGAAAATGAGTGTGTTCAAGATACTTACTCAAGACTGGTCAAAAATCATGATGTTGTGAAGAAGCTACTTAGGTCCCTCGATGATTCATTTGATACACTAGTCCTCATGATCCAAAATGCATGGGACTACAAGACCATGCGTGTTACTGATGTTTTCAAAAGGTTCAACACCTATGAACTGCAAATTGAAGAAAAACGAGAACTGTATGGCTCAATCTACAAGAAGAGTCATGCTTTGAAGGCCAAAGTAAATTCTGCCTCCGAAGATGAAAATGTCAGCGGTGGTTCTGACAACCCTAAGTCAATTGGCAAAGACCTCGCACTGCTGGTGAAGAAGTTACACCGGTTCAAGAAGGGAAATCGCTTTCAGAAGAAGAATTCAAAGTCTGACTCCAATTCTGCCTCTGGCTCAAGCTCCTCATCGGATCCAAAGAAGCGCAACTGCTTCAAATGAAAGAAGTCTAGTGACTATATTGCTGATTGTCCTCAGTGGGAAGTTGAAGCCAAGAAGAACGACAAGAGCAAAAGTAATAAGAGCAAAGATAACGGTTCTGATAAGAAGAAGTACAAGAAGAAAGATAGTTTATCATCGAAGTCATCATCCTACAAGAAGAAGAACTCGCACAGGGCGAAAGCTAATCTTGGCAAGGAAATGCATTCCAAAGAAGAAGTATCTGAGTCCGAAGCATCTGAAGCTGAATCATCTGCTGAGGAATCTGATTCCGGCGTGGCTGGCATCGCCTGCGCCTCGTCACCAACTCATCACTCCATCTTCAACTCTGAGGAAAGTGATGATGAAGCCCCTATGTTTTGCTTCATGGATAAGGCCTCTAAGTTATCTTCCAAGAGTTCCACTTATGAGTCAAGTGATGATGATTTACTCTTGGAGGAATTAGATGATCTGAAACACAGCAATTCTAAACTTGCATCAATTGCCACTTGATACGTCTCAAACATATCTACAATTTTTGTATGATTCATGCTATTTTGTTATCAATTCTACACACTTTGGGCATACTTTTTTATCAATTTTATTGGACTAACATATTAATCATGTGCCTAGTGCCAGTATCTATTTTCTGTTGTTTTTGGAATTTCAGGAAATCACCATATAAAAAGTCCAAGAAAAAATAAAAGAAAAATAGTAGAGGTGGTTTTGTGCCGGAAGAGGACCAGGGGACAAAGGCCCAGCCCCAGGTGGGCCCCTAGTGCCTAGGTGCCTGGTGTAGGCGCCCTAGGCCCTGGGGCGCCTAGGGGGGTGCCTAGGCACTGTGGGGCTCCCCCCGGGTGGCTCTGGTGCCCGATGGCTATATATACTGGAAAACCCTACCCCAATTTATCATGCATTTTTCGCCGCCGCCACATCACGATTCCCAGATGATCTTCATTTTCAGCCCTGTTCTGGTATTCTGTGGGAGGGGGAAGCCATCTCCATCATCACCAACATCGATCCTCGCTCTCCAAGTTGAGTTGTGTGTACTCCAGCCCCTGGACTACGGGTTGATGGCAGTAGCCAAGATGTAATCTCTCCACTTTGATGTTTAATACAATAGCCATATGAGCTGCCCTACATGATTATGGTTAATCTAATGTATTCTTTAGCAGTGATATTGATCATGTGATGAATTAATTCTTTATGTTCAGATTTATGGATGCCTTTATGTTTGATCTATAGCTGTATATTTCTCTCCGGTTGCTTGTTTACTGTTGGCTAGTATAGACCGGTAATCAGTAGTTGGAGAGGTGTGCATTAGTTGGATTCAATCTTGCAAGTCAACTACCGCAGTAATAGAAAGTGGAAAAGGCTTGTATTGAATTGTTGCCACTAAGGTTTAAGGCTTATTAGAGGAATCATTGGAATCCCATAAACAACAATTTGTCATCTTGCTTAAAGCAAATACCTGTGTTCACACTTAAAGTCCAGATGGTGCAGAGGACATCTCGATCTATGGACAGGATATTTAGCTATAAGATGTAGAGGGCATTGATGAGTGTATTTCATACACTCATTCCACCGTTGTTTAAACCTGATAATCCCGGATATTCCAAGAAAATCATTCTGATCTTATCACCAATGACTAATAAATGTAGAAGATTGCAATTCCCTTTGTTCAATTTGTTTCCGTAGGTAAAAGACCATAAAAGGGAAGGAAACGGAGCTATACATGGAAATATGAAGTTAGGAGATCAAGCCATATCAACAGGAGGCACCACAGGCTTTCCAGAGCAAAAGACGGTGTCTGGTATGAGCACGACCGCTCATACCAGCACTCGTATCATGCACCATTGGCTCTGTGACATCAGCCCTGACACACTTCATAAAAGGCCTGAGGCCCCATTCGCAACAAAGAGCGCAAAAATTACCCCACAACAGAAGAAAGAGAAGAAGGATCGCCATCTCCATTCCCAGAAACCCTAGCTGCCGCCATCGCCGGCATCTCCATCTCCATAGCCACTCTCCCCATAGTTTGCCAAACTTGTAATCGATACATCGCATACGGTGACATTGTAAGACTCGACACAATCATTCATCTATCAATGCCATCTACAATGTTTTCCATTTATTATCCGACCATGATGTGTGAGTAATTCCTTCAGGCCATGGGTTGTGGCATAGCCTTGTAGCCCTATGTACTAGTTCATAGGATCGTTGGTATTAACTTTGCTTAATTGAATGTTATTTGTATGTGTTATCACAATGGATTTGTCTCTTGTCTCTTTCTCGTTCTAAGACTCCGCAGTTACCCGGAATCCCTTAGATCGATCCAGGAGGAGGTAAGTGCAGGGACATGTGGAAGGCTAGACCGAGCGCTAGTGACAGTAATGACTAGTACGGTAGCCGAAAGCAACTGCTTGGGGACCTTGAGGTGCATTCATTAAACACCCAATGCGTTGGTCTAGAGAAATCCTTAATAATCGAGGTAACCCCACGAGACGGTAAGGGCCTTGGTTGGACAATAGACTCATGATGCAGGTTGCTGATCGGTCGTGATGTTATTTGGACACATCCCCCACATCTACACATTGAGAACACATCATAACGGTGTCTACCAGGACTATGTTGGAAATCAAGGCGAGATCCTAAGTGCAAGTATAAGGTTGTAAGTAAAGTCCTCATGCCCTAGCCTATTTCCATCCATAAGTCCCTCTCAGAGTAAACTACGATTTGTTCGGTCTGGGGGACTGAAACTTCTAACAACAACAATAGCTTGCTTGAATCCCTGTCTAATAGCATAACTTCCCGTGGGTTCGATACCCAGGATCAGCCTTGGGGAAAGAGGTGAGGACTATCTACAACTGAAACCGGATCAAAGGTAATCAACCCTTTTTCTGTCCCCGTTGCTGGGGAAGCATCTTCGCTACCCTAGCCGGGTGACTAAAGGTATCGTTTTAGTTTTTTGTGTCAGTTTTAGTTTTGTTTTTGTCTTTAGTTTCTTTTTCTCACAGTTGTCAAAAAACCCAAAAAAATTATCATGGCTAAGAAACTTGGGGAGTTTGCAACTCCCAACGAAAACTTTATGCATGCACCAATCACTTTACCCGATGTTGCTGCCGAGCAGTTAGATATTAAACCTTACCTTGTCACGATGGTTCAACAGAACCAGTTCGGAGGTTCTGCGTACGAAGACGCAGGCATGCACTTGCACACTTTCACAGAATTATGTGATATGACACATATAAAGGACTATGAACCTGACGCTTTGAAGTTGTGTCTATTTCCTTTCTCTTTGAGAGGAAAAGCTAAGGAATGGCTTCTAGCCTTGCCTAGAGGAACCATCACCTCTTGGAACTTATATTGCAGCATGTTTATGACAAAGTTTTGCCCACCTTTGAAAATGATGCAATTACGATCTAATATCACTGGTTTTAAGTAGGACGACCGCGAGCCACTAGCACTTGCTTGGGAACGGATGAAAGAGGCAATAAGAAATTTTCCAAACCATGGGATGGAGGAATGGCTATTTCTTCACTTATATTATAATACTCTTAACCCCATGTCCTAAACTATGTTAGATACTGCTGCAGGAGGAACTATCATGGGAAGACCTATCGAAGAAGCAAAAAGGTTGCTTATTGAAATGCAAGAAAACCATGCCCAATGGCATGTCGATAGGTCAACTAAAAAAAACTAAACTCCATCACTGAAGAGAAGAATGAAGAATTGATCGCCAAAATTGATGAGTTAATTGGCATGATTATTAAAGGTAAACAGGAGGTAAATGTTAATGCTATTACCGAAGTTGATACTGATGTCAATTTCATTGCTCGTAATAACTACAACCCCAATTGGAAGAATCAGAATTATGCTCCCAACTTCCCTAAACCACCATATCCCACAAACCAAAGAGCATAAAAACACTGTGGGGTGAGCACCGGTAATAGGACTTCACTTGAGGAAACCCTCAACACTTTTATGACTGCTCAAACAGAGCAGAACAAAACCTTTACCGACATATTGAAGTCTCACGGTAATTTGCTTGGTCAAGTAACAGTTAAAATTGCTGGACTAACCAATTATTTGCAGACGCTTCAGGAAAGAACCCACAATATGGAAGCCCATGTTGCAAAAATAGATGAGAGACAAACCGTTATCATTGCTAAGTTTGTAGGAAAGCTAGAACCTAATCTGTTTGAAAGTCTTAAAATGATGAGATGCAGTGCAGGTACTAAAGAAGAGCTAGACCGAAGTCATATTCCCGAACACACATATTCGATTGAGGACTTCGTGAAGATGATGAACTTGAAGGCACCACTACCTAAGGTAAAAGATGATGGTTCTTACAAGAGCTTCATTCATCAAGTCGCTATCAAGGTACGCGAGCTCGATAACGAAAGTAAAAAGTTGCATGAGAAAGTACCAGTTAAGCAAGAAGATATCGTTGAACCTACAATAGAAATAGAGATTGGGATGAATAAATTGAAAGCTCTTTGTGATCTTGGGGCTAGTGTTTCCAATATCCCGAAATCCCTTTATGACAAACTCAATCTCGATCCTTTTGTTATGAGTGAAATTAAATTGAATGTGGCTGATTCTACCTATACGCTAGTAGTAGGCCTAAAGCATGGCATCATAATTCAACCTTACGGTTGCCCTGCTATGATTGATGTTGTTATAGTTGACATGCCTGAAGATCACATTGCACCAATCATATTAGGTAGGCCATTTTTGAGGACCATTAAAGCTACGATCAATGTTTTTGAAGGAAATGTTAGATTTGATCTGCCTTACGGTTGCCCTGCTATGATTGATGTTGTTATAGTTGACATGCCTGAAGATCACATTGCACCAATCATACTGTTAGATTTTCCTAGGAAGAAGAAGATGAACATCTACACCAAAGACGGAATTGTCTTGAATGCTTGGAGTTATGGAATGGGCGTTCTTTTGTCCAAGGACAAGTGATCCTCAATGCGGTCGAGCTAAATGACCGAAAACAAAGCGCTTCATGGGAGGCAACCCATGAAAATAAGATGGTGTAATTTTTGTTTTGTTTTGTCTTGGGTGTGTAAATAAAAGAGTGTTAGAAGCAAAACAAGAAGAGGGGAAGGAGAAAGGTAATTACCACCACCTTAAGTACATATATAATCATGCTGTAATTTAGTCAAACTTTCTGGAAATTTTTCGTTGTAGAGTTGTTGGAACTAACCTCTAAGGACTATCAAGGAAATTCTCGAAGATACAAGTCATTTTGGGCGTCCAGGCGAAAAAACGGCGTCTGGTATGAGCAGCCATGCACCTACCAGCGGTCATACCACTCAACTGAGAAAATGCACATGTTTCCAGAGAAGAAGACAGTGTTCAGTACGAGCATGCACGCTCGTACTGGAGATCATACCGCAGAAGAGAGGCAACACAAAAATATCCAGGGAGATGACGACATGAAGTATGAGCGCTCACGCTCGTACTCACGACCGAACCACCCCCACGGCAAAACCAACTAGGAGTTCCAGAGAAGATGACGGAGTCTAGTACGAGCGGTCTCGCTCGTACCAGGCCTCGTACCACAAGTGAATGCCCGCAGCCAACTTATCAGAGAAGAAGATAGGGTACGGTACGGGCGGGCACGCTCGTACCGAGCCAAACGCAGATGCAATTCACTTCCAGAGAAGAAGACAGTGTCTGGTACCAGTGCTCATACCGCGTGGTTTTTCGGCCATATAGCACCCAAAAGGAGGTAACCCTAAATCATAATTTCAATCTTATTTCTCCATCTCCTCCAAACCTCAAAGAAACTTTGAAGAATCGCTCTCCCTACTCGTTTTCAGTCCGAATCCTTGCACGTGAAGCATTTACGGTATGTTTCTCCCCCGATCCCCAAGTTATTTTCTGCGAAACCGTGCTCTATAGCCTCTCATTTTCATCTAGGGTTCATACTTGTTTTTAATCATTTTTCTTGTTGAGCAGGAAATCGTTGATGCTTATAGGGGAGACGAGTCACATAAGTCATGTGGATTCAATCCTTTATCAATCTATTGGAATGAAAATTATTTTTGATTGGAGATGAATACGAGGAGCGCCACCACTCGTGCAAGTGCTCTTGCAAGAGGGGAACCCACTCATACCGATGCCACAATTGCTCTAAGGAACCAAGTTTATTTTCAAGGGATCAACTTCTCTGACCGTTCCCAAAAGAACAAGTATAAGAAACTTCATGAGAGGGAAGTTAGATGAACCAAGTGGGCATTCCCGACCACAATCACCACACTCGGTATAGGTAATGATTTCAATTTTTCATGTGCAAATGATGGTTTGCAGCACTTTGTCTTTCATGACGTGAAAACCTACCACCGGTTGATGCTAGAGTGTTTGAGCACCCTATCACAAACCGTCAAGTTAACCCCATGAGCGATGCTAACCGGATCACTTTCCGCCTCATGGACCAAAGCTTTGACATATCATTAACGGAGTGGTGCACTCACTTTGGCTTCACCAACAATGACGACCATGTCTGTTACGCCTACGACGGCTTCGCCCGCATCTAGTACATCTATTTTATGAGATGAGTTATGAAGGCCATAAGCATAGGGCCAGTTGCATTGAGTGTCCTGCAATTCGATATTTCTATTATGTTATCACTAAAACTTTGCAGGCCTATGGGGAAGTATCAAAAGTTAATGAAGAAAATATGCTCATCCTTGGGAAGGCCGCAAACCCCAACATCGACATCACGCCAAACTTAGGCGCAATTGTTTTACTTCAGCTCACCCACCAAGCAAACTAGACGGATGGCGATATCACCTGCAGAGGAGTCATCACTATCTTAGCCAACTCCCTTGGTCTTGACATTACCAGCTTGAACCCGTTTGGAGGTAACCGCCTTGTTATTATTCACATTCACTGTAGTGCAGGGGTGGTAGTCTCACGCTTTGGTCGTCACTATATCCGTATTCCTGGAGTGGGGCATTTTTTGCCTGCTCCCATGCGTAAACGATTCTTGATCAAGGAGGGAATTTTGCATTGTGTTGCACAGGAAGAGGATGAAGCTTTTGTCGTTGAAGCTCCAGAACTAGGGGAGGTGGACGAAGAAGAACTCACACCGGAACAAGAGGAGCAGCCAGGGGATGTCGTTGATGAGGAGACACCCTACGCCACATACGCCGACATATACAGCCTCGGAGACTCCATCAACAACATGAATGACCTCGCCAACTCTCTCCAAGACAACACCACCTACATGGCATCTCAGTTCTCCACGTGGAGTTAAGCATGGACTCCAGGACACTATCAGCCACCGCCACAATTAGCTCTCGAGTTTGGGCATGCAAAAGCCTAAACTTGGGGAGGTCATCTTCACGTCTATATCAAGATGTGGCGGCATTTATTTGAATAAACTTGTAATGAGGTTGTACTTAAGCTCGTGCGAGAGCTTTGAAACACTCGTGTTGGTCTGTTCCAACACTTTGGTTTTTATGTGCTTTATTTCCTTTTTTATTTGCTTTTGTTCGCCATTTACGTTTGCCTCTTTTGCAAGTTAGCTTTCAAAAACCCAAAAATCCAAAAATATAATAAGTTTTCCTTTGGTCTTTGTCATTGCGATTTTCTTTTGCATCTTTTGCTAATATTTTTATAAGCAGAGTTGATCTACGCCGAGCAACGAGGAACACATCTTAAGGAAGAGAAGCGTGAACATTCATGGACGTGAGGTATCCTACGACTCCTGCTTTTTGAGCTTGAAATGCTTATGCTAGATGTAGTATAGTAGTAGCATGTGTGATGTATTGAAGTGGGAGTAGATCTTGATAGTTAATACAAAGATTTTATTCGTTTAGAGAAGTTAATTAAGTAGCCTTTGTTCTGTTTCATCTAGATAACTGAGACTTGCCGTGGGACTAGTTTTAAAAAGAAAGTAATGATAACAAAGATAATCATGCATAAGAGAAAGTCTTCCTAAAGATTTGGGTGTTGAGAAAATTTGTTAAAAGAACATGGTATTAGAGATACTCAACCCCATAGTATTCAATTTGATAGACTCAATAGCACTTGTAGAAAGAGTTGTCCAGAGAAATTTAGTTGGAGGTGATTGAGCTTATTACATGCCAAAATTTGTTGTGCAATACATGGTATATTGCTTTATGCGTGTTCCATGGCCTTGTCACTAGATATTGCTTTATGCGAGTCACCGTGACTTTGTCACCCCTCCTGCGTTTATGCTGACGACTCCACTGGCCTATGAACGATCTACCTGAGTTTCGGCTCGGATTTTGGCTATTTAGTAGGTTACCATCTGTAGCAACATTGTTATGACGAATATTATTTGGCTTTCTCTTGAGGGAGTGTGTACGTGGAAAAAAGAATATTGATCGTTGCGCTCAAAAGAGACAAATATTGGCCCATAGTATTCGCTTTAAGCCACAATGAAACCCCCATTTGCATGTATCATTTGTTTGACATGGTCTCATCACTGTAAGATGAAAGTTTCAGCAAGCAACAATGGAAGGAGTGCTTACGATCCTTGATAAAATGATACTCGTGGGTGTTAGTGAGTTACTCTAGCACCGTGTTATCTTTTTCATGCCTTTCACGCTTGAAATATGATGTTGTCATTGCAAAGTTCTTCGAAAGTGTTCCCGGCAAGCAAGTGTTAGCTAGACGAAGTAGAATAATGGCTAGTTGATTAGTTTGTCTAAACTAATGAAATCTTTATGTTTACAATCTTGGCCAAACCTGCTTGCATAATAACCATTGCCGCCGCTACAGCTATGCTAAGTTTTCAGGTGAAGAAAGCGGTGGGCTATCTAGGCGTATCGATCGTAAGTGAACCAGAACCATCTTGTTATTTCGGTTTAAACAACTGAGTTCCTTATGATTTTTTCTTTCTTGCTTGAGGACGATCAAGGTTTAAGCTTGGGGAGGTTGATGAGTGTATTTCTTACATTCATTCGACCGTTGTTTAAACCTGATAATCCCGGATATTCTGAGAAAATCACTTTAATTTTATGACCAGTGACTAATAAATCCAAAAGATTGCAATTCCCTATTTTTAATTTATTTCCATAGGTAAAAGACAATAAAAGGGAAGGAATGGAGCTATACATGGAAATATGAAGTGAGGAGATCAAGCCATATCAACAGGAGGAGCCACAGGCTTTCCAGAGCAAAAGATGGCATCTGGTACGAGCATGAGCCCTCTCATACCAGCACTCATACCATGCGCCATTGTCTCCATGACGTCAGCCCTGACAGACTTCATAAAAGGCATGAGGCCCCATTTGCAATAGAGAGCGCAACATCAACCCCACAACAGAAGAAAGAGCAGAAGGATCGCCATCTCCATTCCCAGAAACCCTAGCCACCACCATTGCCACCATCTCCATCTCCATAGCCATTCTCCCCATTGTTTGACATACTTGTAATCGATTCATCGCATACAGAGACATTGCAAGACTCTACACAATCTTTCATCTATCAATGCCATCTACAATGTTTTCCATCTGAGATCCGATCACGATGTGTGAGTAATTCCCTCAGGCCATGGGCTGAGACATAGCCTTGCAGCCCTATGTACTTGTGCACATGATCATTGGTATTGACTTTGCTTAATGGAATGTTATTTGTATGTGTTATCGCAACAGATTTGTCGCTTTTCTCTTTGTCATTCTAAGACTCTGCAGGTACCCGGAACCCCTTAGATCGATCCAGGAGGAGGTAAAGTGCAGGGACACGTGGAAGGCTACACCGAACGCCAGTGACAGTAAGGACTAGTACGGTAGCCGAAAGTAACTCCATGGGGACCATGAGGTGTAGTCATTAAATGCCCAATGCGTTGGTCTGGAGAAATTCTTAATAATCGAGGTAACCTAGCGAGACGGTAAGGGCCTTGGTTGGAGAATAGACTCACGACGCAGGTTGCTGACCGATCGTGATATTATTTGGATGCATCCGCCACATCTACACGTTGAGAACACATCATAACAGTGTTTACCAGGACTATGCTAGAAATCAAGATGAGATCCTAAGTGAAAGTATAAGGTTGTCAGTAAAGTCCTCATGCCCTAGCCTATTTCCATCCATAAGTGTCTCTCAAAGTAAACTACGATTTGTTCGGTTTGGGGAACTGAAACTTCTAATGACGATGATAGCTTGCTTGAATCCCTTTCTAATAGCAAAACTTCATTTGGGTTTGATACCCAGGGTCACCCTTCGGAAGGAGGTCAGTACTATCTACATTCGATACTAGATCAAAGGTAATCAGGCATCTCGGTCTCATAGTATTTGGACGTATTACCTATATAGAATCAACACATCTGATATGTTTGGCATGAGCATGAAATATTTCATTGTGTACTTTTTCACATGATTATGTTACTTACCGCACTTTTATGTATTGGAGAGATGCCCTTGGTGAACCTATGAACCCCGGTCCAGTTTTTAGCATAAGAATCACCTTCCAACACTTTTATACGCACTTTTATTTTCAGTTTTGTTTTACTCCGAAAATACAAAAATATTACCTACCACATTATCTTTTAATTACCTTGTGCAACTATCAAGACTAGCAAGGTTGACACCATTGTTAGCTCTGTTGGGGACAGAACTGAAGTTTTATTTGTGTTGCACAAACTTACCCTATCACAGAATAACATTGCCTCCACGGATTGATACATTGGTTTCTCACCGAGGGAAACTTGCTACGTACTACAAACTCCTCCACTTGGGAGCCCAACAATTTGGCATCAAGCAAGCAAGCAAGTTTTTTGCACTGTTGTCAGGGAGGTACGTGTCCTGCTGAAATTAATACTTCTATCAACTTGCCATCAATCAACAAGTTTCTGGCGCCGTTGCCAGGAAGGTAAATATTTTGCAATAAGTTTTGTATCACTTTTATTATCTTCCTTGTTTTATATCTTTTTTAGTTGTAGGTTTGTTATCCTTGTTAGTGTTTTTGTTTTGCAAAACTATCAAAAACTCCAAAAATATTTATAATTTCAGCACCTAGTTACTTTTTGTTTAGTAGTTGTAATGGGTATCATTGATGCAAACACAAAGTTACGTGACTTCTCTACCTCCAACAATAATGATTTCCTAAACACACCTATCACACCACCCATCATTAGTGCTGAATCTTATGATATTAGCCCTGCTTTGCTCAACTTGGTTATGAAAGAGCAATTTTCTGGCTCATTTAGTGAGATGCTGCTTCTCATTTGCACAACTTTGTTGAATTTTGTGATATGCAAAAATATAAATATGGAGAGGCTGATTATGTGAAACTAAAATAGTTTACTTTTTCGCTTAGAGCTAGGGCTAAAGATTGGTTACAATCTTTACCTAGAGGTAGCATTGATTCGTGGAACAAATGCAAAGAGCTTTTTATTGGAGAGTATTATCCTCCTGATAAGATAATACAACTTAGAAAAGCTATCATGAAAATTAAGCAAAGTGATAATGAATGATTTGCACAATCATGGGAAAGAAAGAAAAGCATGCTTAGAAATTGTCCAAGTCATGGACTAGATGATTGGTTACTGCTTCATACCTTTTATGTTGGACTGAATGTTATGTCAAGGAGTCTGTTAGATTCAGCTATAGGTGGAACTTTTATGAATATGACTCAAACAAATGCTAAAGCTCTATTGGACAACATGATGACAAACTATGCCCAATGGCATACTCAGAGGGCTCCAACAACAAAGAAGGTAAACTCCATAGAGGAAGTTGGTAGCTTGAATGAGAAAATTGATATGCTTATGTCTATGTTGTCTATGAAAACTAATGCTTCTAGTTCCACTGATGTTTCTATTGGTGATATGGTTGAGCAAAATAAAGATAATGTTGATGTTAATTTCATTGCTAGAAATAAATTTCAACAACAATGCTTACAGAAACAATTATGGGAACAATTATCCTAAGCCATAGCCTTCAAATAATAATTTGGGGGAAGGTCAAACTAAACCAAATGGGTTGAGCTTCCATGCTTTATAAGCTTCTATAAATGCATTCATGACTGAACAAATGAATCAAAATATGTCTTTTAGAAAATAAGTAGGGGAGCACACTCCTATATTAAATGGTTTGGGATAACAACTTAGCATAATGAATGAGATTATAAAAATTCTACAAGAACAATCTGCTCACACTGAATCTTCTTTGTCAAAAATAGCTGAAAACCAAGCTATGCTTTTAGGAAGAATTGCAGCAAAACCTGAATCCAATCCTAGTGTCAGTCTTAATGCAATTCACACAACTAAAAATCCTGCTATAAGTGATGGGAACAACAAAGATATAATGTTGTCCTACAACCATGTTGATGACAAATTGATCAAACACTACGCAGATTCCTATGCTTCAGATTTGCTTTGTCTAAATGAACTAGACAACATTGTTCACAAGATTCAAGTGACTGTCTCAGCTTTCGAGTCCTCTTGTTTAGAAATGGGAAGCCTTTCTTTATCTCACTATGATTAACCCTCAACAATTGATAAAAATAATGAGACTTTATGCATGGTACGTAATAGATGGGCTTTAGAAGAAAAAGCCCGTGAATCTGAAATTTTTGAGAGAAGTGGGTTTGAAGAGGTTAAAACTTTAGTCATTGATGATCCCACTAATTTGGAGGGTTTTGATTTTGATTATAATAATTGTAAGTTTTCTGATGTTATTAGAGTTTTGCAAAATATGGCTAGGGAACCTATGTCTTTAGAGCACAGAAATCATTTCACCAAATATATTATAGAAGCTGTTTTACTTGTTAGGAAGAAAAATATAATAAAGATGCTTTGATCCCTGTGAAGTTGGAAGATGGTTGGGAACCATCTATAAAGATTAGCATTAATAACTTTACTTGTGATGCTCTCTATGATTTAGGTGCATGTGTGTCCACAATTCCTAAGAAACTATATGATGCACTTGGATTAAAACCTCTTACTGAATGTCAACTGAATGTGCACTTAGCAGATGACACCATAAAGAAACCTATAGAAAAATTGAAGATATTCTTGTGGTTTCTAATATGAATTATTTCCCTGTAGATTTTCTTTTTATGGATGAGGAACCAAACCCTCTATGTCCAATTATATTGGGAAAACCTTTTCTGAGGACTGTACGGGCAATCATTGATACGAAAGAAGAAACTATAAAATTTCAATTCCCCATGAAGAAAGGATTAGAACACTTTCCAATAAATAGAAAAAAAATTGGTTATGAGGTCATGTTGGGAATTGATAGCTCCAAGGGAAGTGGAGAACATAAAACTTCATTATTCTTTAAAAACTATCATGCCTAGCTCAAAGGCATTAAAGAAAGCGCTTCTGGGAGGCAGCCCACATTTACATTTTTTTTAATAATGTAGGACTTGCTAACTTACTGTAGAAAAGTTGTTTTCTTGTTTTATTTCAGTAAAGTGCCAAGTTATGCAATTAGTTTAAGTGTTTAGACTATGTGGTGATTGCTGTTCTGTTTTCTGCAGTTTGCTGTTCTTGCGAAAAATTGTATTTATTCCTGGAACATGATTTTGACTTGAAATTTCTACAGAACAGATCCATGCATGTCTAGTATTTATTCTAATTTTTTCAGAATGTTTTGATAAATGAAAGTGTCCAGATTAATTACGTTTTTACATGCGGGTCTTTTTTGACAGATTCTTTTGCAACTGCTTTAGGTGCTATAGGATTGCTTAGTTTTCTGTTTATCCTTGATCAAGAGAGCCTATGATTGTGTCCTTTACTGTATATACTGTTATACCATGTTTCCATGGTTCATATACCTCAAGGAAAACTATTTAGTATTATTTATGGACTAACCCGGACTCACGGTTCCTTCTGAGCTATCTTGTTTATATGAGATTAACTTCATTAGGGATGCCATCACAATCACAAGCACCAGGAGGGTGTGAGGTTCAAGATTGGGGATGCCCAAGGCATCCCCACTTTAATTATAAGAAGACCCAAAAGCCAAAGCTCGGGGATGCCCAAGGCATCCCCGTTCTTTATCAACATCCACCGTATGATCCCGTCTAAAGCCCTTCACATTAGTATTGCTTTGTATCCATTATCTTGGACTATTCTTTTTGTTTTTGCTTTTGAATAAACATAATCATCACCTCTGGCCATTTGAATTATTGTGGAGAGAAAGTGCTTGGCTTTGTTTTTTACTCTATGTGCTTCACTTAAATCTGCTAGAGTAGTAGAAGTGGCGTGTTGTGGATATAACTTTCAGTGCTTCACTTATATTTTGTTGAAAAATTTTGGGACTTGGTTGGGACATTTTCTAATGTTATATCTTGAGCTTATTATCATGGGTATAATACTGGACTTTAAGTCTTGCATGCTTACGATAGTAATTAAGTTAATAAGAACACCGAAATAGAGTTTGTTTCAATAGTTGTGGATATTTGGCTTTGGTTTTGAGACATTCTTATCAATATTAATGTGTATGTGAAGTAGCTACTGCTATTTAGAGATAGGATAATGTACTTAATGTTCAAGAGGACCTTTTCCTTCCTTTCACCTAATAACAAATAAAAATTAGGGACTCTAATGAGAGGCTGAAATTGCATAGTTTTGTTTGCATGCAACCATTATAGACTAGCGTCATTGATATGGCCGGAGCGGAATGATGGTTTCTAATCTTCTCCCATGGGATACTTGGCTTGCTGCACTATGCTCTAGTAATGCCATGAGGTACTTATTTGGTTGATGAGTTCTTTATGATTAATGCAAGTTTTGAGTTTTGTGCTTTCACCCAAATAACCTTTTTGCTAGCCTCTTCAATACAGAGCATTGCCCACTCTCACATTTAGATACCGTGCATCCTTCGCTGGTACATCCAACCATGTGGGAGGACTTCCTCTTGTTTTTCTACACATAAATCCAACATTTCCTCAAAACAGCCACCATACCTACCTACATATGGTATTTTTCATAGCCATTCCGAGTAAATTGCCATGCACTACCATCATTTATGTTACATGACTAGAGATATGTTGTCATTGTCATATGCTTTGCATGATCATTACAGCTAGCATTGTTATTTTTCATGGCTATGCCATTTGCTCATTATATACACTAGATGACCCGTTGCGCCCATGGTGCAAAGACCAACTGCAGCCAGGAAGTTAAGCAAGCTATGGGCAGCACCTTCGTTTTATAAACTATCGCCAGAGGGCGTTACCATGAATAAGAATACACATGGGAACACCAAGAAGTAATGGACAGACTAACAAATAGGGATAACCACCCCTGGATCATGGCAAGTGCTTGTTCGTACCGGTGAACATTGGTTTGGGTAACGTGAGCAACAAAGTCCCTTCGTGCCGAGTCGGCTGCACATATGGACCCGATGCAATCAAGAAATCGGTGAGGTCGGAGCCTTCTCAGCCACCAGTACTTTATGGTGAGTGGATCCGAACCTGAGCTATTCGCCTCGCTTTGATGCTATCAGGGGAGGCTTCTGCCAGCATCTCGCATGGGAGGCTGCTGCCAGCATTGGCCGACCTGCGCTGACTACTCGCGTCTGAACAAAACATATTGCAAGACGGTTCCCAGGATGGATTGACCCGCCGAACAACATCGTTCCTGGCAACACAGGGACCTGACCTGTACTGATGACCGGAGAAGCATGCTAGTCCCCCAGTGGCTGGTCCAGTCAAACGCAAACATAGAGCGGCGCAGCCTCTGGGTAAGCCAGGTCCAATTACCTGTCATAGATAATGCGATTAGATGGCTCAGTAGGTGCCCGTTGCAAATGCAACCAAGAAGCTAAGCAACTTGTGAACAACATGAAAAAACAAAATGCAACCAAGAAGCAAGGCCAACTATTTGAATGACGCTTTTCCTGAACTGCATGCAAATGATTATCTTCATATTGTATTTGAGTTGTATGTACTAATGACAAATAATGATGATTGTTGCCCATAGCTTTCTTTGGCGAAACAAAAGCAGTTTGCTTGAGCAGGTGAATGGACTCCAGCTTTTTTTTCATGCTTCGGGCTTTCCTCATTTCGGAATCATGAAAATAACCATGAGGCTAAACGGGGCTATCAATGCGTGTTACACCCTTATCTACAATGATGATCCATTACACCCTTTCTAATCCCAGCATGACATGCTGAAAAAGTCAGGATGGACATAAACCCGGCGCTCATTCGCATAGGTCGTGCCCAGATCATGCACCGATTAGAAAGGCAAAGGATAGATGTTTGGCATGCTCCCATGTGTCAGAGTTGAATCCGGCGGATCTCGGGTATCACTACTAGGAAATACCTTATAGGTAGCAGCTTAACAGTAGCATGGGGTAGAAGCCCCACGCTGCTGTTAACTAGCAGCAGCGCGGGCCTAAAGCCAACGCTACAGGTAAGACTTAGTAGTAGCGTGGGCCCATGGCCCAAGCGCTGCTGCTAAGTGGGCCACAAGGCCGCCCCGGGTCTAGCCTTAGTGTTAGCTGTAGCGCCGGGTGCACGGCCCACGCTGCTACTAAAACTGCACATGGGCAGGTGGTGGGCCCAAATTATCAGTAGCGCAGGGAGACGGACGGCGCTACTGGTACTGACATTAGCCGTAGCGTGGGTCACCTGGCCCGCGCTACTGCTAAGCCCACCTTATCCTACCCCGGCCGACCCGTCGGTTTCCTCTCCCTCACCACACTCACTCTCACTCCATCTCTCTCGCGCAGCGCTTGGTCGCCGTCGCCAGCCGCCGCCGCCCGCCACCGTCGCTCACCGCCGTCGCCCGCCGCCATCGCCCGCGCGCCACCGCCACCGAGGTAGCTCCTCCTACCTCCCTCCTCCTCTCGTCCCTCCCTCCTTCCCCCCCCTCCTCCCTCCTTCCTCCTCGATCCCTCCCTCCTCCCTTCCCCTTCCTCCCTCCCTCCTTAGTCCCCCTCCTCCCTCCCTCCCTTCTCTCTCTGTTCTTGTAGAATGTAGGTAATTTGAATGTAGGTTTTAGAATGTAGACATTGTAGAATGTAGGTTTTTTAATAGAATAATTTTTTAGGTCATTTGAGTAAATGAGGTTTTTTTTTACTATTTTAGGTGTTTTGAATACAATAGGAAATTTTAGGTATTTTGATTAGAAAGTTTAGTAATAGAATTTTTTATTAAACCAATTTAGTAATAGAAATTTTTTAGGAATAGAAATTTTTCAATATATAACTGTATCGGAATGCCATATGAGAAATTTAGTAATAGAAATTTTTAGTAAGAAAATTTAGGTATGGAAATTTTTAGTAATTTTCTTTTTCAATATGGAAATTTTTAGGTATCGGTATGCTATATGAGATTTGATGATCTAAAATTTTCACTCGGTGGAATATGCAGGCTTTGTAGTGTCGCGTCTCCCTGTGGAGTGATCGTCGTCGGAGCTACCTTTACTTCCTCTACACCCGAGTCGGTGAGCTAAAAGTCCACCTCCTCCTTCTCTTCTCCTCGAAGTTGAATAGAGTAGAACTATGGTATTTAGTTATGTCAACCTCACAATGCCAAAGTTGAAATGTTCGGGTTATAGATGTAGTAGTAGTAGATGAGTAGCTGTGACAATGTGAAGCTAGTTTTTTTAAGTTTAAACATCTTTGTATGTGTATGGACATCTTTGTATCGCAGGGAAAATCCGAGTGGCCTATGTTTTGCCGGAGTGTTGATTCATTTCCGTTCCGGTAAATTTCAGGCGATCGATATGTCCTATTTTAGCAAAGGTCATGCCGGATTTTTTCGTGAATTTTAGCAAGAATTGTGCTAGAATATAGGAAATATCGAGTGCTTGGATTTGCCGGAAAGGGAATTAAACGACATTTCGGGTTGACTTCAAGTCTGTCGGGGCTCAATACATGCATGACAGTCAGAAAATCAGTGAGGGAGAGTGTCCACCATATATGAGAGAAGAAGAATGCCGACTGTTGTCGTGGGGGTCGCTTCTCCTTCTTCTCCTTGTGCTAGACCTTTGTTATGCACTAGGGGGAGGAGGAGTAGCGACCATCACCGACGGTCGAAAAATCAGTGAGCGAGAGTGTCCACCATATATGAGTAATAATGATCTGTGTGTTGAGTTCCTGTTATTTGCCGTCGATTTTTAATCTTTGACTTATGAACACAGGAAATGTCTGACGACGATATGATTCCTGAGTGTGACTACTGCGAAGACGACCGGGGTATGTGCGACAGGATGCCTTATCTGCAAAACGGTAGGTACTTCACCATCGTGCTGAAGGAGACTTTCGACGTTTTTACGGTACGTAATGACGACAAGTATTTTTCCGTAATTATGCACGACTTGTGAATTTTGGCTTCAACGTGTAATTTTCCATTTTTTTCAATTGAAATAGTTCATCCCATGTCATGCAAGACCGTATGTCTTGGAAAAGCTCGGTTTTGAAGATAGGGAGAGAACAGAGACGAAGAGTGCTCACCTTAAGACGAAGCATGGTTTCACTTTTTTGGTTAAGCTATTTAATGCACCAAATAGCTCGCATTTCGGTTGCTCAACTTGGAGAGGATTTTGCAAGGCCTATGAATTTAAAGAGGATATGCAAATCACCTTCGATCTTTGGCCCGAAGATGAAATTGACGATAATATTGACATTTGGGTGGATGTCGAGACGCTTCTAGTTCTACCTCTTTGTGAGTTTTTAAAATAAATTTGTTAAGTAATTTATATTGTATATTTAAAAATCATTGACGGCTTATTTCCATTGACAGCTTATTTCCATTCTTCAAAAAATGTATGGAAGATAGTAGACAGAACCTACTACACTGATGGCTCTGCACTAAGTTACGAGGAGAAAGATCATCTTATCTCATTTATTATTGATGTTGAGAATTTCAATATCAATTATGAAACTGCTCCACATTATGGTCAATATGTGCCACTAGTGCACGTGTTGAACTACGGTAACATCCATGGAGATGGCATGGTAAGATTTTTTACTATTACGACATCAGTTCATCTTTTGCATACATTCTTGTAAAGCTAAACTACATTGCTAACTACGTTATTATTATGTTTTTCAACAGAAAATCCCGAAGGATTGTGTGCCTCATCTGATGTTTACGAAAGGTCGCATTGATGTTATTAGATTAGGGCCAAGTCCGCCAAGGGTTCACCGCTGTTCATACAAGAATTCTCAAAGCGATGAAGACATCACAATCAAAGAATGGAAAAAAGTTATGAATAATCATATGGAGCTACTTGGAAGCAACATTGTGCGAAGCGCACGAATTGGAGACAGGATAATCTCAATTCTTCATAATGGAGAGTCAGGGGCTATGTTGTTTTATGCTATTTTACCTTAGAGAGCGTAGCAGGTCCTAGCTAATACTCATGATCATGTGCTAAGAACAATTAACTAGGGTTGGTTATGACTATGATAACGAGTAGAAGTTGTTAGATGACTATGATAATGATGAGTATGACTTGTGTTATTATGATAATGATGATGAGTTATTATTATGATGATGATGCTGAGTTGTTATATCATTATGTGCATGATGAGCTATTATATCAGTGGATGAAAGAAACGTGGATTAGATTCAAGTGGAGGCAACATGGTGCAAATCCAAAGTACTACTAATCCAAACTTGGTCACTTTGATTAGTAGTACTTTGGATCTGCGCCATGTTGCCTCCACGTGAATCCAATTCGCGTTACTTTCACCCAATGATATAATAACTCATCATGATCATAAAATCATATGATGAGACTACTTTATAAAACCTGTACAAATACAGCGCAAATACGGAGAAGAAAATAAAAATACATGAAATTATAGCAGTAGCGCTGGTTATACCCACGCTACTGCTAGGTAGGGTAGCAGTAGCGCATGTTTGGCCCACGCTACTGCTAGGTAGGGTAGCAGTAGCGCTGGAAAACACACGCTACTACTAAGACTTAGATGTAGCGCCATAGCAGTAGCGCGGGCCCCAACGCTACTGCTAGGCCTTTTACCCACGCTACTGCTAGGGTTTTCCCTAGTAGCGAGGCTCCCGAGCTGGTGATCTTAGCTAGATGGTAACAGGACAAAGAGGGACATGATATTTTACCCAGGTTCGGGCCCTCTCGATGAGGTAAAACCCTGTGTCCTACTTCTATTATATTGATTGTGATGGAGTACAAAGTACAGGATGATCTAGCTCGAGATCGTATGTGAATGAATCTTGACCTATGGTCTAAAACCCCTCGGCTCATATAGACACCGGGGGTACCTAGGGCTACCTATAGGTCGGTTACATTAAGAGATAAACATGCTGATGAGTTGAACACGCCTTGGAGTATGCGCCAAGTCTTCGGAGGATTCCATCTTGAGTACGCCGTGGGGCGTTTCAAACGTTGCCCACTCATCGGTTATCTGGGGGTCTTTGGCCCAGCCCGAAATTGGGGGGCCAACGTGGTTGGTACCCGCTAGTCCATGATACCGTTAGTAGCCCCCGAACTGGTCTTGAAGCCGAGGACATCGATCGACTCCTCGGAGTCGTGGCTTGTTCTTCGGTCTTCGGCTTCACAGGTGAGTTCAACATTCCTCTCTGTGTCTTCCTCTATCGTAACCATATTTTTGTCCGAGAGGTGATATTCCTCGGACATCCGAGGAGCTCCAACCAAGCTCCCCACATAGTGTTCTTTATCGGATCCAAAGACCCTATCCAGGCCTAGGTAGCTTAATAGCGAAGTATCCTAGTGCTAGCATGGGTGAGTCGATTGGGCCGTGTTCTGACAATCTTGACCGAAAATAGAACCGTCCATATGTACTGTAGAACCGAAAGGTCCCATCAATAACATTTATGTCAAGTTTTAGCGCAGCCCGAGGCTGCTACCATTGGCACGTCCGGTCAATAAAGGATCATGCTCCGGATTTTCGGCGGCATTATCAACAAAATCCCTCGACTTACGCGCGCTCATAATGCGCGTCGCGTTGGGAACCGGCGCAATTACCGTTTGGTATCGCGTGTCTTGGTATTTTTTACTGGCCTATAAAGGGATGCTGATGGATCTAATCCATTTCCATGCTTTCCCCCTTGCTTCCTGCGCCCAAATCCTCCAAGCTCCAGCGCCCAGAGTTCAGAGCCCAGACCCTACTTTTTCATCCCCCCACTACTTCCTTCCCCACCTTCATCGATGGCCGGGAAGGGCAAGGGCGCCGCCGCGATGGTGGCCGAGGAGAAGGCGGCGAGCAAGAGGGAGCTGTGGCTCCCTTCCACCATCACCGCCGGCAACATCGTCAAGCTTCAGGCGAGTGGCTACCTTCCGTCCCAGGACGAGGTCAAGTGCCATTCGCCGCTCATCGGAACTGCCCTTCGTTCCGCCTCCCGAGTCCCAGAACCTCGAGAGGGCAAGCGCGTCGTATTCATCTCCCACCTCATCTGAGGTTTGGGTTTTCCGATTCACCCTTTTCTCCAGGGCCTCATGTACTTCTATGGCCTCCAAGTCCATCATCTGGGGCCCAAGTCCATCCTCCACATTGCTTCCTACATCGTTTTCTGTGAGGCGTTTCTCCGCATTGAGCCCCATTTCGGGCTTTGGCTCAAGTTGTTCTGTGTCAAACCACAAACCAACAACGGCCAGATCACAAAAAGCGGAGGTGCCATGATCAGCAAGCTCCACGGTGTTATGTGGCTGCTATAGGAAATATGCCGTAGAGGCAATAATAAATGTTATTATTTATTTCCATGTTCGTAATTATGTTTTATATTCCATGTTATAACTGCTATGGTTCTCGAGTGTACAATAACCACGAGGCACAGAGGAAGACAAATATGCACGTGTGGAATAATAAACGGATAAATATACTCCTAGTCTCGCCTCTAAGACTAGCTGAAGTGTTGCATGATGGTTCTATTTTCCTGATATTGGGCTTGACTATGCTGGCAACTTTGAGGGCACAATGTTAGAAGAACACTTGTGTTGAATTGACCAAATTGATGTTATGCTATGAGATACATTCATCACAAGTTAATGCATTATAATACAAAGGAAGTTAAGCATTTGCATAATTCCTTAGACCATGAGAGTATCGAGTTCCTTCGTACTTGCTTCGTGAGCATTAGGGTTTGTTAAACGTCATCTGTAACACGGTGGCTATTACTGCGGCTTACGGGTTCACGGAAAAGTATGACAAGGAACTATGTAGCTCAAGATTGGTATTTGCTCCTCCGTCGATGGAGAGATATTCTTGGGGCCCTCTCGGTGTTATGGTATCCATCATCGTCCGGCCATACATAGTGTGATTTGATCATAGGGATGCCGGAACACGGGAACGAGAAAAGAGAACAAAACCGGTAACGAGGTAACTGTCATAGTGAACAAGTTGTTGATTCACGGGGATGCCGATAAATCTCACCTCGGGTTTTGTAACATATCATGAAGCAACAGGAAGATCATACGGTAACTATAGGTTCACTCGAATATTCATTCGTGTGGGTATAGGGATCAATATGGATGTCCACGGTTCCATTATTGATCATTGATTAGAAAGGGTTCCGGTCATGTCTATACTTCACCGAACCTACAGGGTCACACACTTAAGGGTCATCTATTCTGTTGAATACCAGGTTAGGAGTCAGAGATAAAGTCACCGAAAAAGTTTCGGAGACACTAGAATAGTTCCAGAGAGAAAGTCACCGGAAAAGTTTCGGAGACGACGAAAAGTTTCAGAGAGAAAACCGGAAGTGTTTTGGAGTAACCGGAAATGTTTCGAAACGCGTCTAGAATTATTTTAGGGGGTGCCGGAAATGTTCTGGACCTTCAGGATTTTTTTTGGATAAAACGGTCGCGGAAAAATATTTCATGAAAAGCAACACTATTATGCATGGTGGGATGAATAGTGGCAAAACTATTAAGGGAAAATACCTCATGAATAGTGCAAAAATATCTGAGGGCATTTTGGTATTTTCCCCATAGCCTCTCACCCTATAAATAGAGGTGGAGAGGGCTCTCCATTTTCATCCAAGTTCTCTCTTGAGTTCTCATACAATGGCATGCAATGATCTGCCCTTCTCTCTCTCCCTCCACAAAATAGTTTCATAGTGCCGAAAGGCTGCCTGGTTTCCAGCAGCACCTAGTCCTAGACGGTGAAGCCCTGTCGGCTAGCTGACACCGTATGTGTGCAACCCGGTACAGAGGTCGTAGTTTCGATCTTAGTTTGAGAGTGCCTCCCGAAGGGCTGTCCGAGTTTCTGTCCGAGAGCCTCCCGGATGGCTGTCCGAGTGACCGTCCGAGTTTTTGTCCGAGAGCCTCCCGGAGGGCTGTCCGAGTGACCCTTCAAGTTTCTATCCAAGAACCTCCCAGAGGGCTGTCCGAGTGACTGTCCGAAGGCTGTCCGAGGGAGAACATCCTCGCGGTTGGGAGGTTGTAAAATCCTAGCTGTGGGGATGTGCACCGCCGATCTTCACCGACTCTACTTCTGCTCCACTACGAGTTGGTATGGATCAGATCAAACCTTGTATGCATCTTCATAGTGGTCCTGGGCTGGTGCGTAGGACGGAATTTTTTTGTTTTCAGCTGCGTTCCCCAATAGTGTCATCATGAGCTGTGCTATGCATAGATGCAGGTTACGATCTTGAATACATGAGATCTATTACTAAATATTTTGTGCGGCTAGTAGATGATATCTATTACCTGATGTTCTTGTTGCTTCCCTTGAATTTGCGTATTTCTAATCTTGACGGCACGGTGGAATTTTTTACAAAGTTCTGGCAATCCGCTATCCTTCCATGCTAGTCCTGAGTATGCTAGTCGATAGATCAACGAAGTGCTTCAGTTCTTTGGGTTCCGCCATAGTTAAAGAAACATGAAATTTAGCAAACTAAATGCAGATATGATCTGCACGGGGTTCTTGCGTATGACGAAGTTCAGTATGGGGCTCAAGATTTTTTATCTCGCGTTTCATACGCCCCGCAAAGTTAATCTAGCGACTTGAATAATCATACTTAATGATGAACGTTGGTAGCTACGGTTTGGATTGAAACCTTAGAAGCCACGAAAAATAAAATCTTGTATAAACCGATTAGAGGCGTCTGATTTGGTTTTGCAGGATGCATGTGCATGAGATGTGGTATAGTCTTCGTCATATTTAATTTGATTATGTATGAGATGAACATATGATGTAAATTAATTAACATGACCTGTGTGTCATGATTCGGCATGATGGCTGGAGCCATATGATAGTCACTTTAAATGACCTGCGTGTCAACCTTGATGTAATGCATTTATTTTATTAGCTATAGAGATAGAAATATTATTTGATGCATCCACAAGGCGGTGATAAGTTTGCAAAGGTGGACACCGACGCACAAGCCGAAGACGAAGAAATTAAAGACTTCTCCGTCAGAAAGAGCTATACCATATCATGCTATTATGAATTGCCTAAGAGGTTTATCCCTTTTGTTGCACCCGTTTGATTGCGCTGTAATCGCTTTTATTCGGGTGATCTCTCACTTAAAATATCAAGTAGTTAGTGTTCTCCCAAGTGTAGCACCGTCTGAAATACTTATCTTTTCGGGGTGCGCCATGTCCACATGGGTACGAACGAATTGAGAGGTATGAGGCGGGTGATGGTCAGACCTCGCAGCGAGATCACTTGGTTGTCTTAACGTTCTGGCTTGATCGTCCTGAGCTCAGAACACGCCCATCGAAAGATGAACAAGAGTCACATAGAGATGTGATCGGCAAGTTGGCTAACCGATTGAAATTCGCGTCATCAGTGATGTCCACATCAATGGCGTTGAATTGAAATACGGGTCTTAAATCACTCATAATCAATTATGAGAGTTATTGATTTTTGATTTGAGTGGAGGCGCACTTAAGAATTGAATTGTTTAATTCTTAGTGCAATTAATTATGAACATTGTCTAAGTGAAATTTGCATAATAGTTAGAGAATATTGGCTCGCGTTTCCACCATCCCTATTAAAATTGAATAGCTGTTATTTACCTGGTTAAAACTTTATGATTGGTAATGTAATGTGAGGATTGTCCTCAAGAGTGCCGAGAAGGACTTTGTCCTATCGCATGCTTTCGGTATTCTCCCGCTAATGCTATGGATGATGTGACTCTCGTCCTTCGATTCAAAAGCTAGAATTCCATTATGGTCAAGTGCAATATGTTTGCTTCCATAAGACCCAAACTTCGAATGTTTGGGATAGTTATGTGATATTCATGGAACTGAAAATTAGTTTCAGATACAAACAAAGGCTAAAAGATATGAGATATCCAAAGCAATGTTTTTTTGCAAGTATTAGTGAAGTGTTTACTGTGCATTAGATTGATTGGATGGGATCTAGAACAACGCCTGTCATGTGATGATGGTGACTAAAACAACAACTTAAAGAGAAAGAAAAAGTCCAAAGGGTGTTAGTCAGATTTACACGCCTAGCAAGTCCAGGGCTAACGCCACTCTTAAAATTTGGGTGCTTCTTCTGAGAGTAGGAGAAATATTGGAAGTAAAACTGTTAGAAGTATAAAGGCAAAGGAAAGTAGACTAGAAGGTCTAGCTCATGTATGAATGTCATACAAGTTATAGATGTATAGAAGGCTGGTCAATGATGTGATTCTTGGAAATAAGGATTAAATTGTTAATCGCTGATTCTAGGGTATTGTGATTAAAATTTGATCACAAGGATGCCCGTTCGATTGCATTATGTTGCAACTCGATACAAGAACTACTGCGGCCTAAAAGACTAGCCGGAAGTGAGGTTTAAATACACGCTGGGAACATAGTAAAAGTTACTACACCTTCCACCGGTGTATTACCTATGTATTTATTTTCATAATTCATTTTAGAGTTTCATACACTCTAACCCATTGCATAAAGTATGTTGCAAGGAGGTTGTTCATAAAAGAACAATTGTTGTTCGGTGTTATGAATAACAAAAGGGGCCATACTCCCATTATGAATGGATGTATGTTATGAATATTGATAATAATATAATACATCCATAACACTGACGCAAAATATCGTGAGACTAAAAGAATACCACATATGTGTGGCACTGCATTTGGTCACATTGGAGAAACCCGCATGGAGAAATTCCATAGTGATGGATTTTGAAGTCATTTGATTATTAATCATCTAACACTTGCAACGTTTGTCCGAAAGTGAAGTGACTAAAATTCCGTTCACAGGCCATAAGGAAGAGCAACGAACTTATTGGAAATCATACATGTTGATGTGTGTAGTCTAGTAAGTAATGTTGCTAGCAGTGGATTTGTCTATCTTCAGTAATGACTCAAGCAGATATGTGTATATTTTCTTAATGAGACATAACTCTGGATCCTTTGAAATGGTTCAAAAGGTTTTTCAGAATGAAGTAGAAATTAGTGTAACAAGAAAATTATGTTTCTGCAATTAGATTTCGGAAAGAAATATTTGAGTTACAAGTTTAGCGAATGTCTGATGAGTTGTGAAAAGAGTTTCATAACTTGCATCTCCCGAAACACCACTGAGAGTGGAATATGAGTGAAGATGTAATCAAACCATTTATCACATGGTAAGATCAAAGATTACATAAAAGCAATTTGCCATTATCCCTTTTATAATAATGCTTTAGAGACTGTGGCTTTTACACTGAAAAGAGCGCCATCAGATCTGTTGAAATGATGCCATGGTATGGTACGCCCAACCATGTTATGTCTTTTCTTAACATTTGGAATATGGGGCTTGTGTAAAGTATTTTACAAACCTTTTCCAAATCAGACAAGTGCTACTTTGTAGGTTATCCTAAATTATTGGGTATTCCTCCATCACTGTACCGAGGAAAAGGTTTGCCACAAAGAGCGGTATGATTTTGAAGAAAATGTTTCTTACAAAAGAGTGAGTGGGAGGATAGTGCAACTCGATGAGATAACAGTATCTTCGTCATCAGGTCAAAGGAAAGAAACCTTGGAAGTAATTTCAGAGTTTCCTACTACGACTGATACGGAAGCCTCTACATGAGATGTATGGACTTCGGTCGAACTTGCAGCTGAACCACGTAGGCAAAACTCGTGCAAACCTCTAAGGTGTGCAAACGAGATATTATTGTTAGACAACAGTATACCTACGATACACAAGTAAGAGTTGATGGGCCCTGACTCCAGAATTGGCTAAATGCCAAAATGATCTGAGATAGTTTCCATATAAATGTTTCAAGATTAGATCTTGATAAACCCTCCGGAAGACTTAGAGTCTAACAAATATTAATGGAACTATAAATTGATGCGGATAAAAGTGTTTTATCCATAAAGCTCGACTTCTTGCAATAACAAATTCAAGGAGTAAACTACGATGAGATTGTCTCACCGTAGCGATGCTTAAAGTCGGTTAGGGTTATACTAGCAATTAATACATATTTCAATCATGAAATATGATAAATGGACGCCAAAAGGATTTCCATGAGATGGAAATACATCCTAGGACTTGTATATGATACAGTCCAAAGTGTTTTGTCGATCGAGAGGATGCTAGTGGGTGTGCAAACTTCAGAGTTTCAGCAATGGACAGAAGAGAGCACGATGGAGTTGGAATCTTTGTTTTGATGAAATAGTCAAAGAGTTAGATTTCATCAAGGATAGCAAAGATGCATGTGTTTACAAGAAAGTAAGTGGGAGCATAATAATATTTCTAAAAACTTTGTGTGCATGACACATTGTTGATTGGAAATAATCTATATTTCATGACATGAATTAGGACTTCATTGAAAAATAGTTTTTTTATGAAGTGCTTGGGCTAGGATGCCTTGGTATTAGGCATAATTATCTATGGAGATAGAATTGCCTAATAGGGCTAAGCCAAAATAATTATTGATAAGATGCTAAAATGGTTTAGCATGAGAACACCAAGAAGTGTTTCTTGCCAAAGTCACATGAAAAGAGTATTAGCAAGACTCGGTGTCCTAAAACACTGATGAGCAAAGTACATGACTGAGATTCCACACACTTCTGTATTTGGATTGATCATGTATTCCATGGTATGTAAAACAACCAGATATGTCTAGTACTCCAAATTAGTTGCGAGTAAGTTACCAAAGTGATCAAGGTATTGATCATAGGACAACAGTGAAAAATGTCATTATGTACTAAAGTAGCACTGATGACATGTTTTCTCGCAAGCGAAGATTATGAAGAGTTCGTTGTAAGCAGTTACATCGATACAGGCTCGTTGTAAATAATTACATCGATGCAGTCTTCATCAGTACTTGAAGCGATTTTTGATTTAAATTAAGGGTTTTGTGTAATACACGATATGGTGGCACGGTAAGTTGCAATTGTTCCAAACAGGTTACTGTGGCGAATTCTATAACAAATGGCTAAGTATGTTGTCACTTTAGAAGCGACAAAGAGGGTGTTGAATCATATATTTCATTTATGAACTTGGTATGGTTTCAAGATGGCTTTGGTCAATGGAGCGCTATAGTAGATAGTGGCTCCATAGCTCAGTCTGAGGAATCAAGGTTCGACCAGTGATTCAATCATATACAAAGCCAAGACCATACAAAATTATGAATTTTGTGAAAGCGTGAAAACGTGAGGATATGCAAAGATACACATGGACCTGAACTTGTCAGATCCATTAGACGAAAACTATACCACAAGCGAAGCATATTTTACACCGGTATGCCATGGGTGTAAAGTGCATCAGCATTGACTAGATTATTGACTCTAGTGCAAGTGGGAGTCTGTAGGAAATATGCCCTAAAGGCAATAATAAAATGTTATTATTTATTTCCATGTTCGTAATTATGTTTTATATTCCGTGCTATAACTGCTATGGTTCTTGAGTCTACCATAACCACGAGGCTCAGAGGAAGACTCATATGCACGTGTGGAATAATAAACGGATAAATACATTCCTAGTCTCGCCTCTAAGACTAGCTCAAGTGTTGCATGATGGTTCTGTTTTCCTGCTCATGGGCATGACTATGCCAGCAACTATGAGGGCCCAGTGTTAGAAGAACACTTGTGTTGAATTGACCAAATTGATGTTATGCTATGAGATACATTCGTCACAAGTTAATGCATTATAACACAAAGGAAGTTAAGAGTTTGCATAATTCCTTAGACCATGAGAGTATCGAGTTCCTTCATACTTGCTTCGTGAACTTTGGGGTTTGTTAAACGTCATTTGTAACAGGGTGGCTATTACAGCGGCTTACGGGTTCACGGAAAAGTATGACAAGGAACTAGGTAGATGTGACGCCCCCGACTTAATCGTGCACTAACCATACACACAAATGCACACGATCAAGCCTAGGGACTCACTTGAAGATATCACAACACAACTCTAGATTCAAATTAAAATAATACAAGCTTTATATTACAGGCCAGGGTCCTCGAGGGCTCGAATACATAAGCTCGCGATCAAGCGTCAGCGGAAACAACAAAATATCTGAGTACATACATAAAAGTAAAACAGATATGCCTTAAGAAGGCTAGCACAACAGCGACACTGATCGAAAAGGTGAAGGCCTCCTGCCTAGGGCCTCCGAACTACTCCTGGTCGGCGGACTCAACGTAGTAGTAGTTGTCTCCGGGGATCTCCTGCTCCTGGACTCCGTCGTCTGATCGCAGTAACCGGGTATGGGGAAAAGAGATAGCAAAGCAACCGTGAGTACTCATCCAAAGTACTCGCAAGACTGACATCAGATCTATACTAATTATGCATTGGTATCAAAGGAATGGGGCTATATCTGTGGACTATACTGCAGAATGCCAGAATAGAGAGGGAGAGGCCTAGCCTATCGAAGACAAGCATCTTGAAGCAATCTTGCGGCATCAGAAGAGAGTAGAACAAGATAAAATAATAATCAAACATATTTGTGTATTGCCCTGAGATCCTTCCTCGACTACCCTGCGAGAAAGTGATCCCAAGAGCAGTAGTAGCAATTTATCATGTAACAGTATCCATTTGTAGTTGTAGCAGATAAGGATACAACTCCGAGCGTCCTGTTACCGTGGACACGGCTATTCGAATAGATTACTTCCCTGCAGGGGTGCACTACTGTTACCCAACACGCTCGATTACATCCGGCCGGACACACTTGCTGGGTAATGCCCGGCCTCGGGCAATCGACACGACGCAGTCCTACCTAGGCTAAGCAGAGAGGTCCCCGCCGGTCTACATCCTAAGCACTCAGGGGTCTTGGTCCATCGCCCTGGGCACTCCGGGTCGTTGCGTGGGTGAACGGGACCAAGCACCACCTCTGTCCTGGATGGCACATGTCCGAACGCGCCGCAATGCTGAACTGGACGTCTGACAGAGCTTTCGGCTGATACATACGGCATAGAGGGCCCCATTAAACCATTATCCCACGTGGTGGTAGTGCGTATAGGCCAGTGGCCAACTCAGATCAAATACCCAAATCCATTAGGCATATTTAGTAACTCGCAGAGACGAACAGGGTTCCTGTCGCTCCGACTTGGCAATACACGGCTCGCAGGTACTCTTGGAGCCGACCCGTCTTGTTTCATTATCTTCATTATCTTGGGAGCACTATTGGAGCCGGCCCGTCTTTAACATCGAGAGCTGTCGGGACTCAGGTCCATCTCTAACTGGATGGTACCACCAGCCCTTCAGCTCCGTAACAGTAAATGAATGTAGTAATGTAAGCATTTCCGCGATCCTCACCCAGAGTGATCACGGCCCGGTAACAAGCATGGCATACGGACAAGGGTGAAGGCCACAGATGAATTAATAGCAAAGCTAACTATGCAGTATGGGACAACAGGTAGGTATAACGGCAGGCGACAAAAATAGGCTATGCATCAGAATAGTAACTATCGGAATAAGAACAGAAGCAATTCTAATGCAAGCATAAGGGAGAAGGAGTGGGCGATATCTGGATGATCAAGGGGGTTTGCTTGCCTGGAAGCTCTGCTGAAATGGGGCTGGTCTTCTGCGGTGTAGTCGTACTCGGCAGCAGCGTCAATCTCGGGGTCTATCGAGAGAGAAGGAGGGGGAAGAAACAATAAATACAATGCAAACAATATGCAACACAATGCATGGCATGGCAATATGCTGTGCCGGGGGTGACCTAACGCAGTGCTACACGCGGCAGATGAAGCGGGAAATTAACTGGAACGTTTTCCCGGTTTCGGACATCTGTCAGACAGATGAACCGGAGGGGAAGGTTCCATGTTTGCAGTGCTGGAGGCATCTGACAGGTAAGTGGATGGCATAATCGGATTCTTCACATTTTTTTGATCGTTTTTCATATATAAATTATTTTCATCCGAGTTACGGTTTAATTTATATGATTTTTCAAAGTTTTAGCAATTTTCTGAAATTATTTTAATTACTAAATTCATATTTAAACAGTAAATGAAATTGCTAGGTTCACCCAGTTTTGTACCCAGCCAGCACACACAGTGGCTGACTGGTGGGCCCGTTGACTGGGTCAACAGACCAGTCAACAGAGATTAACTGGTGGGCCCTAGTGCTGAGTCAGCACGCTGACTCAGCGGGGCTTATCCATCTAAACAGTAACTGCGGCCCCACCTGTCAGTGTTTATTTATTTAAAACATATTGATTAGCTCTTAATTAAACGTGTGGGGCCCGGTGTTAGCGAGTCAGTGGGGGGGTTAGATTAGTGCTAATGACGGTGGGGGGGGGGGGCACGCCGGAGTTGGCGCGGTGGCGCGCCGGCGGCAACGCCCGAATGCGGCGGCGGTGGTCGGATCTCTCCCTCCGTCGATCAAACGACCGGCGGATGGTCCCATTCGAACGAGCCCGTCGCCACGCATCCACCCAGGCCACTGGTTCGTCCGGGGGATGGCTGTAAGGCCGGCGACGACCAAGCCCGACGGCGGCCGGAGCTCGGCCTCACGCCGAACGTCGACAGAGACGGCCAAACAGAGGGGGAAAGGGGGCGTTCGGCGCGGCAACTCACCCTGATGTTGTTGCCGTGTTCGGAGAGGGCCGGGGTTGCCGGAGTCGAGCGAGACGACGGCGAGGTTGGGGCGGCGGCCGAGGAAGGGGATGAGTCGATGGCGGCGCTTGGCGGCGTCCCGACTCGAGCTGATGCTTGTCGTCAATGCAGAAGAGGGCGGCGGTGATTCTGGACAAACTCGCGGAGCTCGAGGTGGCCTCTGGCCACGACGACGGCGAGGCGCGGTGGCGGCTTCGTCGGGTGCGGGTGGACAGAGAGGGGAGAGAGGCGAGAGAGAGGGAGACGGGCGTGGGGGGGTTCTGGGCGTGCTAGGGTTCGCCTCTGGCGACGGGGTCGTGGCGCCCTTATCATCTCGGCGGCAGGGACGGCGAGGTGGTCGGGCGGCGACGACGGGCAGGGGCGCGCGCGGCTCGGTCGGCTACTGTAGGTAGTAGCCGACCCGGTTGGTGGGCTGGGCCGGCACAGTGCCAGCGCTGTTTTTCTTTTCTCTTCTGTTTTATTCCTTTTTGTCTCTGTTTCTGATTTAATTAATGCACTTAACCAATTTTGCTATATGTGAAACTTAGTTGATAAATGCTATGCAATATGCTGACGCTCCACACAAAGTTTGGTTATATTTTAAAAAGTGAGGATTTGGTTTTGGATTTAAACGACCCACTTAAATGCTGTTTGGACTCTGTTTTAATTTCCAGGGCTATTTTAGGCATTTTTAGAAATGTTGTTTTCTTCACCAATATTTATTAGGGATTATTTCCTAAATCATGAACATTTTAATTTTATTATTTGACAAAGTTTTATTTCTGCCACAATTTGAATTGGATTCAAATGGAATTTGAAATGAGTTTTGAATTGAAGTGATCATTAAGCCTTTCCAAAACATGGTGACCTGGCATTTTCATTGATGATCACTGTAGACAATACAAGGGGTGTTACAGTAGCTCAAGATTGGGATTTGCTCCTCCGTCGATGGAGAGATATTCTTGGGGCCCTCTCGGTGTTATGGTATCCATCATCGTGTGGCCAAACACAGTGTGATTTGATCACTGGGATGTCAGAACACGGGAATGAGAAAAGAGAACAAAACCGGTAACGAGGAAACTAGCATAGTGAACAAGTTGTTGATTCACGGGGATGCCGATAAATCTCACCTCGGGTTTTGTAACATACCGTGAAGAAACATGAACAACATACGGTAACTACAGGTTCACTCGAATATTCATTCGTGTGGGTATAGGGATCAATATGGATGTCCACGGTTCCGCTATTGATCATTGATCGGAAAGAGTTCAGGTCATGTCATGTCTATACTTCACCGAACCTACAGGGTCACACACTTAAGGGTCATCTATCTGTTGAATACCAGGTTAGGAGTCAGAGAGAAAGTCACCGAAAATTTTTCGGAGACACTGGAATAATTCCAGAGGGAAAGTCACCGGAAAAGTTTGGGAGACGATGAAAAGTTTCAGAGAGAAAACTGGAAGTGTTTTGGTGTATCCGGAAATGTTTCAGAACGCGCCCAGAATTATTTTAGGGGGTGCCGGAAATGTTCTGGACCTTCGGGAATTTTTTTGGATAAAACGGTCGCGGAAAAATATTTCATGAAAAGCTACACTATTATGAATAGTGGCAACACTATTATGAATAGTGGCAACACTATTAGGGGAAATATCTCATGAATAGTGAGAAAATATCTGAGGGCATTTTGGTATTTTCTCCATAGCCTCTCACCCTATAAATAGAGGTGGAGAGGGCTCTCCATTTTCTTCCAAGTTCTCTCTTGAGTTCTCATACAATGGCATGCAATGATCTGCCCATCTCTCTCTCTCCCTCCACGAAATAGTTTCGTACTGCCGAAAGGCTGCCTGGTTTCCGGCAGCACCTAGTCCTGGACGGCGAAGCCCTGTCGGATAGCTGACACTGTATGTGTGCAAACCGGTACAGACGTCATAGTTTCGTTCTTAGTTCGAGAGTGCCTCCCGAAGGGCTGCCCGAGTGACCGTCCAAGTTTCTGTCCGAGAGCCTCCCGAAGGGCTTTCTGAGTGACCGTCTGAGTGTCTGTCCGATAACCTCCCGGAGGGCTGTCCGAGTGACCATCTGAGTTTTTGTCCGAGAACCTCCCGGAGGGCTGTCCGAGTGACCGCCCGAAGGGCTGTCCAGGGCAGAACATCCCCGTGGTTGGGAGGTTGTAAAATCCTAGCTGCGGGGATCTGCACCGCTGATCTTCACCGACTCTACTTCTGCTGCGCTATGAGTTGGTAACGATCAGATCAAACCTTGTATGCATCTTCATAGTGGTCCTGGGCTGGTGCGTAGGATAGAATTTTTTCGTTTTTTGCTGCGTTCCCCAACTGCTGCCAGGCAAGTTCATCGAGACGATCAAACAATGGCAAGAGGAGTGGTTCTACATGGTCGACATGCCATCAGAGGACAGGGAGGGAGTCCCCGCTTTCTCGGCCGCGCCTTTGAAAAGGCTACATTCCTGGACGGCCAAGAACATGGACTGGGAGAACAAGGAGGAGGTCGAGGTTCTCCAAGATCGGGTGAAGTTCCTCATTGACGAGGGTGTCACTCTGCTGGATGTGGTCCACGTCATGCTGCACCGCAAGGTCAAGCCCCTCTAGGCCTGAGCATCTCCTCTATGGAGGTATGTGCCGGACAGCGAGGTCTCGTTCATCCAAAGCCTTTATAGGGGGAAAGACCTCGGCGGGATGCCGACGACCCTCTTAAAGCCCTTGGCCAAGGAAAATGTCTTGCGGACCGAGGGAAACGACCTCGGCTATAGCTGAGCAAACCCGGCTGCCGAGGTTTGCTTTCTATTCCTATTTTATTTGCGGTCGAACCTTTATTTCTTTATCTTTAGCCGAGTAATTGGATTCAATTGATCTTTTTACAGGACTAGCATACCTTTGCTAGATCGGTCAAATCGCCGGCGCCCCAACGCGGGGAGCCCATGAGCGCCGAGCTGGAGAGGCTGCTGACCGAGGACCCATACGTGGTCACGGTCAAGCCGATGAAAACCAAGGGGACTTGGGAGACCAGGTCCTCTAAGGGCCTGTCTATTCGAGACAATCTTCCTGAGCTCCCCAGTGGAGATATGATACTTGCGAAAAATTTCCTTAAACTTTTCCCAAGTGATGCTTTCCTCTGAGGTCCACACAGCTTTTGTATTGTCGCACCAAATAGCTGCAGGACCTTCCATGTAATGAGTGACGAAGGGTACCTTATCTGACTCATCACAGTACGCTATTTCCAGTTTCTTCTCAACAGTCCTTAACCAGTCATCAGCCTCCATTGGGTCCACAGCCTGATAGAAACTTGGTGGCTTGGTTCGCTGAAAATCCGATAGCTTAGTGTGCGTACCAATATACTGATTCTGCCCCACCATAGTCTGCATGCTCTTCAGAAAATCCATGAAGTCCTCATTCCTCTTTTCCTCAAACATCCTCATAATCTGATCTGTAGTTGGTGCTTGCGGTGGAGGAGGAGGTGGATTCTCTGGTGACTGTCCTCCCTACCTGGCGGATCGACGAACTGGGGTATCGTCACCATCATGGCTGTTATTACCACATCGCTTCATCCTATATCTGTTCCCAATGTGAAGAGCCAAGTTGATGAGCAACATCCATAAGGGAAAAATAAGGTGACACCAGATAAAAACCAAATAAGAGGCAAAGAGAACAACATAATTATACACCATACTATTAAGGGGGGTCTAAGTGAAAGTTCAGATTTAGGTCTTCAGTGTGTGTTCAATCCATACCTATTTCTTCGAGTGAAGACATTAAAATCTCTTCATTGTAGTTCCTTTCTTCGGAGTCCTAGAAGATATTCTTCGAGATACCGAAGCAAAAGTCCTTGCAAATTTAGTCAGATGACTTGTTCCGCAAGTCATCTCGTTGGCTGCGTTTGAAATCCGACCGTTTCACCACGTGTCTTGTGTACGTTGGCTGGCCAATGCCTCCAACGATCATATCAGCCCTCGGGATTGCTCCCGGCTATAAATAGCCACCCTACCCCAACCATTTGTGGTTGGCTACTCCAAGTGAATTGATAAGTGACTGTCAGAGCAACCCATCCTCCTGAAGAGATTGAGAGAATCCTGGCGAGGGAAAATCCCAGAGCCTAAAAACTGTTAAGTGATTGAGTATCACTGAGGAACTTGATCGAAGCTTAACTTAAACTTTTACTCTTGTGGACTACGCATCAACTAGACGGTTAGGTGTCTGTTCAGAGCATCCAAGAGTAATTCTGGACTACCGAAGAACAAGTCTGTGAAGGTCCGGAGGTCACCTAGCTTGAAGATCTACCTTGAGTGATTGGGTGAGGTCTAAGTGATCTTAGCTCAAGGAGAATAGGGTAAAGACATAGTCTTCTGAGTTTAATCTCAGCCCCTCCAACCAGACATAGAGTTGTGCCAGGAACTTGAACTGGGTGAACAAATCATTGTCTTCGTCGAGCAATCGGGTTATATTTCTTCGTACTCATTTACTTATGTAATCTGCCTGCATTTCTGAAGAATTTCTCCCCTGTCTATTTCCTCTGTGATTGATTCGAAGACATTGCTGAGAACTTTACATTTCTGCTGCATGCATTATGATTGCTTTCGTTTTCTCTCCTGCTGTACTTAAGGTAGTTTGCTTGTATGTCAGGCTTGTTTACATCTACTTCTACTTAGTTGTACTTCTGTCCAGTGTGCTACTATCTTTGTCTCAGACATTTTAGCCCATTATTCCTCTAAGTCATTTACTGTTGTTTAGTTTTATCTCTATTTAGTTTCTGTCTTAGTAGTATTTACTCTGTTATTCTTCGATGAACTTGGTTTTTTGAAGAATTTGTAGAATCTCCCATTCACCCCCCACCCCCTCTAGTCGATATCTGACCCTACAGCCTGAAGTGGCCACACTAATTACTTGTAGAACTGCGGCGGTGGTACTCAAAGTAGGCTAGGAAGAACCTGATGGCTTGATGAAGACTGTGCGTGGACGGTGGCGATACCGCGCCTAGGGAGGTGATGCAATGGTAGCCAAGGGAGATGTTGGTGCATGGAGACGGAAGGATGACCGCGTGCGGTGACACTATGTCCCGAGGGGGTGACATAGCGGCAGTGCGTGCCGGCGCAATGGCTGGAGAGGCCATTGGCGACATTCGCACCTAGGAAGGTGCTCCGCCAACCGGTTGCGAGGACCATAGATGGCGATTATGTGGCACAAAGGGGTGGCATAGTTGCAGCATGTTTCTCAATCCATGGTGGTGCGCACTACTCGGTGATGGTTAATTGATTGGGACGGATCGTTCGGGGACGACGCGGCACCGGGCCATTCAGGGACGCGTGCATGTTCGGCTAACCAGGCTGAGGTACACACGGTGTAGACTGTCCGAGATAATGGAGCGATGATTGGCAATGATGTCACACAGATTAGAGTCAGTGGTGGTGCAGTTTAATATATCCCGATCTGTGGTGGCGAAGACAGATCGACGTTGGATGCCGTGCAAACGAGAGAAATCATCAGCGACGCTTGAAGGCATCCTTGTGCGGCGCGTCCAGCCTTGCTGCACGGTTGCTGACGAGGAGCTGGCCGGTGCAGAGTCAACGCCAATATCAGAGTAGTGACGCATGAGAACGACAAGCAGTGGGTGGTGCAAACTGATCAATGAACGGCTAACCAAAAAAGAAAACGCCGGATGACCGACCGACAGATAGAAAAACCGATCAATAGATCAGAAAAAGACTCTCAAGGCAGCCGATCAACATGATCGGCGGGACAAACCCTTGCTATGGTTTCGCAGTCCATTACGGAGAACATGGAGATCAATCTCCTCGGGGGCGGCGCGGTGCGAAAGCTATGGTGGAGCTACGTTTGGGATCTTGCAGCAGATACCATGATAGAGTAAGAGAATTGGTGTAACGTGGTCTGTGTTGTATATATTGAGCCAATCGGGCTGTTTATATATAGTACAAGGCTTGGAGAAGAAGAAACCTCTCCGAGAGATAAGGTAGGAGATGAATTACAAATCCTATATTATGAAATAAAGATATATGCCAATATATTCTACGAGTGATGACGACGGCTACTGCCTTAAAAAAGAAACGAATGCGATGGGAAATAGATAGATAGATAGAATGCGACTCGGGGGTTCCCCCTCAAGCCCTAGGCACTGCCGCCCCCAAACGTTTCCCTCCCCGCTTCGCCGCCGGAGGAAGCCACCATTTGAAGCCCGTGCGGCCCACGGCGGCGCCGGGGACCTTTCTCACGGCACCTCGGGACCTGCAGGCGGCGGATCTCGATGGCGGCCGGCGGTGCTCCGATGCACGTGGCGGCGGGGCGCGGCGAGCGGCGCTTTGGCACACGGTGGCGGGGCTCAGTGACTAGCGATGGTGTGGATCTGTCTCGGCTGGCGTGGCATGTGACCGATTGTTCGGCTGCAGCGAGATGGACGGCGAAATCCGCGCTCCGATTTTTTTCTAGGCCGATGATTGCGACGCCTTTGGGCACCGTTACCTTCTTGAAGGTGTCGTAGATGCCGTTCTCGCCTACCTACCTGCTGCTCCGTGGAAACCCTAGGTCCGGGTGATCTCGGATCGGATGATGACGTCAATGGTGTCGTTTCTCTCTGTTGGGAGCATTGTCTTGGAGCTGCATTGGTTAGGGAGACCAGTGGATGATGGCAGGTTTGCGCTGCGGTGGATGCTTCCATGTCTCTCTGGTGCCCTGTTTTGAGTGGCTGAGGCATCGAGGCGGAGCGTGGCGACGAGTGGCTGCGATCCTTCGTTGAGACGTCGCGCTACGAAGATGATGCATGGCAATTTGCCGGTGATAATCGCGGCCTTGGCGGGACAGTGGCAGCTCGTGGTGTATTGTGTGGGGGTGCCTAGATTTACCACTGACAGACAGTGGCAG